>JAZDUA010000166.1:1762500-2362500 GCA_038098605.1 Gryllus longicercus
CGCGCGTCTATTTGCGGCGACGCCGACGCGGCGCGGCGCGTGGGAGTGCGAGATGCCAATGAAGCGCGGGCGGGGCTCCGTTTCGGGCCGCGAGGGCCCCGAATAGGCCCGCGGTCGCGTGCCCGTCGGCGCGCCCGCGACCGATTTTACTTTCGGCAATTTGCTTTGATGGCCATTCCGCCCGCCGGGATTAAAATTAATTGCCGGAAATATTTAACCTTCCGTTCGTTTTCCGCCCTGCCGTGCTTTCTGGGTAGCCGCAATCCTTTTCCTTTGTTTACGTCCCGGGAACGCTATTTTCGCTCTTGCGAAAGGGCATGATGTTCGGTGCAAGGAGTATAATTGAGGTAATCTTGTGCTATTATAGAGGGGTATATCAAAGATTTATTTTATGTGTTATGTTTAGAAAGTTAAGTTAATTTACGAGTACTGATATGTTTGGTAAATATTTATGACACTGTTACAACATCTTAAACAGTGTATTTAAGAAATTATTATATCGCTTCAAAAATTCATGTCATTTAGTTACAGCGAATTTCTAGTTTTTACAAACTTAAATGTATAATGAGATCAAGGATTACATAAATGAAAATGTCCATCCATTTCTTTTTAATTTTTTGAGATAAATGGTTCTGCAAACGGGCTCTATTAATGTATTTTTTCTGAACGATAACAAAAGGTATGACAACTTCCTGAACTATTTAGTCTCAATCTTCGAGAAATGGTTAGTAAATTGGAATGTGCATTTGAACCATAATGTAACAGTGATATTTACATCGTGATTTGGTAATAACCTAGAATTTCATGATTCATTATGAACATTGTTCGTGGAGTATGTGTTCGTTTAGAGACTCTTGTTTTTCGTTACAGTTTTCAATTCGATTTCATACATTATTTTGGATAATTCCATGGCTTTATAAAATTTTTGCTGAGTTTCTCTCCGAACTTTTTAAAAGTGATGTATATTATTCTCGTAATCGTATTAAATCTCTAGGGCTTTGGGTCTTCATCAAGCTATTGTCATTAACACACTGTTGAGAGGACCAAAAATGCCATTCTATAACGTGGACAAAACTTGCACACGTAAGCTTCCGCGGCTCGAATCCATAAATTCTTGGCTGTCCGGGAGACGCCGCGTCGTTGGCTGGGAGGCCGACGTTTCGCGTGGCATGTCGCAGGCGTCCTCAGGCCAGTCACTGCCCTGAGGAAGCCTGCGACATGCCAGGCGAAACGTCGGCCTCCCAGCCAACGACGCGGCGGCTCCCGGATAACCAAGAATTTGTGGACCAAACTTGCTCTCATCCAGGCAGCTTTCGGTACTTGACGCTTGGCTGCACAGGTGTGCTCCGAGCGAGGATGGCGCGAGTACAACGAGAACACGCCGCTGCGCGACAACTGGAACCTGTGGTGGCGCACCAACGGCTTCCCTTCCTCCACCTACAAGTCGCTCAAGATGTGGCAGGTGCGTAGCGCGCTTGCTCCCTTCTCACGCAGTTCTCCCTGGGAAACCGGACGAGCGATTTCACTGAAAATACTAAGATGAGCCGGGATTTACTATTATTAAAATTAATAAAAAGATAAATTATTATTATTATTATTATTATTATTATTATTATTATTATTATTATTATTATTATTATTATTACTATTATTATGTGTGAAGAGTTGGTTTCTTACAAATGTTGTAGAAATGAATGTGAATGTTAGTAGTGCTACTGATAGACGAGTTTGCAGCCATCTGAAAACACATCTAATTCGTGGATGTGTCTAAATTTAGATTATCGAATCAAGAATGTTTGTTTCTTAAAATGACACACAAATAAAAGTCTAATAATTCAAAAAGATGGAAATCTCTTAGATGCATTTAGATTTGTATTTAAAAAATTATTCGAAACTGTTCGTAAATGAACAAACTCTTTTCGAGTTATTACTTATAGCACATTCACACATTTGTCGGTAAGGTTTTCTCTGTAGAACAATTAAATTGTTTTGATATTTTCATTTGACACATTTTTCTTTTAATTTACGTAATATATCATGACCTTGAAGACCATGTGTGTTTCGTACTATTACAATTGTAACTTTTCCAGTTCACCAATCACATTCCAAAAGCGTCTTCCATCTGCCGCAAGGATACGTTGGCGCGCTATTTGCGATGCATGCGAAAGGTTTACGGAAGCGTCTACGATTTCAGGTGAGTTGCGTCTTCCTAACCTTCACCTGTCTGCAAAGTTAAGTTGATTTACTTCCATTTTCCTCTGCTTGTCATAGAAATAGTTAAAATGCAACTATATTATTATTATTTGGCACATTCACTTTTGCTTTATGAAAATGTTAAATACACATAGGCCCTAGTGATTTTTAATTAATATGTTGAGTAGAATAAATAAATAAGATAAGTCGAAATTTCAAAATTTCAAAATTTTTCAGGTTGTTTTAACAGATAAGAATGCCACGAACATTAAAATAGTCATAATTTATTTTTCTTTCAGTTTCGTATGTATTTAGTATCTCTTTATTTGCAGTCTGGTAATAACTGCCAAGATCATGTTTGTGTTTCACTACACAATTTTTTTTTCTGAAAATTGATTTCCCCTTTTCCCTCCTATAATTCATGTATTAATATAACTATAATATACTATATTTCGTCAGATCTTAAATATAAACTTTCTAGTAATAATCAATAAAAAAATTAATAGGCCAGCGAAGAAAATGGCCCAAAGAAGGAGCAGAGGCATTTTCTGAAATACGATCCTTTCGGAAGCGAGCTTAGCACAGATCGAGGTAGAAGTTGGCCTCCTTTGCGCAATATCTGAAGCTGAAGAAGCCTTATTTAACGCTAGAAATCGGCAGCAGTTGGCTTTTCGCTCGGGGCCACATCGAAGGGTCGCCTGCAAGAAGAGTCGCCTGCAGCGAGAGGCTGGGGACGTCGCGAGGCGGCGCCCGCCGGGCTGCCTTCGTCCTCAGAGGGGACGAAGCAGCCGCAGCCCTGATTTTATTACTTCTCCAACTCGCCCCGATCTAATGGGAGATCTCTGTCCGGGGGTATTGGCCCCGGACTTAAATACCGTCGCTCCCGGGGAGAGGAGGCGCAGGAGACGGCGCGGGCCGATACGCATGCGACGACGGGCGCGCAGGGCCGGAGGGCGGGGGCGGGGCGGCGCGCTCACGAGAAAGGGCCGCGTTGCGGACAGGTTGTTCGAGCACGTCCGCCGTGCACAGGGGAATAATCATAATCCTAATTTATGAAAAGAAACCTCTAAACCGTTCGTATCTCATCATGACTTAGGGTTGATTCTTTGTACTGATATATTTTTATTATAATAAATATTATTATTATTATTATTATTATTATTATTATTATTATTATTATTATTATATAGGGTTGATTGTTACGTACTGATATATTATTTAAAATATGAGTTTTTTGTATACGAATTTTTACGCGTTATTTTTATACGAATACTTCGCTCTATTTCAAACCATATTTATTTGAGATTTTTCCTTTATACATTTTGCAAGGTAAGGCATAGTATCTGCAGATGCCTTGCACGATAAATGTAATATAACTATTTTTAGAATTACGATCTCCTAATACACTTCGAATAGATAGGACTGTAGACATTCTGTGCGAGTTGTGACGATCATTTCCTCCTTTTCATTAAGCTCTAATCCTCGGTTCTTTAACAAATTACTGGTTCAGTTACGAACCGCTTAAACAAATTGTTTTAATCAGACGACTGCGTTGAGGCTCTCAGCTGATCTCTAACACAGACACGCGAGCGACATAGGGTCTGCTGCTGGTGGACAGCAGAGTATGGCCCGACTGCATCGCAGTCAGTTTTCCCTCCCCCTCGCTTCCCAGCTAATACCCTTTCACTTTTTGTTGCCTCAGCAGGCGTAGTCCGACTCCATCCCGTTTCGTTCGTCGGGTGGTTCCGAAGGACTAAACATTTTAATTAAGTTTGCACTCATAAGTAGCACATATAGGCGTTGTCGCATCAGTCCAAAAAAACCTCGAACACAGACGAACATGGCAGAATGTTTGGAATTGTATATGTTAAGTTAGAGATATATGAAGATGCTTGTGATAGGTGCTTTCATGTTTTCTTACCACAAAAGTTTAAGTAGTAGTTTTTTACAATAGCAGAGCTCTAAAAGGACATGAAAATTTTGTCTTGTAAATAGATAGAAGTGGATAAATTATAGTCTATCAATGTGATTCCAAGCAGACCAAAGAAAACGTAGAATTTTCATTGATTACTGATTCCCGGCGCGTCAACTGCTAAGGTCATTAGTCGTGTTTTTATCGCGGGAGGTGGCAGTCATCTTCCCTCGCTGGATGGTGAGATTTGGAACCGACTACCCCTCGGCTTACGAAGTTTTCCCCAACCAAGTATCTCTCATCGGCGTGACATCAGCCCAGTGGGGACACGCTATAAACTCGCGACTGGTCTTCCCGGCGAGTGTGGTGATGTAGTGCCTGAAAGAGTAAAAATGTGTGTGTGTGTGTGTAAGAAATAAGAATAGGACAAAAAAGAGGAAAGAAAGACCACGCGCATTTCATGGCCCGTTTGTTAAGGTACTGCTCCGGCATTCGCGTGGCGTTGGTCGGAGAATCCACGGAAAACTACCAATCAGAGTAGCCGGCCTCTAAAATTCTCCCCCAGATCAGCCAATTCGACCTAGTTTGTAGCTACTATCGAAAAATGTGCTACAGTCGCGAGTCGAACCCTAGGACCTCCCGGTCAGAGGCACTGCTACATCAGTTGATGCACTGAGCCACCTAAGCTGGTGGGAATGTATAAATCGATCCTCAGACTAAGGAGGAAAGCAGATCGTGATGCCTCTTTGAGGAGGTAGATAAACTGGTTGGGAAAAGTTGACCGCGGGGAGCAGTGGGCGGCGCGCGTGCGGCGCGGGAGGGCGCAAGGAGACCTCAATGTCGCCGTGTCACGTCGTGCCGCGCCCGTCGCCCATATGTGCGTGTGCGTGAGTGGCCACCCCCGTCCCCTAAACGCCCTCCCGCCGGGCGGTCTCCCCAGAGCAACATCCCACGCTGGAGACAGCTCCCTCTTCCAATCGACTCGCATCGTTTTAATCGAGTCTGCTGCAGCCCCTTCGATTCGATTCGATTCGATTCGATTCGATTCGAGACTGTCGTGCGCTTCCCGCATCTCTCCCGAGGATTTTTTCTGGCAGCTGGTGACAGGTAAATACTTCCGCTTACTAATCTATACTCGATATGCGCGGAGAGAGGAGCTCGGAACAGTCGTGGATTTCGTTTAGTCTGTGGCGGTGGATATTTGAATTAACGTTCATTTCTTCTTCTTCCCTATCCTTTGAATTGACTTCCTTGTCAATAATATTCTGATGTAAATACACAATTTTACTTAATCGCTTTCTGCTTATGCTGTATAGAGAAAGTATTGAAATGTTGCTTTGAAAAAGGGCGAATTTTTTACAGCATAAGTCTTATTGTAAAAGTGGCAAAGAAAAAGTAAATCTTGTTACCGTGTATACTTAATTTCTTCCCGTTAACACGTTGTATAGATAAAATCAACGTTCGGTAGGTCCTTGACCGAAAAATCAATTAATATAAAAACGTTTGCCCCTCCATCTGCCCGCTCGTCTGCCCATCCGTTCAAATCTTTAAATAAAATCATATTCAAAGTTTCAAAAATGTGAGTCAATTTTTAAATTTCAAATAATTATTTTTTTAATTTTTTCATTTTTTCTTTAAATTTTTTCCTCGTGTGTAGAAAGCAACGGTAAAGAAAGTAGTGCTAGTCCAATTTTCGGCGAAGTCGCTATATATTCAAAAATAGCAACAAAAAAAATAAGTTGTCCCGCGCTTTGTTTGACACTTATCAACAATATTGCAACACGGCGGTTTCAAAGTATTCCCACTGTTATCGGTCGAAATGATCGCCTGATGTAGATAATATTCTTATAAAAAGAAATAGATTTTAAAAGGGTAATAGATTTCACTCAGAACTAATAAATACACTTCTTTTAATTAAAGAAATTTTGATCGTTTATTGTGATATTCATAAGTTGGAAGTTTGCTTCTATGTAATTAAGGCAAGCTTGTGTAAAATTATTCTTGCTGTTACTATGGAAATAAGAAAAGATATGCACCACGGGTGCTTTGTTTGTCTCGGTTGAACTAAACATTTTGAAGTTATAACAGAGTTGTTAGTAGGGCAGAAATTGCAATATTTCACTTTCACGTGTCTGTTCAAAAAAATGGGACGAATTATGTAATGAAACATCTCTAGTTTTATTATAAGAGGAAGTGTAATAATGATTCTCATTGCTTAAAAGGTATTAGAATTTATTTAAAACCTTATTAGTAATGTCAAAAATTTACAGCACTAACTTTACAATAATTATACTGTAATTTATTGTCGCTTAGACCATATTTTAATCCAGGTTTTGCTTCAAAACGAATAATTTATTACCCACAACATGTACATCTTTGCGCTAAAGTAACTATTTTCAGAGCACTGAATGTTACGAACGTGCCATTTCGGCGTATTTAACATTTTTATTAAATAATTATTGTTCACCGTGTCTGATTATTACTTAAAATAGTGGAATACGATTTTAATGAACTTTTTTATATTGATGTTCATGTCATATTTCCATTTCAATGATCATTTATTACATCTATAAAGTATCTTTAGGTATTTGTGTCTCTATTACGTTTAAGTAGAAATATAAAAATAAAAATTATTATATTACAGAAATATAGACAATTTATTACACTACATTACATTCTTGTGAAAATGAAAATCTGATTTTCAACGAAAATAATTATTAATCACGTGATACTAGTGACAGACGAAAGCGACCCATTTGCTTAAATGATAATTGATAATCATTTAATGCTGCTTATCCTACCCTCATCCCTGCACGCCATTTCGTACTCGAGCAACTTTCTAAATTATTACTGAAATGCATAGATCAGTTAAAGTTTATAAGATGAATATTTTATTAAGAAATAAGATAACGATAAAATTGGCCACACAATAAATGGTAAAAACTCCGTAAATTAATAATTCTTTAAAAAAATAGGAATGTTGCATTTATAATGCTCTAAATTTATTACCTAACCCGTGCGAAAAGAATGCCTCATGAAGATCGATCCCCAATCTTTGAACATCTCGTTAGGCTTACTGTTAATTGGCAACGGCCGAGTCGGCTGGCGCAGAGATCCACGAGCGAAGCTCTGTGGGTCAGGGGCGCAGGCAGCAGGGCGCTGCTGAGCGAGTGGAGCGCGCGCGCGCGGGCGGGCGGGCGGGCGGGAATCGAGCGGTCGCGCACGGCGGCGCGTGCAGAGCGCGGGAGGGAGCGCGGCCAGGGACAGGGCGGTGCGTGCCGCGGCGCGGAGGGAGCGGAGCGCTCTGCATTAGTATGCGCTATCAGCGAGCCCAGCCCCGCACCGCCCTCCCCCTCGCTCCCACCACTCCCCCTGCCCCCACCCCTACCCATACCCTTTTCCCGCCCCACCCCCGTCATAGCCCTGCTCGCCCTCTCCCCTCCACGACTCCACCCGCACGCCCCCGAGCCAGGCTCATAACGACAGCGGCCGAGACGTCTTTCTTCACGGGCCCAGCTTGCGGCGCCGCCTCCAGACCCGGCACACTGGAGGGGGACAAGAGGGGGAAGGAGTGTTTCAGGATTTCGTCCAGGGATTGTTGCCAACATTTCCATATTTATTGTATTTTTTTAATGGTTTGTTTATAATGCAAGCACACTGAAGCAGGAGTCACGCGCTGTTTGTCCAATTATAAAGTTCGTGTATTACAATATTTGAGCATCAAACGTGCATTTTTAAGTATGATGGTCTCTATTAAATTTTAACGAAAAACCGTGGCAGAAGTAGTGTATAAAATATTAACTCCAGAAAAATCATATTCCGCTCATATTGGTCCCACATTTACGTTATTTATTTTATTACTCTATAACAAGAGAAAAGTGAGAGAATATGTTTCCTCCAATTACCCATTTTTCTCAGTCGCTCCACAAAATACCACTGAATTTTTCCAATAATATCCGTGGTAGTTTAGGGTGTTTTCTTTGATTTTTTTAGCAAATAGTACACATCAAAGAGAATCAAGGTTTTATAAATTGCTCTTACTTTAGGTTTGCAATTTTGGGTATCGCAAATCCAGATAACATCAGTTAAGTGTCCCCAACTTAAATGGATATTTAAATATCAACGCATTTCCATAATAATGCTACATTTCTTCCAGAAATTCTGACGTCTTGATAAAAAAGAAACATTTTTCCATCTCATTACCAATGAGATTATTAATGAAATCATTATTAATGAAATATCAAAAAATATGTGGAACGATACACAACACTTTAAAAAATAAGACAAGACCGGAAACAAGAATTAAATTTTACAATACCATGGCAGTTCCTACATTACTCTACGGCTGCGAAAGCTGGGTATTAACACAAAAAACACTGACAAGAATACAAAGTAGCGAAATGAAATTTCTGCGAAGAATAAAAGGTTGCACAAGAGAAGACCGAATAAGAAATGAAGAAATAAGAAAAGAGTTACAAGTGACATCAATTAATA
This sequence comes from Gryllus longicercus, assembly GCA_038098605.1. Taxonomy (NCBI): domain Eukaryota; kingdom Metazoa; phylum Arthropoda; class Insecta; order Orthoptera; family Gryllidae; genus Gryllus; species Gryllus longicercus. The sequence continues at coordinate 1,771,100 of JAZDUA010000166.1, forward strand.
CTAGAATGCAAGAATATAGACAAAGATGGGTAGAACATCTGGAAAGGATGAGTGATAGCAGACTTCCTAAAGCAGCTTTGTTGTACGCGCCGAGAGGAAGAAGAGACGTGGGAAGACCACGAAAACGATGGAGAGAAACTGTGAGGACGGAACAGGCAGTAGCCTAATCCATGAAGTGAAGAAGAAGAAGAAGATTACCAATGAGATGTTACTGCCTATATGGATGTAATATTCCTTTTATGTTTGTACTACTGCATAATGATGTGCAGAACAGTAATGCTGCAGAACAAATGCCGAAGATAGTCGTAAAAAAATAGATATTACAATGATTGTAAAAATATTTAACATTTAATTGTTTTATAGAATACAAACAAGGTGTGTTTTAATTTAAGCAAAATTTCCTACATTGATATTAAAGTACTCTCTAAACAGATATCGAAAACATTTAAATCATTCAAACCAATCATTCAAACCGGAATACTAAAAGTATGTCACTACGTCAATTACTTGGTTTCTTTCGAAAAGTCAGCACGTCATATTTAAATAACACCTTAAACTAGATATCGTTTAAAATTATAGAAAAATTGACAACCTGTTTTAGCCTGTTTTTGGACATTCTGAAAAAATGATTGAGTCAATTTCGAGGACATTCTAAAAGTAATATTTTCATAAAACTTAGAATAATTAAATCGTTAAGAAAATATTTAATCATTTATTTTACATTCAGTTTAATCAGAAAGAACATACAATCAATATTGCATTTACATTTTATCATAAAACAACACCATTAAAGTAGAACACTTGGATTTGCAACCTCAGTGTGATCATGCTAGTTTTTTAGCCCTGGGTCCCGTGCTTCCACTGCAGCGCGATTTGTGAAGAGAAAACAACACAAATTACGAACGAATGTTTCCACAAGAACACAGCGGGAAAACCGCAGGAGGCCGCAGCGCCTTCTTTAATTAGCAGCGACGGGAGACCTCAGTCGATATCCACATGCGCCGTTTCTCCCATCCGCGTCCCGCCCCATTCACACTCTCCACCTCTATGCTCCCTCGTCTCCCTCCTCCACCCCGCCTTCTCCGCCCTCTCAGCCCCCTCCTCCACCCCGCCAACTCCGCCCCCTCCTCCACCCCGCCCACTCCGCCCCCTCCGCCCCCTCCTCCACCCCGCCCACTCCGCCCCCTCCGCCCCCTCCGCTCCCTCCGCTCCCTCCGCCTCCTCCGCTCCCTCCGCCTCCTCCGCTCCCTCCGCCTCCTCCGCTCCCTCCGCCACCTCCGCCCCCTCCGCCCCTCCAACCCCTCCGCCCCTCACCCCCTCCGCCCCCTCTACTCCCTCCGCCCCATCCGGCCCCATCCGGCCCCTCCGGCCCCTCCACCCCATCCGGCCCCTCCACCCCCTCCGGCCCCTCCTCCCCCTCCACCCCCTACACCCCCTACACCCCTCCGGCCCCTCCACCCCTCCGGTCCCTCCACCCCCTCCGGCCCCTTCACCCCCTCCGGCCCCTTCACCCCCTCCGGCCCCTCCACCCCCTCCGGCCCCTCCACCCCCTCCGGCCCCTCCACCCCCTCCGGCCCCTCCACCCCCTCCGGCCCCTCCACCCCCTCCGCCCCTCACCCCCTCCGCCCCCTCTACTCCCTCCGCCCCATCCGGCCCCATCCGGCCCTCCGGCCCCTCCACCCCATCCGGCCCCTCCACCCCCTCCGGCCCCTCCTCCCCCTCCACCCCCTACACCCCTCCGGCCCCTCCACCCCCTCCGGCCCCTCCACCCCCTCCGGCCCCTCCACCCCCTCCGGCCCCTCCACCCCTCCGGCCCCTCCACCCCTCCGGCCCCTCCACCCCTCCGGCCCCTCCACCCCCTCCGGCCCATCCACCCCCTCCGGCCCCTCCACCCCCTCCGGCCACTCCGGCCACTCCGGTCCCTCCACCCCTCCACCCCTCCGGCCCCCCCACCCCCTCCGGCCCCTCCACCCCCTCCGGCTCCTCCACCCCCTCCACCCCTCCGTCCCCTCCTCCGGACCCTCCAACTCCTCCTCCGGCCCCTCTGCTCCCCTACGCCCCCTCCGCCCCCTTCCGCCCCCTCCGCCCCCTTCCGCCCCCCTCCGCCCCCCTCCGCCCCCTCCGCCCCCTCCGCCCCCCTCCGCCCCCTCCGCCCCCTCCGCCCCCTCCGCCCCCTCCGCCCCCTCCGCCCCCTCCGCCCCCTCCGCCCCCCTCCGCCCCCTCCGCCCCCCTCCGCCCCCCCTCCGCCCCCTCCGCCCCCCTCCGCCCCCCTCCGCCCCCTCCGCCCCCCTCCGCCCCCCTCCGCCCCCCTCCGCCCCCCTCCGCCCCCCTCCGCCCCCCTCCGTCCCCCTCCGCCCCCTCCGCCCCCTCCGCCCCCTCCGCCCCCTCCGCCCCCCTCCGCCCCCTTCCGCCCCCTCCGCCCAACTCCGCCCCCTCCGCCCAACTCCGCCCAACTCCGCCCCCTCCGCCCAACTCCGCCCCCCTTCCCCCCCTCCGCCCCCTCCGCTCCCCTCCGCTTTCATCCGCCCCCCTCCGCCCCCCTCCGCCCCTCCGCCCCCCTCCGCCCCCCTCCGCCCCCCTCCGCAACCTCCGCCCCCCTCCGCCCCCTCCGCCCCCCTCGGCCCCCTCGGCCCCCCTCCGCCTCCCTCCGCCCCCCTCCGCCTCCCTCCGCCCCCCTCCGCCCCCCTCCGCCCCCTACGCCCCCTAAACCATTCCCCCTTCCCTGCCCTCTTCACTTTTACGTCCGCCTCATGTCCTCTTTCAGACCATTTGTGCTCGAACTACACCATCCTAAAAGCTTTCCAAAGATAAATTTAAAATGAAACTTTCATGTTGGACAGTTTTGTTATAACAGAATACTTATTGCAAACAAATAATAATATTAGGTCGAAATACGTAGATGCAGCATCTATTTTAACAATGTTGAAAATAAATATTATATTCATTACATTAGTAGTATTAGTACATTTTTACTAATAAACTATCTAACGATTGATTATCCATCAATTAAATAATACATGTGAAATATTTGTCTTCAGGATAGGAACGTTCCCTCTAAGAGAACGCATTTGAAAATTCAATTGCAAATAGACATGCACGAAATATTTTTTTTTACTTTGAAGAAAAGTGATTCATTTTCAAGTAGGTTATAGGATTAATTTCGTGTAGCTAAGAAACAATTCAAATATTTATGTCAATAGTGTTTAATTAGTTAGTGTTTTATATATTTATATAGAGTCAGAATTTGTAATGTGAATCTTAAAAAAGAGTACGGCAAGCGCGAAGGACATTGCTTATTTATCACTTGTTTGTCTGCTAATGGAATATGGAACAATTTGTTGTAATCCGCACAAAATTATGCAGTTTAAAAATTTGGAAAGAATTCAACGTAGGGCAGCTAAATTTACTTTCAGGGATAAGAAAATGACAGGGTGGGATTCACACGAAAACAGGCGGTCAGTAGCAAGACTCTGCGCTTTGTATGAAGCTTATAGTGTTAATCAAGCTTGGGAAGAACTTTATCGGCGGTTAAGCATTCCTACATACATTAGTAGTGGGGATCACAGACACAAAATAAATTTAAGACCGCAGAGAACGGATGTCAGGAAATTTTCTTTCACAAATCGGACGATAACGAAACGAAATAGATTGCCTGCAGAAACCTTTTAACCCTTTCCTCGAAGAGTTCAACAGTTTAGAAAGTTGATTTAGGGTATTACTAAATAAATGAGAGACTTAATTGTGAATATAAGGTTATGTAGCGATGCATAAGTGATGTATTGTGAAGTGAGGTGTCGTGCAGTGTAGAGCAGAGAAATCATGAAGGAAGTGATTTAAAGGTCATATTGTAGTGAAATTCTTTGCAGTGCCAGTGAATTGTTATCTTAATTGAACCTCATTTCAGCTTAATTCAGTGCGGCGTTAAATTATAGAAGTTTGTTTCTGTTAAGGTAATTTAATGTTTTGTGAATCAGTCAGTTTTTATATTATTATTATTTCTAATTTTATAAGCTGTTACTATGGTTATTATTGTACCATTATTTTTATTATTAATAATTTATTATCCAATTTGCATATTATATTATCCGATTTATATAATTAGCTGCCACCAGGTTATACCCAATTGCAGTTTAAATACAATTATCTAATACCATTCGGTCAGTTCTCGCATCACGAATAGGCAAACTCTCTCGCCGCAAAAATTGAAATCATGATCTCGGGAAGTCTGAGACAAAATGTAGAACGTTCTTTTATTCGTCAGCTTGATATGCGACCTTTTTGGGTACGTGTAGCCGTACTCCTCGCTCACAATATTTTATTCCACTTGAATCCCGTCGCTTTGTAGTTGGCCTTTCCTTTAACGTTGTCAGTCCTCCATTTCCCGGGCCCCGTCAGGTGGCTCCCCATTTGCCACGCCCTCGCTGCGCCCGCCACGCCCACTCATATCCGGTGCTCCGTTCCATCACAAGCCCCACCCCCTTTCCCCCCACCCCGCACTCCCGCCGCCGCCGCCTCCCGTGTATCTTGGTCGCCGCTTCGCCGCCCGTTCCGTCCCGTCACTCTACAGATGCGGTTCACGACGAACGAGGAGCGATGAGCCTTTCTGGGGCGAATAAACTACATTGAGTGGCTGTCCCTAGAGTTTCAGCACTCCTTGTGGAGGCTCGCCGAACTAGTGGTCGCCATGTTTTTTGAAGTCAAAACATTCGAGAGGCGGTGTAACCTGGGTGTAACTGTCCGTGACCAGAGCCAAACGTAATACTAGAATACTTTCTTCCCTAGAGGGCACTGCTTATACTGCAAAAAACATTACATCAATTTGCTTCGTCCACTCCACGTAGTTTATTCTACCTTGTTGGGGTAGGTGGAAATAGCGCATGTTGTCAGCTGAAACGTAGTTGCAACGTGCAAAGATTTTGTTTTATACTTTTCATTATCAATGTATCCCAAGGAAATATTCGTAATTCCGAGCGTTTATCGCTTGTTAGCTTCATGTGAGTTAATGCAACTCTTTTCTGAGAAGCTGTAATTAATTTAAATTAAATGCCACTGTAGTGTAAAAATGTGTATTAACTGAGCTTATTTAATATGTTGTATAAAATTAGTGTTTTTGGTTCAATTAAACCCATGAAGACAGTCTTCTTTGCAATAGAAATGAAACATATCCCATTAGAATTAGTAATGTTAATGACAATATAATGTGATGGTCTCACAGCTGACTATTTCAAGTTTTTATCGCAAGATTCATAAAGTGTTAAGTTATGTTTCATGGAAATTATGTGGTTCAGACATACATAAACACAAACGACATACAAAAATGTAATCAGGTTAAAATAAATTCATTTGTTTTAGTAATCTATAACTAGAGAATGTATTGGATAGTTTGTATTTGTTTTTGTTGTGTTCCTTAAACATATATATTTTTGCAATTCTGTATTCCGTATGTCACTGATCTCTTATTATTACCTCATCATGATGACTGACTTCATTCTGGAAGAGAATTCTAGAGGGCAAATACTCTGATCACTCATTTCCACGGTTTCCTCCTATCAAGTCAGATGCCGGAGCAGTTCCTTGAAACAACAGACATCGGACCGCATAAGATCTTTCATTGCTCACCCTCACTGTTTCACCCGTTGTAAGCCAATGTATGATCCCTATTTTCTCTTGTCCCATCTCTCATTATCTAGAAAAATCTCCGGCGAACTTCGAAGATCGGTGATGCAGCTAACCGACAAGAGGGTGAAGGGAAGAAATGAAGAAAAGTATAATCAATTCACATGGACTTGTCTTACAATTAGTTTCGTATTCAAATTACAAAATAGATTTCGTGATGAATCTTTACATTTACGACATGACAGTACGACACATTTACAGCACGACATTTAAGATAATCTGTATAGAGTTAAGGGCATAATGTGCAGCAATTAAAGTCTGCAGTAAAGTAATTATTAGAGTGAAAATTATTGAATCATCAAATAATGTAATACGAAGATTAATTAGCCCTTGATCAGTGCAAGCGCAAAGCACAGTAACAAAAAACTACTTTACAATTTGCTTAAGGTATTTGATTTATCCTCAGTCATAAATTGCCGGGAAAATACCTTAATGGCTGGTAGTATCCACGTAATATCTCCATATCTCCGTCACCAAGTCTCTCTATTTAGGCTTTTTATTGATGATTAAGATGATAGTAATAGGTTTGGTAATGGAGAAAATGGTGGAGTAAAAATGAATGGAACAAGAGAATCCGAAGAAAACGCGCTGCAAACCCTATTTGTCCATCACAAATTCGTCTTGTGTCGAACGGGGATTGAACATCGGCTCCAGCGATGAAAGGCAAGAAGTCTACCACACCACACCCATGTACTCGTATAACAAAATTATCAGTCTTCTATAGAAAGAGGATATATTTTTCCTTATTCAAACAAATCTATATTTAATCAACTTCTTAACTTTCTAGTTTCTTTAAATAACAATTTTCTAGATTACGCAGAAAGGATTTCAAAGTCAAATACGAAAAAATCTCTCGATGATTGCGTTCCGCTCGCATTCTGCCGCAGCGCGCGCCGCGATCTGTCCGAGGGCGAGGGCGTGGCCACGCCCCCGAGGGGCGCGGCCGTCGTCTGGAAAAGTCGGGCATCCATCACACGTGTCTTCGCCCGTGCGTCTCCGCGAGTGTTCCTCCAGGGCGTGTCGCCCCGACCTCTGGCGTATTTCCGTTTGCGTCCGCCCCGATGCGATCTCGTTCCACGCGCGCGGGGGGGGGAGGAGGAGACCTCCGACGTCAGCGGCCGCGCGCGGCCCTTGCGTCATAGAAGCCGGCCCACGCGCCTTCGTGGGGGGGGCGCTGCTTTCGGCTGCCCCGCCCCCGCCCCCCGCCCCCCGCCCCCGCGCGGCTCGGCGCTCGATACACGGCGGGCGGATCCGGAGGCGGCCCGCTTCTGCGAGGACCCGCTGCACCCGGAAGCGCGGTTGGCTGGCCCGCTCACTCTCACTGGCCTCACAATACTAACACCTGTCTCTTCCGGCTCAACAGCTCCTGACGAGACCAAGACCGTCCGGGCTTTATACTTACGTAGAATAGTAACGTCTGTCAGGGAAGTCTCTCCGCACTATGCCGAATCACGGGCTCTACTAACAATTGCATGTATGTTCGTAACTACTAGATCACTGGGAAACAGGAAAAGGGGACAACACTTCCAGCATTTGTTATAATTGTGGGGAGTACGCAATTTACGGTCTCATTTTTACAAGCTGCAATTCGCGCTAGCGGCGAACTTTATATTGGCAGTCATAGATTCCACTGCTCAGAGACTTTCCTGGTGCACTATATAACGTTACAAGTACGCGAAGAAAGTGATTCACACACGAATCGAGTTTGGCGCTCCAGCGTACGCTCACTTGACAAGAGACGACCGCGCAAATCACCTTGCGCACGTTTTGTACTCTTTTTTTAACACCCGGAGCGTGAAATATGTTTTGCACCCGCTTCAAAATGTTTCTTAAACCATTAGTTAGAAAGAAAAAATAGCTGTTTAACACATGGAAAACAAGCACGAGAAACCGTGCTCCGCGAACGCCGTGTTTAGAAAAGCTTTTTAAACATGTTTATGTATTTCCTCCACAAAACACAATCATAGTCAGTGTGTGAGAAACGCCTAAAGATCTATTGTCTTGTTTGATGAACCTTCGAAGAAAGGAGTATTTCACGTCACCCCTCTCTCTCCGTAGAATCGTCGAACAAGGACGATCTTCCGAAGAAAGTGTCGATAGAATTTCACATCACTCGCCCCATTTCCATCCGTGTTTTCAGTCAAATATTGCCTAACAAAAAAGGACAAATTAAAAATATTTTAATGACTGACCTTCTCCGATAAATTGCGGTATTCGTTTATTCCGTGAAGCAAAATATTCTCCCCGTTTCAATATTCTAATGAAGTCGATATAAAAACAAATATTATTAATTTTAAGCAGAAACTATGGTTAAGTACAAAATTATTGCAATAAAACAGTACAATCCTGAGAAATTTTAAACATTTTTAAATCTTTACGATATTTTATTTCAACACGCATTCAATTTAGAATGCATTTTGTTTAGAACGATGAAAATAACATCGTGCCGTTTTCATTATTATATTAATAATGTATAATTCACTGAATGACAATTATACCGTTAATGAAAATAACTTCATGCCTTTTTCATTATTATGTTAATAATGCAGAATAATAACTTCACTGAATAACAATTATACAGTTAACTGATGTTTTTTCATAGAACAAGTTCATGATTTTATGAAAATAAGATACTTGCGAAAAATATTCTGAATTATGATCGAAATAACTACCACATATAGAGAGAAAATATTTATATGTAATAACTTTAAAAACATTATTTAGTAAAGTGATCGGTAATTTTTCCAGTAATTTGCCTACTTAAGTAATGAAGGTACCTGCAAGAATTCATTAAGAACCTTCCCCCACCTGTTTGGATAAGGCCATAACGCCTGCCGTGCAGGCACCACGAATACGCTTGCGTGTGGCAGATTGCCTACCCAGAGGCGTTCATACGTTCATTTGGAACTGATTACTTCTTGTGCCATATCTCTAAGGAGGAATTACCCAAGAAATATAGATACCAGATTCATGGCTTCCATTGGCAGTCATATGAATGTACAAGAGACTTTACTGTACAAAATGTACATTACTGTACAGAATGTACAAAAGATTTTACAGTACAAGAGGATAAATGAAGAACTAATTGTGTAAAAGGTTTCATTTGAATAAATATATTTATCTTCAACGATGTTGTACTGAAGTTCAAAAAATGTATTTTTTCCGATTTTCGAAAATTAAGGGGAAACAAAAAATCTGAGTAAACCAAAAAAAAAAATAATCAAATTTTGTATAGCTATAAATATATTCCTGGACATGTAAGTTAAGTGGATGCATGTGAAATGTAACTGTTATGCTGAATTGTTATCACTACTATAAGATGATTTGAAATATTATATTTTTCTACTGTTGTATTGCAGTTGTAACTGTATTATAATTGTAACAGAAACTCGCTAATAGCCACGATGTTGATGCGACTAAAAATAAACATTAAAAAATGTCATCTTTTCCATTTATTTCACACTATTCTTACAAGAAATATAAGGAAAAAATTTGGAGACATTTTGAAGAATGTTCCAGATGCTTCATGAAAAGTATCCCTAAAATTTAAGGAATTAATTTCAAACTCATAGGGCCTCAAGTCGGGCCAGATCGATCGGTAAGAATTCATTTTCAAAAAAATCCCAATAAATGGTTTGCGCATTGATATTGTCCAGGGAGACACATAAACAAGCGTTTTGCCAAACTAATTTTTTTTGGTATCCAGGGACACTAAAACGTGTACTTTAATTAAAATCTCGAAATATATTTTCTGAAGCATTACTTACGTTATATACTACGTATATTATTCCCTATATACTTGAAAAAGTAAATAAAAACGCTCATATCAACACGATCGTGGGTGACGGTGAGCCGTAATCGCCACAGAACTAATTCTATTTGGATAGGCAGGGTGTTTTAGATATATAAATTGAGCGGCACGACACGTGTACTAGCCTATAGGAATGTATTGGTAATTCTTTGACGATCCCATCGAGAGATTGAGGCGTCTAACTGTTTAAGGAAGATATTTGTCCTTATATTTCAAGTGCTCTAATATAACCAACAATGAATGTTAATCCATGTTGTATTTAAGGATTAATTATATCATTCTGGCAAAAATTATCCAAGATTTTTGAGCAAGCAAACCCATGAAGAGTTTACAGACGAAGTCGAGTATGGTGTGAAAAGCAGCCGGAGCGTTGAATTTTGTAGTTATCCACACAACGACTCGTCTCACAAAAACCATTCTCTCTCACTCCGAGTTTCTAATTTCAAAATACCTTTGTTTGAGTAATCCACCATTCCCGTTTATTTCGGAATTAGGGTTCTCCCATTTGCGGGATCCACACTTGTGGAATTGATTTTGTGATGTCTGTTCTGAATTCGAGTTTGCTTTCGAGTGAGCTAGAATTCCGGCCGCGTCAATTACTTAGATTAGTCCCGTGATTTCAGTGCATGTTATATTCGGGAGATGATCTTCTCCCTTGGATGGTGAGATCCGCCGCTGACCTACTCCTCGGCATACACGGTATTCCCCATCGAGATATCTCTCCCTCTGTGACTCCACCCCAGCCGGAACAAGCTTTAAGCTCCTGACGGGTCTCACGGCAAGTTGTAGTAAGTGTATATGTGCGTATGTGTGTTCGTATGTGTGTGGGTATGTGTGGGCGCATGTGTGGGCGCATGTGTGGGCGCATGTGTGGGCGCATGTGTGGGCGCATGTGTGGGGGCATGTGTGCGCGCGCATGTGTGGACGCATGTGTGCGCGCGCATGAGTGGGCGCATGTGTGCGCGCGCATGTGTGGGCGCATGTGTGCGCGCGCATGTGTGGGCGCATGTGTGCGCGCGCATGTGTGGGCGCATGTGTGCGCGCGCATGTGTGGGCGCATGTGTGCGCGCGCATGTGTGGGCGCATGTGTGCGCGCGCATGTGTGGGCGCATGTGTGCGCGCGCATGTGTGGGCGCATGTGTGCGCGCGCATGTGTGCGCGCGCATGTGTGCGCGCGCATGTGTGGGCGCATGTGTGCGCGCGCATGTGTGGGCGCATGTGTGCGCGCGCATGTGTGGGCGCATGTGTGCGCGCGCATGTGTGGGCGCATGTGTGCGCGCGCATGTGTGGGCGCATGTGTGCGCGCGCATGTGTGGGCGCATGTGTGCGCGCGCATGTGTGGGCGCATGTGTGCGCGCGCATGTGTGGGCGCATGTGTGCGCGCGCATGTGTGGGCGCATGTGTGCGCGCGCATGTGTGGGCGCATGTGTGCGCGCATGTGGGTGCGTGGTAAGGAGAGAGGAGGGAACAAGAATGAGTAAGGAGAGTTCGCATACGGTCCGAGGCACGGTTGTTAGTATACCACTCCGACATTCGCTCGTATTGATCAGAAGAAAAAAAACACGGAAAACTGACGGTCAGAGCAGCCTTTTCCCAGATGTCTTCCTCACACAGTGGTTGAATTCGACGCGCGTGGTCGAAAATTCCACCATCATTAGGACTCGAACCCTGCGACCTCCACATCAGCGATGCCGAAAAGCGCGACCATTCTTTAGAAGAGAGCTGCCATGTGGAGAAGCAAACTCAGCCTTTATGTACCTGTTTCTCTAATTATGGAATATTGTTTTTTTTTCTTTGTTGTATCTCTACTTAAGCTCACGATAATATGTTTGTGTTTTCCTTCAGTTTTCTCCGTTCCTTGTCACGTTTTACGAGCCTGCCATTTTAACAACATCTAAAAAGATTGTTCTCAAAAAATTTCTAGTATGTTTATCACTTGAGCTCTGTTGGAAGTCTCAGCGGAGCGTTGGCGCTAACGTTCTTGCAGTCCTTCGGTGTACAACCTCCCCCTGGAGTACAACAAGCTGGTGGCCGAGTGCTCGCGGAACCGCACGACGGCGCACGAGGAGGACGACGTGTGGATCTGCAAGCCCGTCGGCCTCAGCCAGGGGCGCGGCATTTACCTCTTCCGGGTGAGCGCCGCCCACCCGCACCCGACCACCCTGCGACTCGACGAATTGAACATCACGCGCGTAATAGTTTTTTAATGAAACGCATGCCAGATCACTAATGAAGAACGCCCGCCGAGTACTAATGAATAGGACACAAACTTACCCATCTTAAACGAGACTTTTTCTTCACGAGACTTCTTCCTGTGAAATTTTCGAAATAAACAATGAACTAAAAATTAAATATTCTTCCGGGTTTAAATTTCTAGATTGTTTATTAAAGACTGCCACTATACACCCCTTAAATCACACATTTAATGCATCCTTATGCACTAGAACATATACATATTTTTCAAAATACCGAATATTTAACAGCTCTTCAAAATAATCACAAAAATTAAATTCAAAATTATTGCCCAATTTTTGTCATTTTTTTTCAAAAATATTGAAAACACTTGTTTACGTGCGACGGTAAACCTTTCCCAGAAAATGAAAAAGCGTTTTCAGATTGCCAAAGTAGATTTACAAAATCAAAATCAATCATTTTTTCTCTTAAAGATGTCACTACATCAGTAAATTAAAATAAAGCACCTATTGGAATATTTATAAATCTTTCATTAGTATTTCATGCCACTGATGATAACATTTTACTTTCAAAATTAAGAAATAAATATCCAAACTTAACAAAAACAGTTTCTGCTTCAGTAACATAAAAAGGACCGTCCATTGAAATTAATTGAACACAAAATTAAGTTATGTTACATCATCAGAATTATTTCAAATTCGGTCATCCTTCGTACTGCTCGTGTATATTTCCCCCTGAGATATGGCATAATGTTATGGGGAGAAACGTCATGTAGATCTTAGACTTTTAGATTACAGAAAAGGATTGATTGTATGAATAATAAGCAAATCTCACCCACGTAATTATTGTAAGCCTCTTTATTAATCAAGGAATTATACCATTTCCATTCTTCTTGATTTACGAACGATCTTGTAAAAAATGACTTGCTCAAGGATGGGAACATATTTTCATCGAATACTGGTATCCGTAATTATAACACTCGATGTAATGTTTATCAGGGGACAGAATGAACAGCTCACTTCTTAAAATTCACTTACGCTATGTGTACCACATTCTTTTACGATACATTGCTAGACGACATTAAACGAATGAAATCGATACACAAGTTTAAGAGCCAAGTAAAATATTTTATCTTGCATAACTGTTTGAATACAAAATTCCGAGCATCAAAAGGAAAGTAATACTGATTTCAACAATAATATTTAATGAATTAATTATCATTTGGACTGTTTAATTCTAAAAGACTAAAATGCCGGTAACGGATTTTGTATCATTTGCTTCTCAGTCAATGGTTATCACGGATATCAGGTTCCCCCCCCCCCAGTTTCTCTGGTCCGTTGAGGGAATGCTGAGATGCCCATTGTTTTTCTTCTGAACAAAAATATGCGTATTCCCTTACTTTACAAATAAATCAATAAATACTTAATTAATAAATAAATACTTCATAAATACTAGAGAAAGAAGAATTAATTAATTATTTGTTAATGCTAGGAGCAATTTCACAGTTTTATGGCGAGAGGTAATCATCTGAATACACACTTTTAAATATCTTAAATTTGTTTCCTTTTTACAAAACCTTTGAGTATGAATAGTATTGGGAGTGATATTTCACATAATTCCATATATAAACATCATATATTTTATAGACAAATTAATGGTCTCGCCTATTAATATTTACTAAATATATTCAACAAATCAAGAGATGTTTTTATGGAGATTGGAATGTGCGTGCTCAATTTGAAGGTTGGCAATATATCCATGGATTGTTTTATTGTATGCATTACAATGAGCACATTCATTAAGTAAAATAATCATAAATATTGTTTAATACCTTAACAAGTTGTCATTAATGAAAAGGAACCAATAGTTTAAAACTTCCAAAATAGAATGAGTTCCTTGGGAAAAAATCCTTGATCATAAAACGTATTTTGCGTATTTTGAGTGCCTTTTTAACATTACAATTTTTTTAAAAACAATATTAGTAATTATACAGCCGCGAGGTTGAAGTAGTAAAGTCAAGTTTTCGCAAGTTGAGTTAAGTACAGTAACAATGTGTGTAATAACTACATTATATAATGAAATCTCTTGCTTTTATCAATATTTTCATTTCTCATAATCATTAAAGGATGTAAGCAGCTTTCGTCAGCTAAGCCATCATTTTTCAGTTCTTCAAACTTACAAAATTTTACAAAGCACTGTGGCACAATAGTGTAACACCATTCCTATTTATGAATAAGATCGGTAAAGTTATGAATCCATAATTAAATGTGTTTACAAGGTCACCATTGTACGCCAACTCTGTGATTCATTTGAGTGCTTCTTACGTCATTAACGAAATCACATCTGTTCCCCGTTGCAGAGATTGAGCGAACTCACGTACGACACCAACACGATCGTGCAGCGCTACATCCGCAACCCGCTGCTGATCGGCGGCTACAAGTGCGACCTGCGGCTGTACGTGTGCGTCACGTCCTACCACCCGCTCGCCATCTACTTGTACCGCGAGGGTCTGGTGCGCTTCTCCACCGACAAGTTCAGCCTCAACGACCTCGACAACCCCTTCTGCCACCTCACCAACTGCTCGCTCAACAAGATGGGGCCGGGCTACTTCGAGAAAAAAGATCGCGTCGGCTCAGGTAAGGCCGAATTCATGTTTCCTCTTTAATCCCACCGAGGCGATTTCCTTCTGAGAGTGAAATACACGTTGATGTGTAAATTATATTTCGTGTATCTAGGTTTTATGTCTAAGTGAAACTTCATGTCACTATTACTTATAAATTTAATTGCGGTGTAATTATTATCAAAATGCAGAAACAAACTTTAATAGACATTGAATGTTATATTTATATTATTTAACAAATTACGTGTCTATTTAGCATTTATGGATAAATAAGTACAAAATCAAACATTTCCTCTATTATTATTATTATTAATAATAATAATAATAATAATAATAATAATAATAATAATAATAATAATAATAATAATAATAATAATAATGAGCGAAACGTTAAAAAATATTAAGATAGTTCTTATACAAATGAAAAACGAAAAAAAAAATAGTTACAAACATAATCTAGTAGCAAGATGTTATAGTTGTGAGTATTAAGTCTTGCTCTGACAATATTATTGATAAAGTTTTTCTTACATTCCTTGTAGGATTCCGAATTGTGGAGCAGCGATAGTCTGTTTTGTTAATTCTATTTGTCATTTGTTTATCATTATTTCATAATTTGTCATTTCACAATCGCCTGTCATGCATTTCTTATTAAACATTAGTGGAATCATTTTGTGTACTAGTGTTAAATGCAAATATATCGCCAAGTTATTTCGAATAAAACAAAATTTGAAATACGATCGTCAGTATTGTTAGAAGTGTAATTTAGGTCTATAAATATTGGAAGGCTGTCTTCACACAAAATGTGTGGTGCTTGAAAACAGCTTACGAGTTTTCACGCGTCATGAAACCTCTTCTTCCATATATTTCCGTACCTTTTGGTCGACGATATTTCATCGTCCGTTAAGCTCTCCAGCCACTAATCTTGTTGTAACTAATGTTTGCATAATACATTAATCTGTGGCGAATATGAAAATATTAAATAAGCTTCTTATCGATGCAAATCACCTGTGTAATATCACCAAATAAATTAGTATTTTCTCTAATACGAAAATCAAGCGAACTATGGAACACCGTGCGAGTTGTACGTATGATGACGATAACGAGATGTGAGGAGGAGGGAGCATGGCGGCGAGAGCGTTGGCCAAGGGCGCGTCCGTGGCAGGATGCAAGTGGACGCTGAAGCAGCTGCGCCACTACTTCTCGCAGTCGGGCATGGAGGACTGGCTGCTGTGGCAGCGCGTGGCGGCCATCGTGGTGCTGACGGTGCTGACGCAGGTGCCCTTCATCCCCAACTCGCCCAACTGCTTCGAGTTCCTGGGATTCGACATCCTCGTCGACTCCTCGCTGCGGCCCTGGCTGCTCGAGGTGAGTGAGTTCTCTGGCACCATTTTTTTTTTAAAAATTGTTTAAACAAGTTTTTTTTTTAAAAACAGCTCGACCGTTTTTGATGAAATGTTGTTGTCCGATAGTCTGAAGGGCGTTTAAGAGATTGGTGTAGGCCTCATGTTGGTTAAAAACCAGATTTTTTAAAATTGAAAAAATTCAAAACCTGTTTGGCGTCTTCCTATAACTACAGTTTTGAAAATATGTGATAAATTTGTTCCCTTAGTGAAATGTGTTCATCAATAACAGATCTTTAAATAAGGTCAGGTACATGAGTATTTTTTGCAAAATTTTGTGTCAAACAAGGGGCAATTTTTATTTTCTTTAAACCATCTTTTCTTAACAACCGCTCGGTTTTCGATTAAATTAGGAACTTAGATAGCAAAAAGGACGCTTAAAAGAATGATGCAGGTCTCATGGTCATTGAAATGCGAAAATTTAAAAAGAAATATTTCGGCGTCTTTCTACATCTACAATTATGATGATACATTTTTTCTTAATGAATTGTGTTCATAAAAAGCATATCTTCAAATAAGATTGTGTTGAATTTTTTGAAAATATTAGTATTTTTGTGTAATTTCGTGACAAATAGTCCGCTCGAATTGACTCCTCTTCTTTTTCGGAGTCTTCTTATAAGTACAATTGTGAAAATACATTTTTTAATGAAAAGTGTTTATCAAAAATAGATCTTCATATAAGGACGTGTTCAATATTTTGAAAATGAGTTTTTTTGTAAATTGGCTACAAAATGAAATGCCCGCAGCGTTTTAACTCCTCCTATAAAAGAAAATGAAACATTTAAGAATGAACTTTAAATATGTTGGAGACATGGCGAAAAATAATTGTATGTATTCGAAAAAAACAAAATGTTCCATGAAGAATGCCTTAGAACAACTTTCATAAAACCACAACGATGCAAACTGAAAAACAGTTCCATTTTTTGCAAAAATTGCGCTTTTAGCAAGAATTTATAAGAAAATATGTGCGCTTTGCTGCCAGCGCTCATTGACTGTGATGCGTTGATATAAACGGAAATTCCTATATATATATATATCTATATATATATATATATATATATATATATATATATATATATATATATATATATAATCATTACATATGCGTGCTGTTTAGTACCACTAGTTACTATTAGCTCCCTAGATGGTAGATTATGCAACACGCAATACTTTTGCGTACCGCTCGTTTAGCTACTGTTATGCAAAAGCTATTTCCAAAACCTCGCTAAAAGTGTCCTCTAACCTTACCCGCAAGGCATGTCAATACTGTGGCTATCAAACATTTCATTTTTAGAAAGACCCTTTAAATATAAAGTTAATTTGGTATTCTCTTTTTCCTTTATCTCAGTTTAAACGTCCGACTCAGATCCTGCATCATTCTAAAATGTTTTATCTCTTATCGTATTTTAAAGAAATTTGCGAGTTGAAAAAGTTAATTTCGCTTCAGGATGAGTTGTCGAGGAGAACTCTGATCTGGATCACTCTAGTGTTCTCGCAAATAAAAAGTGAAATTATATTTTGTCTATAAATGTTTGTCTTATCCTCTGAGCTAGTCGACACGCGAAAACCAATCGCACGTCGTGCATCTTTGTCATTTCCTCTGCCTATTTATACGATTAACAACCATCAAATTTACCATAGTTGCTGTCATTCATTCCTTTGAGACTTTTGCCGTTTTGTTAGTGTTCTAGGAAAATAAATCTATCACAGCTTTTCGATCGCTCTATGCCGTCTATTAGTGACCTATTAATAAATATCTTAAGAAATACATTTGATGGTTGTTAACGTAACATAAATAACGTGAAGTAATACACGTCCATGAATATAAGAACCAAGTATTTCAGTCTCGACGTGATCCATTGCAGGCAGGAGCCTGCCTGATGGTGTGCTACGATTCATTGCAATGGAGGGGCGCTAATACAGTGTGGCAAATAAGAGTTAGAATCGCCTGAGGGTTTATAAAGTTTCTGAAAAAAAATGTTTAAAGAATATACGAATTACGGTGGTCATTCAGAGGTCAAGATAGAATGCAAGGAACGGATGGCGGTTTCAGTGGAAAAGTGAAAACCTTTGAATGGCATTAGATGGTCAAAATAACCAGTGGTGCCGAGGACGTTTCCGAATCGTGCAGTGGCGCAGCTTCATTTGGTGTCACTCGGGGCAAAACTAGTTGTATTACCTGCCCCATAAATTAAATATAATATGTATTACTGACTTACTGAGTTCATACATTATTTATTAAAAATACAAGTAAATTTGCACATGATACTTATTTAAAATATAATAAAAACTGTATGTAGTTCAGAATTATTTAAATATAATTTTTAAATAAATAATCTAAAACGAAGTATAACTAAATGTTTTTTAAACATGTTAAAATAAATCATTAAAATTATATAATTCCCATTGAAATGTCCTAATTGGTGTCACCGCTAAAAGATGTCACACGGCGCGGACCCCCCTCGCCCCTCCCTAACTACGGCCTTGGAATCGTGCGAACCGCGAAGAAGCAAGTGCATTATTCGGTGACTTGAGTGCAGCAGGCCGAGAAGACCGCCCCGCAAGTGCCACCCGCGTGCCGCGTGCGCAGGTGAACCTGAGCCCGGCGCTGGGCAACGACTGCGACGTGGACCCGGCGGTGAAGAAGCCCATGCTGCACGACCTGTTCGACCTGCTGGGGCTGCCGGTGCGCAACACGGGGCTGTCGCTCTTCACCATGTGGGACAGCCCGGCGGCGCCGCAGCCGGCCGCGCTCACGCAGCGCGCCGCGGGCAGCCGGCCCCCGCGCGGCGCGCAGGCCGCCGGCGACCCCACGCTGGCCGTCGTGACGGCCGCGCAGCACTGGCGCCACCGCCACCACCAGAAGAAGCAGCAGCAGCAGCAGCGCACCGCCGCCGCGCACGCCTTCCGCTGCGCGGAGGACGACGACGATGACGAAGACCCGGAGGTACCCCCGCTCGCGCCCTCTACAGGCCCATTCACGACGCACACATTGCGCATGGCGTTAGCATAAAAGTTAGGACTCATCCACAATGCGTTCGCATTAGCATAACACGTTAGACGTTAATTTAAAAGCTTGCAAGATTCTGAGCTTATGATTAAGTAAGACATAAAAAATTAACCAATCCCAGAACGGGAACTCAGAATCGAGAATCGAAATTGGAGCGAAGTCGATAGAAGAACGAACGCCCTATGGGCCATGGACACAGTCGATGCCTGGAAATCGATTCTCACACCCAACCACTAGTAAATCAGAATGTCTCGCAGCCAATAGAAACTCTTATTTTGCTTACGTTTATGTTAGACATTAGACATGAATACTTCAGTCTATCGCTTATGTTAATGTTTAAGTCTATGCGCTATGCTTACGTTTACGTTTGCATTGTGAATGGGCCTTAATGGTGCAACCTACACACACGTCACGGCGCGACAGGATCGTGGGGGATCTCACAGGGCGCGAAGCGATGCGAATATGTGCGAATAGTTAAAAACAAATGGCGCTGTCCAAAGCACGAGAGTTATGTCTGTCTGAAAATAAATGCTATTTAAAATGGGAGGTGTCAAGTCCTAAGCGAAGAGAGTGGACGAATGCAGGGACGGCCAGAAGAGAAGGCAGGTCGGGTAACTCGACTCATCTTGCCCGACAGAATTGGGGACTCGATTTTTTTTTATTCAAAAGAAAGCAAAAAAATATTTATTTCTGATCTAAATATAACACTTAAAAGTTATTTCTGATGCATGGAGAAATGAATTCTGCTTATGAATTTAGGAGGAGGCGGCAGTCTTTTTTCTAATAAGAGGTCTCCATGGATCAATTTCCCCAGACCCCTGGTATTTTTTGGCGCCACTGGATGAATACTGTGTATTCAGGGAAACAGGAGCACAGGGAATATCACCATATACTTCACAGAATAATTAAAGGCATTAAAAAAGGTTTCAATGTATGAATAAAAAAGGTTAGAAATGTATGAATTACGAGTACATAAAAGTGTGTATTATTAAGTACTATAAAAATGTCCATTGCTTTGGGAATTTCTTCCCACATCTTGGTAATAACACCTTTGTTCGGATGGCGTTTGAATTCACTGAGTCAAATTGGCGCCCTCGAAAACATTTAGTTAATTCTCACTTCGCCTTCCATGGTCAATTGATCATACACCGGTAGGTTCAGATCGCGGACAGTTCCCGCGTATTCGCGCGAAAAAATCAAACTTCACTGTTCCAGACCGCGCCGCCCGGCACGTGCTCTTGGTCATAGACGTCCATGAAATCGCTTTCGCCGCGCAGCGTCGCGTCCTTTGCGTTCTTACCTTCACACGAACGCTCTTAATGCGTTTCCTTCTTCGTTGCGTACAGAGGAGTTACTCTAAGAAGAGACCAATTTGGCACGTCTGGAAACCAATGAACGTCGCACTGCGATGACATTGCAAGGAATAGGAATGAAGCCATTGACAAATGAGCTAACTGTAAAATAACGCACAGAGAAAATAAGTGAATAGACGTAACATGCAGTTACGTTGCCAGCAGTGTCACTTCTTAAGCGGTCCCTTCTTATAGTAACCTCCCTCTTCTCTAACCATTGGACTTCTTGCTTTTGGCATTGGAGTGGGAAAGTGATTGTCGCGGGTGGTGTGCTGCAGGACGACGACAGCAGCGGCGGCCGCAGCCCGGCGGGGCGGCAGGCGCGCGCGCTGGTGGCGGGCGCGGGGCCCGGCGCACACGCGCACGCGCACGCACGCGGAGTGGCGGGGGCGGGGGCGGGCGCCGGGCGGGCGCGGCGCAGCATCCGGCGCGGGCTGTCGGCGCCGACGGTGGGCGCGTCGTCGACGGCGTCGTCGGGCCCGCCGTCGCCCGGCGCCGCGTCGCTCGCCGCGCCGCCCATCTGCGTGACGGCGCTCACGGTCACCTCGCGCCAGGCGACGGCGTCGCCGCCCCCGCGCGGCGAGCGCCACTCGCGCGCCACCGCGGCTGGGGGCGGGGGCGGAGGCGGAGGCGGCGGCCGCCGCGCGCCGCCCTCCCCCTCCCCGACGCCGGCGCCCGCCCCTGCCCCCGCCGGCCACCCGGCGCTGCGCGTCACGCCCGTGCGCCTGTGCGCGCAGCGCGGCGACTCGCAGCTGGCGTCGCGCGCCGGCTGCAACGACGCCGGCCCCGGCGCCTGCCCCGCCCCGCGCACTCGCAGCGCCAGCAGGTGAGCGCCTGCCCCTTGAAGAGAGCGCCTGCCCCTTGAAAGAAAATACATGAATGCGTTCCTTCCATGTAGTCTTAACTTCCCCTTATGGCCCCTGCAAACGAGCGTTGCTAGGGCGACTCCACGCATTCGGCATTCGCCAAGTTGCGAGTGACAGCTCGCCCAATCCCGAAAAGCTGATGTGCTCGGCGAATGTTCGCCTCCTTTGATGTGTGCAAAAAGACCGACAGGCTGTGTGTAGGGCAAGTGCCGAATGTTCGTCGCTCAGCAAATAGCAAGCGACCCATCCATACTACGCGGGATACGGTGAGCGGTCGCTTGCTATCTCTTGCCGTATAGTGAATGTGTGGAGTCGCCTTTATGAGAAACTGCGCACTAGCGCTTTTGCCGTTCAGGATAAGATACAGTGTTAATCTAGGACGCGCGTTACTCATCATACGTGCGTCAACGTAACGCTCGTGTGATAAGGCCTAAATCTTTAGAAATGCATATTTTTTAACGATTTTGTCTTAAGAGCATTTACGAAATTGCATAATTCAATTATACGAAATAAAAAGTTCTTGTCCTATAGCAGATTATCGTCTATACCAAAAATATATTGTATGTTATGCTCATACATTTAATAGTGCATCAAACTTCTGCAATTTCAGGCCCCATTACTATTTTAATTAAAACGTTCATGTTAAATTATTGTAGGAAAAAATAGAAACTGCCCTTCCATATCTCTAGTCCGAGACCTGTTACGCAATCATTCACGAAGATAACACAATATTTAGATGGGTCAATGAAACTTGATTATGATTCGCAGTACAGGATGAGGTATTTCAAGTAGAAAAACACATCAGCATGTTTCTCAAAATATTGGCAGTAAATAATTTCTTCACTGATTTTGGCCACGGAAGCATACATTCGCCTTTTTTGAATCCGTCAGAGACTATTGAATATCATTACGCATTGAGCATCTATACGCACATTTCCAATACTCGAAGTGAGAGGTGATTAGCGAAACTCAGTGAGTGCACTGCAATTTTAGCGGCTGACTAGCAGCCTAATGTTCCAATCGTCTCAAATCAGGCACGATTGCAAAGCCGAGCGCGATAACGGACTATCTCCTTTGCACTTGAATTCTGTCAGTTCATTAATTTGCGTTCGTATCCCTTTGTTTTATTTCAACCATTTCTGCATTTTGACTGAAAACTTGTTTGTTACTAAGTCAAGACCAAATGCATTATTACAATGAATGTTACTTGAAGTTTCTGCAAACGACATGAGTAACAAACTTGTAGTTTTTTTGTTTTTTTTATTCGGTTGAGCGTTTTAGTGTTTCTGTTTGATGTAACGCGTGCCTTGTCTGGGAGTGCACCGTCCCGTGCGGCTGTCGGCAGGACGTCGGGCAACGCGGCGCAGTGGGGCAGGAACGTGGACCCGCTGCTGATGGACCGGCAGCGCATGCGCGCCGTGGCGCAGCGCGGGCGGCTGGCGCAGACGGCGCTGTGGGGCAACGGCAAGGACTGGGCGTTCCCGAGCGCGCGCGAGGGCGACTGGGTGCGCGTGTACCCCATGTGCGACCCGGGCCCGTACCCCGCGAGCGGGGCCGGCGGCGGCGGCGGCGGCGGGGGCTGCTTCACCGGCCCCAACGGCTACGTGGGCGGCGCGGGCGAGGGCACGAGCGGCGCCGTGGGCGACCCGGAGGTGCGGCGCGCCGTCGCCGAAGTCAACCGCATGCTGCGCGTCGCGCGGGAGGTGGCGCGCAAGTACAGCAACTGCAACGACAACGACCGCAGCCGGGCGCTCTCCGACCACATGACGTTCAACGGGGAGGTGTGGCTGCCCCGCAAGTGACCTGGCCGGCCGTCACTTTACCTTCTCCCTGCTGAAGGCAGCGGCGTTACCACTATCGCTGTTTTCGTTGCAATTGCGGTCCCTTTTAACATGTACGACTGCCTTTACTTTTATCTGTCACTGCCAATATCACGTCCGCCACTGCTTCCGTCATTGCCTCCGCCTTCAACACCATTTCCCACACCTTCATCGCTCCGTCCTCCATTTCGATCGGCGCCGTCATTGTCCATGTGAGGTCAGCGGTATCGCCAAGGCAGTTCTCCGCTTTTGGGGAAGGAGCAGTGAGTGAACAGAGAAACTTATTACTGAAACTGTACCAAAATAACGATCAGTAAAACCATTTGGACTCGAGTAACAGTGTTGTACTATATGCATCCAACGGCGGAAATTTTGTGTACGACCATGTTGACGCTAGTTAACTCGTTCCAGTAATTTGTTCAATTTTCAACTTCGCAAATGTTTTCCAATAACATTTGCATTGTGACGAAGAAAACTCTGATTTTTGTCATCCCCTACTTCCATGCATTTCTAGGAATAGTTTATGGAACTTTAGCCATAGTTCATTTCATGCTCATAGAAATATTTTCTTTTTTTTATTTTAATGTATCTATACGCCAATGGGAGTTATGAAACAATCATCACAGTTTTAAAAACTGTTAAAGTTCATCCACAGATTTCCAATCAGACGAAATCGAAAGTAGAATTGGAAATACTAAGTTTACTCCGTCTGCGCCAAAGTTACATTTTGAAGAAATTAAACGAATGCGCTTGTTTCGTTTAATTTAAATTTCTCCTTATTCTTCAGAGAGGCATAATTTCGATATAAAACTTTTTGAATGAAAATGCAATGTCTTATCCATACAAAGCGCAATAATACGAAAATATTTTCCCTAAAACATTAATGTATTAGTATATTTCTCAATTCAATACAAATTAAACTGTGTGCTTATGGAGACTGATAATGAACCAAGAGCAATAGACAATGCAAACTACATTTTATGTCAACATATCGTCTCAATTCATTTCTTAGAATCAGTTTGAATACGTAAAAGAGATTGACTTTCCTCCTGTCTATGCCTCATTTTATTCGCATCGACCTTTAGAAATTGCCCTTTTGTGTACGCCTTCACACCCATGGTGTTTATACAACTATTACTTACAACCATGTAGAAACCGCGCACATTTTCTTGAACTCTCATTTCATTAGATACGAGAGGAGTCAGGGATTTGTTCTCTGAGTGGTACGATTTGATCAAATCAAATTGGTAACTCGTTTTGCCGATACAAT
This sequence comes from Gryllus longicercus, assembly GCA_038098605.1. Lineage (NCBI taxonomy): Eukaryota > Metazoa > Arthropoda > Insecta > Orthoptera > Gryllidae > Gryllus > Gryllus longicercus. Next base: position 1,795,118 of record JAZDUA010000166.1, read on the forward strand.
TAGTTTCTATTTCGTGGCAGCAAAAATGTCGTGTTGTCGAATGTCAACAACTTGCTATCTTTTATTCGGACTTCGACTACGTGCGTATAGTAAAAGAGAGGGATATGGATTTCAGAACTCGAGAAAACGTGCGCGGAATAACCTGTATGGTGAAGATGAATTAACAGGAGGTGGGAAGGGGGGATTTCACGACTCGTAAAATTGGTTCCCCGGCTGATGACGGCAATATATTTCTCTGCCAGTGAAAAATGTTTCATTCTGTACAGTAAGGAGGTTTTATTATTTTTTTTAATCTTTGACCTAATTACCTACGTTTACCTAATTAGTTATCGAAAGATACAACAATTTATAATATTGTAATTTTCTTCATTATAATCATCAAGTATTATTCAACCAAGAGAGTCTCTTTAAATTGGTATCATTCGGGGAACCTTTCCTTTGTGAGAAATCTTTTTTTTTTAATTTATTTAATGCTGATAAGTGAAGTAAACTGGCTAAATAGCACCCCATTCCTTCAACAAGAAGATTAATTTGCATTCTGCCTATATACGAGTATATTTCCATAAAAATATATCAGCGCATGCTAGGAGACATTTCAAGGCCTAATAATTTTGAAACATTCGTGAAAAAATGTTATGACAATGAAGAGCTAGATCACTTCTCTGAATGTTGAATAAATTCAATCTAATATGTGGATTACAAGAGTATTTTTCCGCTTCTTGTGTCAATTAAAAAATCAGCAGGGATTTGCTCAGAATTTGGTGTTCTGGGCTTGAAACACAGTAAAACTTCGAGAGTACTGTGGGTACCGAGGGTACAAATTACTAACAGAATCCAATCTACATTTTCTTTGTTCAGTCATTTATTAGTGAGTGGCATGGAGAATTTAATAACTACCCTATAATTTAAGCTATCCAAAATTAAAAGCTACTCAATTGTTTTCTCGTTTTTGATAAATGTTCTTTATGACCAAACATCCAAAGGCAATTACTTCCATTACACTGTTTTTCACTTTTTCGCATATCTCTTATCTGGTGTAGAGGAAGCATTGTGATACTGCGAGAAAAAAGCGATTCTTCGATCGAAAAAATTGTTTTGTGGGTCCCGGACACCAAAAAGTTGGATAATTCTTGTGCCTATATGTAGTAAATAATTTCATCTAACACTTTGTGTGCACTCCGATTTACACAGGGCGAATTAGCGTTTGATCAGGCGGAACGCTGTTACAATCGGGAGCTTCGTTACACGAGAAAAAAAGAACAGTTGCAGTTTACAATATTCATGATACTGTATCAAGTTCCCCTGTTACAGTATCATGGATCTGGTATACTGCAACTGTTCTTTTTTTTCGTGTACGACATAATTTTTTTTTAAAAAAATTGATTCTTCCGATTGGATAATCCCAACCCAACTGATCAGATGTCAATTTGCCCTAGATTTAAATCTGACAATTATCAGATTCCATGTCATTGATACTGAAAAAATGGTTTACAACAAAACGTCTGTCCATCTGCGTGCCCTTCTGTGAACAACGCTAGTGCTAAGCAGGATTTTCACCAAAATTTATATTTTGCTATCGATCTGGCAGATATCGCGGTCCCTTGAAATTGAAACGAATTTTTTGTTTTTTGTGGTACTTTACGAGCAGCCTCAGCGAGATTTTCTTCAAGTGTCTCCAAGTTTTTTCTTGATATTTTACCCTCATATTGAGCAAATTACGCTTACAAATAATAGCGCAGCTGCAATTTTCGTTAAATTCTCACACGTATTTTCTTAATCTGTTTTTCAACAATTGATCTTCAAACAAGATAATGTGCAATGTTTTGAAAATATGCGTTGTTTTCGCGTATTTTTGAATGAAGTGAAGGAATCTTTAGAAAACAGATTCTCAAACGTCTTTCGCGTCTTTTTGTTTTCGGACACTGCGGAATACACTTAATAAAAATGGCACAGGTCCTATTTTCGTTCAACTCTCACAAATTTAGAAAATTGCAAAAGTTGCAAATGTTGCGAAAAAATATGTGCTGTTGTAGCTCCACAAATTTCATCTTTATTCCATATTTATGGAAGTTTTTATCTCCAATACAGTTCTCTCCTATCATATTATGATATTAATGGCTCTGACATTATTGAAACTTTGTTATTTAACATGATTAATTTCAGTTTTACGTTGTGATTGAAATTACTCTTAGCAGTAGTATTTGAGCACAATAAAAATAGAAATTAGAGAACAAGTGAAATATAGCAGAAGTTGATCCTATATGTTAACCTTTATGTTTTTTTTCTTAATTTCTAAATTGCCTTCTCATCATACAATTAATAAAACCTAATTCTTCTATGTTAATTCTCAAGTTGGTAATTAAAAATGGTAAAATTACAAACTGCATTGGTTTTAAGAACAATATGTTACTTCCACCTTTGTTCTAGAGAATAATCTGACATTATGTTTGTAAAGCCTCTCTGTATATATTTGCCTTTGAAGAAAAATTAGCACAAAAAATATTCATTCACAATATAAAAAAAAAAAAAGGAAAGGAAAATAATTTTCAATAGGAATAAAAGTAAAGGAGGATTTTTCTCTTCAAACAAGCAAGCAAAGGGCAGATTGATGTGCACAAAGTGAAGGAAGATGAAAATTAAATTTCAAATAATATAATAAAACAAATCACACTCCTGTAAGTTTCAACAGGAGCAATATGCATATAAGTAACCATTCATCAAGATCAAGTAGGTTAATAAGAACACTATTTTCTGAGCTTCAGCAAATTGTTCAAAGAAGGCATTTTTCCAATTAAGATGTTTGACTACTTATCATATGGTGAAATTCAGTCTTGTCTGTTTTGTAATGATTTGAAATAATTGTTGCTACAATGCAATTCTGCTTTGTAAGAAATGTTGTTCTTAGAGCCTTTCAAGGAAGGACATTATCAACATATGCTCCTAATAAAAATATATTACTTATTTTTACAGCAGATTAATATTTAACACACCTTTCTCAATATCTTCTTCTGCAACATTGCTCCTTCTTCTCACCCTCTATTTTCTGTGTGTTTTTAAGACTAAATTTACTAATCTAACCTTCCATATTATATTTTGCCTCACATTAGGCATTCTATTGAGTTGATTGTACTCTTTACATAACTACTGTTGCGACTTTGGAGGAGAATAATAGAAATTTGTATTTTACAGTTCAGCAATACTGTCCAGACAGACGCAGCTTAATAAATTGCTTCAGATAAATTGCTTATAGGGAATATTTATAGGGAATGAGGGTATGACATCAAATAAAAGATGAAAATAAGAATCTTGTATTAAGACACAGATTGATTTCTTGTTTATTACTCTTAGGCTCTCTCAATTAAATACTGTTTATCAACTCTATAAAATCCATGTACCTAGCACATAATTTTTACTGTTTTTTGATGATCAATGAACAACGTAAATAAATAAATATTAATAATATAAATAAATATAAAAAATAAATCATAACAAAATATCAATAGTCCAAAAGAATATTACAGTACAATAACACAACTGATTTCTTGACAATAACTATGTGTATATATTCTGTTTGTACTGCAAATAAGATAGGAATAAAAGGTTAGCAACACATTCACTCATGGTCCACTATATATGGTTATTGATCTTCCTTTATTACAATCTACAACTCTTGATCTTCTTGATCTTATGATTATCTACTCATTGACAATACAGCACACTTGGTCAGCATCGATTATTGCCCCATATCAGCATTGAAACGTGTCACTAGAGAGCAGATTTTAATGAAATGTTGTTTTTTTTCTTATCACTTTTAAACAATGCTGTTTAGTATGGAAATTAATTTTATGTTATCGTAAAAGGAAATGATCCGTTTTTATGTCTTTTTTGGGGGGGGGAGATTTTATGTTGATTTCGACTAATAAGTCATTTTTTAACATTTTTCCCAGGGGGCGTTTAGCGCTTTGTGCTTCTGGAGTAATCCTCCGTTAATATCAGCACGGAAGTCTGGAGTAATCATCCATTAATATTTCAATATGTCATATCTGTCGCATTTCATCCCAGTAAATTGTCAAGAGAACCACCAAGTAGCATCTCCGCTTACATGCCTCCTACTACATGCCCCTGTGTCACTGCTCAGCGGCCAGAATTGAGAAGGAACTAGGATTGGGGAAGGGTTTAGGACACTTCATAGGGGTTGGACTAGCCCCTGTGAAGCCTGCACACTTGTTTTGTTGTAACACATTTCACATGTAGTTCTTCAGAAATTGAACCCGGAACCTCAGTGGTAAGAAGCAAGCGTTAAATGTGATTTCATCAAATTTAATATCATTGAAATGGTACTTGCTTCAAATAATATTTATGAGGTGCAACAAATGTTCTATTAGTCAGATTAGAGTCTGGGTTGCTGCTTTCAATTTGTTGTAAATGTTCTACCTATATACTTTCAGAAATATTTCAGAAATAAGCAACAAAATTATTATCCACAGAGTTCCTGAGTAGCCTATTAGATTTCTTCACTCAGAAATTGTACTGTGGGCTGTTATGATTATGTAATCTACGGTTCCTGTGACACCTATCTGTGCCATTGCCAGTTCAGTCAATTTCAGGATAACTAAAGACAGATTTCCTGGTAAAGAATAGACCAAACCAAAAGTTTAAAAACCAAGTTCACTTGAACAAATAGAAGCCTCAATTACTCCAGTAATGTATCCAACAGCTTGAGTTGTTCATCCGAACTGGTTTTGATCACATTTTTTAAGTCATTTTTATTTGCTTTTAAGGCATTTTAAAAACATTTTAAGAGTATTTTATTGCATTTTATTGATCATTTTTGGTAATGTTTTAGGTCATCAAAATCCTCCCACTCCTCATCAGAATTCTTTTATTTTAAGAACTATCATTAGGTTGACAGTATTCTTCATTGAAAACAAATGAATTTTCATCAAAGAGATTGGCTAATTTACAAACATACTAAGATATAAAATGTTATTTGTGAATACGCTTCTTGTTACTCTTTCAAGAAATATATTTAGTTATAAGCAATATCTTGTGACACGCCCTCATCAACTGGACAGACTGCGCTAAATATTTGGACCAGGAACTTCTTTGGATACAATATATTTACAACATCATGCAGAAAGTGTACAGGCCACTAAACAACCTCAATCTTACTGGACACCCCTGTTTCACTGCCTCAACTACGACTAAGACCAATATTTACAAACTACATGAAATCCATACTGAAATATAACGTGAAACTTGGGCAGCTATCAGTAATTTTAACTACAATAAATCGACCAAAATTGAAAACATTTCTTTGTTTGGCTGAGTATAAGTATGAGTAACTACAAGAGACTGGACAAAAGGTGAATATGATTCCTATTGACAAAGATATGTATAAAACAGTGAGACAAAATATGAATCAAGCCCTTCAAAACCTCCACTTCACTAAATTCATGTATACCAAACCACCTACTACCCACCAAACTACCTTCATCCTTATCAACTTAAGATGCACACATCATAATCTTCCACGTCCATATCCTTCCAACTCTCACTTATGAGCCCTTAAGCAACTTACCTACTCACCAAAATAGGTAATAATATCCCCTCCCAACCAGAAAATCCATCTCTCAAATCATAAAAAATCACCCAATCCTATCTTCCCCCCCCCCTTCTTCCTTTCTAAACAACAGCTTGTCTGAGGTGGTGAGAGGTTTCTTTTCCCCTATCCCACTCTCTCTTCATTTGCCATACATCAGCCTCTCACCCAAATTGGGAAAAACATCCAGTGCAAGTCTGATATACAAACAACGTGTATATATTGTAAAGTACTTAGTCTTTTCCAAGATATACGAACCCAAAAAAATTTCATTTTTTCCCCTATTCATTCCACTGATAACAGGTTCTCATTCCATTTCATCAGAGGAGTGAACACTTGTTCTTTTTATTTTAAAAGGGATAAAGACAAACTCTTCAAAAAAAAATACCCCGAGTAATTTCTGAAGTATAAAATAGAATGATCATGAGTGGTCATGAATCTAGTTGTTCACATTAGAAGGTCATTTTATCCTTTATTTATGCTTCCCTTCAAAACAGAATCAGTATATTTTTCTCATTTTTTTCAAAACATGTGATCTTTGAAGGTAACTACCGCTGTTGAGAATATTTGTCATTATTGAATGATAGGAATGATGGAATTAAACTACTTTGTGTCTGCCTCCTAATGTTATGACTATTGATGCAGAAGAGTTGGGATTGCTTGGTCAATTTGGGTTATTGCACCATGATTGGTTTTGTTCACATTGTAATTTAGAACTTATATTTGATGAAACCAAACAAATTCTGCCTTCTGCATTTACAACTATTTTAGTTCATCCACAAAACTAAAATTATTAGTTAAATATAATTTAAATTTTGAATTATGACTACTTTTGCAATAATAATAATTTGTACAATATTCTTTTCCTCCTTTTTTTTATAGTTAAAAATCCAAGGTTTAATTTTAAAAAATTCTCCTTTCAGAACCACAAGAGTGTTTGAGAAAAAGAAAATATTTTCAAACTAATTCTATTCAATATACCATTCTAGACAGGAGCATAAATCAGAGATGTCAAACTCCTATCAACCTAGGATGTTGTCTTTCGCAAGAAATATGTATATGATTTCCATGCCATCTGTCAATAATATTACTAAAATTTCTATTTTTTTAGATAATTATTAAACTAATGGCAGAATTAAAACAGAAAGTCAGTTGAATGTTGAAACACACTCACTAAAGAATATTTTAAAGAAAATTAATATTAATACAATGCTGGTAATTCATAACATATTGCAATTATTACTATTATTACTAAAAATTAAATCAAATATATTTGGTTTGTACCCTGTTTTATCAAAAATTTGTCCATGTTTATTTACTAAGAAAGTTGCATAACATTAACATGTATTCATGTGTGCAAATTTTTCATTGACATTATTCTGATATGGTAGGTGTCATCATAATCAATTGGTATCTAATCTCCTCTTGTAAATTTCTTATAAAATTGCTCTAAACGCTGATTTCAAGGAGAATTGCACATATACAGATGCATAAGAAGGTTCTTGAAAGTAGTAGGCTATTATGTAAGAGGAAGAACAAACAGCCCTCATTCGCTGAAAGCATTACCCAAATTTGCAAGTTCCAATAACAAAGGTAATAATCTTATACATAATTTTGGTAAACAAAAGTAGGAAGAAAACAACATATTATCATAAATGCGAGGACCATGCTTTGATTTCTTTAAAGCGGCCAGATGATATTAGGTCATTGTTACACCACCTGCCTTATAAAACAAATCTTTTTAACAGTGTAAGCATGTTTGAGGCCACTAGCCCTGTTGAAAAGGACATTCACAAATTAATTAAAAATATTCATTTTATAAGGCAGGAGATCTAACAATTACTTAATGTCATCGGCCACTTTAAAACATCTATGTATAGCAAGCTAGCTGATCAATCTTATTAAGTTATGGTATTCTACAAAGTATAGTCTTCCAGAAATATTGTCCTACTTCATTTGTCTAATTTTTAGAAGCTCATTTTCTATTATTTCTTTGGTTGCTGAAAGCTTTGCTTTAGTGATTGACCATGTTCCATATTCCTTATACAGCCTCTATTAAATTTTTTTTGCTTCATTGTCCTTCCTTCCTTCCTTCCTTCCTTTTTTCATAGTTAATTATTCCACTAATTGTCTACACATCTGTCTGGTTCTCATTAAAAATGTGTTATCTGCATAGTCTCTAAACTTTTTACAAGATTCAAGTATCCAATAATTATAGCAGAATTGGTTTGGTTGTCATTATATTGTATTCACATTTTGTCACTTATCATTGACATTCTTCACATGAGCATGTTAAAATAGCATTCTTTCCAATTCAATAAATACTGTAAATTTCTCATAAAAGAAAAATTCTTCAGTTGTTTTGTTAAAAAGGACTTCCCAGGTGTTGTTTTAAATGGAACTGGAAGTACTACTTGAAAAATGTCCCTTACAGAAGGATAATTTCATATCAAATCTAATTTTGGCAAATGCCAAATGCAACAATCTCAACTTTTGATGAAATTTTGTATGCTGAGTCTTACAAGTCTCAGAAACTTTTGTGATGTAGTAGCTAAATAGATAAAACAGTCTTGTTTCAAACCAACCTAATTATTTTGAGGTATTATGTGCCAAATTTCAATCTTCTGACTTGAATATTGAGGAAATTATAAAAAAAAATTAACAAAAATAAACTCTGGATTGTTTATTGAACACCAATTTTTTCTCATCAACATTGCTGGACTTTTACCACATTTTGGGTGCTGTATGCCTTTAGTGGATTCAAATGCCTTTTTAAATTAACATCTTTAGAAACTTCAAAGCTTGCCCTTTTTGAAGAGATATGATTGATAGAATATTACTAGGTACTTTTCTATAAAAGAAAAACCCCCGTTTTGAAGATTTTTGCCAAAAATCATAAATTTTAAACTTAATTTGTGATGTAAGGGCAGGAGGTTGAAATTATGCATTAAGAAATAATAGAATGTTTATATGTTGTAAGCCAAAGCTTTCTCTTCTTAGAAAACTTTAATTAAACAAGCAATTTAATGTAACTTTGAAATTTTTTGTGAACATGGAGCTCGAACAGTTAAATTTAAGTGAAATATGATAACGTTGCACAGAGTAAAACAACCAGATATATTCCAAAAATTATTTCACCTGTGAAGCGACATCTTCACAAAAGTTTCTTTGAGACAAGTAGAACTTGGTATACAACTTTATATGAAAATCCTAGGTCACATGGAGAGGCCTAAACTCCTTGACACAGAACTCGGAAAGTAGAAAGTAATGACAATAATTGACAAGATTTATTTTATGTTGGAAAGGCAAGTAGCCTATTGTTCAACTCAAATTGTGTGGCAATGGTCATTCCCAAATTTTTAAGAGGCATTAAGATTTATCATTCTACATATAAATAAAATATTCTATTAACTTAAATAAATCTATTTAAAATAATATTGTCATAAGACTTATAGGAAAAAGATTTAGAATAGGAAAATGGTCTAGTGTAACATTTCACAGGTTCTACACTTAAACATTCAGAATACTTTCAATACAACATCAGGAAGAAACTTTCAAAATGTTAGTTTGTGCACTTCATACACATAATATTTCAGATACCATTATCCAATATTGTTCGTCATGTTTTTTTCTCACAATAGCAATATTTTGGTTGTTGATAGAATGATGAGAGATACAATTCAATATGCAAGTTATATTTTGAATTGTGAAAAATTTGTGAAATGGGAAAAGCAGTAATAGTGAAATATGATTTTGAAAGTCATGGAATATGTATGAAGTGCCTAAATTTGTAATAAACAATTGGAAAGAATCTTCCTGATGTTGTATTAAAAATATTCTGAATGATTCAGAGTTCACCAGTGAAATGATACATTACGAAGCTCCTATGAAAATTTACACCTAGTCATATTCTCTTGTGCATTAGTATAGTTTCATAAGTGTATTCCAACTCAGAGGGAAGGATTCATTTTTAGAAAACATGTTGTGATTTACTAAACTGATCTATTCCTTTCACAATGATGTCATAAAAAATTATCATGACTGTGATTATGGAATATATAATTGTGATAACAATATAGTTCCCATTGACAGTGAAGCAAGTGATTCAAAATATAAAAATATTTCATATTTAATTATAAATTGTATGTTCTAAAACTAATCGAATGACAGCAAGAACTTACAAGTAACACAATATAACGCAAATTTCATTGCCTAGGTTTTATAGGCAAATTTACTCTTGTAACAATTGGCTTCATGAATTCCACAACTCCTGTAAAATTTACATAACTACTGTAAATGTAAGCAAAGGTATACTGGTCAATAAATTGATTTTCTATTCATGTATTTGATTTTTTTGTAAAGTAAATTGGAATCCTACTGCATGACAGTGTAGTTACTAAGGCGTTGTTCATCTGTTTTGTTATATATATTTAACGACATACAATTCTTATGATTTAAATATAAATTTAAAATAATGAATAGCTTTTCCAGCCATACAATATTCACAATATTGTGAAGAAATTACTATAATTATATTAATTAAAAGGTATTAGAAAATATGCAAATGTCTCCTTTGAAAATGTTGCAAAATGAGACCTTTAAACACATTTTCAGGCATTGTGAATGTTTCCAAACACTAATTTGAATGGTGCATACTTGCACGACAGGTTATTAAAAGCTAACTTACATTTACTTCTCTATTTATAAATCTTGTAAACTTAGCACAATGTTATTCTGTTAATGCCCAATGACTTCAAATGTATGAAAATATTTAAGTTTTTTATTATAAATTTGTTTGACAATGACATGTTTTAATAGCTAGGACTTAAAAATGAAGATTATTTTTCCCCAAAAAATGACGAGAAGGACAGGTCTGACCCAGTGATTAGTTCACTTTAAACTTTGTACCGTCATTAAAGATTGAAAGTCTTAATATTCACACCTTATCAACAATCTCTGTTCTTTGCTACTCATTGTCTTATTTCAATTTGCTTTACACTTTGCTGGCTCCAGCAAAAGTATGTTCCCAGGTTGTCCTTTTCATTTTGAACTACAATAGCAAAGTCATTCAAAAATGTATTTACTTTGTATTCTAATAAGCATGTCTTCAAGTATTCATCTGAAATACATTGTCACTACTTCAGGGAATCTTTTGGAATAATTTTCATAAATTTTACTAAAATAAAATCATAGTATCTGTAAATTGAAAAAATATTTCCTTGATCTCTTTATTTTCCCCTACAGCTCTTCTTGTTCTAGAACTATTTGGTACAAATTTTGGTGCTTTGTTGATATATTCTAAGTTTCCATTTCATAATAACAGTCTACATTGTTTTCAAGAGGTTGGCTAACAGGGAAATATTTACAATACATTATTTTATTTACTATTATCATGTATTTCCTCATTTCTTTTAATTTCAAAAAACAGTTAAAACTGTGTGTGACTTACTTCAGTAGTGCCAACACCCTCTCCAATAGACGGCATTGGTATTGGTGCAATCTGTGCTAGTTATTTTCAGTTCTGGAATATTTACTCTAGTTCCAATAGTAGAATTATAAACATAGTTTGCAAAGAACATTTTTGCCAAGATTTGATAATAAAGTACTATTTGCTGCAACATAATAAAAACTATTTGTATTGGCAAATGAACAATACATTTTGGTTCTTATTCCTTATTATGCCCAATATGAAGGAATTAACTCATTGACCCAAGAACATGGAAAACGATTATTTGTATAACTGTACTCCCCCTAACATTCATCCCACTGAGCTCAAGAAAAAACAAATAGTGTAACTAAAATTAGAAGCAAAACAAGGGGCCATCTCAACATTTGATCATTGGATCAAGGGAAACTGGATGAAAAACACAATCAAGATAGGGGTCATACCAAGATGGTGAAGTGCAGTACTTGTTAAAGGCATGTTACGTCTTTTAGAATTGTACTGTACAAAAGGTAATAAATGCATTTGCAATATTAATAAAATAAATCCCTTTTTTTTTTTTATTCGCTATAATCTATTATATCTCTATATAATCTACCTATTGTAGACACAATCTTGCAGCAAAAAAATTTTACTTTTAGTTCCTGTACTTAGGAACCTGTACTAATAGTTACCTGTACTTGTAGTTAGATTTTACTTGTAATTATTAATCTTGTGTATTGATTTTGATTGTTAATTGTTATGGGGCAATTTGTTGTAAAATATTGTACAGTGAAACCTCTCAACAAGACCATCTCTTTAAGACCTTTTTGAGACCAGCTATCTAGAGAATGGAATAATTATTCCATAAGATCAATTTACTCCCATACAGATGACCACCTCTCTTCTCATTTAGCAGTTGAATTTTTGTTTTAATGTAAAATTTCATTCCCTTTAAGATGACCAGAAAACCTTGCAATGAAATAATAAACCAAGATTTTGTATACTACTGAAAGGCAAGCCAGTGTCTTTCATATAAGCAATAGCGGTGGAATGCATGAGATTTCACAATAACTCCGAAAGGGAAACCTTCCAGGAAATATGAAGAAACTATCACACTATGAAGTGGTAAGATTATGCCTAACCTAATTATGCTCTATTACCACCTAATGTCAATAATGCATTATCTGAAGTAGGACAAATTCTTAAAGTACACTGGAGAATTCTTTTTTGTAATCATACTAATTAATAAAAACAGTGGATCAAAGTAATTAAATTATGGAATATAATAAAGCTTTCATTTGAAACCAGAATAGTGTTACAATATGAATTTCATACAATTCTTTTCTGAAATCTTAAAGAATCTGGGATCTATAGGAGCTTCCCCAGAATATTATGCCAGGAGGGAATGAACATTCACAAAATATACACAAGGAGCTGCATGAAGGTTGAATTTGAAAGAATTCTGAATGCATAGCATATTAAATTGAATTTTGCAATCAGTTCATTTAACTGGAAATTCTATTTGAGGTTTCACTGAAATGAGCATAAAAGTGTTGTCACCTTGCGATCACAAAATTATACATAATTTATTTTTGATTTATACACAATTTTTTTATTTCAAATGGAAAACTGCATTCAAACAATTTTTCCTTTATTTATAATTGATTTCCAATTATAAAACCATTTTAAAACATCTGATATTGTATTATTTACTGTTTGTTTTTTTATTGCAAAGAATATTCATTTCATCAGCAAAAAGAACTGTTCTGTTTTGAATTATTGACAAGGGCCTATCATTTACAGATAGAAGGAAGAGGAGAGGACGTAAACTTGAACCTTACATGTCCAATTAGTAATGAAGCAGAAAGCTGAGTAAGTAACGGCTCTTCATTCCATTATATTTTTTCTATTTTGGGATATTGTTGCTTAAAGGTAGGAAATGTACAATGTAGAGCAATACTATGAATTCCTTAAGAAGGAATGTTTGATAGCAAAATGTTATGATCAATCCTTTTAAAAGATCTAAAAAATCCCAATAATGCTTTATTTTGATCCATTGACAAAGAAACATCTTTAAGAAAAGAAAATAAGTTTTTCTTAGTAATAACATTTTTTTTTCCATATGTACTGTCTTAGATGATTGAAATAACTCTCCTAGCAGCTTTTCAATCCCTCCACCTCTGTACTTTAATTTTTTATTATCTTCTTTGTATTAGTGTAGTCTGACATACCCTATTGATTGATATTTTGTCAGTGCCTGTCACTGTTAATTCTCTTCTTTCTGATTTATGTTGAGAATCTAGTACCCTTGTAACAAAACTTTCATTTATTACTCCATGAATTCAAATTATTCATAACAATGTTCATGAAATTCAATAATATGTGTGTCTTTGGCATAAAATATAGTTTCCTAGAACCATGAGACATTGGATACAAATTTTGATTTAGATGTCTTGTGAGCAGGACTCATTAAGTTTGATGAAGTTAAAAGTAATTAGTCAAATAGTCAGTTTCAGTTGTCCAATAACAGTGAGTAATGAGAAAATGTAAGTTACTGTAGTGTTTATATGAAGTTTATGTGTTTATTGAATTTTTTATACAAGTAATACTATTTATTGAAAAAAATAGTTTTTATGACTATGTTAATTCTAACATTTCTTAACATCACTCCCAAACGATAAGTTTTTCAAAATTATAAAGGTTTATTTAACAAATACAAAAATATTATTTTTCATATACGGGCAATGGGAGTGGTAGTTTCGAAACCTCTCCACTTCTTTATGAAATTTAGTTATCGGTACTTTATTGAAAATTCAAATTAAAGTTAATGATAAAGCCAGCAATCTTCAATGATAGGATGTTTCCAAGCTAACAATTTTCTAAAATATCTATTATAAAAACAAAACTGTTACCTCTCATGAAGTTGCACTATTATTATGCAACACCAAATAATAATTGATCAATATATAGTACATTGTAAATTAAATGTAATTTCTAAATTTAGATGTGCTATTTGGAAACCAGATTGATTATCTCCATATTTATTGTCAACAAAGAGAAAAAAAGGCCAAAGTTTACAACTCGTAGAAATTTCAAGCTCATTGCCTCCACAAAATTGCTTATTGCACTGAATCGATAAGACATCATAAAATTTAAACAGCAATTTTCTAGGAAAAGTTAAACCTGCCAAATGAGGAATCTACTGGACGGCTTCATTATTTCTGGTAGATATGAAAGAATTTTCATTCAGTTTACAGCTATCCCATGTTGTCTTGTGGATAACAACATCCTCCTAGGTTATGAGGTCATAAATCACAACAGAATTCATGGATTTGTAATGGGAGATAACTTTTTTGACACTAATGTATGAATCATGAACCAAATAGCTGTGCCTAAGTAACAAGTTCAAGTCAATTATTTCAGCTTTTATGAAAATTTTACAAAGGATTCTGAATCAACTTTGCCAATCTCAAGTCTTGCTGCTCCTATAAATGGTAAATTTTTGGTTTTGAAATGCAAAGCAGATAATTTAAATAGAGTTGGATATACATTCCTCTGAAAATTACTAAAAAGGATTCTGAAATCAAGTAAAGTGCTACATCTACAGGATTAATTACAAATTATGGAAATGTCAAAGAAGCAGCTTTTGCGAGCTTGTAGATGATCTTAGTAGCAAAATTGTGAACATCAGAGTTAAACAACCCAGCTTTTCATTGAGACGAAGAAAAAAAATACACTAGTTTAATTTGTCTGAAAAGTATGTCATAGGTATTTCATAGATAAATGGAAAGCATTTCCATTTACCTATGAAATTCTGTGACTACTGAATGATAACATAATGTTAAATGGGAGTTTTATGACATGAGCATGGTGCAGTTATTAATAAAACACTATTCATACTTTAAACAAACATCTACTGTATTTTTTACATTTTTACATCGTATGTATATAAATATAACATATTAAAATACTGCATGGTATTTACAGGCACACGATAAAATATTCTCTTCTATTACATCCATAGTAATAATTAAAATATACAAACATCAACACAAGTATAATAACAAGACTACATGGTAAATAAGGCACATTGTACTGTTAGTAAATAATTTTGATTTGTATTACAAAATGAAAGAGTAGAATTTCAAATTCAATCAAAATTTAGTCAATGAAACAGTATGTTGCATATAATGACTAGCTAAGAATCATTCATATATGGCCTTTAGATTATGTCTCAGACATACATATAGATAAATGACCCAATAAAGATATGAAGAAAAAACACAATATAAATTATATATCTATAGTGTAACAATAAACACAACCTCATCTTTTTTTCGTTCCTAAACATACATAGTCTGTTATTCGGTTTCCATAACACTATAAAAATGATATTATTTGTGTCTTTCTTCTAGCTACAACAGGAACACATTAAGTGATAATTAAGATAAGTAATGCCTCAACAAGAGACCTCTTCAATTTGTTGAAACAGCCTTGTACAATAGGAACAAAGAAAACCACAAAATATCTCTCAGTAAATTTGAAATATTTTGGAAGAAAAAAGATATCAACAATATTTCCTTTGACCGAGGTCATAATATTTTTCATATTTGTAAATTTTGAATTCTAAAATGAGTATTAAATTAAAATTTACAATTTTTAACTTAAAGAATCTAGTTAACTACTTTAAATCTGCAATGATAAAAAAACTTAGTTACAGTACATATCACAAACGATCCATAAACCTATTACTCTATCACTTACAGCAATGGCTGCCTCTTAAAAGTTCTTAATTGAGAACTCATGAAAATACTAATAATGTAATACACCTACCATCAAATCAAATTATTTAGTAAAGTCAAAAAGATTGAGTTTAATGTAGAACTCCTCAATATAAAGTTTCATAACAGCATCCGAAGTCAACACAAAATATGAGCTCAATATGGGCAAATGGAAATGTTTCACTTCATATACTTTTTTTCAAAATAATTGTAAGAAATAAACAAATCATCATAACGGCCAAGTATATCAAACTTATATACTTTAATATAACTTTGTAGTTTTCATGACCTTGTGTATAAATAACATCATTTCTGTAAGCAAAATACCCAGCTCGATATCCAGCATTTCTACATCCAAGCTCAATATTTGAAAATATGTTCTCTTCTGGGGCTGCTGTTGGAAGGAAAAGGTTTTCTCTATCACAGTCAAGCTTTCATAATGAAACCTCTCTCAGTTTCAATCAAAATTTTATCAGGAAATGAGGATATTTCAATTTTTCTCCGGAGCTACTTAATACACGACTGGATATATTCGAGCATTAGCATTTGGACTCAGATTCACACACTCATCATACAGGGAGGCCATTTACTGATCTTTTCCATCAGTCACATTGCGGCATGATCAAAGGTGCTATTAAAATGCAAAATCTTGTAGAATGAGTTGGAAGGGTACTTCTAAATACGTTTTTTCATTAAGTAGTGAGGTAATAGCCATCAGCCTGAATAATTAACCATCAGTCCAAAAAAAATTAATCAAAGTTGATTATCAGCTGTAATTAAATATTTATATATTTTTTGCTTTGACATAGAAGTTTGGTAGATTCATTCTTACCAATATTTATGGAACAGAAAAAATTAAATATCTCTTTATTTCTTATTGCCATGGAATTCTTGATTTCAACTAATCAACTTTGAACTTTTAAGTTCTATTCAGCAATGCTAGGTCATATGCCTGACAAATGAGCTATTCTAAATGCATGCACTGATATTATACAAGATTGCTGTCACTAAGTATCTTCATCAGAATTAATACATGATTTAGAATGTTAAAGAGGAATTGTTGAAATATAAAAGAACTCTTTAAAAGTTTTTCACCTCACAAACTTTCGTAATGATTGCACATATTTCTATTCCATTAAAGTACACTTTAGTGCAATACACTGTAGCATTAAAGGGGTGAATAATTCAAATATTGATTTGTATTTAATTTGTCATGAAAATGCATAAACTTACTATGAACAATAATTCTCTAAAATTTGTAAGTCAACCTCTAGGAATTTTTATCTTTATGAGAACAGCAATTAGATGCTGAAGAAATTTGTGTAGCCAAGGCGCGTAAGGAATTTCCAGCTCCAGAACAGCAACCCATTTGTATCACTTTCTTCAACTGTTCTAAAGTCTTAAGGCATACAACAACACAGCAGTCTTGATCACTTGCGCTACTCTGAGAATTGCAACCTGATTTGCAACACTTGCAATTAACTGGAATTCTATCACGTGTTTGAGTGTTATCACTATTATTGCTAGTATCATTAGAACTATCATTATTATTAATAATATCACTATCAGTCTTCTGACTTTGGGAATTGGTGTCAGAGTGCATTCTAGCTATGCTAGACAATGCTCCCTCCTTTCCATTCCAGTTTGGGAGGGCGTCACTGGCAGGTTCATTACGCATGAACATTTTAGTTACTTCCTTCCCTTGAAGTAATGAATTAAATGGTGCTGTGGATTCAATATTATTTTGTTTTGAATTAATAGCTGTGTCAACAATTACAAAAGAGCTACAGTTTAAAGACTGATTATTGCTAGGTAATACATGTTTATCTATTAATTTGGTACTTCTATGAGCATCAGTGTGATTGTTTACAATGCAGTCTTTTCTAATGGAAGCCCAAGTTTCCCCTCCAGGTTCCAAGTTGTGACTAGCTTTGACAGGCAATTCTTCTTGTACACTATGTACATTTGCACTGCAGTTGTGACATTCTTGACCTGAAACTGAGCATTTGCAAGGATTACACCTACAAATCTCTGCATCTGCAGTGATGTCTTTCAGGACATTCCGGCTACTATGATTAAAAGGTACTCGAGTGATTTCTGAGACTAGAGCTCCAGACTTATTGACAGAATCTGACTCGCATGACTGAGTAGGAGTACCAGATGATTCGTCTACATTACTAGCAGAATTAATTATCATACAGCCTGATTCATATGCAGATGTATTAGATGTATTAACTAAGGCACTACACTCCATTACATCAATCCACTGATTTGGCAGTTCTTCTTGCATATCTGAATTGCCAACAGTAAGAGTCTTGGGCTGAAAGGGAAGATTTGTGATTGCAGTACTCACAACTGTGCCATTTTCTGATGATATATTTATTGGCGATTTGCCTTTAACACAATGTTCTTCAGATTTTGAAACAAAAGAATTTAACATCACCATTAAATCCTGAGGCGTCTGCGAAGTGTTGTTATTTTCCACTGTTAATGAGCTACTACACTGAGCTGTATCTGAACTCTTCTTTGGTAACATTGGTCCTGACAAATGTATATCTTGAATTTGCCCAGAAGCTGACAACATTTTTATTATATCAATTGCAGTTTTTCCTGATGCTTCAAACACACTCTGGGAAGGATCATTATCATCTGAGGAAGCAGTCAACTGTATTTCTTGAATTTGTCCATTTGCTGATAAAAGGCTTAAAATATTTGCCACATTTCTGTTTGTTACAATATGACTTTCTTCTGAAATTGTATTTGAAGAATTGTTGGTATTGACAGAATCTTTATGAACAGCTACTTCTAAATCAGGTAAAATCATCTCAGAAACCTCTGGCTTACTACTGTCACTAATTGGAACAGAAGGCATTAGAGTTATTGCTCCAATTTCTTCTCTGTTGTCAGTATGGCTTTTAGCAGGTAAAGTGAAGGAAGAAGCAGTGCAGGCATCATTTGTTGCAGGGAACTCTATATTTTGAACTTCACCAGTCACCGGAGAAAAACTTATCACAGTATGAAGACTCTGTGACTGGGGATCAGTTTCTGTAGATGAATTAGGAAAAAGGCTTGTAAATATGCCTTCAACCTCCATTGTATCTCTACCATTATTGATAGCTTGCATGTTATTATCCGTAAAAGGAATGATGAATGCTGCAAATGAAAAATAATATATTGAAAACAAGACATCCATTTTGTAAAGTACACAATTATTTGTTCAAACATAAAGAAAGGACTCAAATGAATAAAAAAATGTGATTTCTAACAATTCATGAAGAGAGTTCACTATAAACACTTAGTTTTGCATTTCTTCAACATTGAAAAATATTTTTTCTAGGTTGCTTACCTGTTTCTAACAAATTACACAAACCACAGCAAAATACATTTAAAAAAAAGAGCTAATTACAAGCTTAAAATATTCACAAAACTTTACCTGAAACATTGTTATACCCTGTCATAGAGTCACTGTCTTCCACATTACTCAACTGGCCGATATTACTACACTTCATGTCATCATTATCTGGATCATCAGACGTATCATCCATGTCATCACCTGTTTCATTCTTAATGAAAAGAACGAATAAAATGACATTACTACAACTAAATCCATAATGAATACATAAAAGCAAGAAGTAATTGATCCAGAGAACTTACATTAACATCATTCTTAGAATCACTAGCTTGTTCATGTCGCCGTGTATGTGATTTCAAACTGTGAGATGTTGAAAAGGAGCGAAGACAATCTGTCTTTAAACAGGAATATGGTCTTTCACCTGTATGAATTCGATTGTGTGTCTTTAAGTGATGACTGGCAGTAAAAGCTTTCCCACAGCCTTCTTCTTGGCACCTAAATAATAAAATAGATCAACAATGTTTTCAGGGTTGAAACCTTGGACACTTCTTTCATGAATTTCCCAGTACTTACTTGTAAGGCCTCTCTTGTGTGTGAGTCCGCACATGTTTCTTGAGATCATGAAGAGTAGTAAAAAACTTAAGACATCCTTGGCTTTCACAATTAAAAGTATTACCTGTATGTAACCGCTGGTGTGCACGTAGTCTGAAAAAATTAATTTCATTCAACGAGAAGCTATCACTTTATACTAATATTTTACTGGCAGAACAATACAAACAAAAACCTTACCTATAAAGTGTATTGAAAGCTTTTTCACATCCCTCATGGTTGCATTCAAAAGGTTTTACTTTAGTGTGAACACGTATGTGGATTTTTAAGCTGTAAGATGTCAGAAATGCTTTGCCACATCCTGGTTCTGAACATTTGAACCTGAACTCACCTACAAAAAACCATACTTTTCATAACCCTACATAATAATCATAATTAATTCACTCTACCAAGATCTAGTTGAATTACCTCTGTGAGTTTTCATGTGGGTGCGAAGGTTTCCAACAGTACTGTAAGTACGACTGCATCCATCATATTCACAGGTATACCTTTTAATTTCTTTTCTGTTTGTAGCTGGGTCCGTTGTTTCAATCGTGATAGTCGCATGGGAGGGATTTTCAGGCATGAGATCATTATTTCCAGGATTGATGTGCATGTATATTTGGTCTGAACTGATGGTATGGTGAATGTACCTGTACATTAAAAAAATATAAGCTTAATAATAATGACAATTATCGCTTGGCTGTTATAATACATTACACTGATTGAGTCATTAAATTTACCCTGCATTTTCGTCATGTCCTTCGAGTTTTCCAATGTAATTGGATGTTTCAGGCTTATTTTCCTCCGAGAGTTTCGAAGTTGTATACACTGGTTCCTGTTCGAAAACTTTTCCCAAAGCAGGTAGATCGAAATTATCGATACAATCTTGTAAATCATCAGTCAAAAATATGCTGTCAAACGTGTCACTTCTATCACCATCATCATCGAGTTGAAACTTTTCCACAGGCCACGCCGCCATGTTCTTTGATGACTAATTTTGACTAGTTCACTAAGTAAATATTGACTTTTATGTTTGCCAATAACCAACAACTTTAGACTAATTTTAATTAATGTTTCATTATTTGCGAAACATACGTATACTATGCTACTCCATATTGTTATTTAAAAGATAATCAAATAGTAAAACATTATCGTAGTGAGGCGATCGCCTGGCTGATTTCATTTGTTCATCTTTTAGTAGTTCCTGCGTCTTTCACGGCAGGAGTGCGCTGACTAGGTGCGCGTTCGTTTCGTACTTTAGTGAAAATTTTGTGGGAAGTTTCCGTGAATTGAGTGGTGTGTGGTTATATTCATGTATAAATTAGTGTACATTGTGAGTCGTATTTAATTCTCGTGTCATACTTTACGTTAAGTTGTTGAAAATATGAATTTGGAATCTAATAGCCGTGTGTTATGCCGACAGTCTACCACAGTGTTTTGTGTGTAGGTGTATTTGTTAACCATCAAAACGGTGTTGCTCGATGAATGTGCCAGTTGATGAAAATTATTGTGATATGGTAAGTAGTTCAAAATATCTTCACTGTATTCTTTCAGTCATAATTTGAATATTTTGTCAAATTACCCTAACTTCTATCAATGTCGTTACGGTTCAGTGTCCTGTCAGTGCTGCATGCTGCAGGTCCCTATCGTGTTTTTGGTCTTGGTACGTGCTGTAGGCATGAATTAAACGCGTAAATGTCCAAAATCTTCAAAACAATTAATTACAAAAAGTTAATTCAGAATTCATTTTCTAAAGTTTGCTCTTTAAGTTGGTATTAATAATTATATTATCTAAAAACCAGCCAATGATTAGTACATATTTTTTCTAATCATTTATTAACAATTTTTATATCATTTTCAGTTGTAGTGGCTGTGAGTGATACCAGTTGATGTAAACATTTTAATTAAATGTTGTAGCCAAAGTGAGGGAAAATGTCAAGACAAGAGAAAGGAAAATCTGGGTTTGTAAGTAGTAAAATGAATTATTATATTTCTAATAAGTTCCTAAAACATCATGATTCATTAGTCGAGATGAGCATTGTTTAAAGAGTCGCTTGTCATCATTGTATTTTTTTTGTTCATTTCATCACAAAATCAGTGTTATTGTTTAACATTGTATTTAACTGTGTCCATTTTTATTTTAATTTCTTTGGAATGTGTTCTACACATAATATTTGCCTTAAATCTTTAATGTTGGTGGTTCCGAGATCGATGAAAACTGTTCGATAAGAGAAGCATTATCTAGATAAGCGGTAACGACACAAATCCTCGCCGATAAGATTGACGAGGTGGAGTGTGGAAGGGAGTGGGACTGGACAAGCTGGCGGGGGTGAGCCCCAGCCCGCCACGTGCGTGACAGCTGGCGTGCCCGCGCCGCGCCTGATCCTCTCCGAAATAGCCCTCCCGAGCACATACGCTCCGCCTCTGTCACTTGTCCAGATGTCACCACGGTGCATCTGAGTTGTGCCCAAATCTCTTGGGCAAGTACTTTTGGCATGAGTTCATGTCTCGCGATATACCAGTGTATATGCGTAATGGTTTGAGTAAAATAATTTTAATGCGGTAACTCTCGACAGCGAATTGTTTATAAACACGTTTATGCTGTTATCGATTTTTTATTGATTTGAAGGGAAAGTATAATTTGAACAACTGGACAATACAGCTTCGTATTCAGATTGTTACTGGGCAATTGACAGAGAGCGATGTAGATGGGGAAAGCACACGTTTAAATGAATACGTTTTCTGTCATGTGTGCCTGTTACGACGCAATTTCATGGAAAACCATCTCATTTCAGATAAGTGTAAAGTCTTCTTTCTACATTCAGGGAGGAGAAATCGAAATTTCATAGGCCCTCTCTGAGAATGCTTTTCTACCTTGGTTTATCGTTTTGAAAAACGCGCTCACGTATTCACATCCGTGCAAAAACGCATTCACTCACTATCAACGTGTTTCATCGTCCCCTTCCTCCTTCACCGTAGCGCCAGTGATAACAGAATCATTCTTCTTAATTTTAAAATAAATTCATAAACAATATACGACGTCCATACTACAGCGCTTTCGGGGTTATTCGATTTCCCAGTAACACATTTCATTTCTGGCTAAAGAGCAGGTTACAGAGATACTTTCATTCACCTCTTACCATTTTTGAAGTCTGTTTCATAATTTTTTCCATCAGTATTTTTTTTTTCAATCGTCGGAATCTTACGTGTTTGTATTTAGTTCCTTTGTTTTCTATTTCATGTCAAAAATCTATATTTAATCGTTAACAATTAATGTTAATTCACATGCGTTCTTGTACATTCCACTTACATCTGATACGTCTGTATTCCTTGCCCGTACAACCGATCCTCCGTAGGCAGGCAATCCTGGTGAAACTGTGCACGAACCCAAAGAGTAGGCGTGACCTTTTTGCCTGAAAGCAGCTCTGATCCTCCGTTTCATTCCGACCCGCCGACTATGCTAGGGAAAGCTGATGTTCTCCACGGAGAGTACAGCATCGCGCCTCTGAACTCCACATTGTCTCTAAATCATTCAACAGGTCGCCGATTTTGTGTATTGTGTGCGACATGTTCGTGGTATACAAACATTGCGCCTCCCCCTCCAAAAAAATATTATTGTGGGAGCTATGTTTCGGTATCGGCTCTTTGAAATCCACACATTCTTCGAGCCAAATATATTTATGAACGGACCTACCAGTCTAATATGTTTGACGTAAATGTGTATTATTTTGTTTTGCTTAGTTTTGTTGATGGAGAGCTCAATGCCACCACCATCATTAGGTATTGATTTATTTCCACGTGGTTTTGTAACCTCTACTTCATCTATGGTGTTGATGTGGATAAAATCGTGTAATTCGGATTTATTTTGGAAAAGGACCGTCCGGTCTTCTTCATTAACATTTTTATTTTATATTACTGTTTAAGACTATTGATTGATGGCCCTCCTGCCGAATGTATTTGTCTGGTGTGTGTGGGTGAAAACCGAATTTCTTCAGAATTTATTGGACTTGTTTGCTCCTGCTCGACGTATTCCCTTAGCCCCCCTAGGGGGTTAGCATTTTATTAATTACTAATGTTCTGGACCATTCTCGAACACAATTACTAGGTTACCGTTTCCAATAATAAATGTCCAATTAAACCCTTCGGAGAGTCTTCATAAAGTTTAAAACTGATTTTGATTTACGATTACAATGTCGAAATTTTGGAAATTATGCTAGTACATATAAATTGTCAGGTTGCAGTATTGATGACTGAAAATCCTGAAATTTAAATATTTGTATTTATAAGAAAAGTATGAAGTTGTGGTTGATTCAAATTGAAGGAATGTAAAAATAAACATTCGTATGATATTGTAGAAGTTTCTCGTTCGAATTCTGTTTTTTGGAGATACCAAGATGTGTACCTTCCACTGCATTATTTTTAAATCTTGTGGAAACACTAAACGCTATTTGAATGAAGACCAGTATTCTCTTCATTCTTGCCAGAAGATCTTTGTTCCCTGATCATATTCGCATTTAAAAATTATTATACCATGTAGCGTATAATAACTGTGAAGATAAGCAAAAGTAATACATACATCGAGGTGACAAAAGTAATGAGATACCTCCTAATATTGTGTTGGAACTTCTTTTACCTGGCGAAGTGCAGCAACTATGTCTTGGACTCAAATGTTTGGAAGCCCCGTTCAGAAATATTGAGACATGGTGCCTGTATAGCCGCCCAGAATTGCGAAAGTGTTGCCGATGCACGAACTGGCCACTCGATTATGTCCCATAAATGTTCGATGGAATTCATGTCGGGCGACCATTAGCTCGAATTGTCCAGAATGTTCTTCAAACCAATCGAGATTGTGGCCCGGTGACTTGGTGCATTGCCATGCATAAAAAATCCGCCGTTGATGGGGAACATGAAGTCCATGAATAGCCGCTAATGGTCTCCAAGTAGCTGAATATATCCATTTCCAGGCAATGATCAGTTCAGTTGGACCATAGGGCCCTGACTATTCCATGTAAAAAAATGCCCACACCATTATGGAGACAAGGCACAGTTGCACAGTGCCTTCGTGACAACTTAGTTCGGTGGCTTCGTAGGGTCTGCGCCGCACTGGAATTGTACCATCAGCTCTTACCAACTGAATTCGGAACTCATCTGACCAAGTCGTCTAGGGTCCAATCGATATGGTCACGAGGCGAGGAGAGGCGCTTCAGGATGTGGTGCTGTTAGCAAAGGCACTCGAGTCAGTCTTCTGCTGTCATTGCCCATGAAAGCCAAATTTCACCGCACTGGCCTAACTATACGTTTTCCATACGTCCTAAATTGATTTCTGCGGTTATTTCACGCAGCGTTACTTGTCAATTAGCACTGACAACTACATAAACGCCGTTTTTCTCGGTCGTTATGTGAAAGCGGTAGGCCTCTGCGTTGTCCGTGTTGAGAGGTTTTGCCTGAAATGAGGTATTCTGGGCACCTTCTTGGCAATGCAGATGCTGAATATTGAATTCCCCAACGATTTCCGAAATGCAAAGTCCCATGCGTCTAGCTCTAACTACCATTCCACGTTCAAAGTCTGTTAATTTCCGTTGTGCGGTCATAATCACGTCAGAAACTATGTAGTATATATGTGAATATAGTAACGTATGAAGCACTTGAGTGCCAATAAAAGCTCTGCCAATGCACTGCCATTTTATTTCTTTTGTACGCGATACTGCCATCTGTATATTTACATATTGTTATTCACGACTTTAGTCACCTCAGTGTTCAATATCTTCTGTTGGATTGGGTATCAGAAGAGTGAAATGATCTCCTGGTGGAAGTCATAATGAAAGCTTCGATGGTACAGTTTCCAATGTACATGACACGTATTCATGTCAATCTTGTAAAAATTCTGGTTTTGTAAAAGCTATTCATGCCCTGCATTCGGATTTGGCAGCAGTGATTTACCGGTGAGCTTCCTGGTTTCTTCTTAACGCTTAGGTTGGCAATATTATGTATTCCTTGTCTCAACTTAGACGAATTAAAAATTTCAATGCATTTACATTGCTATTTTTACATTATTGTATAATGTATTGTATTGTATATTGTATAACTTCACAAACTAACAAGAAGGCACCTTATAGTTTGAAACGATCCATTCACTAGACAAGGAGTTGCTCGATCCAAGTCTTCCGCAACCCTGATCGCCGTATGAGGTAAACGACTTTTATTATGAAATACACGAGGATTGTTCATTGATCTACGCGTGATTGAATATCAAATTTTCTGCCTGGCTCTCTAACCGTCGGTGTCCATCTGTGCTTTTGGTTGTCTGTCCGTCTATATGCCTATCTTTCAGTTCGTGAGTCTATGAACGACACTAGCGCCTAAACTGTTCACAGGATTGTCACCAAAATGGAATATCTCCGATTGATCTGGGTGATGTCATCCTTACAGTCATCCCAATTTTCGAGTACAAAATTGCGTGATCTCCTCGCCACCAATCTTTACCATCTTTGGAGTAGCACTCTGCGACCTTAATCGTGGAATGTCTGCGAAGTTACAGCCCAAAAGATCCCTAAAGACGTATTTTAAGACTGAAAGTACGAGATCGAAATGTTGAGGCAATTTCAATTCTTTTTCTCCCTACAGAACAATATATATATATATATATATATATATATATATATATATATATATATATATATATATATATATAAATAAATAAATAGAAAGGTAGTGTACAGGAAGTAAAAGTACGTAAAATAAATTTCTCAAACACGCCTCCAAATTTTTAATTAAAATATTTTCCTCAAATACAGCGAAGTTCGCTTGATGGTATGGCATCAGTCCGATTTTCATTAAAATCTCTGGAATTTCGAAAATGTATTAGATCAGCGTTTTTAAACGTGACATATTTAGTCAGTCATTACCTTCAGTATTTAGGCTAGAGATTTATTTCTTAATCCATTCAATTCCTTAATCCTATATATTTTTAAATTATTTCATGTACACTTATTCTACAAAATAGTGGGAGTGTTCGCATTTTTTTTTTTATTTTAACATTACAAAATAAACTTTACGAACCCATCATACACCTTCAATATTGATGCTAGAGGTTTATTTCTTAATGCAATTCGGAAATATGATATTCCTCAATATTACTTGTACACCTTTAAATAATTTAGTGGGTGATGTCCGACGTGTATGTTGTGTAACTTTGGCGTAATGTGTAATTTTCTCCATATTTTAGAGATTTTACTGAAGTGTCAGAAGTAATTGAACCTTGTAAATATATATTCCTACTGCCGCCTAGCTCGAGACTTTAATAGCTCAGTTGGTGACGAGCTGGATGTATCGTGTTCCAATCTTCGCCCGACAAGCCTTTTATTTATTTATTTATTTATTTATTTTATCTTGAAGAATTTTGTAAGCATACGGCACAATACACCGAATTCACTGTCAAAAGTGCCGTTTTCATCGATACTTTTGAAGTATCGAAAATAAAAAATGTGGGTTTTTTCGAGTCTCTCGGGCGTCGTTTCGTTAAAACCTTTTCAAGAGTTTGCCGAAGTATTAGTAGAATATAAACTGCAATTTTATAATATGAAGTAACCGGTTGTAGTCACTCGTTTTATTAATTTTCGAGGGGAAAAGTAAACACTTTAGAAAACGAGTATGTGTTAAGGTGGTTCACACAGCTTAAAATATTTTTAAGGGTTCATCATACATGAACTTGAAGATTATTTCCCATGATAAGATCAGGGGGAGAGATATCCACTCTTCATTTATGGAGAGAAATTATCTTTGAATGACAAGATCTCAGTATCTTTACACCTGTATTCGTCTACTATTGGGGCTAAGAATGTCACTCTTGAAACACTCGATGTCACGAGTGTTTCTTAGCGACCTTGTCTACGGATCGTCTTTAGTACACTGAGTTTTATATAAAAACTTGTGACCGCCCAGCAAGATTGTGGGGCTGGACCTCGAGGTTCAGAGCTTTTAAATTGAGTCTGATCATGAAACATTCGCTGTTACCTTTCAACTCTCCTTTCCCGTTAAGATAACTAAAATGATAGATTATTCTAAAGAGATAAGATGATTAGTGCTTTGATGATATAACGTCCTTTGCAGCTATCCATCGAACGTCAGTTAATATGGAGTTTCAATACTAGATTCACTCACTTTTCATGAATAGGCATATCCATGCTTGCTCTCTAATTATGTTGCGCCGAAGAACAAGTAGTACTTATAGTAAAGAGTGGTATAAACCCTATCGGAATAGAGGCAGTTCACTGTCTTGTGAAATTGCAACCCATTTGGGAGGATCAAACCTGGTGTGAAGCAGTTTTACTCGATGGGAAGCACAGATGTAAAAAAGACATGACGATACAAAATAACTATTTTGAATGAATACTACAATATGCATAATTTGTTAAGAATTTAATTTCGTAAATATTTCATTCATATCGAAGCTACAATGAAATTTAAGGGAATGTATATTATTACATTTTGCTTCAGAATATTAAAGTAATACTAACAATCTTTTCTAGCTGAAAGTTCTCTATGTAGTATGAAACTCTTGCTACTTGAGAAGCGCGACTGTGACCGGAATCGAGTTTTTATTATTATTATTATTATTATTATTATTATTACTACTATTACTATTACTATTATTCAGAAATTCGAGGCTACAAACCCGCGTTGGGCCGCCTGCTGAGCGTCGTGCTTTCGGACTTAAGCTCGCGAGCTGGTTGGTGGGCTCGCGCCCGTCGCAGGCTCTGGGCATGGAACCGGAACTGCGGGAAAGCGAGCGGGGGCGGGAAGGCACGGAAAGGCCTGATGCGCCGCCGACCTGGAAAAGGCGTGGGTGGCGTTGTCTTACGCCAGGCGCGCGCGACTCTCCCCGCCGCGCCGGCGATTTGCGGTTTCGTAGACAACATAAGGATCAGCGGTGAAGGTAAGGGGAGGGGGTATTTATATTTTACAGTGATATATATATATATATATATATATATATATATATATATATATATATATATATTTATTTATTTCTACATATGCCCCCGCTTTAAAAAGTTCCTGAATTCGCGTCGGGTGGAGATGTAGGTACCTATCATGGGTCACACGTGTCTGCTGGCTGAACCCTACATGTTCCCTTTGATAATAGTATGCCCAACTATGTGTACAAGACGACGTAAGAACAGAATTTTGTTATCTCCCAGTCTTTTGCTCTCTCTCACTTTCTCTCTCTCTCTCTCTCTCTCTCTCTCTCTCTCTCTCTCTCTCTCCCTCTCTCTCTCTCCCTCTCTATCTCTTCTTAACGTTTTTATCTGTCTTCGTTTCTTTTATTCGTTTCCCGTTTCAGTACGAGTATTTGCCATTTTGTGTTGTTTAATGTAACGATCCACTGTTGGTTTCATTTTTTAAATATATTCTTCTTTACTCCTATCCCTAATGGAATGCTGGCGTGTACACGTACTACCTGATTTTTGACTTCCCCGCGAAATTATGATTGATGGCTCAGACGATTACACGGGATAGTTATAGCCTGCCTTTGCCTTCAACACCATCACTACAAGTTATTTCGTAATTTCTATAGGAGGCGAAAATGATATTCTGGCATGAAGGAACGGCGAGCCTTTTCTATTCTCTGTTCACCTTTCCTGTCCCCGGGAGGCGCGAGGGGGAGTGCCTGGGGAGGCGGGTGGCCGCACCCGCGAGGGGCCACAGCGGCAGCCGTTGTGCCGGGCGGCGCTGCGCGGCGCCGCCCAGAGGCGGTGACGTCAGGGCGGACGCAACAGGTGGCCCCGCGAGGCGGCGGCAGCGGCAGAAGACGCAATGTGCGTCTCATTTGGATGGCCGTTCATCGTGTTCTCTCTCCTCACCGAGAGTGTCTTCGTCTTCGGTTTTGAGTCGTAATACGCCTTATGGGATTTGTTGCGGTGTCGTCTTGCTGCGAACAAACTATTCCGCTGCTCGAAGCCTGGAGTTTAAACTATTAAATGAATATTTTAATGTAAGCTTTAAGTCGCGATTTGGAATAATAGTGGTCGATTTTGTGAGTTATTATTCCAATAGTTCATTTTGGATTTTCTAACAGTAAGTCTACGGGCAACCGTGGCACGTGGGGTGGTCATTACCGATTTGTGACAGAATATTATAATATATTATTTAGTTTCGCATCTGATCCTACTCCTTTGTGATGTGTTGTCTTTGTTGGAGACACGTCAAAAAAATACCCGAGAGTGAACAGATTGCACTTCTAGGAGAACCTGAAACGCATCGTGATCACTCACTCGCCTACTCGGTGTTTCGGTTCCCCGAACACATGTGAGGGAAAGGTGTGGGTGAGGCAGGAATGGGTTTCTACTTACATCGCCGTGTTTAACATCTACCGAGCGAGGCACCGTTAGCATATAAACATTGAATGCGAGGCGTATAAACAGTCTGGGCGGAGACACGGCGCATCCGTTGTGGGTGGCGTGCTCTTAGTAATATCGCTTGCTAGACGTGCGTTTCGGTTGACGGCTACGCTGATAAATGATGCGGGAAGAATCTCCCGGTGTGGAATCCAGGCGAAGCGCAGGCGTTAACCTGACCCGCCTCATCCATGTGTGATCAGTGTGGGAGATGGTGGAGAAGAGTAAAAGAAGTTGGATTGGTTGAAGGTATAAGTAAAGTTGTGGTACAGGGCACTGTTCGGTAAGCTTGCGTACACTAGCTTTGGCATTTTTTAAAACTTATTGTGAAACATGTTTGCGCGCACTACTCTAGAGGTGAAGTGTTAAAATGTAATATGTGATTGGTTGAATGACGAGGTAATAATGATAATAATGAGCAAGAAAGGTTGGAAAAGTGTGCCCCCAATTCTTGCTTCATAGCGAACTACAATACTCGTATTTATTAGGTACTGGAATGTTTATTGAACAATAAAACCTACTAAAATGTTAGGAAATGTAATACTGAATTAAGTAATTTTAAACGTTTGCACAAGTTTGTAATTTATTTTATTTTAGCCAGAAATACAATGGTTTCAAAAAAAATCTTAATAGTGATTAATAAAAAAGGAAATAAAAATAAATTCATACACCACAATAAACGGAGTATGTGTCGCATTTGTTGGTTAATCACGTGTGCCAAATTATGGAATGTTCGCGAGGTAAAATCTAAAGGGAAGCTGAGGAATTAATTACCGCTGATTGAGAATGGAGTAAAAAGTGAAAATGTTTCCGTTCGAAGAACATGTTTTGTAATAATTAAAACCCTAATAATAGAGACATAAGTGATTTATTGTTTTAATACCTGTTTCATACGATAATTCAATATTACTGTGATGTGTTTATGACTTAAAGCACTAATCTAAATTTATTCCGAAGAGATTAAAAACTATTCCACTTTCTATTCGTCCTTTGTTTTCCCTTAGAAGGGGGCTCGTAGCATAATAGCTAGCGCATACATCTTCCACCACTGGGGTCCGCTTTAGAAGGCAGGCTATTTCAAGTGGAATATTGGTGGGCGAAACGAATTCTCGGCAAATTTGCTGGAGGTTCTTCCGTTTTTTCTGCCTCTCATTCCATTTCTTCTTTGTCATCCACCTCATCATTATTGCTATCTTCTACTATTTTGGTCACCCGTGTGCTTCAATGACCTTAGTCAATAAGACCAAGGGCCCCTAAACCCTAATAAATAATTAATCCTTTATACCGTGAACGTCTCTGTGGAGTCGTACTGTCCGGGAAACATCGGCATAGGTGGACGTGTTATCTTTAATGGAATGGGAGAATACATTTTAAAATTGGAGAGTAAAGAACTGGTTGGATAGTTGGAGTGCCTGTGCAATTCCTTGGCATTCGCGTAGGTAGTAGAATTCTGCGTCTGTGATGCAACGTATTCCAATGGCTGCTGTATCGCAGCCGAGGAATCTAGCTGTTCGCCGAGTTGTTGCCTCCTACCAGCGACAGCTGCTGCCGACGTAACCTGTTGCCCGGTGCCCCGACAGATACCTTCTGCCCGGGCAACACCTGCCGCATGGCACAGGACTAGCTCTTTACAAACGCATCAGTGCGACGAATACAAGCTGCAGAGCGCATGTGTGTATGTACATACATGCGTGCGTATGTGTGTGTGCGCGCGCGAGATTGTGGACGCGCGCTGGAAACTGTGTGAAGTTGATGTTTTTATTCAAATATTATTTTTCAATGTTGCATTTCTGTGATATCGAATAATGATGATATCGATATAATGATATTGATAATAAAAATAGAACAAAATTAGGAATTAGATCTTCTGACAACCTACGAAAACTGGTAGACGACCATCATCTCCATGACTAGAATCGTCAGATTTGTGGGAAGTAACATCAGTTACCATAATTAGATAGGGATATATATATATTCTAACCGCCTTACCTACACCACACAACTCGTACCTTCTTTGCACACTCAGCATGCACTGTAAGCAAGTCGTTAAGATATTATGCTCGTGAAGCGAGCTTAGAATCTCAGGAAGCAGGATCTTTGGGGTACGAGAAAGGTCTGAACCCTTGTTTTGTGTGCTTCGCGAACATTCGAAAGCACGAAAAAGCTCTGCAACGATTTAATAAAAGCGTTCGGATTCTCGTTTGGATGACCTGAGAATCTAAGCGATGCTGGTACATTAATATTGCCTCCTCGGCACGCTCCCCCTCCTTCTACTTTACTTTCTGCTATTTCCCGCAGTTCCTGAATCTTGCGTTCTTGTTCTTCTAGTTTCTGTTTTACTTGCGCTTCGACTTGTTTCGTATCCGCACTAATTTCGGTAACCTGGCCGCGAACTTCCTGCACTTCGTTTTGTATTTGCCCGAAACGTGTTCTATTCTCTTCATCTTTTTCCTCGATTTCCGTAGATAACGAATCAATCCTTGCTCCTACTTCAGTATGCCTTTCCTCAATCAACTGAGTGCATGTTGCTACTTGCTCAGCGATTTCTCCCCTAAGTTCGTCACATTTTACAACTACTTCAGACATTATGGACTGTTGAAAATGCTCGAATTTTTCGTTAAAAACCTTGGTCGTCAATTTTCTCGGCTAATTTTTGCGACTGTTCTTTGGTTTCTACTGCTAATTTTTGCACTTGCTCCTCTGATTTTCGCGACTGTTCTTTGATTTCGACTGCTAATTTTTCAGACTGTTCTTTAGTTTCTACTGCTAATTTTTGTACTAGCTCCTCTGATTTTCGCGACTGTTCTTTGATTTCTGCCGCTAATTTTTCCCCCTGCTCCTCTGTCTTTCGCGACTGTTCTTTGATGTCGTCGGATATTTTTTTCATTTGCTCGTCAGTTTTTCGCCCTTGATTTTCTACTTGTAGTGCGATGTGTCGCGCAAAATTCCCTAACAATGCCTGCATTAATGTTTTCATCGTATCTTCTTGCGTGCGTTGCGACGGTTGTTCTGGCGTAGTCTCTGCTGACTCGGTGCGATCCGCGGTCGGCTCACGTACTTCCTCTACCTCGTGCAACCCTAAATTTTCCATTCTACGAAGTACCTCGTCCCCCGCGTCGCCCTCACTGTCCTCGTCACTCCTAATCTGCCTCGGTTCCCTATATTCCTGACTGCCTGCCATTCTAATGCTTTGCGTTTGCCTTTTACCTTTCTAATACAAAATGCACTTCCCTTCCAAAATCACAATACAATGCACTATACAACACTTCACTGTACACAGAAAAACACTTGCTGAAAAGAAAACACAGTACACAGCCTAGTAAATACCACAAAATGCTCGTTTATTGTGTCTAGGGTTCACCTTTGCTTGCTCGATTTCAATCGATCGCTGCCCCACGTAATGGGCGCCAAAATATCTAACCGCCTTACCTACACCACACAACTCGTACCTTCTTTGCACACTCAGCATGCACTGTAAGCAAGTCGTTAAGATATTATGCTCGTGAAGCGAGCTTAGAATCTCAGGAAGCAGGATCTTTGGGGTACGAGAAAGGTCTGAACCCTTGACACAATAAAAGTCACACAAATCACACATAAACGAGCATATAATTCACTCAAAATTCTGTGGCATGAATTGATAACAACGAAAAACAAATCAAACATAAAATTACACTTCCAAAAATGATAAAATAAACACAAATAAGCAACTTTCACAGCCTATTCAACAAATGAACACTCAATTTTGTTCAGAACTAATTTTCTGAAGCAATTTCTCTGACCAGTACTGGGAATTTCCTTTGAAAATTCACTACGTCTAAATTTAAATTATTCTAATTACAATTGCACGTAAAACTAAACCTAATTTACAATCTCTTGCCTTTTCAAAATTTTACATACAATAATTAACATGTGGGCAAGTGCACTACTTCCAATTTGTCTTTTAATTATAACTAGTGGTAACAGAATAATGACTGCTACAATAGAATGGTTAAAGGCAAGTAATAACGCATTAAATCTCCCACTCCCAAGCTACAAATTATTAACACCCGTGTCCTCAAATTTTAACACTTCTGAAACTATTCTTTCCCTGCCGACGTGAACTTGACCTAATTTCTGGTTCTACAGGTTACCTCGAAACTGTCCGTCTTTCAACCTTGAAACAGCGTGCTGCGTTCCGCACCGCGTTGCTCGATTCCGAAGTTCTGCGTTGCCTTCGCTGCCCTCTTGCGTCCTTTCCTCAGTCGTCGTCTTCTTCCCGATCGCCTCGCGTATTCTTCCGTCTCCACTAATCGGTTTCTTCTCCTCCCACGGCTGCTACCGCCTTCGATTACGCCCAATTTGCAGAAAATGTCCCTTGCACTTCCCTAACTGCCAGTGCAAGTACTTCGCTCGTTCCTAACTTTATTCTGTTAATCAAGAACTTTCAGAGCTTTCCTGAGAACGGGCACACTTTTACTTCCCGCATTAGTTAATAGAAGAATATTTCTCTAATTCCTGACTACTGCGCGGACGACTAGCTAGACGTTTTCGTAACGCCGTACACTCCTATCTAAACAGTCGTTGCGGCAATTTCTGACTAATCTGACGCTCTAATAAAATCTGCACACTTGCCAAGCGGTGCCTTACATGAAGAACTGCTGTCCCGACGCGTGCTAGCAGAAGAGAGATGTTGACTCCAGGCGAGGTGGCGACAAAAGAGAGCTCCCGCTTCCGCGTTTGCCTATTTATTGGCGTTCGCCTGGGGAAATTCGACGTGGTGGGGATTATTTCTCCTACTTGTGCCTTCCACCAGCAAAAACGTGGCTTGATAGTTCGCGGCGACTAGTGCGAGCAACGGATACCAGGCTGCGCGTTTTGCTACTCTGGTTTTCGGCCGCTCTTCTCGCTGCCTGTGAACGTTTACGCCGGCGAAACTGTGGTGTTATGGGGTTGTATAATCCCATCTCGCCACAATATATATATATATATATATATATATATATATATATATATATATATATATATATATATATTATATCCCTATCCCTAATTTGAACTTTGGTTACATTGACGTGTACGACATATATGCAAGCACAATAGGTACGAGATGTAAATACCGTTAATAGTAATAATAAATCATTATCTACATTTTTGAGAAGTGTTGCTTTCTAAGTGCTATAAAATATCGATGTTTCTTGGTTTTATGTCTTTTTAATCAAATCAAAGTAAATAATCCAAAAAAGTCACTTTTCATTAACGAAATGATACCTTCAACAGCTGTCGAGAAAAGAATTTATTTTTACCCTACTCATGAGTCATTTGACTACACCATTAATCTGGCTCAAATGGCATTGCCCGCCTCGCAAACACTTCACGGGAGGGCAAATGTTTGCCGTGCCCTCCTTACCCACTGATGAGGGTGCATAGATCACGCACGTGCAGCAGGACGAGAGAGTAACCAGGGCGAGAGTGGTCGGCCAAGTGAAGAGCCGCCC
The DNA here is from genome assembly GCA_038098605.1 of Gryllus longicercus. Classification (NCBI taxonomy): domain Eukaryota; kingdom Metazoa; phylum Arthropoda; class Insecta; order Orthoptera; family Gryllidae; genus Gryllus; species Gryllus longicercus. The sequence goes on from JAZDUA010000166.1 coordinate 1,830,740, forward strand.
AGTCGCGTGAATTAAAAAAAAAAAAACCCTGCTGTGGCATCGCAAGTGCGCTGTCGATTATTGTGTCCTGCGAAGTTGATCCGCAGCTGAATCCCAGGATTCTGCGCTTGATTTCGCTAGACTCCCGTGGCTGTGGTCTGCGACTGGTTGCGGAGCAGCTCTCCCAGGCTTCTCAATGCTTATATCTATGACGCCTCTCCAAAACATGGGGGCGTCATTTACCTCTGTCATTTATTGTATGTTGAATGTCATTTAAATTATGATAGAAGTGTTGGTAGATTCGATGTCTCCTTGCGTTATTATTTCCATGCCAACATCACCTCATTAGCTGATCAATACAATTAGAGCCTCTGAAGATCTGACAAAATGATTTGTATTCTTTTTATTAACCATGTTGAGGATTGTAATACAAATTCCCTTTAAATCGTTCTTGCATGATGAAGGTAAAGGTGTCCGATGGAGAATTACGACCACTAAATCCATCAGATACTTATAACTTACTATGTAGATTATTTCGTGTCTCCGGACATGTCAACTGCTAGATGAATCCCGTAAGTGAAGTGCATGTTTTGAACACAGGAGGTGGCGGTGATCTTCCACCGCTGGTTTGTGAGATCCGGCGCCGATCTGCACATGCGGAATTCCCTCTCCGGGTATCTCCTCCGACAGGACACCTCAGTCGGGTTAAGCTCTAACTTCCTGACATGTATGGTAGTGTAGTGGATGTGAGTGTGAGGGTGTGTAAGGAAAGGGAGAGGGTAGGCCTAGGAAGACGAAGGAAAGATGGCACGCTGCCCGTGGCCCGTTTGCTAGGGTACTGCTCCGGCAATCGCCTGATGTTGATCGGAGAAACCACGGGAAACTGTCGATCTGATGAGACGCACACTAGAATTCTGCTGCAGACAGCCGAATTCGACCCCGCCATCTAGGTTGTGTCGAAAATCCTGCCACCGTCGGGACTTGAACCCTAGGTCATCCCAGAGGCATTGCAATGACATCAATAATGCCCTTGCCCACTTAAGCCGGCAAAAATACGCACGTAAACACGCAAACAATGTTTACGAAGAGACGGAGCGCATATGAACAAACGTACAGCTCAGCGAATGATAAATCCGTTTGGAGTCATTGGAAGTGATTGCGTGTCAAATGAAGAATGGCGGCAACGCTAGGTGAGGGCTCACAGAGCGGTATGATCTTTCAGCCTTCCCAGATGTCAAGAAAGGGACACAACAACACCGATTACGCGGTAGTGGCGAGCATGTAGGGATCGCCTTGTATTCGTGCGTGTCAGTTGATTGGGTGGTCTCGGGTTCGATCCCAGCAGGGAGCTGGAAACTTGCTCCATCTGTTGTTTAACATCATTGATTTTGCTGCGCCTGCCGGGATGGAATTTGCAAACCGACCAGCCGACGTCCAGGCGTATATTGGAACAGCTCCCTAAACATCAGGCCGCGGATCTTATCTACTTATTATCTTCTCATCCCTGGATGTTAATAATCTTAACAGTTCAAACGCCTTAAATCCACAATCATATAAAGTCAAGAAAGCGATATCACCAACTCATAAATTATGTTCAAAACTCAGTTGCTTTGTGCAAATCCAAGTTCGGTGTTGTCTTTTCTGAATACGATGCCGGAGGAAGATGGCAGATGCCACGACACCAAAGGTGTCGCCCGTCCCTATGCTACCTGATAAAAGCCATCTCTGCTACCCCAATGACTTTTTGTCAGGTTGAATGATTACTGATGCTTTGAGATGCTCGGGAAGTAAATATATATATTTTTAAAACGTTTGAAACTGTGTTTCAAATACTAATTGAAGAGAAGAAACCCTTTCTTATAGTATTTGGTAGTTGTTTTTCCTTTTAGCCGCAGAATGTGGTAACAAAATAACGGTTGTGTGGCAAGTGTTCAAAGGTGGCATGACCATGGAAACCGATCTACATGACGTGCTTTTCAAGTTAATGTGATTTTGTTTACCGGGAGCCTAATGGGACCACGCCTTTGCGGTATCTCCTCTCCGTCATTACGGCATTCATTTTCAACTGATGACCCCTTTTGTGGCTTTATGGGCCGAGGCTACGACTGCGCGATAGTTAGGTGGATAAGAAAATATTGGAATTCGATTGGAAGCTTTGCGTTTTTTCTATTGCAAATATTTGTGCCTTTGTTGCGCGAGTTATTCTTAGGATACGGCTGCATAAGTTAAGAGTATTTACGAGCGTCACTTGTAAATTAGGTCATTTACCAGCATTCCATTCTTAAGGGCCGGTACTGGGACTATATACTGTCGTGAATGCAAAAACCGTGTCGCGTTTTATTTGCATGACGTGCAGAATGTGATTTTCTTTACAAAAGACGATGCTCTACTTGGGTATTGTCATTGGATTAATTATATTTGGCAGCGCAGTTATCGTTGGACGTTTTAGTCGAAACCAATATTCGAAATAAATTTCTTTTTCCAAAATTCCAGAATTGTTCGTTATAGAAAAATCAAAATTTGCCCCCAATTATTCCGTGTCACTCGCGGCATTTGGGTTCCCGAGGGGCCAAGGGAGAGAGCAGCCCCCCCACATTCCCCATTAGGAGTCCATTAGGCGGGTCTGGGGCGGGGGCGGGGGCGAGCGCTGCGGGGCGCTCCTGGCGCGGCGACGGCGCGACCGTTGGCGGCGACGGCTCAGCGGTGACTCACCGCCCGCGGGGCGACGCCGCCAGACGCTCAGGATGCGCCGCTCCTCGGCCCCCGCTCCCTCCAGCGCTGGAAAGGAAGGGACCGATCTCCATCGGCTTCGACACAATGATTTCCTCCGACTTCCCGTTTCCCGATCATGGTCAAGGGTTGAGAAGGAGTACATAAAGAGTAAGCACATGCTGACACCAGTCATTTTGTCGACAAAAAATGTATGTTAATTTATAAATAAGGGAAAGAAATTGTTATTCATTTGTTTATATCACAAAGATAATTCATTGGTTCAGAATTTTAAAACTAATTTAGTTTTATATATATGTATATATATATACATATATATATACATATATATATATATATATAATATATATACAAAACATTGATTGAAAATTGTAAAATTCGAATACTCGTGTTCGTATTATACTGTATGTATTATTTGAATATTAAATTTCTAAACTGAAAAGTTCTATCGTTATTTTGGTTATTTATGTTCAATAGTTCATTATTAACGGGGACCCACAGTTTTGGTCATGTTTAGGGTCCCTGAAGATGTTAAGCTGCCCCGATCGTGGTAACTTGCTATTGATCCATAAGTTTACCGTGACCTGATGCCGCTGCCGGGATTCAGCCACTACCGCGACTGTCACTCTTTCCTCTCTCGATTTTGCTATCTCCGAATTCCTTCTACGTCGTCCCACCTTTTACCTCCGCCCCCGCAGTTCATCTGTGAGGCCTCTCCCCTCCCCGCCGCCGCCGCCGCGGGCGCTGCTGCCCGCCGGACGGCCGCCAAGGTCGGCGGCCGCACCGGGTGCCGGGCTCGCCTCCGACGTGCCGAGCATTCCGACCGCCGCCGGCCGGTGGCGGCGGCGGCGGCAGACCGGATCGTAGCTCGTCCTCGGTGACGGCGCGGCGGAGTACTGGAGATTGGGTTGTGCGGGGTTAACGTAAAGGCGGCTCCACTCACGCGGTTTGCGGCGAATCCCGAGTAGAGTGCCCGGGCGGAGTGCTTGCGATTCGCCGACAGCCGAACGTTGGGTATTCGCCCTACCCACCGCGTGTCGGTCTTTAGATCACATCAAAAGGAGCGAACAGCCAATAGTATACATACGTTAATGTTAGACAGTGTGAATACTGCAGTCCATCACTATTGTGAATGTTCACGTCTATGCGTTGTGCTTATGTTAGTGTTGGCATTGTGAATGGGCCCGCAGAGGATAGCGATCGAGGGTAGAGTAATGCAAGCAGGATAAGGACGTGCTTAGGGGTCCCAGTTGACAGGGCACCCCATTATTGTTTAAACATAATTTTATATTACTTTGTAAATATGAATAATATGTTAATAATGGTTACAATTCCAAAGGATGTAGTGTATTTTCACATTCAAACAGATTGCTTCTGTCGAATTTTGAAATAGTAGTAGGAGGCGCCATATTAGGACCCTTAAAGACATTACTCAGTCTTCGGTGAGGGTGCTTCTTCGCTCCTACACCTCACTCAGATTTATCCATTTGTCTTACTTGAGCAGGTTAAACTTACACCTGTGAGCGAGTATTTTGAAAATGTTGCTGGAAGTGTTGGCAGTTGTTATGTCACTGACGCAATTAATACAAGTCTGGGAACACATGTGTCGTAATTACATGTGCTTTTCTGTATGCAGTCCATGTTTCCCAGGCTAATTTGCAAACCAAGCAATCTCTAAATTATATGTTTCCATGGCGTCTGAAAATGAAAGCGTAATGTTGTTTAATAATGTTGTATAAAGTAAATGTAAAGTAAATTTGTTTGTAATGAAATATTATTCGTAGTGAAATGGATGTAAAATGTATTGCTCTGGCTCTTTTGTCAGTCAAAGATACTTTAAAACATAAATCTAATAGTTAAAAGCCGCGCGCCTGCTTATGTAGAGTTAAAATTTCGTTCGCCCCCTAAACAGCCTAAGACGAGAAGGGTTCTTTTAAAGGATTTCAATATTTTACTGAGGATTCAATTGAAAGGTTCGTAATTAATTGAGGGCAGGGTTTAGGCTGGCGGAAAGTTCATTTATTGAGAAAATTCTCACAAAATACTAGTATCTATGGTCCTCTAATTTCTAGTATGTTTAGTTTGCTTAATATTTATAAAATATGACTAGTATTTTAGTGTTTCTAAATGAGCAAGATTTAATAATGTGAGGTTCTTGAATTTTTTTATGTAATCGAGTGATTCTAAAGTGAACACATTTTATCTTTTGGGTGTATCTTGTATTATTTTTTTTTTTGTACGATCCAGTTTGAAATCTCTGATACAATCTGCTTCTTTGAAGCTTTCAAAAGTTTTCCCGATATTCTGTTATAATTATTTAAGTTTTCTTTTTACGTTAAACTACGGAGTCCTTTGAAATGTACCAAGAAGTTTTTATGACACATATTTGAAAAATATTTTGCACCTTTTGTATTTTTTCAATCTTGTACAGTCTTCCTTTAGTCGAACGATTCTGGAATTTCAGCGAGCGGGCGCATGCACATTGTGGCTTCTGGAGTCTCATTGTCAGAAGCAATACTGCGCATGCGCGAGTTCACTGAAATGCCGTAGTCCTTTGTCAAAAGGAAAGTGTAAATCAGGTCTAGCTGGACACTATTGTATGTTTATGACCGTGTATGCGTGGCGGGTCAAAGCGCTCTTTATAATGTATACTATTCCATTTTAATGGGCGTTCTTTTAGTCAGCTAAATGAAATTTTCATGTTTGTTTTACAATTCACGTAATTACTCGAGGCAGTGAGATAACGGGTGGAATATGGAGAATATCACTTTTCAAAATCATGTTATGATCAACGACTTTAGAGTCGTCCTTCGGGGTCTGCTAAGGTCAGCGTGTCGAGATTCCCTTCGGACGTCGCATTGCAGTTGCTTGCCATATACGACTCCGAATGCAGTTCGCCTGGATTTCAGATCGTTTCTTTTTGTTTGTTTTTTTTCGCGTGCCTTCGAGACGAGATTTATCATCTCGCCCTTGGAAGATACGCGCGTTCGCAAGAACGGACCCGTCCCATATTTCTTGTACTTTCGGCCGCAGCGCCCATACGCGCGCCGCACGAGACGCCGCGTGCTGCTAGTATAGAACGATTTTGTTAAGAATGGGATAAAGTGACAGTTCGCGAAACAAGTGAACATCACGTGTACTTCAGAGAAGTAAACACGTGCACCGTCACGAGTACGCATCTCACATTCAAGACTCGGTTTTAAAAAAAACATAACAATTTTTATAAAAAGAAAGAATTTTTACAGAAGAGCACAAAGCTCTGCACTTCCTAATTTCAATTATTTCTCGTGGCGCACTATATTTTCGTCGGACGAGGACATCACAGCCAGGGAGCGTCATAACTATTTACAAGTTAGCCAACTGCAAACGAACGACTGGAGGAAGGAGAGTCTAATAAGTTCAAGGACACAACGACCACAGAATCGTCAGTTCTGTTGCCAGCACTATCTGTCAAATCATCCCATTCTCAAGAAAATCGGACAATATGTCCGTAGGCCTCGCCGCGCCGCGCCGCGCCGGCCGAAACAACCGACGGGCGAAAGACCGAATGCGCGCGCCGCTGTTTACAGTTAGCCGAGTTCACTTTCCGCTTCGCAAGGACTCGCGAAACGAGGATTTCTTGCGCGGCGAACGCGACAGACGGTTTCTCGGCTTTCCTGCGCGCGCCGCTGCGCGACAAGTGCCGCGCGGCGCGCGGTGTCCTTCGCGGATCGGCGGAAATGCCGAAAAAAGCGGCGAAACGGTTGAATTACCGTATGAAGTGGTGAAATCCAGAACGGTACAAGTGACACTTTATAAACTCTGAGAAATTTGTTTATTTAAGTCGATATCATTGTAAAGTCGTGCTTTGTTTCATTCATCACGACATTTCAATTGTTCATTAAAACTACGAAAATAAATTGCCACTGAAATGTAGCCTGAAATAAACATGTTTTTCTCGCAATTTTTAAAAAATGCCACTTACACTGTTCTCGTTTTTAACCATTCATATAGCGTTTCGTTTCATTTGAGGTAGTTTTATTCATACAATATGAATGAGGAAGTGGTTGAGGAGAAACATTTGTAATTTAATTTTGTTAAAGAGTTGCTTGATTGCGTGTCTTCGGAGATTAGCTGTGACTTTTCGAGATCGAATACATACTAGTTATATATGTATATTAATACTTAATTTTAACCTCAACTTCAAATAGTTGGGAAATAGCCATTTGCTCATTTATTTCACAAAAGAATCAAGAATATTTACAATAATAACCAAACAATGACGCGCAATAATGTGGGGTAAATATATTTTAGTGCGACTGAAACATTAGAAATGGATGCTGAAAATTTTGATAGAAAATGGTCAATGAGAAGGCTCTTTTCAGTGGATTTTGTGCAATAAGAGTACGATTGGAACATCATTGGTCCTTTTTTTGGCTTGGAGAAATTTGAGTAAGCACAATCTTTAAGTAAATGTATTACATGCTCCATGAGAGTGTTGTTATGTAACTTTAAGTTTTTATGATTAATTTCAGACTACTAATATCAGATATTAAACGATTGGGCTTAATTTTACAGATATAAGTATTTAAAATATCTGTTGAACTGAGCCTCTTGTGCAAAATATTGCGAAAATGAGAAATACGGAAGGCGGAAGGTCACCGGTAACTACAATCTTGATTATGAAGAAAGTCGCTCTGTCTCTTGCAGTGATATCTACTCGAAAGCGAACCGAGTATAATATGCTAATCAGTAGATGGGTTACTGGACCAAATTGTAAATTATATACACTCGTGATGTGGTATCTTTCTTCATCTGATTTGAGTCTTGAGTGAGGCTTCTCACTCAACTTTCTCTAGAAGACAATTTTCTGCAAATGAGAAAGGGATCTTGTATTGCAATATTCGGATAAGTCTTATTCCCCCCAATGTGAAATGCTTCTTTTAACGCGAGCCTCGCGACATGTGGTGCACTAAATGTGATCACGCCTCGAACGACCTTGTACAGAGGAGAGCCAACGCATGTGTGGAGAACGCAAGGTTTTCTTTGTTGACACTCGAATCAATATTTCTGAGAACAACGCGCGCGGGATGAAATACGAGAACCGAGAGCCATTCTGGCGAACAGGTCCACGCTCGTTTCCGGAGCAGCCGGCAGGTAAGATAAAACCTAAACCATTGCCGACTTTCCAACGTCAAAGGTGATCGAGTCTGACCGTGACGATTGAAACTGCGTAAGAGCCTGACATTCCACGTTGCGGAACATGCGTAGGTGCGCACACATTCCCTCTGTGGGCCTATCGTGATCTGGGCTGCGAGCATAGGTCAAGGCCCGGGCCGAGCGGGGTCGTCGAGGCGAAGCGAGAAGAATGAATGTGGCCGTGACGCAGGACGGAACGCAGGGAAGAAGGCGCGCTGCGTGTGGGGGGCGTGGCCCGGGGTCAGGCGCGGCGCTGCGTGACAGGCACGGAAGGCCTGCCAAACCTTCGTTGGAGCTGTGGACAAAACTTCGGCGTGTAAGGATAGCGGTGCATTATGCCTCTTTTGTAATACTACAAATATTTGGCGCTTTTGAGGTAAATATAAAATACGCTAGAATCGAGTATTTATAATGGTTGTACGAGAGAACAGTATAAAATGCGCGAACGTCAGCGAAGTGTTGTCTACCGGGCGCGCCTATTTGTATCCCGCGAGCCCACGCCTCGTCTCCGCGCATTTTCAATACCATTGCCAGCAGTTCGTCTTTCAGTTGTTGCAAGAAAGCGCAAGAGTGGAGCGCCACCGGTGTATGCGGGAGTCGAAAGGCCCTGGGGCTTGGCAAACTGGAGCGTGGCGGCGGCGGCGGCGGCGGCGGCGGCAGCGGCGGTGCGGCTCGACGTGGGGCCAGGGACCCGCCTCCGCGCGCGCACGTGGCGGCGGCGGCGGCGGAGCAGGAGGCCGTGGCCCGGCGGCCATGGCCCCCTGTACGCCCGGAAGCACCTCGCGCACGCCTCGAACCGCGGCCCCCGCCCTCGGCCGCCGACCTTCCGGCCTTCCGTTTCCTGCTCGGCCGATGCTGCGACGAGTATAACGCTTGTGTGAAACGAGGCGCCGCCAACTGTAGACTGTTTTTATTCTATAGCTGTTCATTTTCTTAATAAACGTTTTAGGTAAATAGGAAAAATTGAGGAATATACTGCCTGTATGAGACTTTAATGTCGTAATGTTAAGCGTGAGTTGAGTGCAGCATTATGTACTCGTTAATTATACGTCATTTGAGAACCGGTTGTTGGTATCTTTTTTTATAAATTATAAAACGTTTAATTGTGATCATAGAGTGACCAATTATGGCGTTTTCTTATTCAGCAAGTTTCGAAGATGAGGTCTTCTAACACTTTCTGTGAACTCTTAATCACTGGATCAATCGCAGTCGAGAATAATTCCGTTCTTTACATGTTTTGTAGTTAACACTTTTCCACAGGAAGTTAGGACGTTTGAAATATGTCAGTCATAACTTTACCAACAGAAAAGTGTATTAGGAAACCCGACAGCTTTATTCACATAATTTATTTGCTTTTTATCAACATAATGTTGCTGCTTGATGAAAAAAAAAAAAAAAAAAAAAAAACATAGCCGTATCTTTTAGGTTTTTTCCATTTCCTCTTGGTATATGTTCGCCATTCCGAAAACCTAGTTACACTTTTATTTCTTAATTGTTATATGTATCTGTACAAAAGGATATATGGATTGTCTGGTTTTCACATGAACTACACTACAGAAAAGAAGTGTTTCTAAGTTTTACATATTTTACTAGAAAATTGAAGAAGATGAGAGTTGAAAGTAGCCTGATTATCTTATCCTAAAGAAATCGTAAAAGGTAGATGAAGATCTATAAATCACCGTTTCATTCCTGCACGATTAAGAAGGAGCAGCAGATTTCCTTCTTCAATTCCGGCACTTCCGCTTCCTTGAAATATTTTCGCGCTTGCTCTGATCGCAGGCGCTGTGCGCGACTGCAGTAGTCGAAATACGGCACGTTTGCGTCGCGGTAATTGCAGTTCACCTCCCCACAAGCTATGTGGGTAGCACGTTCTTCATTTGCCCTCATTCGTCTTTTTAATTGATACCTTTCTAAATGATTATATCCAGACTGTAATATATGACAAATATAAATTGAGAAGGATTGCGATTACTTCACGACATGTTTTGCACATTATTACGTTTTAGCCATTGTACGTAATTTCGAAACACAGACATATTTTTATAGTCTGATTTAATTATAGTGACTTCTGATGTTTCAGCTAGTCGTTGTTTTCCAATGGGGTACTTTGTTACGACTTCGATTTTGGTATTGAAGCTTCCGATTGGAGCGTCCCACCAGGTCGAAAATCAGGAGCCACTAATTAAATTGGAGAAAACTCGGTGTACAGTTTAAGATAACATCTAATTAATCGATTCATGTACACACTTCACCAGAATGTGGATTTTAAATAAAATAGTATAATATTAATAATATATGTTTTAATAATGATAATAAAACAATTTTTGTGTTGGTGAATATTCTGCCTTCTCAGTATAATAGAGGCCGCAAATTCTTGCACATTAAATATTTTGGACAGAAATATTATTGCATAAAAATGTTATAAGATGTTATTCTGTCACAATTGCAAAATGAGCCTCCTTTTCATATCAAATTGAGTCGTGTATGCATCAGTCAAAACCAGTACTAATTATGACTTAATAAAACTCGCAATGGGCTCGTTGCGAACCGCGACTTCAATCCCACCTCATTATTCGAAGGATCGTGTTCACGCGTGTCACGTGATGGAAACGGCTTTGTGCGATGTGTGTGCCGCCCGAGCGGGTTCCGCACCCTGTCCTGAAAGCGAGGTGCCGCGCGACTGCTGCGGTGCGTGACTGAAATATCGATCAAGCCTTTTTATCGTATGCGGCTCCGCAGGCCCTACGGCGCGTTACAACGATTTTCTTGCGCGCGCCCGCCTCGCGCTAATGGCCCGGGTCAAGTGAGATCACGGCGTTGAGGTCGGACCCGCGTTGGGTGTGAGGAGAGGGAAATGCTGAGAAAGGGAAGAAATGCATGTACTTGCTTGCACACCGCACAAGCTTTTTGTTTTGTTTGTTGTTTGGGAGATCTGGGCTGCCCGGGTGACGCCGCGTCGAAGGCTGTATTGCACAGCCTTCGACGCGGCGTCACCCGGACAGCCCAGATCACCCACATGACTCTGGCCGCAGAAGCCTATTACTTCATTTGTTGTTGTTTGTTTAGGGATTTGCGAATTTTCAAATTCTGTACAAAATTTTTGTGTGGGAGGAAGAGATGGAATATTATGAAGAATCAAAATAAATTCTGAAGTTGAGTTTCACGAATGTGATAGGTAAAACGTGAAAAATAATGCCAAATGATTTCGCATTATGTGTCGCAATCCGTTCAGCTCCACCTACACTTTATCTGAGGTTGGTTGCTCGTGAAAACACGGGTATTTATTGTTTTTTTTCATAAAGTCTACGAAAATCTGATACTATAACAAACGAGGTCTGTGTAAATACGCGACGGATATTTGAGCGTCTTTGGGGAGAATTGTATTTAATAAGATGATATGTATGAAATCAATACAATACCGTTTATACTAACTTTGGAATGTTTGACCGATTTTCAATATTTTCTGACTTTTTCGTCTAATACATACTCTAGTACATCTTTGAGTTCTATTTATTATGCACTAGTTGAAAATAGACAGGACGAAAGCACACTAAATACAGCTTCTGTAGCTACTATTGCTATAGGACTCTTAACTTGTCATTGAAATTTGAACTGTGTCCACGAAGAAGTGTCGATTTTTGATTTCCAGTCAGAAACTTGTGAAATGGATCTGACATGTTAAGACATTAATGGGTGAAGTCTCTCCTTTACGTGAATTACTTCTGCATCTTGATTGTGAAAAGTGCATGTCAGTGCCGCAAAAAATGACATATGAGTGTGACGTAATCCAAGCTCTCCCGTAATGAAATCAACGTTCCTATTCATGAGGTGAAATGCAACTACCTAACGTGATGGCTGTGAACGACTTTAGCGTCGTATTGAACAATAGAACAAATGACAGGCGAACGGCAGGAATCTGATTAGGTCAGTCGGAATTGTGTGATTGGACACCAAGTCATGCAGTTGATTCTTCAACGTTGCAGTTGATTGGATCCTATTTTGAGTTCATAGTTATGACATAAAAAACTTCAATCCTATTCTAATCGCTCAGATAAGCATCGACTCGTTTTTATTGCTTTAGATCAGCGATTCCTTGTTCCAACTTTTCCTTTCTTGTGATCTCCCATTAAAAATCGACGTTAATTGATGAGCCCCATATGAGTTCGTTAATATCAGTGACAACAAAATAAGGGTTTTTATTTTTCATATTGCTTAATAATTCACGACCAAAAAAACCTCAAACAACCGTAAAACATTTTCAGACCAACATTTTAATAGCATGGAAGTGAAACCTTAATGTTCATACATATAAATACAAAATTAATACAACGAAGTAGAAGATTCACTGCAGTAAGATAAATCCAAACAAAATCGTCATTAATGCCGATGTATAACATTTGGATTCTAGCTTAGCTTTTAAGTTTTAAATTAAATATTTAACATTTCTGTATATTCATTACGTTTCTTTCGTCATTAAAATATTGTTTTGTCGAAGAAACCTCTGGTTCCTAGCCATTCAAGGATATGCCAATATGCTTTCCATTGAACTACGTTTTACTTTTTCCATTATTATTGAGGAATTTCGGGAGTTTTCACTGAATTAATTGAGCAGAGGGTCAGGGGGATGCAATGTCAATCAGTTCTCAGAATCCCAGGGATTCAGAGAGGGAAAGTAATTGAATAGGTTGTTCACACTTAAAGGAAGAGAAAATAATACTAAATACGCACGTGTTCAGGGAGTCGTAGAGCGTGAATCGTATGTTTAGTTTACCACTTGATTTCTTTATAAATATCTGAAACTTATCTATGTAACAAATATCCAAAAAAGCATTTTTTCTTTCCTAAGCAGCTGTATGCTTTGCGTTGCATCTCACCATTAAAGCAAATACAATAATCCCCCAATTGGGATGGGCATGAAGTACACTCTTCCCATTATGTGTCCGCTATAAGGGGAGCACCTCTTCGTGCAGTCCGCGAAAGCACCGTGCGCGATATTTTGTTGTTGTTTTTTCTCCAGGTGTATCTGTCTTGGGTGTCAGATGTTAGCGCGGCGAGCTTCCCTTTTAATCTGCTCGAGATTAAATTCTGGACATTCAGTGTGGAATCGGTGAAAGATGAATAGGGTGAAGATATATTCTCCGGTGTTAAATGTTGGCACATCTCCTGTATTTACATCGTCTCACTAACTCTGCTATGATTCATCGCCATAATTCTGCAATGCTGCTGCATTGCTGCCAGATGTGAAGAGGACTAACCGTTAGTCACTAAAAAAGCACCATGCTTTTCTGCAACCTTCGCCTCTAATGCAAAAAAAGTGTGAATGTCTTAAATATAGCATATTGGTATATTTTTAAACGATTAACGATTTAAGAAAGACATTTTAACTGGAGACAATTTTCATTAATTCAAACTTCTCCGCCAATTTCCAGGATTTTATTAGGAGATCTGATCACCAGTGCTGTTAGTAGTGGGTATGATAATATCGAATGATGCATTGATATTGAATTCAATATTTAACATTAGAAAAGCAGTCCGCAAAAGTTTGTAATTCTTATTCTTTAGAATCTGTCATACGTATCAGATTTTAAACCATGAGAATGTATTATATTTTTTCATAACATTGATATTCTGATCATTTTATGTATAAGCGTGAGAATCTGAACAATCCCTGCTTCTTATTTCGTATGTAATACATTGTGTGTCGAAAATTCAAGCCACTAAACCTATTATCTGTTGCATGAACAGTGTTTACTAGATTATACTTTTCGTTTAAGAGCCACTTGAATACCTGGAGATAGGATAGGTTAGCGGTAGCAATGGGGAGCCAGCGAGCCGTCGTGTTTGTGGGTCCCGCAAGCGCGCCACGGCAGGCCAGCTACCGAGAACGGCTGTGGGCGCGGCGGCAGCGACGGCAGCGATGGCGCCACGGCGACCACAGCGGGCAGCGGCACGTCGCCCGCGGACCGCAACGCGCCACACGCGCTTCCGCCTCTTCTGGGAGGCGCACGCGCCCGCCTCCCCGCCCCGCCCAGCTCCGCCCTGCTCTGCCCCCTGGGACTCGCCCCGCCCTGCCCTGCTCTGCCCCGCCCCGCCCCGCCCCGCCCCGCCCTGCCCTGCTCCGCCCTGCCCTGCTCCGCCCCCCCTCACTGCTCCGCCCCGCCCTGCTCCGCCTCGTCCCGCCCTGCTCCGCCCCGTCCTGTTCCGCCCCGCCCTGCTCCGCCCCGCCCCGCCCTGCTCCGCCCCGCCCTGCTCCGCCCCGCCCTGCTCCGCCCCGCCCTGCTCCGCCCCGTCCCGCCCTGCTCCGCCCCGTCCTGCTCCGCCCCGCCCTGCTCCGCCCCGCCCTGCTCCGCCCCGCCCTGCTCCGCCCCGCCCTGCTCCGCCCCGTCCTGCTCCGCCCCGCCCTGCTCCGCCCCGCCCTGCTCCTCCCCGCCCTGCTCCGCCCCGCCCTGCTCCGCCCCGCCCTGCTCTGCTCCGTCCCACCCTGAACCCGCCTCTACCCCACTCCTCCACGACCCGACCCCGCTGCCACGCCCATAGCCGCCCCACCCCGCCATTGCCTTTGTCATCACCATCTCTACCTTTGTCACAGCCATCGTCCTCCCCACCGACACTGTCGCAACTGACATCACCTCCGCCCTCCCCCACCTCCACTACCGCCACTACAATCGCCCCCGCTCCAGCTGATATTGCCGTCTCTGCCTCTGCTTTTGCCACAACTATCTGCCACCGCCATCGCCCGCTCCCGCAACAGTGACCACCGCCGACACTGTCAGGCCAATACGGGACAGGTCAGCGCCGCTCCTCCTTAACAATTAGCTCGGAATTCGCCGATACCCAGACGATATACTCGTACTGTGGGAAGATCATGTAAAGCGGTATTCCCTCGAGGCTTGTGTCCTGACTTACGAATTTCACCTTCGTCACTGTATTTCTTATTCGATTATTCTCTGTACAGAATTTCACGCTTTATCACTTTTCGCTCCTGGTGCAAAATAAACCTACGACGAAAATGCATGTTTCGATTCTTTTAGACAAACCTCTATATGCAAGTCTTATGCCTGAACAGTTCCATGAAATAAATTGCATATTCGTCATTGCGGACGTATTTTTTCAGGCAACTGGTAAGCAATGTTTGCAGATTTCAACATGATTTACACTGATTAAGGGTTTCGAGATCACTTGCGAATACATGGACTACTAACCAACTGGCTACTGCCGTAGCTATCAAGAAGAAAGTCCCTTCCTCATTTTTTAAAAGATAAGTTCGCGCACCCATTGACGAATCCTAATCAACTTTGCTTTGAAGAAAACGATTTTAAACTATTGGGTGAAGTGAAAATACATTTTTTCTCTTGGAGATGATGGGGTTTTCCACATCGGCCGCTACGTAAGCTAGCAAACAAGCAACTTATTCAAAAGGCGGTATGGCATTAATGTTAGCTCTTCGCAAATTAACGTTGGCATTATATGCGAATGAACAAGGCGTATATTGATAAGTCTGATGTTATGACGTGCGCTCCCCTATAACTCACGCTCCCGGTTGCCCTCCTTGTTTTTGCCATACTCAGTTGAAATAAGAATAAATGATAGCATTAAGAGTGATTAGCAACATTAAATGCTGCCAATTTCCATGCCACGTGTTCGATGTACAGATACAATTTTCGAAATATGGAAACATTTTTTACAACGAAATATGGAAAGAGAGATACAAAATCGACGAATATTGATTATCAACAAAAGACTTAATTTCTAATATATACTGCGAAACTCTGCGTAAATCGCTCGAGGTGCATAAATCGCCGTACAGATACGATATCGCGAAAATATCTGGTTATCCAATTTTGCTCCTGTAAACAATGGAGCAATAGTGGAATGAGAGGCAGGGAAACCTGAGAGATCCCGCGAGTCCTCTTTGCTCAGATCGAAGTTAGCTACTCCAGGAGCGAAACAAGAGCTGAAGAAAACGTGCGCAAAATTGTCGACCGTGTTGCTGCAAAATTTGGGGTCATTGTCGCCTTGTGGCGCGGGTGCGACTGCGCGCGCCGCTGCCCTGAACCGGCGCGCTTCGTCGCGTGCCACGGGCCTCGCCCGCGGACTTTTGAGCGCCGCCGTTATGCCCGCCCGCCGTCAGGGCAGTGCTGCCAGACCCCAGGAACGAGGACGCGAGGTCTTTCGTCCTTCTCTAGGATGCCTTCTGGTCTTTCCCAATTGCGCATGGCGCATTCGGGCCGTTTCTACATTCAAACTATCTGCGCCCAAGACTTCGGACCCCTCAGAGAGTAGGGTTTTGAAACACTATACGGTGAGTGTATCACGTTCCAGGATCTAAGGGGCACTGAAATGTATATTCCTGTACACATTTTATTATTTATCATAAATATAATTGGTTGTATATAGGTGTTTGATGCGATTTTTTAACATCTAACGTAAACATACATTGATCGCTTATATAGAAATGATAGTAGCCCCCTCCTCCCCCCACGCACACACACTCTTCTCATCTTTTTGGGTCGTCCTGGAGTGCCACGCACACATACTCTTCTCATCTTTTTAGTTCGTCCTGGAATTCAAATAAAAAGTGAGTTTTAGTTTGTACATCTGTGCAAGAAATTACATATTCTGCTATAACATCTTTATTAATAACTTCAGTTTATGTTCTCCGTCAGTCGTACGTGAACAAGCACTGCATTAGGGTGTGGATATTTTTAAATGGAAAAACGTAATTGTGATCTTTAAAGAATTGTTGAAGAGATGGTAGAAATTGAAGTTTTAGCTGTAAACATCAACCTTTATTTCTTTCTCGCGTATTACTTCTTAGAGAAAATTAATGTAATACTTCGCGGCAAAAAAACTAAATTTTCAACAGAAATAAGCAGTTTTGTGAGTCCCTGACTTTGCAAAAGAGGATAAATCTAGTTTTTCTTACCACGTAGACGGGAGCAAGTTTTGCGGCTTGTATGTGTGTCTAGAGTTTTGCCTAACGAAGGTGCATGCCATTCAGTCGACACATTTCGTTATCCGCAGTGAGTAGACACAAAGTTTTCGTTCCTAATTGCACCTTCCCTTGCTTCAGTTCTCGTAAGCAGTTGCATAAAAGTGTCCTCGTGCCAGCAGAGGGTTGCACCTTTTATAAACCGACGTGAGGCGTCCGCGCCTTGTCTTCTCTCGGGTTGCGCCGAGGTCCAGCTCGAAACTGTTGTACTCAAAGCGTGTAAAGGGCAGACGATAAAAATACTCCATCGCAGAAAAGACATGAGTGCGGTAGAGCGTTAGATAGCTACTCACTGCGAATGTCAAACACAGTGACTGGTTCACAAGAGACGTATTGTACAAGTTCTTAGAGTTGCGCACGTAGAACTGATTGTTTTATTATAGTATATTGTTTCGTGATCACTGGGCTTTTAGGAGCTCCTACTTTCATTTGGAATATGTGAGGGGATATTGATTGTATCATTGATCGAGTAAAATTCTTAGACGTTGTCTGAAAGCTATTGATTACTTCATGTAGTTACGAGAAAATTATGAAGTAAATTTGTTGTTTAGTTATTTATTATAATGTAATATTACATTTTCCAAACCTATTTTTGGAATAATTTCATGTAATACACGAAATGCTTTATGAACAGAAGTTTATAAATCATGTGTACTACGAAGTATACTCGTATATTGCGGGACGTGTGGCAATGTATGTCAATGCTATGCTGCTCCCATTCTTTGAAGCGAATATTTCTTCTTTTGTGGTTTCCTGACCTAACCGCGGTCCAGCAGTAGTTTTGACTCATTCTTGGAAGTCTTGGTTTACTAGTAGAAGTCGTAAGTGCCACAAGTGTTATTTTATTCATATAGAAATTTCGTCAATATATTACTATCCCTGTGCATATGCCCGTATTTGCGAGGGAGGTATGTATACGTTGACAAAACTGCAACTCTCCCACACATTTATGAACATTTGACGATACATGAATTTACATATTCTCGTATCCACGTATTTCTGAGAACAGACGTAAGCAAATATTTAGACAATCTTGTTGTTGCAGATATCGAGCGCCTTTCTGATGGGAATGAAAAATGAATTTCTGAATACCTTACTCCCAGGATACTTAGATACATTAAGATTAACTAATTATAACGTTGCTTAAAAGAAAATGCTTTTTTAATACAAATCGCAATTCTGGATCATGAATGAAAATAAGGGTCCGACGGACAAGTTGGCAAAGAGAAATGTGGTGTTTGGAATTGAATTATCTCCTAACGAGAGCTGCAGACTTCGAAAAGGGGCTTAGAAAGACTGCCAAAGATTGTCGGAAGTCGACGGTGACACTTTTTTTTATTAGAACAAACAAACGAATTTATTGAGTACTTGATTTTTCATCGTACAGCTGTTTGGCTCTTTTAGATGTTGGTGGAAGAACAGAGCATACAGAACACAAATCTGACAGACAGACAAGGCAAATAGCACGGTTTATCAATCGAGCACCTCCAATTGGTTTAGTGACTTAGGACACTTCAAAGTGATGTGTGAGAAAGGAGTAGAGAGAGGTTTCAAAGTCGGGGTTGGGGGTCTGTGAGATATGCTTGAAAATATAGGACGCCGGTACCTTTTGTATTAAAAAAAAAAAGAACTCGTAAGATGTTGTCTATACAGTTTTGGACGGAGCGAATATTCAAGTCGGAATGGAGAGAGTTGGCACTGAATGAAAGCATCGGAGGCACTGGATGAAAGCATTGGTGCTGAGGCAACTCAAATCTGCTCCTTCAAAGATATCATTAAAAAACTAAGATTACAAACTCTTTTCATTCACATCCACCAATGGAAATTAACATAATATCAGGCCTATGATTATTAAAAGAGTTATGAACATTTCAACAGGGTTAATGTGTAAAGTCCAGCACATAATTTGCTAATTATTGTTGGTTATATTTGGAATTAAATTAATATTACATGTTTATGCCCGTGAACCTACAGCCTAAAACACAAATACAGCTGCAAATTGCATTGATAGAAAGTTACGAATACCCAAAAATAAAGAGGTAATGTCCACGATCAACAATGCGCCCTCAAATTGTAAACCCTAAGTAAAGTGCTAACTAAAGTAAAAACTCTGCGTGCCACTTGGTGGGCGTAAGTACGAGATATGACTGCACATATGACTGGAAGGGGGGAACGTATTTTTAGCGCGGAATGCGATGACTTTCCGCGCTGGGATTTGCGCTTCCAATGTCACGCGCGCGACGCCTTCGCGCTTGCGACTCGCTACCCGGAAGTTGCGGGCTCCTGCGGCTTCCTGTCGTACGCGGCCCGGCCCGGCGCAGCGCAACGCAGCGCGAGACGCCGCGTTTGACTCACGGACAGGGAGGCGGGCGCGCCGCCGCGGCTCAGGGCCGCCCACTCCCTGCCTCTGGGAAGCCTGGTCCTGGAAGCGGCGACGTGCGCTCCGAAGAAATGGCTCTGTCCCGCATTACATGCCTTTACTTCTTCTTACTTTGATCAGTTCTGAGAAAATTGTAAATGTTTTGGAGAAAACTTTGTTGAACTGGTTTATTATACAATGCACTGAGGAATCGATGTCACTTGCCATTTATTCATATCAGATTGTCTTCTAAGAACAATTTTGTCGTGTCTATAAATCTCCATTTTTTAACGTGATGTAAAACATCGCTACGCGCTAACACCCTTTCCCCTAGACATCCACGTATTTCGTAAAATAAAAATACCGTCGAACATGATAACGTGTGAATCGAGGTTAATATACAGCCCAGGGTGACCTATTTTCAAGAACGTCCGTATTAATATAATGGAATTTATGCAGAGTTACTCGGGGCAATAAGCTTAGGCGGCTGAAGGTCATTTTCGATGACTTTCTCACTACTCGCTCTCGGCCGTCCTTCCTCTTGCCTTTCTGCACATAGAAGCGAGTAACTTTCGTACTGGCGGGCGGAGAATAAACGGTCGTTGGCACGGAGTGGAGGTTACAGCGAGTGAAAGGTATCCCTGCAAATAGATACGGTTCTTTCATTGAGAAAAAAAGCTCGGTAATCGTTACGTGTTAGTGTTGCGATTAGGATCGATTAGTCGAGGACGGAGAGATGACTACTGTAGCCTCTGTACCTTTCGCGCGATTTGAGATGTTAAAATGAGGAAGATCCTTGGCGGAGGTGTCCGATATCCTGAGCGTTCCTTCTTCCCACGAACTGAGAGAGGCGCGCGCCGCTGGCCGTGACGGTCGCGCGCAGGGCTGCCGCCGTCGCACATGTGCAGTGGATTTCTGATATCTCAGGAGCACTGATAAAGTTTCCTCAAGGTTGGCAATGGTTTAGCATTCCCACCTCCCCCTTCTAGGCGAGACGTCAATCGACCTTACGAGAACCGCTTAGGCTTAAATTAAAACAAATAATTAACGTATTTTCTAGTATTTGAATCGACGAAAATGAGAAAAAGGAACTGGATCACACGTAAAAATGATGTACTGTGAAATTAATACTTATCTCCCGCTTTCTTTTAACTTTCCATGTAGATTTTATTGAATTCTAACGTTGAAATGTCCAATCGTCATTGGTAGTAAAATGGTATATTCTGGAGGGTTTAATCACAATTTTGTAAATATATGTAATATCGTAAATATGTATACTAATAATGTACCTCTTGAAGCATTTATTTCTCATTTCATTTTTTCTCCTTAAATATTGGCAATTTCATTAGCCGGGTATACTTTTTTTCATTTGGACTCCTCAGGCCCCTCCCGGTCGGCCCCATAGATTGTCTTAATTGTATTTACCCACATCTTATGTTCTATCAGCGGGATATTTCCCCGGGGTGGGTTCCTAGGCATTAGCCCCTATCAGCACCCCCCGCCGACGCACAAATACGCCGACAGACTGATGTCTGGACCTCGCCAGAACGCAGTAGCCCCTCTAGGTAAGCTTCCAATCCAATGCCAGGCTCGGGCCGCCCTGCCAACTGAGAGCTACCGGCTTTCCAGGCCAGAGCCGGAGTCGAATCAATGCGCCGGGACAAGTCCCTCCTCTATGCCCAGAGTACCCGACCATTGCCACGAAGAAGCAAAGAACCCATCAGGTGGCCACCGAACTGAAGCCCCGGTGCATTGGGGCCCCCCTTCCCGACTCCTCACTGCAACCACCTGTACGCTATCGACGTGAGTGCCGCCGGAACCTCGGCCACTGTACGGCCGACCCAGTACGCTGCGCGCCGCGTCGCGAGGAAGTGGCGGCGGCTCGGGCGCGGAGGCCCGAGTCTCGTGTTCGTGGCTCGCGTGGGGCGGGTCGCGCCTGCGCGCCCGGTCCCGTTACGCGCGGGCGTGCCTTGGCATTGTTCGCCGCCGCCCCGGTGGTGGGCGGGGGCGCGAAAAGGGCAGCGCATGCGCCGCGCCGCGCCGCGCATCCGCAAAAGCTTCCGGCCGCGCTCGCAGGTGCTCGTTGCGTTTGGCGTAATTGCGGCGTTTTTATTCTCTCTCCGTCGCTAGAAGACGTCCTGTCATTTCCTAGCATACCAGCCGGGTCTCTTGAGCAGGATGTGGGGAATTAGCGGTTTATCTTATCGGAAATGTTTTCATTTAGTAATAATCGATATATATATATATATATATATATACATATATATATATATATATATATATATATACATATATATATATTTGGGTGCCGACCTGAATGGCCGATGTGGCTAGAGCGTGTGCCAACTCAGCGCCTCGATGTGAAGTTCGATCGCGGGTTCGAGTCTCGCCGTGATCCATGTTGTTTTTCCCTTGTCTCTCATCAACGTGTACTGTCGCGGATGGCCTTGTGAGTCTGCTGGCCAAAGACCGAGAAGCAAGACAAATGTGTCTTGTGTAAAGGTTAATATGTGTCCCAATTAAAGACATAGTGGGTACCCGGCGCGGATAGTCGAAGGATTAATATTGGATGATAGCGAATAATGAACTTGAAATTAACCAATGTGGATGAATTGAGTCTGATTCTAAAGTTGATTACCACGAACACGTACGTTGTTACAAGAGTTTGAAAATGGACTGATGAGCATTGCGCGAAAATGATAGTTCGATTTTTCAAGTTTTATTCCGCGATTATCAACGACTAAAAAATGAAGAGTGGAATTGGAGTTGTACAAGAGTATGAAATAGAATTGTGTAAACTATAAGTATTACTGAGGTGGACTACCTGATCAAAACATTGTGTCATATATAGTTCTGGAGGTAGTTTGACTTTTTTTAGTACAATTCCAAATTATTTACTTTTATCTATATTCTCTAAATGTCTGCCGGGATGTTTTAATTTTCCCGCCAAGTCAGCTGAGAATGTAATTAAAATATAAAATTTCATCTACATAATCTATCATACCTGTTCTGCTCGTTACTCTGCTCATAACACTATTTAATTGTACAGCCATTATACTAGATAATGGCTGGCGGAATGGCTGAACATAATGAAAAGTATATTCGAAAGTTGTAGTCAACCACCTTAACCTCAGGGTTTTTTTTTCTGCCTGCTGCTTAAAGCATTGCAGCCCGTGCTGAATGGTAATACATGTACATCCTTTTTGTGCACGCTCGTACAACACGCAAGAAGGGCCTTTGGATGTCGCTTCGTGATGTGTGGCGTGTTCGCAACGCTCTGACGCCTGTGTACTCAGGTGGTCGCCGCTTGTGTTACAGAACGCCGCTCAGGCCGCAGGCGCGTGCAGGAAACGCACGAAGTCGGCGGAATAAAGACGCCCTAGGCGCCGCCGAAGGGTGCTCGAAGGGCATAGGGACAGTTATTCGGGAATGCGAAGCGCTCGTGATGAAAGCTGTTGTAGATCGCTTGCCCACTTGGAAGTGAGTTATGCCGGCGTGCTGTCCGTTTGCCGCATACGGCGAAATTCTTGGAATGTTTACCTTTCGAAGTGAAAGGAAGAATGTTTGCTCTCTTCCCGGTAGATCGAGTGGTGCGAGCACTGGGCATTTCTGAGGTTGCGTGGAGTGCGGAGAATTGAAATTGTAAAGAGGAAAAAAATGCTGTGACGAATGGAATGATTCTTTAAGCATTGCTAGAGTGCTGAACATTACGCTGGCACGTAAGTGCAAGTATTTTTCTCACGGATGTATAAACTGTACGTGTTTGGCAGTAAGTCTGTGGTTTATTTACATTCCCTTCAATATTGAAAGAAATGTCGGTTTAATGTCACATTTCATTGTATATTTCGTTTTTGAATGGCGTATATAAATTACAATTGTTCGTAACTGTTTGGATGACTTTTTAAATTATGAGAAGAGAGCTGAGAATATATTTGTACTAAAACTGTCAATAAGTGGATGAATTATTGATTATTAAATGTATCAAGATTTACCAAGTCAGTCATAAACGACCGTATAGTTTCTTCGCCATATGAGCTGATGCAGACTGACGAGTGCCTTAGTTGTGTGTACCCTGCTAAGCAAACGTTTGCTTTGAGATGAGGTATGTGTTGTCGCATGTGGCAGCGCTCTTATCTTTTGTGTTCGTAATGAAGCCGAGCGTATATCCCTAATGAAGCTGCTGTCCCAGTAAAAGTGACACGTGAGACTTTTGTTAGAGCCTAATTTTCTGCATCGAATTGAAGAATACGGTCGTATCAAGATATCATCTGCCCTCTCGTTATTGATGTACTTTTCACCACTTGGACTGTTCTGAAAGATTTGATGTTGATTTTAACGTTGACTTTTAACTCAAAACGTATTTAAATATGAATTATCTGCTTTTCGGGAATATAAGCGTGTGTGATGAACATCGTAATACTATAAAAGACTGAAAAAAATCATTTCCATGAGAACGAACTATAGAAATTAAAATACCAAGCCCTAAAGAACCTTCGCAAACCGCAAATACCAAATAAATGATTAAAAAATACAATTCATTTTGAAATTCTCCCAATCAAAACATCAATAAAAAAAGTAAATAATACTATATACTCTAAACGTAACAAAATAATTAACATGTGCTTTCGCTTAGAACAATAAATCCAGATACCACTAAAATAACAATCGTTCTCATCAATAAGCCTCGTTCGAATTTTTAGTTGTCATTTAAGAATCCGAAGAATGCTTTCTTATTCGGTTGTATTGTTCATTTTTTTGTGTTTATTACCTGATACGGAATTCATTGAAAGTGGATGTGTGCCACTAACTGAGCGTTACTCTTCGTAACATCTCGTCTTCCATGATCCTAATCATTATCTCCACCATTACAGAAATCATAATCATTAAATTTTAAAATAACGAGTCTAAAGGCTGCACCTTGAACGACATTTCGCCGCGTGTTGTGTTCCGTCAGCGTCCGTCATCCGCCAGGGTGTTTTGTTGGCTGGAGCCCAACCCCAACAGCCCTGTTCCTCTTGGGGCCGCGGCGCCGCGCCGGGCCCGGCGGAGCCAACTCGGTTCGCCGCCCGCAGCCTTCGCCGCGCGGGCGTGGACCGCGGCGCTCTCTGGCCGAATGGGCCTCTTGGCGCGCTCAGCCAGCAGACTGGGGACCCGCAATGAAAGAGTCACATGTCACGGTTTCGACGTGTTTATTTGCACTAAATACTAACTACTGTAGTACGATTTATTTGGTGGAGCACTTGACGTAAATCAGCTGTTGCGGTTTCATCCAATCGGGAACTAATATGTCGCTAGAGTGACGTCACTATGGGGATGTTCAAGCTCCCGATTGGATGAAACTGTGAACAGGTTTACTTCAAACGCACGGTGAAATAAATCCTAGTATAGGTACTGTACCAAGTTTCGTTTGTTGAATTATTATGGTATCAATAACTTAACCTGTAGTTCATTACGTAAAAGCTGTTGTCTTAATTGCATTTGTTTCATAGAGATAAAATGTGAGGTAATTATCGCTTTAATTTCGCGCTAATTTTCAATACTTTGATTTCCAAAGCTACTCATTTGTAGATAACAGAAAGGATGTAATGAAGTCTGATAAAGGCATAAAATCAAAATATGTAAATGAAGAATCTTCGGAGAAGACACTGTACAGAGAGATGCTACGTTTTGTTGTGCTGTTAGTTTTATCTTCAGTGGGGCAACTCGGACTGTTGATTGAAATTCGTACACCTCATCCCTCGAACACAAATTTGAAACTTTATAGAAACCGCGCAAATATTATCGGGAAAAATTGAAACCCTTTTCGAAGACTGCCACGTTTACGTCTGTGAATCGTGTTTTAATTTTTCCTGGCCGAAGTTTTTGCGATGCTCGGGTGTGATTTGAGAGGGGGGCGTGCGCTGGGTGTGGGTTGCGCGGCGCGGCGTCGGAGCGCGTCGGGGGCGGGTCGCGGGGTTATCCTCAAAGCGACCGCCGCTGCCGCCGGCGCGGCCCGGCGTCTGCGCAAACACTTCTCGGAAAGCGCCCTCCGCTTCCAGATTCCCGCGGCCGCCGCGCGCCGCTCCGCTCCGGCCCGCCCGGCCTTCGCTCGCCCGCCCGCCGCCCTCTTGGGCAACGATCGGTATCGCCCGCGCCGCCGCCGCCTCCGCCTTCGCCCTCGCCGCCGCATGCCCCAGTTCGTTGACTCCGCTCGCCCGCGCCCGTGCACCCAGTCCAGTTAGCCCGAGCGACCGCGCCGCCGTGGTCGGTTGCCGGCGCCTGGCCCGGAGTCGGTCGCGCGGCCGGGGCTCGACCGGCGAACCCGCCAAGCGCCGGCGCGACTGTTGCAATGGCCAGGTCGCGAGGAGGATTGATTTCCGGCGCAGGCGTTTGGGCGGGGCTTTCGGAACGAATGGTGCGCCCGATGAGGAAGGATTCTCATGAAATCATTGTGTCTGCACTTAATATATCTCCAATAAACACCTCCACAGAGATACTATCACTCAGCATATTTCAACACTAGCAACATTAGCATACTCCATTCCCGTTGCTAGACTCTCCCACTTACACAATCCAGTAGTGGTCCCACTAGAATCAAATCAAACCTCCCTAAAGATAAATTGACACCACCATACGTATCATAAATATTTAATACTAAAATTTACTCCCCCCCCCTTCTCACACCATTATGCTTAGCTTAAAATTCATATAAGTGAGATTTCCAGTGGGGATACCCTCTCACGTAT
Source organism: Gryllus longicercus (assembly GCA_038098605.1). Taxonomy (NCBI): domain Eukaryota; kingdom Metazoa; phylum Arthropoda; class Insecta; order Orthoptera; family Gryllidae; genus Gryllus; species Gryllus longicercus. The sequence continues at coordinate 1,856,703 of JAZDUA010000166.1, forward strand.
AAAATGAGTTCGTTTAGTTTTTAGTTCCTCCGTGAGCTGTAAACGGTTTAAAAATTGTTTCTTAGCTGGTATTTTGTTGTATTGTTTGGAATCCTTTCCATTTCAAACCGGTGAAGTGGTTTATCCACTATTCCAGTACAATAGTATTTTTTTTTTTAATTTCTCTCTGCTGCAAACCGAAGTCAGACTAATTCAAAATTAACAAATTAAGCTTCATGCTTTTTATTGAGAAACAAAAGTGGGGTGGGGTAGGGGTTTGTGTAAGAGATTAATTGGGGTTTGAGTAAGAGATTAAGTACTGAGTGTGTAAAAGTAATAGATGGTCCATACAATAAACAATGTAATTTACTATGAACATTTATAGGAGAAAATTCACCATCCAAATTATTGTGACCTTTCCTGATTCCCAACTCTATTTGAAATATTTCATTTTATAATTCTGCATCACGTAATCGCTCTGCTCATACACCGCGCCATATAAACTCTTGTTGGGGAAGTGCCCAACGCTTAGCCGGTTCGAGGAGTTAACTTGTGATGGCCACACAAGTTCAGCGACCTGTCCGACCGTCAATCTACGGATCTATTCTTTTCGGAAGATAAGAGAATGCGTTTGGATACCTCGGAAGACGAACGTCGTGTTTTGAACAGCGTAGTCACGTCGAGGCTATCGGGCGACCCCGCTCTGCGGCGCTATTAACCGTTGGAATAGCCACATTCCGGGTACCGTTTTGATGCTTTATAATGTCGCAACAGTACCAGCACATATTAAGTTCATGTAGGCGTCTCTACTCCCAACCTCTCTGACGGGAACTCAAACGTTGCGCAAACATCCTTTTTGAGATCAACTGTGTTCATTTACTTAAGTTACATTTAATTTACATTAACTTTTACTCTCAATCAGAACGAGTTAAAATTGTGTGCATTTTGTTTGCCGGACAAAAAGTAAACATTGTGTTAATATTATAATACTTGAGAAATGTAAGAGGTAGGAAAGAACACCGTAGTCCAAACCACCATTTTCAACATCTCGTTTTATGAGCTTGAACCTAAGATCACAATGAAGCCATAAAACAAGAAGATAAGTCCAGTGTGGTGTTTCGCAATGCGGACCTCTCCGTAGCTTGGAAATCGTCAAAGGCCACAGGGAGTAAACTCCCTAGCTGTGGGTGTCGCCGCGGCTCTGCCGACGTATTTACGACACCGTCTCTATATAACACATTTGTGGTGATGGGGGTTGCTACTAGCCTCGCACTGCTGACCCTTTGTTTTGTAGAGATTTGCAAGCGGATACGTTCTTAAAACGGGAACAGTTCCGGGGAATAGCTTTAGGAAAATTGTGACGAAAATTGGTGATAATGTTTCGTCTGGTAATTTCAAAACAAATATCCTAACGACAAATATAACGCCGAGGAAAGAGGGATATCCATGTCGGACTTGATCTTCCGCCCTACAACGCAACTGTGGGAAATGCGGTTGCGAAAAGAGGCTATGCACAATGACTGAATTCTACTTCCCGGCTAGTTTTCAGCATTTGAATTTTTGATTGGGTTAAATAAACATTGTATACGCATTTACATCCCGCATCAGCTTATGAACTTCGCTGACCTTTTTATAAATGAGTTCATGTTGATGAAAAGCGACAAATATTTTATAATTTTATTGATACATTCCGTATAAATAAATTCATTCAAAATTACCTTAGAAACATGAACAGTTGTTGAAACGTCATTTTTCTATTCGTCATTCTTTCATTCACTTCAGAATTCAACACCAGAATGGGGTTTTCACAACTAAAACCCATGTCTCCTGCGGCTTTTGTTCCGTTAACAACCTGACACTTTCCTTTTTTATAGAAAAGTGCTGTGGACTTCAAGACCGTCCCGGATGGCAGACGATCTAGCTACGTCACTACCTCTTCCGTAACGCTCAGAGGCGGAGCTTTATGCGGCCATTTCCCGTTTATTGTCGGAGGCGCCACCGCCGCCGTGGCGTGGCTCGTGAGCTGGCAGGACTTAGTTATTGCGCTTCAGCGATACGCGTTCGGGAATCATGCAGTTCTTTTATTGCTTTCGTATGTGTGGTGTGCGCCAAGCGGGAAGGCATTAGGAAACGCAAATTTCTTGGCTGTCGGTGAAGCTGCTTTCCCTGTTGGTAAGACGCGTGCGGTTCCGGAGACTTAAACATCGGAATATAGTTTAGATGGCTTATACGTATACTAGGTATATCCAATTCCTAAAGCTAATTCCTAGTATCGAATTTCATTACTTCTGAGTTTCATACCTTACATTTTATATATGTTAGTTTTATGTAATTCGTACCTTAGTATCCTTGGTGTAATTAGTAGAAAGAAAATTAACCGCTTGATTCCTTCGCACTTCATTAATGGCTGTCTTCGAAAATTGCTGTATTTTGTTTCATTTCTTCCCACAAATACTTATAACGTACATCACCGTTTACTTAACTCAGAACAAAAATACAGTATTTCACTGCTTCTGTTTCATAACATGTGATTGTAGCCAAGCGAACCTAACTATGATAAATTCAATATTGTTCCGTGACATCTTTAAACTGACAATCTATTGTCTAAAAGCCCATTTTCTAGCGTAAGTACTCCGAGGAAAATTTGATATGTAATTAAATAGTTCGATGTCGGAGACATTTTCTGCGACTCAATTATTACATTTGTTTTAACTGCTGACGGAAAGAATGAATCGTACAAGTATTAATTCGTTTAACTTTTATTAAACGCAATCCTATTTTGCAATTCGATAAGTGATATGTTGTGATCATACAAGTATGCTGCTTTTTAGAAATTCGTGATGAGTATGGCCCAGAGTAGGGTCTTGGGAAAGAGCATGGAGAACATGTCCTTTCTCAAAGCAAACTTTTTTGTTGTAATTTTACTTAAATTATTCAACCCGGTTACCGTCCGGGTAACATTCGTAATCATCAGATTTGCTCAATTATTTTCTTCAAAAAATGAAAATATGATATACATCTCTTAAAGTAACTTATTAAGGATTATTAATATTAAACTAAAAACGTAACTATAATCTGTTTTAATTATTTGTCAGCGGTACTGGTTCCGCCCTTGGTGTGACGTCGAGTAGAAAATAACATAAAATTAATGTGCCCTGTTACAATGTAATATTTGTTCATTCTAAGCTATTGAACCTCTATATCTAAGATCGTCAACACGTTTGAAGCTACAGTGAAGCTTTATTTGCCGCCTCCAGGTGAAGTTCCGTTTTGCAGACCCTGGCGTGCTCTTTCGCGTTTGTGCCACTCATTGTCTCTAATGGACCTCTGGATTGTCTTTACAACTTCCGTGCGCTCTCACACCTTTCGTTATACGGGGATTAATTCCACCTTGCGAGGCCATCATCGTCACTTGGGATTCATTAGTGCATTCATTACGTAGTTATCATGGGACCCATAAAGAAGTTAGAAGTACAGTTTGTTTCATTTTATGGTACATTTGTGTTAAGTGGGATTTTTATGGAGACCTTTACCGCATTAGCGCCTGGAATTAGGGATAGTCGTGATATTTTACCGGTGCAACTGTTTTAGAAGCAAGTTCTGCTCCACTGCGGTTGTCCTACGGATTTCTAATAGTGTCTAAGTTTCAATATTTCTTGATAGTAATCACCATTAACAGAAGCCCACCAACGCCGTGAAGGTACCCGGAGAACACCAATTCTAGGGGGGGGGGGGGGTGTCAACGGTGAGCATCAGAAAAAACTGCAAAATATTGGAAGGTAATGTTCATATATTTAAGAACCAACGGCACATGTATTTAGCAATATATTACAATCCTTTCTGTACTTGCGGTCCGAAGAAATGCTGGTGGTCACGCCCTTTTTTTTAATAAGTTCCGTAACTGTACTGCTCCACTTGCACAACTGATATCCAGATTGACAGATACCAAAATAAGATTTCAGAGATTGTGGACAGGGCTGGCTGTAAAAAATTGCTGATGTTATCACGAAGCGACTACCCATGACGAGGCTTTCGAATTTTTTTCTTTTGTAAATTTATTATTATTATTATTATTATTATTATTATTATTATTTTTAATGTCCGATAAGCATTGAAAAACGAAATTATTACTAAGGGCTCAGAAAGATTCTACTAATATAACTCCTAAAGTATGAAACAGTAACTCCTCACCTAAATTCAGATAGAGAAAACACGACTCTGGGATCCATGGTCGACACCCACCTCATTGGAATGCAATTGTTACTTTCACTGATGGACCGTGGTCATGCTACTGAAATGTACAGAGAAGAGCTCACTGGAATCTGGGCACACTGGTCTGCTGGCATTTCGTATTCAGTTGTATACATTAATGGTGGTACTGTATTTTTCATAATATTTATACTACATATTACCTGTTATTTTCATCAGTTTCAGTATATTTTATGGCATTTCGTTTTGCACGGCATGTTCGTTCTGACAGTTTCTCTTAGGTCTTTCAACTGGAATATTTATTCGCACCTGATCGCACCAAATCGCACCTGATCCTGAAGAAAATAATCATATAAAAAATACGCTTCCTGACTGTGTACTTTTTAAAATGCGACCATTGTTTGGAACTGCGTGTTTAACCTTACCCTAGGTTTTGTCTTCGTCATAGTCTTAGCACACACACATATACACCCAAAAAAGCGTTGAGAGACAAAGTACATCGCGATGATATCTTACATACACGTTGTGTCCCCCGGACGAATTCGGACTATCATTGTCAAAGACTGTCCTCACCTCTGCGGGGCGGTTTCTCGCTTGTAGCGTAGCGAAACTTCGCAGTGCGTCGGTGCAGTAAACGTACGCTGCTCATTGCAGCAGATCCCCACCACGAGCAGCTGCGGGGTGCGGTTTTCATAGGAGGCGTGGAACATTACACATTTCATCGCCAGTAAAAACAGCGTTAAAAAGAGCTTCGTGCAGCTGTTTGGAATCGCTTCGTCCTAGAGAGATGTCGCTCCTTTCCGTTTCTCTCCGCTTTGTTACATCGCTTGTGCTTCGTGATAAACAATTTGTGGTGTTAATTGTGGGATTGCCTACCGTGCCGTGGAACGCTGAAAAGTGGTTGATAAAATTTAAAAAAGACGAATAATACTAAAATTCTCCGCATTCGTATGAGTATTTTTGGGTTTTAATTGAGACCTTTTATCTTATAAATTAGCCATATAACATGGGGAATGAAAATTGAATCGTCGCAGTGTTCTGTTGAAATATGAACATAAGCGACATAAAAGATACGCATTTATTTGTCGCATTCTGTATAAAGAAATCTTGGATAACTGAATGGTTTTCAGCTTGATAATTCCTACTCTAAAATTCTTTTTTTTTTTTTTTTTTTTTTTCTTTTTTTTTTTTTTCTTTTCTTTTTTTAACGTGCAATTGTATTGTTTAGTACTGATTTCCGTTGAATTCCTAGAAAAGGAACACATTACACTTTTCGAAGCCAAAATAATACATTAATTTTACTTTGATGCCCTTAAAAAATTTACAGATTTTTTTGTGCACTAGGAATGCGATTACATGTGTTTTGTGAAGACCTAGATTCTTGATATTGTTCTGCCAGAGTCCAATTATGAACGGTATAAATTAATGGTGTCGAATATTTGTAATAAGAAGGTTAGAAAAAATGTTAGACGTCCGATTCACCTCATCTCAGCCATTCGTATTCAATGTCATTAATGAGTCTTAAAATGATGAAAGATCTTTTAATTTTATGGAATGCCCTAAAAATGCTTATGTTAAAAAATTCAAACACATGTAAACCTATACACATTTGGCTATTTATTTCGCACCCTAGTGGTGGGGAAAGGAGGTATCCCGTCAGGGGACTGCGAATGACAGTAGCGGGACCTGGTGCGTTGCTCGCCGCGCGCACGGCAGCCGCTCTCGGCGCGGGACAACGCTCCGCCGCGTAGGGCACAGTGCGGCGAGTGTTCTCGCGCCCGCGGCCCGAAACCCGACGCCCGACGGCGGCTACCGGCCGCCGCGCCGGGGCCGACGCCCTCTCGCCCGAAATAAAAATGGCGCGACGGATGACCTTTTGCCGCCTCTCCGCGAAATAGTCTGCCAGGTTGCGGCGGTAAGCTCAAATCTGTACGCGTGGATGCCGACCCAGTTGTAGGAAAGAGGTTTTGTGTGCGTTTCCTCGTTGGTTCTAGGAGCAAAAAAACATTTCAAACTTTACTTGTGGAAAAAAATCTGGATTTGTCGTTTTTATCTAATGGTGTATGAAGTGGAAGATATTACACGATAGTGTGTTATCGGACTTCGACAATCAAAGAGTATGAACTGTGAAACTCATTGAATCATGCAGCTCATTATTAACGCGTGCGGAGCAATTTTCCGAATTGAAGTGATGAAGTTTTCAAAATGAACATAACTCGGGCATATTCAATTTCTGTGATTATGGTAAAGACTGTCGCCGCGATGGCCGTTGTAAAATTATTGAAAATACCTGAGTAATGACATTCCTAATGTCCTGCAGTCCGCTCTGAACTTTTCCGGAATAGGAAGTTCTAACAGTATTAGCCTGAAGCGGAGCAGTGTTCGAAGTGGTGGTATGTAGCATTGTTTTATGCACTGTGATACTAGGCGAGTGATAATAAAAATTAAAGTATCTCATCTCCAGTTGAAAAAACTTTTTGCAAAAATTTTAATATATGCAACGTTTTCCTTTAATTTTTCACACTTAGTTTCAATCACATTATTTACAATTTATATTTTATACTACATAAATTAAACAAAACTTGTAAACATTTCAAATAAAGAGCGTACATTCCAAGATGTGATATGTAAACATTGCGCCCCTTCTCTGAAGAGAGTGTGCGTGGTTCCTGGAAGGACCCCATGCGTCGCGCCGCACGTGTGGGCGCGGAGTGTCGGCCGCTTTCCTCTCGGAGCGGGGCGGCGCCGGAACAGCTCCACGCGGCGCGGCGGCTCTGCGCCGGCTGTTCCACATCGGCGAAGACGCCCCAATTACGCGCCGTGTAACCTTCACCCGCAGTTTCCCACACAGCTGCTCGCTCCCGCGCACAGCGCCCCTCCCGCCCGCTCGCCCGCCGCGGAGGAGACCCCCCGCGCACACGCCGCGCCTAGGGCCCTCTCCGCCGCTGGCGCTGCCTCCGCCGGTTTCAACCCCGGCCTCCCGCTGACTCTCTTTCAAGCGAATCTGGTCAATGTCTTTCGCTTCATGGAAGTGATTGGGGCACTGCCAGAAATTTCTGTATTACTGTAATGAAATATACGTTACAGTAATTGTCATAAACACACATTAAAATTAATGTACCCATGTACATTAGGATGCAATAGTCAAAGCATATCTAGCAGGATTGAATGAATGAATGATATTGATGGAGTGATAATTATGAATGGACGATATGAATTATGTGAGGCACGGCAAACGGAGAACCTCAATAATAATCTACACTGATTTTAATTTAAGCATTAAATTTAATGTACAAATTTATAAGTTCTTTTTAATGTACAATGTACATTTAAGTTTCATGTACAATATACTTCTACAATTGATTTGATACTTCTGTGTTTTTCTTCATTACTTGTTTGTGTACATGCCTAAAGGAAAAATATGATTTTTATGTGTGAGGTTTTGAGTTCCCATTTATTATATTTAAGTACACAATAAAATAGAAAGTAATGAGTGATCTACCAAACATTGAAAAGGTAATTTCAAAGTTATATTTCAGTATTAATTTCGATGATACAAGAAACATTTGAAGGTTCTGTTGAATTATGCATTTTGAAGATTCCGGTCAGTGAAAAAAAGAAAAGAAGAGACTAGAGAATTATTTTGAAAGAAGAACGATTTTCCTCGTCGAATTGCAACTGCTTGATACAAAATTATTTCGTTTTTCTGGAAAAGGAGCGTTTGCTACTCAGTGTGGCTTCGGTCCACCCAAAATGACTGCGACTACGCACCGATTTCATTACAACGATGTTGATTACTCGTTTGTATAAAAATCTGTGGAAAGTGTTATGTATTACAAAGTTTAAAAAATAAAACAGAGCACCACATACAACCTACCCGTTATGAAGACCCTCTAAGATGAGGAGCTATAAATCTTCCGAGGCAGAAATAACAGCAAGCGTAATCTCTAAAGCTCTCCGAGCTATTCACGAACTAATTACCCGATTCTCTTGTCTGCATTAATTCTCTTCTTTCGTAATCTGCATGGAGTGACCCGATGCCCCGATCCAGTTCATTTCCCCGCAGACGGATCGCCTCATTATGTGAGCTGGTGAGAGGTAGAATGATATAAGTCATTTCCTCGTTATTTTACAGGACAACATTTTCCCCTCTGTTGCGTCGTTTGTTTCTGTTTCGGCTCTCCGCGCCTCTGCTAAGGGGATACTATGAAAGACGTATGCCACTTTGTCGGACGATGTACAGTAGTGCTAAAAAAACGCATCACCTGAAAAAAATGGACATTCTGTGTATTTCTAATTAATTGCTCTCAAAAATTTTAAACAAATATTAGTATAAATTGGTAATCATATGTTTTATGTGGATTTTATTTTGTTTCTGATTCCATTACCTCCATCACTCGCTCGATATTTGCAAATCAGGTGGTGTATTTTCAGGATTATATTACAGATTAGAACTGTGAGGATGGTGATGCGGTTTTTTTTAACACTGCAATGTCACCTAGTACTACCTGAATACGGAATCGGTCAAACTGGGGATTTTAGTGACTTGCATCGCTCTACCTCTCAGCAGCTCATTGGCGCCGGGCGTTCTGACATTGAACGCCGAGCCCGGCGTGTGGCGCGCCGCGCCGCGCGACCTCCGCGGGCGGAATGCGTCGTAAAACAGTAGCCTGCAGATGGAGGCGCGCGGGGCCGGCCGCGGAGGCAATTAAGCGCGCATAATGCACGGCCGCGCCGTGACGCGCGTGGCCTCCCCGGGGTGCGCCGCCGGCCGTCGCGACGCAGCTCAGGTGCGGCAGCCGCGCCGCGCCGCGGCGTCTTAGTGCTGCTGCTGCAAGACGCCACGGACCGGCGGATATGAGTGTGGCGACTTGATCGGCGCTTCGTTCGTGTCAACGGTACGTCGGAGCTTGGCATGGTGACGTCCATGTGCTTGTTTGATTTTTCTCGCGTAAGTATGTGTTCGTGATAGGCGTTGCGTGTGTGTGATAAGTGGGAAACGTGTGTAAATATGTTTACTCGCTGTTTGTTGATATGTAGCATCAGGTGTATGGCGTTATGTAACATCCTGGGAAGTACAAGTTTACCAAAACATCCAAAGATGAAAAAAGTTTATATATAGTAAATTTATACTAAAATAATATAGTAAATTTTAGTAACTTGTTGAATCATTAACAGTATATACGTACTGTATAATGAACTTGTTTCTGAATATTTCTGTGAATTGTGGAAATTTCTCGTACTCTTAGGCTTCTTCTCCCGAATCTTATAATCGATTTGTGTGGAAGGAGTGTAACGTGCGAGCGGCTTTGCAAATGCTACGTAACAATATCTTCCCTAACATTTTATTGAAGAAAAAAATAAACATGTCTGATGATTCGTGATGCCATTTTGAAATCTGCATTATAATGCTTAAACAGCCAGATACCAAGGAAGAAGAATACACGTCCCCGATTCGATACAACTCGTAAAGGATTGTCTGCTCAATGCAGCGGTCAGGTGTGTACAGCAGCCGCGAGGCCTTATGGGTTGGCAGTCGTCGCGAGTCCCCTCGCTCCCCCCCCCCCCTCCTCCTCCAACTCCGCATGGGTTGCAGCGATGTCGCCCTCGAGACCTCTCACGCCGAAGGGATTCCGAGCGCGTTTTCCGCTGAAACGCCGCTTGGGACATTTCTCTCGGAAGCGCACGCCTCGGCGTGCCGACGTGCCTGTTCCATTTTGCTTTATCTGCGCCTGAGGATAGTCTAGAAGTCAATGTTTTTTGTTTTTCTGCTGTAGTGCTGCTTCTGGGCTGGCGATTCTACACCTTTCAGTGTTGTTTTGGGATTCAAGCCTTTATGTTCGGAGAGCAGTAATGTCAAGCGGTGTAATTATAAGTTTTCATGCAATATCAGGATATTGTGAATAGAGTTTACATTGCAAATGACCGAGAAACGCAACTTCGGAGATTAGAATATTCGCTGATATCATGAAAAAGTATAAAAATACAACGAAATATATTAATGCTTTCACAAAAAGAAGCGTGGATGTTATCATCAACGATGTGCTTTCGATGAAGTTATTCACTTCAACTAATAAAGTTATTAACTATTAGACGGTGTAGACTAAATAGTGAATTTAGCGTACCTTATAAACTAATGAAGTTCTGCGTGTGAAATATAGTCTTTTAAAAATTGGCATACGTTTTAATAGTACCAGATGGCAGAAGTAGTTTTATTTACTGCATCTTGCAATTTGATGTGATTTATTAAAGGCAAACAAATTGGAGAAGAAGTGTCGAGAGATGTCTCGGTGAAGTATTTGAATGTGTCACCTAGCCCATTCTTAGCACTTCAAAGAGAATTGGATATGAAATAAGCAAAACTCTTTTAGTACTGCGAGGCAGTCACAAAGATCAAAGCCCGTCAAAAATAGTCAAGCAATGTTGACATTCGTATCTCTTTGATGCGAAATAAATTCTAAATATTCTCGCTTCAAGTGAGGCTGTGTCACATCGCGCGTCACTTTCATTATTTCGGAACATTGCACTAGTTAGTAACTCGCCGTCTAAGAATGAGAGCTTCAGAAGTAGATTTATTTGCACGAAGGATTCATCAGCACGAATCCCAGCGCCCCGCCCCGCCAACTGCGCACTAGCAACCGCCCTCGCCACCGCTCCGCCACCGCTCCGCCACCGCTCCGCCACCGCTCCGCCACCGTCACCGCCCTCGCCCTCGCCTTCGTCACAGCCCTCGCCCCCCTCCTTCGGCTTCGCCCTCGCTCACTCCTCCGTCGTCATCCTCGCCCTCGCCTTGTCGCCGCCCTGTCCCCTCGCCTTTTGCCTCACTCTCACCCACGCCCCCGCCCTCTCGATACATACTGGATGGGTAATTACCCCTCAAGTGTCCATCAAACAGATTTAATACTAAATTAGACTATTAGGTTTTAGAATTTTGTAGATTATAAATTGATAGGGGCCACATACAATCCGCAACACAAGGGGATGACTTGACAACAGAGCGCCGTAAGCCTCTAAAACCGTATAGAATCATGAACAATTTTTGAAAAATATGAGTAGTGTATTTTTTCGCGAAGTTCAGATACTTTCAATTATTTTTGTATTTCTTTTAATAAAGTAAAGTAAGCTTTAAAAAATGACACTCATTACATTTTCGGTAAATTTTCTGTATTTTCGAAAAGTGCAAAATATAATTGCAAAACTCTAGTTTTAATGAGAGATTTTTTTCTTGAATTCATCAATTGTAAAAAAAAATCTTTAAATAAGGACATAATTTTAAAAAAACGAGTAGTTTTCAATTTTAATGAATGGGTGGGATGATGAGTAAAACTATCATGCAAAACGTATGGTTCAAAATACCTGAAAAATAAAAAAATATTTTTTTGAAAAAAAATTCCCCAAAGAGATAAAAAGGATACCGGAGTGTAAACTTATTAATATTATGTTACAAACATACTATTTTATATCTTCCACTGTTCATAAAAGTGAAACATTACTTTTGCTGATGCAACGCCTTGTCGCTGGGGCGGGCGTCGCACGGCGCATTCCAAGCACGCCTCTCCCGACCGCTTATCGCGCCCCCGCAGCCAGCGCGCGGCCGCCCCGGCCGACAAGCAATCGCGCGCCCCCCGGCCCTCGCTCGCTGCCGCGGTGGCTGCGGCGCGCAAGGGGCAGAAAATCACAAAAGACGGATAAGTAGCTGGTCTCCAACTGATCAGCGCAAATCACGACGGATTCGGATTAAGAACGCCAATCGCTGCCACTACTGATTTTCTTGTTCAGTCTTCGCCTTGGCCTGATTCACTTCCTCAGGATATTCTTCTTTTCTTCATTCCTTCTTCCATTTTCCTCCCTCCCTCCCTCCGTCCCTTCTTCTCCCTCCTTCCTCCCTCCTCCCGCTCCCTCCCTCTACCTGACCCTCCCTCCTTCCTCCCTTTTCCCTCCTCCTCCCTCCCTCTCCCTCCTTCCTCCCTTTCCCTCCTTCTGCCTCCCTCCCCTCCCTCCCTCGCCCTCCCCCTCCCTCCCTCGCCCTCCCCCTCCCTCCCTCGCCCTCCCCCTCCCTCCCTCGCCCTCCCCCTCCCTCCCTCGCCCTCCCCCTCCCTCCCACGCCCTCCCCCTCCCTCCCTCGCCCTCCCCCTCCCTCCCTCGCCCTCCCTCTCCCCCCTCCCTCTCCCTCCCTCTCCCTCCCCCTCCCTCTCCCTCTCCCCCTCCCTCTCCTTCCCCTCCCTCCTCTTCCCTCCCTCCCTGCCTCCCTCCCTGCCTCCCTCCCTCTCCCTCCCTGCCTCCCTCCCTCTCCCTCCCTGCCTCCCTCCCTCTCCCTCCCTCCCTGCCCCCCTTTCCATCCCTCCATCTCCCTCCCTCGCCCGCCCTCTCCCTCATTTCCCCCTCTCCCTCATTTCCCCCTCTCCCTCTCCTCCTCCCTCTCCCTCTCCTCCTCCCTCTCCCCCCTCTCCCTCCCCCTCTCCTCCCTCTTTCCTTCCCTTTCCTATTGCTCTCTCTTTGTTTCTTACAAGTGGCAGTTTTCGGTCAGTAACAGCTCTACGTACACTAATAAGCTTTGCCTCCGAGGCTGGTCCACTTCGCATTCTTTTCCTCTGACGAAGGGTTTGTAGTGAAAGTTAGGCATCACGTACGACACCGTCAATGTTACTTACGTCAGTCACACCGTAAATGCACATTAAAGGAATGGATTATGAAATTCGTGCTCAGAGTTCTAAGTACGAAGGTAAGTCAATAAGTATCAGCACTTTCGTTGTAATCGTGTGTAGGCTGACTGTATAACTTTGTGTGCGTCCCAGCAGTAATATGACAGCATTCACTTAGCTTGTGGTAAGTTATTATCAACTAACGTTCGCTGCACCACTCCTCTTTTGAACAAAAAGATCACGCGTTCGTAATTCGTTTCTTACAATCTGAATGTTTAGCAATTCTGAAATTTTCAGAACACTTCGAGCACAAGATGCGGGTAATGAGGCGAAGAGTACACCATTAGATTGAACTATTCAAAAGCAATGAAACATTAATGCAGGATGAGAAAGAAAACATGATGTCTCATTCACTATTGCGCTGACGGCCGCATTCGGTGCAGCTCTCAATATTCCGCAAGTCCCTGCCCTGTTTCTGAATAACTGATGACTGACTTGATGAAGTGGCGAACCATGTGAACCGTAGACAGATTCTGCCAATGAAAATACCGAGATGGATTGCGAAAGACATTCTTTTGCTGCAAGACAATGCTCTTCCACATTCTGTCGCTCAAGCTCTTCAGATTATGTATTTCGATTGTCAGAGAATGCTGGATACAGTTCCGCCCTTGCTGTGCTTAATTACCGCGTGGTTGGTCCACTTAAAGATACATTATGTGGCCAAAGATTTGTTTTCGATCGACAAGTGAGGAAGCAGTGCATTCATAGCTAGCTGCTCAATTGAAAGCCCTTTTTTGAGGATACCGAAAACCTGGAGCTATGATGAACCAAGCACATCGAAAAGCATGGTGACTGAATTAAAAAATGGTCCCATTGTAAAGTTTGTACTGGCGTTATAATCAATTATAAACATTGAGTGCAGATACTTACTGACGTACCGTTGTCCGTCTTCCTGGTGTGAGCTACAAAAAGAAAAAAAACAAACTATTTCTTACATCCAATACTTGTAATAATCTTTTTTTTTTAATTCTAATACTTTCCGCCATTATTCGATTCTATACAATTATCATTTGAATTTTCATCATATTCTTTATTTTATTGAGTGTGGTCACTATTTCTTTTGAGAGGGATCTACTCAACTGATGAGATATTCCCAAGGTGTTCTATGTGCCCTACGTGAACTCAATCTCATGTTTTCGAATATTTATTGGAGTTTGTAGCTAATGTAATGAGGTGGTAATAAGTGTGACTTGTGTTGGTGCGACACTAGTTTTGGAAACCAGCTTATGCCGAGTTAATGAAAAACTGTCGTTAATTTTCCTTTCCCTTCTTCTAATGGCCATAAATTTTCGATTTGTTTGGTCAATTTGCTTTCTCCTCTCGTCGTGGGCTGCGAAGCCGCATTCCGTGATCGATCGGCGATTCCGCTCTAACGAGGTCCGCCGCACGCCGCGCCAGTCGCCCGGGCAACAGGCCGCTCGTCCACCCGGGCGGCGCGACGAGCGCCTGGCCGCCGATTGAAACGCCGCGGCGGCCCCTTTGAAGCGGCGCGGCGCCGGCGACCCGCGGCGGCCGCGCGCCCGCGCTATCACCGGCGGCGCCGCGCCGCGCCGAGCCGCTGCCCCGCGGCGCCCCGAGGCGGCCCTCGGCCGGAACGCCCAGCGCCACGCCACGCCACGCCACGCCACGACCCTCTCCCTCGGTGCCCTGCCCCGCCCAGCTGCGCTCCGTCCCGCCCCGCGCCACCCATCTTCGCCGCGCCCCGTCGCCCTCGCTTCTCCACCGACACTTCCATCTCCTTCGTCGCCGCCCTCGCCTTCGACGCTGTCCTTGACCCCGCCCTCACCCCGCCTCCGTCGCCACCCTCGCCCCCGTCGCCACCCTCGCCCCCGTCGCCATCCTCGCCCTCGCCTTTGTCGCCGCTCTATCCCCTTGCCTTTTCCCTCACTCTCGCCCCCGGACCTGCTCCGTCACCGCCTTGCCGTTCGTCACCGTCCTCGTCCCCGCTCCGCCCTAGTCGTCGTCACCCTCCCCCTCGCCTTCGTCACCGTCCTCGCACTCACCCTCACCCTCGCTCTCGCCTTCGTCGCTGCCCTCGCCCACACCTCGGCTCCGTCACAACCCTCGCCCTCGTCATTGTCGCCGCCTCCACCTGTCACCTTTTCCCATACACTCACCCTCGCCAGCAACTTCGTCGCCGCCCTCGTCCCCTCACCTCCTGCTTCGCCCTCGCTCTCGCCTTCATCTTTGATTTCGACCTCGCCCCCATAGCCGCAATGCCTGCCCCCGCCACCACCTATGTCTTCGCCTTCGTTGTCCCTGCCATCACCCTCGTCAGCGTCCCCGTCCCCGTCTTCGTCCCCGCCCCCAACACTCGGCCTCATCCACGCCCTCTCCGACCCCAAGTCTCTCCCGTTCCCCCAATGCCCTCTCCTGACCTGCGCCACCGTCTTCCGCTGCCGTCCCTTGCTTCGTTCTCGCCCAATGCGCACCCTCGTGTCCTTGTCCTCCGCGCGGGGCGATGCGCCGCTAATTGGGCGAGACCCGGAAGCGCAGCTTTTATTGGATCCGTCGACCGCGAGAGGAAAGCCGCCGACGAGCTGAGCCGAGTTCCTGAGATTGTTTATGGTGAGGTAATGATGCTCCAGCGTTCAGCGTGGAATTTTTGTGGTGGTTACCCGTCGGGGCGATTGAGTGAAAGGGAAAGCGGTGCTGTCCGGCAGGGGGGAGGAGTATCGAGTTAAAAGGACATGCGTAAGTGTTCGGTGAATTAGATCGTATTTAAGGCTTAACTTAACGCTTCAAAGGTCGCATGGCTTTTCCCGTTCTCTCAATTGAGCCTGCATCGTCGTCTCCATGTTGATGGGAGATTTGAAGAATGCAAATTGAACTTCCTCTTGGCTTAGGAAACTGTGGTATTTGAGGAATCCTGAGTTATCGCATCCTCCAATTTAATCGTATGTATGTACATATATAACCGTGATTTTAACTTTGGTTTGCGTATGGAGATTTTGCGCCTTATCTGACACACACTTTGGTGATTCATCCTCGGAGAGGTGTCTTATGATTGTTTAAATTCTTAATATTCCTCAGACACTGAAGGCTGTCATTGTTTGAATACTTTCCCTCTTGCGTACCATCTTCTGGTCTAGTTCGATAGGGTCCTTAGGGACTAGTTCGATAGGGAACTTGGTCACAGAAACAGTCTCCTGGCAACATTGAGCAATGTTGTGAACATCACCTACACGTTCCTTGACATATGTTTTAGGGAGCCTGCGCGTCATTTTTCTTCTAGCCGCATGATGTATGTTTACTCGCAAAACTGGTTATGAGTACTAAGACTGGTATTAAGATTGTCTGGCAGAAAGTCTCGTGAATTTTGTGTGCAAAGAAATCTCCCTTTCATGACGTTTGTCCTTGATGCTATGGTAGGCAATGACGGTAGGAAAGAAAGCTTCTGATACCCTAAACTACACACGTCGCAATATGATTCACGTGATATTTCATATTATTGCGTACTTTCCAGTCGCAACGCTAGACGTTTAGTAAGAAATTCCATCCGACACATGCTGCTTGCGTCGCCACGCGTTCCTTTGCTGGGATTTCTTTGCACGGTCGGCGGGCGAGACCTTATCAAAGGCGCATTGGGAGCGGTGGTCACGCTAAGCGGCACCGAGCGACGTGAGAATACCCCACTCCCCGCTCCCAGCTCCAGATCTCGTGGAGAAGACAATGGTGTTTTGCCCGCCTGAACTTCGCCCGAAAGGTCAAACGCAGTGGCGCTTCGCAATTGGGCTCGTTTCGCACTTGTTCCCAGCCGCAACCTCGCGTCACCTCGACACCCGCCGGGGCTAAAGGACGCTGGTGGGTGATGAGTGGGTGGGGAAGCTAAGCGAATGTCCGTCGAAGGAGATTTAAGCTCAGTACTACAATTTCAAATTTTCTTCGTGGACGCGCGTTTGCCCATAAACCGAATTGAATACTATAAATTTCTCCTGGTAGTACGTAAAAATGAAAGTTACTGTTTCAATCTCAACGAATCGAAAGAATTTTCGGATATCGTGTCATCGACACAATTGATTTTGGGTGTCCCTATTCATCTCTATATTTTAATGTAAATGAATGTCATGTGGCAATATTTGTCAGTAAGTGGATAATTGACATCACCTGCTGAATTTCAAAAGAATGTTTCTTAAGAACGATGATTTGATTTCGTGAGAGAATTGTTAGCTTCGAAAGGGCTGGTCTAGCGCATACTCTTCTTAAAGCTATTTGATGATAATTGAGAATAAGTATATAACGTGTGATAATCTATGCGTTTGAAAGGTCTTTGTCCGAGATTTAAATACAAAATCAAATATTTATGGATTGATATACATGCGTACAATAATACGTGCGATACATACTATACTCTATTTTATTGAAGTGCTAAAATAATGTGCAAGGGTCGGCATGGAGTAGGAGACAAAAATTCGAGGAGGAAAGGATGTCGGATATGAACGGTTGTGCTATATATATGAAACTAGACGAATTTAGAGATATTTTGGTAGCTAAATGAGATTATTGAATACATTCTGTAATACAAGTTAATAAAGTATAAAAAGCGAAGTCATTTTGAAGATACCTTAACTGATAGATCAAGGACAGATAACTCTCCAACGGAGAGTCAGGCATTGCATGAAGATTTGATAACCTTAAGAGGACCCACTACTTTCTAGTGGTGTGACATCATTTGACGTGCGGTGGGTTGCAGTGTGCAACGCGCAGGGGCGCGTATTATTTGCTCGCAGTTCATGGAGAAGTTCTGCTTTGGGCTAGATAAAATATTTGACCGCTTTTATAGGCACGAGAAATCATGAGAGCCATTTTTTGCGTATCTAGACGGTCGACAATGACATTCTAAGTGAGGGTAGCATTAGAACCTCAGATGTAGGTCCAGCCTATTGATATGTAAGAATAAAAACCATTAAAATTGTTTCTAAATAAAGAAATTGTGGAACATAAAGCGAGGAGGGCGATGTGTTTGTGCGGTGACTTCATGCGCGTGGCCGTGGGCAGCGTTGCATTGTTGCTTCGTTGCGCCCGTGCCTTGCTGGCCGCGAGGGGCACTGGCGGGGCGGGCGGCGGCGTTGGCCTCACCTCCCGATGCGAATGGAAGGCGCGTTGAGTCACGCGCGACTCACGCCGCTCGCCCCCGCGAGGTCACCCGCGCCCGCCGCGGACAGCGCCCCTCCCACCACGCGTCGGCCCCGCCCCCGCCCCGCGCCCGCCCCGCGCCCGCCCCGCGCCCGCCCCGCGCCCGCCCCGCGCCCGCCCCGCGCCCGCCCCGCGCCCGCCCCGCGCCCGCCCCGCGCCCGCCCCGCGCCCGCCCCGCGCCCGCCCCGCGCCCGCCCCGCGCCCGCCCCGCGCCCGCCCCGCGCCCTCCCCTCCCCGCGCCCGCCCCGCGCCCTCCCCTCCCCGCGCCCGCCCCGCCCCGCCCTCTGCCCATTCCTACCCCTCCGCGCCCCTCCCCGCTCTGCTCCCGCTCCGCTCCGCACCACCCGTCCCATCCACGCGGGTACGTCCACCCACGGCCCGGGTGGAACGCGCCAGTGGTCTAGAGGCTCGGATGCTCGCAAGCGATTGAGTATTCGATATGTGTCTTCCCGCACCTCGCAACATACGTGATTTGTTCGTGGCATTTACGGACTTTGTCACTTGGAAATAGACATGATGCAGTAATAAAATGGTTATTTTTTACTTTAACGTTATTGATTCTTATGGCATTCGATACAGAGTTCGATGTACTTTGCATAACGTATATGGATCGACAAGATGGTGATTCAGAGGGAAATATTTAAAAATATGAATGATGATACATGTTCTCTTATGGAGGAAACTATGGGAGGAAAATTTGGAAAGACAAACCGAAGCAAGCTAACATATAGTTTAATATTAAATAAGTAAATTAGGTAAAAAAAACCTTGCTCATACCAGGAAAACATAAATTTATTTATATCTTGATAATATAGGTCCGGATGTTACTTTGGTCCAACATTCCCTCATAAATGAAGACATAATTAAGCTCTCAAATTGTTTCTAAAGGTATTATCATTTGTGTGTAAATGCATTTCGTTTGTGCCTTGAATCATTCCACTCTTCTAGGGAATCTTTGGAGTACTCCTTCTAGCGAACAGTTATCTCAACTTCCCCTCCCCGCCCTCCCACGCGATTACGAATGCACCTACTCTTTGTAATGGGAAGAAGGCGAGGAAAAGTAGGTAGGTAGTGTGTTATGTAGGGTATTATTGATCTTGGAACGTTGTGGAGAAAACAGCTCGTAAGATCCTCTATCTATGGAATAAGAATGTCCATGTAGGCAAAATCTTGGTTCGGCCCTGACATTCATTCGGAGTTGCGGAAAATGTACCTGTTAAAAGTTGGAACTAAAGTTATTAAAGCTATTATTAAACGCAAATCCTTCTTGCAGTTTTAATGCAATTTGTACTGTGACTATGATCTTTTTATTTATTTTACTATTATGAGAAAAAAGATTTTATGTCAATTATGCAATTTGTAGTTAACCTTGAGCTGTAGCATCCGTTCGAAGTATCCTCCTTTCTCCTTTTCACTTATGAAACTTTCTCTTTTTGAAATATTCGTAGTCTGATTTTTCCCTTAGAACCTGTGAGGGAACGTCGTTCTTGAGTAGTTTTCTAATTCTTTTCTGTCCGACATTATAGAAGATGAATGTGTTTTCTCAAATTGAGCGGCGAAATTTTGGGTCTGTAAAAGTGAAATGTGGCTCTGCTTCGATGAGGTCGTAGGTTAAATCGGGTGAAAACACAGACCACGGGCAGGTTTTGAGTAAATGTGACCTATTGCCTAGTAAACCTTCGTAAAATGGTGAAAACTTTCCCCATAATCATTAGTGTTTCCGCGAGGCATACTTCGAGCCGCGTGAAATTCCCTTATTGCACAGATAAATTCTTCATGGTCGCTTAGATTATATTTGTACATTTTAGACACACAATATCTCCAAATAATAGTTTGTAAGGATGTATTAAGATTGTATATTATTTGATTGATTGGTGATCTGTTGTTCAGTGGCTCCAATGAACAATTTTATTGCATGTATTAATGAGAGATAACTTGGTATAATGTTACCAATGGAATACTGGATTACATTCAAGTGCGCCATTCATTCAAACTGTCTGTCGTAAGGTATTATTCAACGGCAGAAAGCATTAAATTACGTAGGATCTGTTAAATTCATTCAAAAAATCCATAATTATTATTGCACGATCAGGAGAGGCGGTGAATGGAGCGGAAAAATCCGGGTGGCGGCGGTCGCCAGGCGGGGCGTTTATTTTTCGCGACCATCGCTGCCGCTGTTGCTTCTGGCCGTGACGTCATGCGGCTCGCGGCCGCTGCCGCCTCTGGGCGAAGGTTAAGTAAGAGCGCGGCGCGGCGCCGGCTCCAGCGGCGGCCTCTACGGCGCGCGGCCTTTGGGGCGGGCGCGGCGCGGCGCGGCGCGGCGCCGTCCCCGCCCGCACGTCCTCGCGTCCTCACATCCGCCCGTCCTCGCTAGAGCTGCTCACCCTCACGCCGGTCGTAAATACATCCGGCCTCTGGCTATACTATTTCTATAGGTCTGGCTATTTCTACAGATGGCGATTTTTGCCTAGTCTCTGCCGCGTTTTGGCCTGTGAGTGGTTCCTGCCGGACGTCCTCCCGTACTTATGTCCGCCCATCCTCGCTGAGCCGACCCCGTAAATGCTTCCGGCCTCTTGAGACACTATTTCTATAGGACTGTATTGTATAGATGGCGATGTATGCCTAGTCTCTGCTCGGTGACCCCGTTTTGGTCTGCTTGTGTTTCATGGTCACCAAAACCGTTTTTTATTAGGATTTATGTTTGGTTTTCAAGAACGGAATGAGAAAATGAGTCACTCCAATTGACAATGCATCATTCTTTTCGTGTGAATTTTAAACATGCTAACAAGGGTGAAATGAACGTACATAATCCCATCTTACTCACCTTGTTCGTGTTAATGAATGACTTATATGGTGTGCCTATATAGCTTACGTTCCGATTAACCATCGCATGAAATAAATTATACGTACTGCAATAGTAAATCTAACGTTGCACAATTTCCATGACATGGAATATTACAAATTATGAATACTTGTATCCATACTACAAGTTAATTACTATAATTTCATTTATTGTTGCCCCGACCTCCTAGTCTTTCGTGTCTGCTTCTTGTCTTCTTTTACAATCACATGGCATTGCACAAACGGTCGACGTATTTACTTCCTTGCAAGTTAGTGGGTTGATTATTGTAGAATGTACAGTGCATATCTTTACCCTTCTTCGAATGTTTTTAAGCGAAATCCAGTTATAAATGATTTGGATTATTTCTGCTTGGGGGAAAAAAACACCAAATGCAAAACTAATGCTACAAAATGCATTAGGGGAAATTGACACAAAGGAATCGCGTAAGATAATATTTTCAAATGTTACTTAAGCACGTGATGTTTATTATGTTCTTAAGGAAAAACAATCCTATATATATCCCACATCTATAGAATCTGTCATAATTTCTTGTAGGCATAGGTGGAAAACTCATTTTCAAATGTAATTGAATATATTCGCCCACTGTGAGGTATATTCACACACACACACACACACACACACACACACACAAAAAAAAAAGAGAGAGAGAAACATATTGTAGAAGTAGAAGGAAATTGAAGTACGTGTTTACTTATGGGAGGAATATTTCTTTTACAATTGTGCTGGTCTTGTTTGCATTCTGTCGCTTGGTTTCAAATCGCAGCGTTTGATTCGGCGCGCCTGGCCGGACGCCCGCCCGCCCGCATGGCCTCCACAGCGTTGGCCCGTTTTCTCCTCCACCCGCACCCGTGCGCCCCGAACGGTGTCAACGTCCTCGCACGGGAGAAATTCCCACCGCCGTGGACTATCTGCCTTTCGCCTTCGTTCGTTAACTTTGATTTTCAGAAACACATACATTACACATTCTTAGTACTGATACGCTGGTGTTGGGTGGAGTTCAGTATTGTCCCCCAAAAATAACTTACTATAAGCACCATTGTTAGGTATCTGTATTTAAATTTATTTTTGTTCTTACGAATCAACAATGTTTATTGTTCTTCACTTGAAATTTCGTGTTTAATTTTCAGCGAAAATTGTGATGCGAGAATGTTTCAGTAATATACGTAATTTTTTGGCCCTTTAACAAAAATCAATTTACAAATTGATACAGCGTATGTTTTATACCGTCCTTGTACATGTGATTTTACTGTCTAGCATACTATTATTAATATTTGTAAAATAATACTATTTTTGACCCAATACTTATATCGAGCATTATAACGGTAAGGGTTGTTCAACATTCCGCTGAATATCGCCTGCTAAGACTTGGTATATCCCTCGGTCCAAATTGTCAGTTTGACTCGTATATATTATTTTTATAATCTCAATTCCATTCTAAAAATTCTATCGCAGTGTTTATTCAGTAATAATTCGATTCTGTAAGGTATTTTTCATTTTTGCCTAATCGTTTCCTCCCAACGACTGCCAGATTTTGCGGGAGTAACGTGATGAGCTCAATTTCATATTGTTAAAATATAATCACTGGTTGTTCAGGTTGAATGTATTAAAATGTGTTATGTGTCTTGAGTGTGTTATATTGATAAGCGACATAACAAATAAGACACTTGGTGCATGAGGATGGCAGAAAGCTAGATGACACTTCGGGAGAGACTGATGCTAACAGATTCAAATGCATGTACATACACGGATTTCTTACGAAAGAAACGCGACTTCTTCTCTCTGGCTCCGTAATATTTCGGCGGCGGTGCGCCGGCTGACGGCAGGAGGCAATCTCAGGGCGTGACGCGCATCCGCGTAGGAGACCGGGCGGGCGGGCGTCAGCGCATCCTCTTGAGACCCCTCGTCCAGATGCAACCTCCCACATCTGCCCGGAGCTACCCGGCGCCGCCCGAAGCCGCCCATAACTCGTCCGCCTTGCGTCGTCCTCGCGCGCCTGAAACAGCGCAGCGAAGATCCGAGCTGCTTTACGACCGAGCTCTTAACCTCTTGGTTCATCCGTTTTTACGCACGCTGCCCATCCCTGCCCTCGTTTCGCACCTCTCGTTGACGTTTCGTTCGCGGTTTATTTTTGGTTTTGCTCTCCGGTGGACACGTTTGTTTCGCACACAACAGTTCCATCTGTTCCTCCCACATTTTTCCAGCCTATGTCCTTGACCTAACGTCTTGTTCTGCCTTTTTCCTTCTTTTCATGTCTGGCGCCTTCCATTACTCAAGTTTTTTATGACGTGCGTCACACGTGATGCGACTTGATTTATGCGCACCATTTCTGCCTTCATTCATCTCTTCTTACCTTTTCTGCATTTTGAAAGTGCTTTCGTTGCTTCGCCTCAAGTAATTGTGAAGTGACTTCCATCATCTCGAGGCGATCTCTCTTTATAACAACGTCTTTCTGTCAAAATTGCTGTCAACCTCTTTCCGAGTAAGACCATTGTGGTGGACCTGTCTGTTTCTCTGCTGAATGAATACTCGGGACGGTGAATATTTGAAGCAATGGAAATTCCTGGTATTCTTTTTCTCTTCAGAGAGAAATGCGATTTCTTTTCTTGATTTACTGCATATTTAACAACTATCTAATGATCATCCTATTGTCTTATTCCACGTTAAGTGGGGTTTAGACGAAGGCGCAGTAGTCTCCCAGTGCCTCGTGGTGGCACCTTCCACGTCTCCGTCCATTCCCTCCCTTGAGCGCGCACAGCGTGGGCCTTCCTCAGCCAACAGCTGTCAGCGACCGGTGCCGCGGGGCCGGCGCTTGCGGGGCCGGATTTGCCAGCGATAGGCGCGCTCGCGCGTCATCCACCCCCGCGGCCGATCCCGATATAGGGCCACCCGCGCCTCCCGTCCCCGCCCCCGCCCCCGCCTCGGCCACGGTCTTTTTAAACGCGGCAGTGACAGAGGCAGCGGGGCGGAGGATGCGGCCGCGTCCGGCTCCAGATATAGGCGCCGCCAACAGCCGTCTCCGCCAATGCCAACTTCAGCGCCGTCACGACCACAACCTCTTCTTTCGCCGCCGCGTGGCCCTCGGCCTCTCCGTAACGCCGCCTATCCCACCTCGCTATTTCGTTGCCTTGAACTCTTTTGCCCTTGTTGCAATACTAGCCTTCCACCGTCTCTTGACCCTACTGTTGCTCTCCTCTGCTTCTTCTTCATCTTCTTCATCTTCATCTTCTTCCTCTTCATCTTCTTCTTCATCTTCATCTTCTTCCTCTTCATCTTCTTCCTCTTCATCTTCATCTTCTTCCTCTTCATCTTCTTCCTCTTCATCTTCTTCCTCTTCATCTTCATCTTCTTCCTCTTCATCTTCTTCATCATCTTCATCTCTTCTTCCTCTTCATCTTCTTCATATTCTCCTTCTTCTTCTTCATCATCTTCTTCATCTTCTTCTTCATCTTCATATTGTTCTCCAGCTTTTTCTTCGTTTTTTCTTCTCCTTTTGTTCTTCTGGTTTCGCCGCGGTGCCTTCGCGTCCGCTGTGGCCATCCCGCCTCCCTCACCGCCATCTGCGCCGCGCGGGTCGTGTGGAGCTTTTCGGAGGCGTTGGCCCCGCGAATCGCACCTTGGCGGCTTGTCAAAGCAGCGTCCAAGGATCGCCGTGTTGACAAACGATATCAGGTTGGGAAATATTGGTTTTGTAGTGGAGTTCTGGGATTGGAGTCAAGGGCGTGGGATGAAGGTGTTTGAGAGATTGTTCGGCCTTCTCACAAAGGATGTCCGAGGTAAATTGATGGAAGGCTATATTAATATGTTCACGACTTGCGCAAAGTCATTATGTTGGGTATTCAGTGAAGACGATAGTGTCATTTTTGTTTACTTTGTGCTTCCTGTGTTTGTGAGGAAAAGGTGTAGGAATTGTTTCGGATCAACAGTTTTAATGACAAGTCTACTATAATTGCCCATTGCCATTATTCTAAAAATACAGTTTTAATTATTCATGTCGAAAGTCTATTTTTTGGGAGGGGGGAATCCATTTTGTGGTAATACAACTCGTATAAGGGCATATTTGTATTAGTTTCGCAAATATCAGGAGAAATTGTATTTTGATGCGCGCAATGTTGAAATCTACTTTCTGTGTACATGATGTCACGGACTGGATTTATTTTCAACCTGGTTAGTGCAACATTAGCCCAGGAGAAGTTGGCTCACCGCCTCTCAGAGTGCGTCTTTTTAACGAGAGGCATTCGTTGCCAGAACTGAATCTCGTACGTTTACATTAGAGGGAACAATTGCGGATACTGCCGGATTGTTTTGATCGATTAGTGTCGCTAAAGAAACAAAAGTAAGTATATAATTTTGTTTTTGTTTTTCAACCCCTCCGTATTGAGAAATTCGTGGAGTGCCTGGTTTTTGGTACGCGTAGCATCTCTATCTTTAGCGATTTGGTGTGTGTCGTTCTTATAAATAGAAATTAACCTACAATATAACATTTGGCCCTTACATTGCAGACATATTTTACGGTATGTATGACAACGATTTGTTACCTATCTGCTTTTTTTGTTACTCCTTTATGCTTTAGAAAGGAAAAGGTATGCAGTAGAAAGTTGTATAAAAGACGATGCGCAGCCTCCTGGGATTTCGAGAGAGTTTAATCAAGAAGATCCCAATTATATTCTTCGGAATAAACTTTACTGTGACAAAGAGGGCTGTTATGACGGGTGGAGAGAGATTTTCATAGAATATACTACCCGCTCCGCATTCGTGCATTACGTTAATATTGTAGGATTTAGGAATAATAGCCCTTATTTTAGGAACATTAAGTGTGTTTATCTTATTCGTTTTATGTTCATAACGAAGAGCGTAGACAACTGTATTCCTATATAATGTCATTCGGGTACTACCCACTACCTTAAACATTTCTTAAAAGTTTCCATTAGTGTGTTCATATACGTACTGGACGAATTGGCTGAGCTCACAGCTTCGTGTCTCCACGTAAACTCTACAAATGCAGCGGAGTGATTTATCATGCCTAGTTCTGCAGCGAGATGACGTGGGTTGCAACTGTTGCGTCTTCTCCATTTATACAGAAGTGAGTAGTGTGCGAAGTGAGGCCCATCAGGATGCGCTGCATAACCAAAAAATGATCATCGAGGTTGTTCCATTTCTCCTTGTCGTTCAAGATGTCTATTATGCAGTTTATGTCTTTGTATCGAGTAGCATTGACCGCTCTGTGGCGCACTGTTGTCGAAACGTGTTCTTACGGTTTAATGCTTTCGACATTTACCTTGAACTTTCTCCGTTCTCCCCTTTTTAGCTGAGGAGTTAGTCACGTGATTGGAGGCATGCTCCATCCAACCAAATGGAGAAATAATCCATTATTGAGAGAGTAGTAATTTAATTCTGCAATGTTCCATCAAGCTAAAATGATGTGGCAATTGATTTTTTATTTGACGTCAACTAAAATACAATTCATTTTTAAAATGTAAAGCGCCTATTTCATTTATTTCTTATATCAACGTACTGGCATTTTTCTAATAGCACTTCCTTACTATGTTTATAGTGTCGCAAGTGAATTTAACGTTTTTTTCTAAGATGTTCTGCTTAAATGCTTTATGACGTGAAGGAAAATTAAGCCCCATGTAACTTTAAATCGCCTGCAATACCCCCGCGTTCATGTATATATTATTTGACATGTTATACGCATAAGGCGGTGACGTGACGATCGTAAAAACGCCCACACGCGTTAGCCGTTCCGAGCGCCATAGAGGAACATAACGAAATACAGTCAGGTGGTTCCTAACTACCTACAGGCCCCGCCCACTTCATTCAGGAATACTCTCCGGACTAATAAACAAAAGCTCGCGCCCTGCGAGTCCTCCCGCCCGCTCCGCACCGGGCGCTCGAAACGGGACCGCGACGTCGTTGGTGGAACTCTCCGCGCCGCGCCGCGCACATGGTCGCGTGGTGACGTGTTGGCGGCGGGGGCGGCAGCAGGTGCTCCTGGCGATGGCGTCAGCGGCGCGCGGAGGAGAGCGAGACCGCCGCCGCCGCCGCCGCCGCCGCCGCCGCCGCCGCCCGTTCCAGCGTGCGCTCCAGTCGACTCCGCGCCGCCCGCCTCGCCGGTCGCTGTGGCCGTTGCCGACGCTGCGTCGCCATGCACGGCTCTTCTTGGGTACGTGTGCCCCGCGCCCCGCCGACGGCGTCGCGTCGCGTCGCTTCGGGACCTTTGATCGTCTGTCACACGCGTTGCGGATTGCCCATTGTCGCCAAAGGTGGCTGAGTGCTGCACTGGATGATTGTATACCGCGAACTCCTGGAATTCGTCAGCGGTGATTCATTGTCGGACGTCTCAGGATGAAGATTAAAATAGCTTGTGTATTTCAGAGATAATGGTTGATAGCTGACGACCTCTTTCTTTGTATTAAACTTTGGTGATGTTCGTCATTTACAATTAATCGTTCTTTTCGTGACGTGGGTAAAGCGGTAGGAAGTCCAGTTCTTCATTGTTTGCATAGTGGTTAGGATGTGTAGAAACATGTGGCGTGAAAAAGTGGAAAAATTTGTCTTGTGATCAAAGACATCCTCTCGATATAGTCTGTTAATATTTGCATCTGGAAGAAATTGTATTCGTGTCATCGTGTCTGTTCTGTGTTACTTCATATTGGCCATTCAATCATGTCAGTGAAAAGGAAATTTTCAAGTGTTTGCAACAAGCTCAAGAATGACATGGTTTGTATTGAAAAGTGAAAAGTGTACTTATAATTCGTTTACAAATAGTTATTTCAGATCACATAGTAAATGATTACAACTCGCAGTTGATTTTGTCAAAACTTCATTTAACATCTAGTATCAAACACAACATCGTTGATGTTTTTGATGTGCTTGAATTCTGCATTAATGTGTCTAAATATCTAAAATAGATTTCATGAAGAACTGTGCCAAATTTTTGTTGTTTGAAAGATGAGGAATAATAAAATGTTTCTCATTAGCTCGCGTTACTTTTGCCGGACTTCATGGGCTCTACGAGCTTGTAGTTCCATCCACTATCGACTTCATTCTGTTCATTCGTTGTCAGAATAGCTTCTTGTAATAATTGTTGTTGATTTTATTTAGACATCTTGGCCCTCTGTGTAATTAACGTTCGTTCTCTTTCCGAATGATTCTTTGAAAATCTTCAAAAAGGAGAATTGTCATTTGAGAATCGGACGAAGTACAGTGTTATATTACAGTATCAATTATCCGTAAAACTAGTTGTTTTTTCTGTTACAGTAGGGAATCAATGACATTTATGAATGTTACAATTAAATATCTCGCTGATTTCTTTTTCTTCTTCGTCGTCGTCTTCTTCGTCGTCGTCTTCTTCGTCGTCTTCTTCTTCGTCATCGTCGTCTTCTTCGTCATCGTCGTCTTCTTCTTCTTCTTCTTCGTCTTCTTCGTCGTCGTCGTCTTCTTCTTCGTCGTCTTCTTCTTCGTCGTCGTCTTCTTCTTCGTCGTCGTCGTCGTCTTCTTCGTCGTCGTCTTCTTCGTCGTCGTCTTCTTCTTCGTCGTCGTCTTCTTCGTCGACGTCTTCTTCGTCGTCTTCTTCGTCGTCGTCTTCTTCGTCGTTGTCTTCTTCGTCGTCGTCGTCTTCTTCTTCGTCGTCGTCTTCTTCTTCGTCGTCTTCTTCTTCGTCGTCGTCTTCTTCGTCGTCGTCTTCGTCGTCGTCTTCTTCGTCGTCGTCTTCTTCGTCGTCGTCTTCTTCGTCGTCGTCTTCTTCGTCGTCGTCTTCTTCGTCGTCTTCTTCGTCGTCGTCTTCTTCGTCGTCGTCTTCTTCGTCGTCTTCTTCGTCGTCGTCGTCTTCTTCGTCGTCGTCGTCTTCTTCGTCGTCGTCGTCGTCTTCTTCGTCGTCGTCGTCTTCTTCGTCGTCGTCGTCTTCTTCGTCGTCGTCGTCGTCTTCTTCGTCGTCGTCTTCTTCGTCGTCGTCGTCTTCTTCGTCGTCGTCGTCTTCGTCGTCGTCGTCTTCGTCGTCGTCGTCTTCTTCTTCGTCGTCGTCGTCTTCTTCGTCGTCGTCTTCTTCTTCGTCGTCGTCTTCTTCTTCTTCGTCGTCGTCTTCTTCTTCGTCGTCGTCTTCTTCTTCTTCGTCGTCGTCTTCTTCTTCGTCGTCGTCTTCTTCTTCGTCGTCTTCTTCTTCGTCGTCGTCTTCTTCTTCGTCGTCGTCTTCTTCTTCGTCGTCGTCGTCTTCTTCGTCGTCGTCGTCTTCTTCTTCGTCGTCGTCTTCTTCTTCGTCGTCATCTTCTTCGTCGTCGTCGTCTTCGTCGTCGTCGTCTTCGTCGTCGTCGTCGTCTTCGTCGTCGTCGTCTTCTTCGTCGTCGCCTTCTTCTTCGTCGTCGTCGTCTTCTTCTTCGTCGTCGTCGTCTTCTTCTTCGTCGTCGTCTTCTTCTTCGTCGTCGTCGTCTTCTTCGTCGTCGTCGTCTTCTTCGTCGTCGTCGTCTTCTTCGTCGTAGTCTTCTTCGAAGGCAGCTCAAGGTAAAAACGGGGCTCGACGCTCCGCTGCACGCCGAGCGAGTTTACCCGGAGTTCCGCAGGGTTGCAAAAGTTCCGCCAAAAGCACGCGGACGCGGTGGGACTGCGTGGGCAGCGCACCTCGGCGCGCGCCGGTGATGGAACTCCGGAAGGCCGCGGGGCGCCCGACCACGAAAGGCATTCTTTTGACACTCGGAAGAACCAGCTCGCGAGTGTGGCGTGTGTTTGGAAGAGGAAGTTGTCTCTCCGATTGTACTTCTGTTTCACATGTTAACTTCTGTTAGCAGGACTGTTGGTGACTATTCCACTTGTGAAATTAAAACCGTACATAACTGTACATATGAAATGTAAAAAAGGCTTCGTATCTCAAAAAAATTATCGCTTTTTCTTTCCGATTTTTCTTACCCCCCCCCTCAGTTCTGGAAAAAATAAGCTGCGATTCGTCTATCTTCGGAGGCGGTACATATCGATCGCAGTGTTGATGTGCAATAAACCGCGTATGTACTATAAAATAACCTCTTTTAACATGCTTTCAGTTATTTTTAGTATTTGGCCCATTTTGGAACTCTGTTGGATATAAATTCATTAGTGGAATAGTCCTATTAAATGCCACTCGTGAACTTCTCGCTTTGCGAATCGGAGATTTACCGCCAATTTCCAAAGCACGCGCGATATTACCTATGGAAATGTTGGCTGCGCGGCGGGAGCGGGGGATGGCGGAGGCGGCGGCGGCGGTGGCGGCGGGGCGCCCGCAGCTGCGGGAGACAATGCCCTCCGTGGGAAAGAACGGACTCGACATTTCGTAGCCACGTCCTTGAGCCTTGTTTTGATGTGCGATCCCGTTTCATGCAGACGGCCGCAAATGCTTGTGAAAAATTATACATTCGCTTCTGCGAACCGCCACAGTGTTTTAGTTGCAGTCCTCTGAAGTAGTGCGTTTAAAAGGTTCGTTGCCGAACGGTACAATTTCATCGGGTAAACGGGCTTTGCTCTGTTTAGAAGTTAATAAATGTGCGTAATTCTCACCTAAAATATTTTGAGAGTCTATTCTTAGTAAAGGCGTTTGGAGTAGATTGGATTTTTCTGTAGTATTAGTAATTTAGTGATGCTTAATTTCTAACTAGGAGTAAGTTATTGTGAAATAAAGGAGTAAATTCTTGCCTGTATCGCGCCGTAATTCTTGTGATAAATTGATTTTTCTGTCCCGTTCTTATCAGAAATTTCTTCATAACCAGTTATCTTTATTGCGTCGTTTTAGTAATGAAGTGTTCTGTTTAAGAGTTTCTTCTCAGCCTTGGTAACTGTTGGATCACTAATTCGGAAAAAAAGTGATCCTAAGGAGTTCGTTTTCTTGAATGTTATCTAACCGTGCGAAATACTATAAACATAACCAAGTGATATTTTCTATGTAATATTATAAGATGAGTTATTGAATTTCAAAGTTATTGTGTTGAATTCGTGAATGTTCTTATATTATGACGTTCCCACTTGAATGAATATACATTTATTCAGAGTTGAAAAATTTAAGAGGTCAAACCGTACTTTTTTTATTGACAAACCATAATCGTACTATTAGAAGAGAATGTGAGAGAGTTGTAATACCACTCCAAAGTGCATACGCATTTCCATGAATATCCATGTGGAATTAACGTCGTTTCACAAACAATTATAATAAGTTGTTTTTCTCATAAAAGGACTATTCTTTTATTTGCTTAGCTACACATAAATACAATCATATTCCGTGCAAAAACTAAAATTCTTTAATTGGTATGTCCAGTAATTTTGTGTGCTTGATGATAATTTTGCACTCGGACCATCTTCATTTTCTTTAAGCTCCGTTAGTAATGTATTCTTTCTCGTATGGTTTTCGTACTTGAAAGTTTAGGAATGAAAAATAATAGGCGTGGTTATTTAGAGAAATAAATATCCTTTTTCAACTTCCGTCGCACATCGCACCATGAAGGACGTCTTTTCGCGTTCATTCAAAACTAACTTGTTCAATTGTTTGCTTTTCGTAAACATGTGCCTAATAAATCTCCTCTTAGTAATTTTCTATTTGCTATATTTGTATGCGCTATATTTTATGCGTCGAACAATTCATGAGTTGGTGAAAATATAAGTATATAGGTTTTGCATTCTGCATCCAGACTATTACACATGCAAATGTGCTGTTAAGTTTTAAATAAGAATTTTGTTTTTTTTCGTTTGGTACATTTTCGTTAACGCAGTATATAGTTGTTCCAGCACAACTATAGAACGTAGCAATTTCAGTCAAATTTGCACGAATACTTTTGAGCTACCCAGAAAAAAACGGGTTTCCCGATCAAAATGTTAATCATCAAATGTTGTTTTTACACATTTTTCTTTAACGGCACCTCGCAATGCATTTCTGTATTTAGGGATTGCATTGCAGCGGTGCAGACAGGCGCGTGATTGGGTTGAAAGGAGGCGTAGGGTAGGGAGGGGAGAGGGAGGGGCGGGAATTTAAATAAAATCTTTTCCATCTCACGGATAGAATTCATTACTTTTCATGTTTGTTATAAATAACTTGGCGACGCCGGGTTTCTTCAACTTCTATTAAATATTCTTGAAAATCGCGTCCTTCCATATCATGACGGCCATTACTCTGCATTTAATATATCCCGCTTCTTTTTCTACATTCCATTTTCTGATATTGTAGATCGTTCCAAACCAGAGCAGGAGCATAGTTCCGGAGGTCAGGCAAAGTGTAGCTGGAAGTGGAGGAGAGCTTAATTCGTAACAGTTCTGATTAACCGGACCAATTGATTGTCAACAGCAGAAATTCCTCAAAGGTTAATCAGGAGCCCATTGTGGGTGTCGAGCGGTGGGGCGGTGGCTCCTTGGGTGCGCGCGTGTCGCAGGAGCCACGCGGGCGCGACGTGCACCGGGGCGGTGTTGAATGGGGGCCAAAGCAGGCGCCGCGTGTCTCGTGTCACCGCGGCGGAGCGGGGAGCGGAGGTGATGACTTGTGTGGGCGCTGCCGGAGCGCTCTTGGGCCACATACTAACTGCCGCGGAAGGTCGTCCTTCGCGCTTCGAATGCAGCCACGCTGCGGCGGAGTCTGAGTTGCCCTGGTTTGCTCAAGGCGGGATGACTCCGTCCCAAGCTAAAATTGATCGTTTGTTCCGTTTTGCTGATAAAGACTTGGAACGTCCTTTATACAGTGGACATCGGTTATAGTGAACTTTTGGAGACTTGCATGTATGGTTCACAGCATTGGATGATGTGAAAATTAAATGAAAATTCTCCACAGTAATTAATATAAAGATACAACAAAATTCATTAACAGCACGAAATGATAATATCAATAACTTTATTTGTACTTAAAATATCAAGTACTTTCAATTGTTTTTGTACATTTTTCATTAGTAATTTATCTGAATCCTTCTCCAGAGTTCGTACTCTCTCCATACTTGATTCTGCATTGTCCATCCTCTGACTTTGTGTCGTAATCAGTCTTCACACCTTTCAATGCCTTTTGCACACTCAAACATCGTCTAACTCTCCGAAGGGTCTTTTAATCTCCTAATAACATCAGAGATCCAATTAGGACGTAATTTCCTACGTTCACCATAACTGAATCTTTCCGGGTTCGGGTTCTGAGGTTCCGGTTCAATATAACCGATTCTCTTTTATGCTTATTTGTAAGGCACGGGACCAGTGACTTAAGTTCACTGTAACCGAGGATTCACGATATCAGAGTTCATTATAACTGGAGTGAACTGTATTACCTGATGATGATGTTGCTTGTTGTGAAGAAACGTTGTTTATAATTTAAGAATTTCTTCATCGCTTGGATGTTTAGGTACCGAACATTCGTTAGATATCAAATATAAGGGTACACTCGTTACAATACCTACTATAGTCAGATGCCTATATGTTAGGAGCCGCAAGAATTCCATTCTGCTACCCATTGTTTTTAATTGTTTTTGTTCCTGGCTGTAAGGAGCCACGCGGGCAGTTAACCTCGAATGTCTCTGCCATTGAACTTGGCCGTGAGTTACGCCGCTGGTCGGCGTCTTTCGTGGGTTGGAGTGGGTTTCGCGAGTTGGAGCTGACGCAGGTCCCTGTCGCTGTCACCTGCTCCTCTTCGAGATTAGCTAACGCGTGCGTGTTGCGAGGACGTGTCTCGTGTATGTTAATAAGAAACGCGTCATTCGATCGCTCTTTGATCTTTACTCGTGTGCGTTTCCACTTCCCGACTGTTGGCAAGTCTGCGGTTATCCCGTGGTGAAGTGAGTGTCGTGCTAAACATATGACTGAGCGTGACTGCGCGTACGAATGTATGAAAACACATACGAGGCTGATGGTGACAGGTCTTAAAATCTAGTGTTACTGAAACATTTGTAAGTCAAGATAATTTTTTGTTGTGCTTCTCATACCGCTATAAGAGGCTTTCACTATTACTAATTTAAGCAGTGATAATTTTACACTTAGTATCGAATAGTGATATTACGACGTTGCTCTATTCCTCGCATTGTACAAATGCTGTGAATCTTCTGTTCCAGTTGTTCTATCGAGAATACCAAGCTGTTCCTAATAAAGATGGAAAGGGTCAAAGTGGCGTAGGTGAGCTTTCTATAAAGCTTTCTACAAAACGAAGTCCTAACGAGATGAGAAATACGAAAAAAATGACAGTTGAAAGGGGCCTGGCGTGTTTTGAAGAAAGTAGTCGAGCATCCTCTTGGAAACGTCATAGAAACATGCAATCCATCAGTTCGTGCTCTGCAAAGCTGGAGAATGAATAACATAAAATTAGGAAGTAATTTTTCCGCGTGTTTTTTTTAATTTATTTTAATTGATTTTGATAATGCAAATTCATAACGAGAACAATGAATGCACAAAAGTGTACAACTGCTTATTTAAGAATTTTACTTGCAAACTTCATTGTTTCGCTGCAATTAGAAAGAATTCAAAAGGTGCTACTTACGTCTTCAGCCTGTACCGTATTCATTGATAAATGATTGACTAATATTACGGTCACTAGCGTATGCAAATGCTCCAGTGTTCTTCGGCTTCGTATGTATAAAGATTTGATAGGTTAGATTAGGATCTTACGATACGGATCAGGCGATTTTATTACGCGATGCAACTGAGCCCTAACGGAGGCAAATCTGACACTTCGTATCCTTGGTTCAAGCCAGCGGGAGATTATTTTGACAGAGCGAAAACTTTTCATCTTCGACTAGGACCACATGGAAATATATTCTCGCGCTAGCTGATAATGCCGCGGAAGCGTCACATCAGTAACTGCATTTCGAGGTTAAGAAAATTGTTCACAATAATTTTATGTGTTTCGATATTGCTTTTAAAAAGATTGTTGAATGTAGTAATACAAATTATGTCGAAAAGTATGTGAAATTATTAAAATTAATTCTGATAGAGAAATTAAAAATTATGCCCGCTACTGCCGAAGATGAAAGATTTCACCATTATCGCGTTTTCAGTTAAACTCACTCTAGCCTAATTGTTAAACAACGAATAGCTTATGGAAATAATATTTCTTTAAATAGAAATTTTGAGGGCACTTCCCTTGATAAATATTAGCATGCCAACATCCTTCGGTCGACGGTGTGACAAAATAATAGGAAATACTACACTCCAACGCAAGTTGCTAGCTTACGTTCGGGGAACGAAAGCGAATCATTTCTGCTCGCTTAGTCATCGACCACACCCCACTTCTCCCTTGCCCACACATTTTGGTGGAAACGAGTGTCATAAACAATCTCGACCGAGAGTATACCAAGCGTTTCTCCCCTTGTAACGTTTCTTATATTCTTACTATGTTTATTTACGTCGTGAACAATTAATGATGTTCCTCACTTGCCTGTAATTAGGTTAGCAACGTGGATATTGAAATAAAAAAAAACACCGAGAGAGACAATTTGTTGTAATTCAACATTCTTACATGACCATTGTAACTTGTAAAGTGCTGAAGTCCATTGTAATAAAGATTTTAAAAAGCCGGTCCGGATGGCCGATATCGTTACGGTAGTAGTGCCGTAGCGATCTCGGCCCGAAGGATCGCGGGCTCGAGTCCCGTCTCGGGCATGGTTGTATGTGTTCGTCCTTTCGGTTGGTTTCTGTCCTTTTGGTTGTATTGTGTTCATCCTTTCACCCCCTATCATCACCATATCATGTCATCTTCAGTTACCCTACCGTTAAATGCAATAGTGGTCACTAATGATCTAGATGTTGATGCGACCGTAAATAACAAATAAGTAAATGAATAAATAAATAAATAAATAAATTAGTAATAAATAAATGAATAAATAAATAAGTAATAAATAAATGAATAAATAAATAAATAAATAAATAAATAAATAAAATGTATGTGACATTGATAATGGATGTTATGGCATATAAGAATTTCTAGCTGCATCGTTGCTACAGTGGAGAATTGGTAGTGGCGGCGGGTATTACACCCTGCTCTCCCGGGGCGCGCGAGGGACGCGACGCTTCTTCCCAAGGCCGCGCGCGACGCGACGCGACGCCGGCGACCCTCCGAGCCGTCCGCGTGTGGAACGCGTCTTCCCTTTCGTCCGACTTCCTTCCCCTCGCCCCGCCCCCTCCTACCCGGTGCGCCAAGGGACCCACTTTCCCCGCCTCTCGCAAGCGGGTATTGTCCCGCGCAGGACGCGCGACGCGACCCGGCCGCGATGCGTGGACGCTTGCGTGTTCGCCGTGCGACGGCCGCTGTCGCTTCCCTCGGCGTGACTTCAGGCAGACTCGTGTCGTGACTCATGACGAATGACGTGATTACGGAAGTGTAAACGTTTTGCGTCCAAACCAGTTGTTGCATCTCCGAGTAATGCCCGAGTTCTGAAAACGTGTCCGTCATTTACTCAGTTGTTGGGGAACTAAAATAATAAGTGATTGGTTATTTCGTGTTTCCGGCCGCGTCAACTGCTAAGGTCATTAGTCCCGTATATTTAGGGCATGTTTTTATCATGGGAGGTGGCGGTGTTCTTTTCCCCTTGAGTGGTGAGATTCGACGCCGACGTACATTTCGTCTTGCGAGGTTTTGCCCATTCAGGAATCTCCCACCTGTCGGGCATTGTCCAACCCGTGTCGAGCTCTATTCTTCCAAATAGTGTGTGTATGTGTGTGTGTGTGTGTAAAGTAAGGGATGCGAAAGTGGAAGTAGGGATCGCGCGTTGTTTGTGGCCCGTTAGAGCATTGCTCCGGCATTCTCCTGGTGTTGATCGGAAAGGGGAAAAAAAAATATCGATCAGAATTCCTCTCCAGACATCGGGTGAATTCGACGTAGCGTTGTAGCTAGTGTTGAAATATATCATTACCATAAAATCCATTCAATAGTTCGTACAATTTTTTGCCTGTCCGTTTGTCTGCGCTGATTTCGGGAACAGCTAAGGGAGTAGTGTTTTGCCGGGCGTAGGCGTGGTTGGGCGGGCGGAGCGGTGTCCCACGCCTTTTAGGAGTTTAAGGCGCAGTGACGTAATTAAGCCTACACATTGCATTGTTATTTACACACAAAATGTATTGTTACATACGTGTAGCCTCAAAATGTTGTTATAGAATTACCTTTGAATGCACTCCTTTTCAAGGAGGATGATTTTATGCCTGAGACAAGCCTACCACATTGCAATGCCATCAAAAATTCACTAATTCCTAATGTTTATACTTCCTATCTTAATTAGAAATTCAAAAACTTTGCTTTTCTCAGAGTATTAAAAGTAAGAGATAAAGTGAATAAAAATTCAAATAAAATTATCTTCGAAAACTTCTTCTAGTTGGAAATATCGAGTTTTGTGCTGCTGCTTGCTGCAGAGTCTGCGGTCGCTGACAAGAGCTTGCGTTTTGTGCAAGTTGCAGGTTTGAAGATAGGACTCATGTTCCAAAGTATCGATAGGGGTAGGATAGGTTAGTACTTTAGATTTTTTGCAGATTTCATGGAAGCGAGGTTCTTCGAAGATACGTTATCTGTTTTGCATCCAACCGTTGATTTTAGATGTTTCTAATTCATTTTCCTCTCTCCTTAAAAGATGTGTGCGTAAAGATATAAATGTTTCTAAATGACGACTATTAAGAAATCTCGAATAGCATATTTTCAGTATTGATATTTAGCGTCATAGATATTTCGTGTTTCGTCTACTTATGTGCTGAACGCAATGTAAAATTGTGAAATGTCATTTTTTTATTTTTTTAACAAATGGATACTATATAATATATTTTCATCAATATCTTATCTCGTTTGTACTTACATACTTTCCAACTGAGCGGCACCATTTTGAATTCTCCAAAATTTCAGCTGGTAGTCAATTTAATTTTCTTTAATTTAATCTATAATATTGAAGACCATCTCGTTTTCTTATTTTGTCCTCACAAACGTCATTAGAGCCCATGAATTCTCCAATCACAGATCCCACTATTTTAGTTTAAAAATTAACGTTTGCAAACTTGGATGTTGAAATAGAAATACTGTTTTCGCTCATGTGTTTTAACGACGAAATAATTATTTCTCGCGAAATTTTTATATTAGTATAAGTAGACTGGGGTAGTTACTGTACCTTGATGTTACAAAACTATAGATATGATGAAACGTTTTTCTTTCTTATCTGTGACACTTGTCTGATCATACTTTTGATTAATGTTTTGATAAATGCAGTAATAGGGTGCGGACGTTCTGTGAAATAGATTTGTGAAAGATTTTTCGCTTCGCTTATCCAAGACAAATTTTTCCGTAGTCGCTTAAAAGTGCAAATCAATATTTTGTGGAATTAATGTATTTGTTAACTGGTTCGTTTTGTTTCTTATTTAGATAACATTGTTGGCACTGCGTAAGTTAATATTTGATCATTTTACAAAATGTGTTTTTAAAAATTATCAGATGTATCTCCCTTATCCTTTGTCAGTAAAACTTATCGTAGGTCCTTGGAATCTTCAAGAGGAAGAGCATACAAAATCCCAAGTGCATTCCATGATATTTGCTTGCTTCACATACTATTTGGACGTATTAGGACATATGGAGTGGACATTGGCGGATTGAATAATTAGCAACATTAGCAAATTGTCAACTCAGATCTGAAATCAATCTGATACAGTATTAGTGATTTATGGTGTGAAAGTTTAAAATTTATCCAGACATTCTCAGTAAAAATTGTCGCGTAATCATCATCAACCTATGGTTGCTGCCCTTGCACACAATTTGTGGATTACTTCCTTTCGCTGCAGGCACATCGCGTCTGGAAGCATCACTATTGAACTTCAATATCGGCACGCGTTGCCATCGGTACACGCCAGGTAGGACAATCGCTAAGCCACCTGTTGGTACCTGACTGTGCGCCCTTCCAGTTCGTTGACAAGGAGGTAAATTTCGACTATATATGGACAGTTCGTAAAAATAGAGAACTTATTGATATAGTCTACTGTGGTCACTCTCAACGTAAAAATCGCATCCCCATTTTGATCGTAGTATAATTGTTAGTAACGTCTCCGCAGCGTTGGTGTATCATATCTCATTCACTCCGTTTTCATTTTTAACAAAATCAGAAGTTGTTCGCATCTGTTCACTCTTTTTACGACAACCGTTTACAGTCTGCTGTGAGGAAAGTCGCGAACGGCCTTGCAGGCTCAGCTGCTATCGATGCTTGCGTCGCGTAGCCTCGCGCTGATCTGGCGCCTCGTTGCGCCGGCCCCGGCGACGCCTTCCTTCCCTGTTCTCTTCCTGGATATCGCGCTCTGAGCCACAAAGGGCACTTGGGACGAAAACAAATCGGCTTCAGTGGTGTGACGGCTAGCGTATCGGTCTGTTGTAATCAAGTTTGCACGTTCAAACCTCTCGAAGCTGTGGATATTTTTAAGAGCGACAAAATCTTTCGTGCGCCTTTCTTCTAAAGGAAAGTAAAACCGGCTGTCGCATGTTGTAGATTTACGGTAAGAAAACGATCTAACCTAATTGAAGCCTCTAAGCTAAATTTAAATCGCCAGTTTTCGCCACCTGAGTAATCCCTTCGTTTTCTGCTAGAAAGCGCAAGGAGCGTAGCGAAATTTGCGTGGTGAGGTGGAAGAATTTACACGTAAAATAAGGCATCATTGTATTGGATTGGATTGAACAACACTTTATAGCTCTCAATGCGCAGGTTTACGAGAATATGAACGTGAAAATGTACCTTTGCGAAATAAAAGTATTAGTTTTGTTAGTATTGTAATTAAATGCAACCATTGGGATGATATAGAGAAATGATGAAAGAGAAAAAAAATATGCTAATCTTCATGAAACACGCAAGGAACGTTGCAGAAAAGGATGAAACCTTCCGAAATGTACTCCATTGCATGTGTGGAAGTGGGCAAGTGGCATTCAGACATCTCACACTTTTGAGGGAAGTTGAAAATAAACAGTAACTTTCGAAAGACTGCATGAAAAACAGAACGTATTACTTTTCGGTAGTCTCTTTTTTGTTTGTCACGTGTTTTTTTTCTTCCTTGATTAAAAATATGCTACGCTCCGCGCTTTTGGCGTCATTTCGCACTGTGCACTGCGCTGAAAGGCTAACGCCGCGTCGTCGCCAGCGTGACCTCACCGCCCGTGTAAATATTGTGTCCGGGCGCATCCGCTGTCACGTACAGCCCACCTGTCCACTTGCCGACGCATCACGGCCCCCCCACCCCCACCCCACCCCTCCTCATGCGTTGCGTCAACTGTGACCACCCCTCGTGCCTGAACGCTCCTTTGCCTGCGCTGACCCGTCCCTGCAACCCTCTGCCTCCTCCCGGAACTTCCCTTTCTGCTGTGAGATGAACTGCTTTGTATGATTTGAAAGATGCTGTAATTATAGTGATAATTTATATTGTATATAATGTTCTGTCATATTAGCCTGGTGAAAAAAGATATTGGAACGAATACAGACCCGCCGCGTTTGTTCAGAGGGGGAGGGGTTCGTGTCAGCAAGTGTGTCTACAAGAGTTTCTGGTTCGAGGTGCACGCTATTGGTGTGTAGAGGTTGACTGGCTTCGGCTGAAAAAAAAGCACTCCTAACTTGAGCGCATTTCAAATTACTATATTGTTTCAGTTCAATTCCATATGCATTACCGTCATCTCTTGCGCGAAGTCGCGCCTGTTGAAACGCCATCGGCCTCGACCTGCGTACTGTGTCGCAAGATGCGGTGCTACGCTCTGTCTCACACATGCCGTCCTCCGCCCGGCTCGCGAAAACATATGGTCGCGCCTCTGGAACTGGGTCTG
Source organism: Gryllus longicercus (assembly GCA_038098605.1). Taxonomy (NCBI): domain Eukaryota; kingdom Metazoa; phylum Arthropoda; class Insecta; order Orthoptera; family Gryllidae; genus Gryllus; species Gryllus longicercus. The sequence goes on from JAZDUA010000166.1 coordinate 1,897,312, forward strand.
GCGGGTGGGGCCGCGGGTGCTCATTGGCGTGCGTGTTATTGGTGTCCTCCGCCGTCGCTTCATTCGCGGCCGCCGCCTCCAAATGACACCTGAATGACAGCTTTGCATGCATGCATGCATGCATAACCAAAATCGGGTGGAAGAACTGCGTGAGTTAAAAATGAGCTACAAAAAAAAGAGGTCATGAATTTTCTAAGAGATCAGCGTGTTGAAAGTGTTTACTAGGCTGTCCGGGTGACGCCGCGTCCATGGCGCAGGTGCCGACGTTTCGGTCTTCCTTAGGGCGTAATGCCCTGAGGAAGGTCGCAGAATGGCGACCGAAACGTCGGCACCTTCGCCATGGACGCGGCGTCACCCGGACAGCCTAGTAAATACTGACTCCGGCCGCGGAAGCCTACGCTCTCCCGTGTTGAAAGTGATACTGCTTTCAATTCAAATATTATAATATAATAGCATGTCAATTTGAGTATCATTTCAGTACGCGTTTCTTCAAAATTGGTGTCGACAAGATTTTTTTTTTTTTTTTTTTTTAATTGGCATGCATCTGTGACGAACATCTTTCTTTGAGACTTGTAAGATACCACGTAGACGTGTACGAGGATTTATCTCCCACAAAAATTCCTGCGTTTCAAAGAATAATTATCATGTTCATGAAATAATTAAATTACCATTACGCCCTCAAAGTTTCGATTATATGATGCGCATGCGGAAAGTACGTTGTCAACAAAAAAACGTAATTTTCTTTAATAATTTAGAAAATTCTTGGCATAAATCATTGCATCCCATTTGCGAAATACGAGACATATCCAGAAAGTAACTTCCACTCGACAACAAAAAGGAGACATGAGAGACACAGCAGCTGTCCCAGGCGGCAGACTCCTACGAGGGAGGGAGGGAGGGGTCCAAACGTTGGGAGGAGGAATACTAATATTGACTCCAGGGTACGACAAATACCTCAGGTCTGGTGGCGAGTAAGGATGCGACATCGATGTCGATGTTTTGTAAACATCGATAGATGTAATATCGATTTTTTGAAGCCGATGTTTTTTAACATCGATTTTTTTTCTTAATATTTTGTAGCGAAAAAAAGAACCGTACCAAAAAAATTGTAATGATTTTTAGACATTAATAAATTCAACATTCTTCAGACCAATGTGATCAAGAGAGAGAATAGTCAAAATCATATGGATTTCAGTAAAATGTTTGCCGTAGCCACCAAGTTTAATCAAAATCATGTTTTCATTTCTGATAAATGAAGTCTAAATAATTCTTGAATTATAATGGTAAAAGTTGTTTAATATCCTGGTCATTTTTGAATTGTTTTGTCAATTGAACCTCAATTAAAAATTAATAAATGCGACTACCTTCAAATTAAATAACCCCCACGTGAACATTTTATTATTATTATTATTATTATTATTATTATTATTATTATTATTATTATTATTATTATTATTAGCCCGTTAATCCCTATTTAGGGCAAGGGCCTCTTGCACTGGGCAAGGAGGCTTACATTATAAAGTTGGTCCTCGAGGACCTTAACGTGAACATCAATGGTTACTAAAGTAGTTTTAAAGACATCAATGTTTATGGCGGTTTTGGAGCAATGCTTTTTTGACCTCCATGTTGTCATTTTAGACATCGAAGTTTTGTTGGCGATGTCGCATAAAGTGATGAATTTCTGGAAAGTAGTGCATTATGTCCTACATCTGCCAAAATGAAGTTTCTTAATGAAATTGTGTTTTCTTTTTGTTGACAGTTTAGGGTACTTATTATCTGTATGCGTCTGGTATTTCGCAAATTGTGATGCAGTAATTAGTGTTAGGAATTTTCTAAATTACTAAATGAATCGAGAATTTACTACAGTGCGACATTTCTTAAGTGATCTCCTTTATCAGCCTAAAACCCTCACCTATGCTTCTTGTGCTTAATTCTCTAGTTCACTGTATCGGTTCGGTTTGATGGAGGTAATGGGTTGTAAGAAAACCAGGTCTTAGAATGGGATAAGCGACAATTTACAGTCGTCTGGGAGTGGTGTATACCTAAGTCGATGAACGGATACTGTCTTCAACATTAATAGTTATTATAAGTGTGTAAGCAGTCGGGAATGTTGATTACCAATAATATGTACGTCTACGTTAGACCCAGAAACGTTATTCGCTGTTCAGTTTGCAGGAATTGCAGTTAATTCCGGATAATATATGCAGCACAATCTGCCTTCAGAGAACATTGGTCTCAGGAAAACATGCCTGACAATTCTACGAAGTGTGATATCTGCATGGCAAAAGACCTTGTCCAGCTCGTACTGCTGAATTGTAAAGAGTGTGTTGCATTGTGCATAAGAAGAGGTCTATTTAAAAGCTCGCGTTCGTGTAGTCTTCTTATAAATCAAGTGTGAAACAAAAGAGAGATTAGTGCATCTCCTTATTTCATTCAACGAGAAGTAAATTAAATATTCGGCTGTTTGCAGTTACTTAGTATTGTTTTAAGTAAGGTATATATTAATTGAATTTTGCCGTTGGGACTTATGCTGAATAATAGTTTAGTGGAACAATTAGTAACAAAACTCCCCGTCTGATTTTAACATTCACTCCTTCCAAAACGTCGCGTACGTAGTTTATTTACTTACTGAATTATTATTATTATTATTATTATTATTATTATTATTATTATTATTATTATTATTATTATTTTAAAATGTTTTGGACTCCACTGGAAGTATTTCAACCAGTCTTGTTAGTGTTATGAAACTGGTACAGTGGCTTTGTTTTCTTTTTATCGCTGCAGTGTCCTGTGTATTTCCGTTCTTTGTTATACTAATGATATTGATCTTCTTTCCACCATATTCGAAGATAAAAATTCAAGTCAGTCTAATTTTAAGGTACATTTCAATGTAAATCAATGTATTTTAATTTGATCCAAATTTATATAAAAGTGTAAATTAAGACTGAAATATTTAATAACTTCGTTGCGTTAATATATTTTCTAATAAATAATCTTAAATTAAGTTTTAGAAGTGCTATTTTAAGCGACGTTTTATTTCCAATATTCTTATGGGTTTATCACAAAGATTTGAAGGTAAATGATATTTGAGATAGTGTAGCATGTGTATGTTACACATGTTACAGCATGTGTAGCAATGTAGGGCAATATAATGGAATGATAAGCAACCTAAGCCATTAAAGATTCAGTATAATGCGTGGATTTGATTTATTTAAATATTGATTCATATACATCAGGGGACAAAGTGCCGTTGTAGACTTTAGCGAGCTGTATTTTCTATACTTCTATTTGTGACATTGTATTATTGCCTAGCAATCCTGGCAGAAATCTAACTGGGAAATTAAGATTGGTTTCTTAATTTTTTGAATTTAAATCATAATTTATTTTAATTGAGAAGAAAATTAATTTTAGTATTTCTTTCCTTCATAATTTAAACCAATGAAGTCAATATTTAAGTTACGTTAAATGAAAATTCCAAACTTGTAATCTCGCATAGCTGGAATAAATCCTAGTTGAAGAGACGGATCTTCCTTCATCTTTCCGGCGATGCTACCCAAAATTTCCCAAACGCGATTTCTTTTCTTTTTTTCTTTTCTCTCCACGAGATACACAATCGCTTTCGACGTGTTTTTCAAGGCGAGTGCCGGAGCGCGCGGCAGTGCCGTTCTGCCCCCGCTCGCCGGCTCGTGCGCGGTCGCGAAGCAAGAGCTCTCGAGACGAGACGGAGCGCCTGCCTCGCGGGCCACGGTCGAACTTCGCTCCCAGCCGGAAGCACTTGTGCGCGGTCGCGCGCTCCTCCCTCGTGCGCATGCGCGCGATGCGCCGTTGGTTCTAGACGTTTCGCACCGTGCGCGGGCGCGGGCTCGCGCGGTTTCGAAATGCGGCGCGAATGCCACCTAGCGGCACGTCGAGTAGTTGAATGTGTATGGTTGTGACCGCTCTCTGCAGATCGTGAGAGAAACTAATTGTAAATGACTGGGTGGAGTCTTACCGGTGACTTTCGTTTTTGGCGCGTAATCTCGTAATAGAACATTCTTAGCTGACCTATATTCTTTGCGAATTTAGTCATGAACTGTGAATATGCAACTGTGAATATGCAACAAAAAATGGTGGCCGGGTGAAATAATTTAGGCAATTATGCAAAAAGGTTGAAAAAATCTATTAAAAACCGTGACGGACATCAACTTTTACATGTGAGGAAAGGGCTTGAAATATTAATAAATGGATTTCATGAGTTCAGTGATCGCGAGAAGACTTGTGTTAAAATCCAATTAATGCCAAGTATTTTCCTTCGTGAATAAAAGGTTTTATCAGTTAGAACTTAAAACTATATTTATGGGCGTGTGACATCTCGAACCGGTATTTCAAGATCACTAGATATATGAACTCTACACTTAGAATTGGTTTCGGTAAAGAAACTTAGAAGTCAATACACGTAACTGCTTTTCAAGGTCGTGTTCCAAGGTGACAAGCATCTTTTCTTACTCATTCTGTTTGAGTTGCGTCGACGGAATCACTTCGTTCAACAGATGGTGCGACACAGCGTCATCGACGAGAAAAACCTCTGTTTTCAGTCACTCTTTGGTCCCAGTTCTGAAGCTGAATAATTCCTGGGAATTGAATTTGTAAATAAATGCTTAACTATATGAAAATAATCAGATCGGTAAATTCAGGGAGTATAACACTAGCTAGTAGTACTTGCAGTACATTCCTGCACGTTTTACATATTTATTAATAAACATTAATGTGTGACGTGCAGCGGGGAGAACTGTATTTTGTGCAAGTTTTATTAATTCTGGGATCCCTACCCTAAGCCATATACAAGATAGATTCTGAATTCAATTATTCTCGAGCTCAGGAATAACTAGTACATTTTATAGTTGGATTACGAGTCAAAGAGGCAAAAAAACTGTTTCGCCAAGATTTTATAATAATAATAATAATAATACTCGCTCCCTTTTAATCAAAACTATTAGAAACAGCAAACGAACTACAGATTTTTTTCTGTATCCTCTCGTGCCCAAAGAGTAAATCCCGTGCCTCACGTGAATGAACTGCCCTGTTGTCGTGCAGGGGCGGATCCAGAGACAAATTTAGGAGGGTAAATTAAAAATGTTTTGTGTAAATGTGTCATTACAGATTTTGTAAAATGTCGCAGGATACACTCGGCTCATGCTGCCATACGATTTTATTTGTTTTAATGATTATCCGAAAATATTTTTGCCTAAAAGTTTCGTGTCAAGTTTATAATTAATAGTTACAGAAAAAATTTAGATGGGGAAATTTCCCTCATTTCCCTCCCCGTGGATCCGCCCGTGTCGTGAGAACATGGAAAACGATTTCGAGATGAGGTCATTGACTCAGAAGCTGAAGTGTATAATACTTGTTACAGGCTTGTTTAGTTGTTTTTTAAATTAACCGTACAAATGGAAATTAATGCACTTATAACTTAAAGTAAATTCTTTGTAACTTTTTTATGATAAATATAGTCTCTGATTACTGAGAAAAAGTAATGCGACATAGAAGACTTTCTCACTTAAACGTGTGAATCTATTTTGTTTTATGTCATCTAGCGATGTCTTGTAATATAATGTAAATGTATGTGGATTCTTTGTAGTGGGCTGAGTTTTTGATACACCTATCTGATGCATGTGATTCCTACGATATGTGTTATAATTATAGATGTCTGTTTTGGACGAAAATATGTTCTCGTCTTTGAGTGAGACAGTTTTGACAATAAACATTGATTAATAAATAAAAAGGCAAGGCAATTGTAGGATTCCTAGCTTAATAAAGCGAGACTTAGAAGAATCACGTGGATGAGAATTGCCTATTATTCGTACAATTATTTTCGGTAATCTAAATGACAGAGCTAGAGATTGTGTTTCCCCAGAATATTATGCCCAGGTGGGAATGAACATTCGCGAAATATACACATCTTGAGTTAACATTTCTTAATGTAGTATTATTCCTTCATTTTGAATGCGTGTGTCATTTATAATCTCTGAGAAACAGAAAATGTGGGTTTGGAATATATTTGAATAGGCCTTTCTCTAACGGAAAGATGGCATGAAAACATATTAAAATCGCCGAGCTTGGTAATCAACGTAGCCTAAATAGCCTACATTAAAAAAGACACCAACATTAAAAAAGATGTTGGCATGCATATAGTAACGAGGTCGGAGGCAAGATAAATGTGAAGGAAGGAGCACGGGACGAGACTTGTCCATTCCCGAGAACCGGTAGGTAGGGATGTGGGATGTTGAACCAGTTGATAGCATTGCTGTTAAAAAAATCAAAGAAAATTTAATCTGCATTTGCAATTTTATTTAAAAACAGCAGTAAAAATTATCGAATTAAAATATTTAAATCCATTTTTGTTGTTATAAAACGTTTGTTTCGATAAATGAGCAACGCCATTTCCATCAGAAATAATATTTAGAGAAAATAAAATAATCAGCGTGAAGAAATTTTATATAGTGTAATAAAAGCGATCAAATCGCCTAAACTAGCCCGACTAGGGACCAGCCGAATGTACTACCAGCGGGGGAGGGCGCCAGGTTCAGCTCCTGAAATATAACTGAGTGGAAGAGTTGGGAGGTCAAGAATGAGCAATTGAGTCATTTGTGACAAACAACTGTTTATTCCTGGCACCAAAAGCTGCCAGGGGAATTTACAATGTCGCAATGGGCGACGCAAGTTCTTTTACTACTAAAACTATTCTGTGAATGAATTATAAGTGGTTACTCTGATGGGCCTGAGCGCGGCCACCTGCAGTTTTTCGCCGTTACAATAGTTCAGTGAGACGGCATCGTCTCATAGTTTCACCAATGGCTGCTGGTCTTCGTGGGTGGGTCGAGGAGGCAGCCTCAGACAGAGGTGGCGGCGGCTCCGGGTTGCTGATCTTCTGCGGCGCGTCTACTCTCGCTCAGGTAGCGGCGATTCCAGATTGTCCGCTCGAGCAGGCTCAGAGGAGGCGAGTCGCCACGGGCGCCGACGTTGCGAAAAGGGCTGTCACTCAGCCCAGGACGAGAGGCGGCAAGGCGGGCGGGCCGGAGCGAAAACGGCGCGGGATCCCAGGTCGCTGCCCGAGTTCTCTCCGCGACAAGTCTTGTTTCGAGGAAATTTTTAGAACTGTTCCTCCGAAGAAATTTTACAAAGTGAGACTGAAGAAATTTTAGCAAGTGTTGTCGAAGAAATTTTAACAAGTTAGTGTCTCGAATAAATTTGACAAGTCTCGTCTCAGAAAAATCTCAGAAGTCCTTGCCGAAGTAATTTTACAAAGTCAGTCTCCAGAAATTTTAACAAGTGTCCTATTCCTACTCTGCATCGCGTTTATAAGAGAATTTCCTTTCCCCTTCCCAAATTGTTCCTAACACCAAATCTCTCCCCTCCCTCATGGCGAAGCTTCCCATTGGCCGAGGGTGGCTGCGTCGCAGAAATCTGATTAACCAATCTCGTGTTGATTTTTCTGTAGTTTTCCGTGAATGCTCTCTGTCTGTCGCTGTCTTCGCTCTCTCTCTTGCTTCCCTTTTGTTAGTTACTCCGGGAGCTGATCGCAGCTGTGTGGACACGTGCGCGCGAAAAAAACGCATTTCACGGGTTCTCGACGGCCGGCAGGGGCTAATCGACACCCTACTGTGTTTAGAGAGAAACAGCTCCCGCGGGGCTTCTGGCGCCCGGGCGCGTGCCAGAACGAATGTGACGAGTTAGCATTGTCCGGTGGAGGGATCAGTTTGATGGCCAAGAAAGGTTCTCGCTTACGACGTGTCGTAAATGTGTCTTCTTCGCCTAATTGACACCCGGCCCAACTCCATCGGGCTTGAATTCCTCGGTCGCGCGGCTGAAGGAATGGCGCGAGGGTGGCGCTTTGTTCGGCGAGAGGGCCGGCGAAGGGGCAGCAAGTATTTTTATGGGGGGCTAATAAACATTCCGCCTCTGAAGACAGGGGGGGGCTGGGTGCGTTCGGGGCTGGCCCGATGCGCGGTCGGGGGGTGGGCGGCATGACGAAAGAACCCTCCGCGGCGGTAGCCGCGTCCCGTTGACCCACTTATTTCTGTGCCGCGGCGCGAGCTATTCCCAGCTGCAGGAATTCATTTGTTATTGGCGACGCTATAATAAAATTATATTTAATTAATCGGTGACGCCACATTAGCATCCCCCTCCCACTAGATTGATAATTCGAGTTTCTTTGTTAATTTCTAATAAAGGGCGAGAATTCTCAATCGTCGAAAAAAATAACAGTGGTGTCACCTAAGATAAAGAAATGCTTAATTTAATCCTTAATTGGAGGCTTAAGATACTGCGCCTCTCTGTCTACATTACTAATTTTCTATAATTAAAAACCCTTATTTTTACGATGCTTACTTCTGATTGTGACAACTAGTGTCGTATGGGTCGCAGGTTCTGGCGAATTGTGGACAGAGTTCTTTGAAACGTGACATTTTACTTTATTCTTTGAAACAAAAATCGTAAATTAAAAAAATCTTCAACCTGTCATAACCCTGTTCCCGTCATAATCCCGTCATAATCCTTGAAAAAGTCTTCAACCCGTCATAACTAAATTCAATCAATTCTCTGTCGTCCGGATGGGTGATTATCTGCCTGTGCAAGTTAACAAATCTAGTGCCGTAAATATTTTGTTTTAATCAAGTTTCCTAAAATCTCATCTACATTTTTCGGCGCCTCGTTCTCAGGTACTGTAGCTTTGTTAATGTGCCTCACTTTTAGGCAAATTCTGACTCCCGTCTTTCTTTTACAACAATAGGATTTAATTACACCGCAACACTTCTCTCTCTTATTCCCTCATTAATCTTTCCCCCCAGTAGTTTCATTAACTCGTTCCCTCATTAATTATTCCCCCAGAAGTCTCATTGACTTGTCCCCTAAGTGATTACTGTGCAGGATAATTATGGTCGGCAAGGGGTATCGTCAGTGACGTTAATCCGAAACAAAATCCTATAACAGAATGAGTTGGACGCGCGAACACATTCGAAAATTAAAAAAAAATACCTGCTCTAGCTAGGAGCGCTCGTGGTCATTAATTAAGTCATTTTCTTTGCTCTCATTGGGCTTATGACCCCACTCACGTCTTCCCCCTTTATTCTAGGACGCACGCAGTGTACTTGGTTCTACTCCGCCGTCAACTTCATCCGTAAGTGCAATTTCCTTACCCCCACCAAAACTCATAATATCTCTAGAAAAGTCAATCACCCCATCATTCTCCTTTAAGAAATTAACCCCCCCAAAATTATATCGTGTTTTAAATCCTCTACTACTAGACAAGGGATGTCAAATAAATGATCTTGTACCTGAAACGAGATAAGGGCCTGCTCATTAATAGGCTTACTTCGTTTATTTCCTACTCCGATAACTTAACACTTAGCAGTGGGCAGTGTTGGCACGGGCACTTGTTCACTTATAAGGCGAGAAAATAATTTCAATGAAATGGCACTGATTTCACTGCCTGTGTCGACCAGTGCACGGACAGGAATTCTACTCAATTTAAATTCTAAAACAGGGCATTTCCGGACACTCTTTGACTTGATTAGCCTCCCCATTGCCAAAATCGTGGAAGGCGTAATCTACAGATATCGTTTCATCGCATGGTATCTCTGCCACAATTCGTTCGGGACCCAGATGACCCAAACGTTTCTAGTTTGACGAATTTGTTCTTACATTGTAATTGACACTAGTACCGGAACCGTTTCCCTCTGTCGAATTTTCCGGTCTCCCCACGGGCGGTTCAGAAGGCGGTCGCCTCTCATTGTAAACTTGCCATGCTTGTCCCAACTACCTTCCAAAATTTGCTTTTCAAACTCGTAGCGGGCTTGGTCCCCCAAAAATTTATCCACGAATCGATCTCGGGACCCCTCATAACTGCTCGTGAACGGATTGATTGCTGTCAACCGGTGGGCGGCGCTGCCACGTAACAACTCCTGCATGAACCTGGGTTTGAGCGAGGAGGGAACCGATTTAGTTAGAGCCATAGAAATTTCGGCTCGATCTAATAAAAATTTGGGGTTCTCGTCCGGAGATCCCGAAAAACAAATGTTTTGTGGGGGCGCCCACGAAAATTGCGAGCCTGCCTCAGCCGTGGGAGAGCTTCCTACGCTGTTTTCTCCGTCCCAATTTAAAGGCTCTTGCACTAGGATTTTGACATTCCGGTCTGTTTCTTCCCTAATCTCAGATTTGTTTCCCATCGCGTATTCCTCTTGCGCATTTCCCATAGAATTTACTTCTTCCTGTGTTTGATTGACTTCCGAGCTTAATTCCTTATCAATCTCATTAACGTTTTCATTAAGCTCTTTTTTTGTTTCCTGAGCACACTCTTTTAATTCTTTAAGACGCGCCTCCCAAATTTCCCAATCATCTTCCCATTGCGCCTCCCGAATTTTCCTATCTTTTTCCCGTTGCGCCTCCCGAATTTCCCTATCTTCTTGTAGCTCCCTAAGAACTTTCCTTTTTTCCTCCCGTCGCGCCTCCTGAATTTCCCTAACTTCATCCCATTGCGCCTCCTGAATTTTCCTATCTTCCTCCCATTGCTCCTTCTGAATTTTCCTATCTATTTCCCGTTCCTCCTTTTCTCTTTGCATCCATTGTTTTAGAATTTCCACTAAAATGGCTTCACTGTCGCGTTGCGCCGGTGGGTCACTCGAACTGTCTGAGCCTGCTAGATTGACACCTGATTCGTCGGGCATTTTTACTGAGTTCTCTTGTTCACTTAGTTTACTATTATACCGCACACGCAAACACCGACACACGCAACACAGTACAAAGACAATAAACACAAAAACACAAACAATAAATACATCAATCAGAGTACACAAATTATTGACCCTCCTACAACTTTCTTCCATCCATTTATTGCGGTAACTTGTGATTTAAGCTGTCGCAATAGAATTTTGAAGGAGCTGAACCAAAAAAAGTTAATAACAAAATATTTTATGAGCAATCTGACTTCCTAATCTCGGGGTCGCTTACTGGGGTATTTAACAATACAAATCGAGCCCCACTTGGGAAAGCCAAATGTAATAAAAGCGATCAAATCGCCTAAACTAGCCCGACTAGGGACCAGCCGAATGTACTACCAGCGGGGGAGGGCGCCAGGTTCAGCTCCTGAAATATAACTGAGTGGAAGAGTTGGGAGGTCAAGAATGAGCAATTGAGTCATTTGTGACAAACAACTGTTTATTCCTGGCACCAAAAGCTGCCAGGGGAATTTACAATGTCGCAATGGGCGACGCAAGTTCTTTTACTACTAAAACTATTCTGTGAATGAATTATAAGTGGTTACTCTGATGGGCCTGAGCGCGGCCACCTGCAGTTTTTCGCCGTTACAATAGTTCAGTGAGACGGCATCGTCTCATAGTTTCACCAATGGCTGCTGGTCTTCGTGGGTGGGTCGAGGAGGCAGCCTCAGACAGAGGTGGCGGCGGCTCCGGGTTGCTGATCTTCTGCGGCGCGTCTACTCTCGCTCAGGTAGCGGCGATTCCAGATTGTCCGCTCGAGCAGGCTCAGAGGAGGCGAGTCGCCACGGGCGCCGACGTTGCGAAAAGGGCTGTCACTCAGCCCAGGACGAGAGGCGGCAAGGCGGGCGGGCCGGAGCGAAAACGGCGCGGGATCCCAGGTCGCTGCCCGAGTTCTCTCCGCGACAAGTCTTGTTTCGAGGAAATTTTTAGAACTGTTCCTCCGAAGAAATTTTACAAAGTGAGACTGAAGAAATTTTAGCAAGTGTTGTCGAAGAAATTTTAACAAGTTAGTGTCTCGAATAAATTTGACAAGTCTCGTCTCAGAAAAATCTCAGAAGTCCTTGCCGAAGTAATTTTACAAAGTCAGTCTCCAGAAATTTTAACAAGTGTCCTATTCCTACTCTGCATCGCGTTTATAAGAGAATTTCCTTTCCCCTTCCCAAATTGTTCCTAACACCAAATCTCTCCCCTCCCTCATGGCGAAGCTTCCCATTGGCCGAGGGTGGCTGCGTCGCAGAAATCTGATTAACCAATCTCGTGTTGATTTTTCTGTAGTTTTCCGTGAATGCTCTCTGTCTGTCGCTGTCTTCGCTCTCTCTCTTGCTTCCCTTTTGTTAGTTACTCCGGGAGCTGATCGCAGCTGTGTGGACACGTGCGCGCGAAAAAAACGCATTTCACGGGTTCTCGACGGCCGGCAGGGGCTAATCGACACCCTACTGTGTTTAGAGAGAAACAGCTCCCGCGGGGCTTCTGGCGCCCGGGCGCGTGCCAGAACGAATGTGACGAGTTAGCATTGTCCGGTGGAGGGATCAGTTTGATGGCCAAGAAAGGTTCTCGCTTACGACGTGTCGTAAATGTGTCTTCTTCGCCTAATTGACACCCGGCCCAACTCCATCGGGCTTGAATTCCTCGGTCGCGCGGCTGAAGGAATGGCGCGAGGGTGGCGCTTTGTTCGGCGAGAGGGCCGGCGAAGGGGCAGCAAGTATTTTTATGGGGGGCTAATAAACATTCCGCCTCTGAAGACAGGGGGGGGCTGGGTGCGTTCGGGGCTGGCCCGATGCGCGGTCGGGGGGTGGGCGGCATGACGAAAGAACCCTCCGCGGCGGTAGCCGCGTCCCGTTGACCCACTTATTTCTGTGCCGCGGCGCGAGCTATTCCCAGCTGCAGGAATTCATTTGTTATTGGCGACGCTATAATAAAATTATATTTAATTAATCGGTGACGCCACAATAGAAAAAGCGTTATTAACAAACTTTGAGTCTATGTATAATGATTATGAAACTATTACAGCGACAAAGAGGAACACAGATATCATTCCGAAAAAAATTCATAAAGAAATTAGTAGACGTCGGCATTATTATATTTGTTACAAAATATTCAACACGTTGCGTACAGAACTCAAAAATTGTGATGTTAATACACGAGGACAACGAAAGCGTATCAGATCCTGGATTATTGATTTGAATGATTCAGTAATTCAATCATTCTATCAACCCATGCAGTGACTATGGAATAATGTCTGAATATGTCTCAAATTATATTATATTTTATATTATTTTTCATTTTATAATTTTCATTTTTCTTTAATTTTGTTTTTTCTTCAAAAATTGATAAATGAAACAGGTAGACATATATGATACATGATTAGTAATTGCAGGTTCTCGCACAAGACTATGTCTTCTGCGAAATAATGTCAACATTATTTGTACTTTGTTACAACCTGTAAATAAATAAATAAATAAATAAATAAATAAATAAATAAATAAATAAATTGCCATCCTTGGTGATACACAAGTGCGCTAACGTCAGAGCCTTATAATGCATTTGGCGCTCAGCAACTATTTTCAACAGAAATATTTACACAGCGTTTCTGGTATCAGATGTGGCAAGTGTGCTCAGTGGCAATATTACGAGTATAAGTATCTGCGGCTCACTATTCTGGAGGTCCTGGGGTTCGTGTCCCGGCGGTGGCGTATTTTTGACAGTAGATTCATTCGAATTTCATTACTGATAGGACTACGTCGAATTACATTACTGTCTGCAGAGAATACTGGGACATTGCTTATCCAAGAAGGTGACAGTGTAATGAGAGTCGATTATGAGTCCAGGCAAATTATCTGGACTAAGAAACTATTTGAAGGTGGAACTCGTCTCGGTAGCTCAGAAGTCGCAGCCAAACCAGGAGACTTTAGTTCGATTCCCGGTCGGGGTGACTATTGCGTTGACAATTTCAAATTATAAAGTAATTTAATTAATGAATTGAGCTGTTTTAAAATAAGACATTTTAGACCTCACAAACGTTTGGAATGTGTCATACGTCATGTGTGGAACGTTTGGAACATTTGGAATGTGGCATAGTTTAATACTACTATTCTCTCATGAAGCTTCTATTCGGCCCTAATAAAACATCGGCGTTGCTCGGTGGAGAAACATGACTCACACTGAACTCGTGTATCATCAACTTTGCCTAGCACCTGACCGATACCATTATCATTCACAACATGCACGATGCCTTCGCGGAACTACTGATAAACTACATTACATGCACGTGCTCTACAAACTGCCCACCTTTGATCAAGAGGCAATGCAAGGGCGACTTTCAATTTGTTCATTCGGTAGTTTGTCTAACTTCGTTTTGGAAGTTTCTGTTTATTTTAGAATCAACGGCTTAGTGACGTAGCGACGCACTGCTCAAGTATACAATAAATTTGTATTGTAGCCAAGTCTCATGTGTTCTGTGCGATGGTACGGTAATATAGGCCTTCCCTTATCTGCCTAAACGCAGATCGCAATTACGTAATAACAGTTGTCATATTCAACTATTTAAGCTTACAAGTCTTGCATGTTTGTTTTCTCTATTGCATTTTTTGACAACTACCTTTGCACAATTTAATTTGAAATGAACAAATATTTACCTCGAAATATGAAAATAACTATTTATGTTATAGTTCAGATTGTTGTGTTGTTCTGTTTTCAGAAACATTTTCTGAAAAAGGCTCCAAATTTTTCAATGAATTTCCATAGAATGCATATGTCTATATTTCACTCTTGTGTAATATTCTTAAAGACGTTTCAATTCTTCTGTAAGAGGATCGAAAAAGTTGAGAAAATGTGAGGAAAATGACGTTTAGCCGCCAATATATACCAGCAGCTGGGGAGAGGGTGGTGCACAGTCGAACAGCTAGCTCAGTCTAAAAAAAACAAGAAGCTAACTTGTTTGAGAAAGTCTATACCATTCTGTAGCATATCTAGTTACTTTCTTGTGGACGTACATATATACAGAGTAATACATGTATTGTGGAGAAATGTATGTAATGCAACGGAAGACCGATTTCAAAATTCCAACGGAAAACACATTTTGAGGACTCTTAATACCGAAAACATTTTTTCTTTCTTCAAATCGTCTGTCCGTCCGTCCGTCCGTCCGTCCATCTATCTATCTGCCTGTCTGTATGTATAAAAAATGGGTTCAAAATGTTCAATGAAAATTTCCGTATATGTCCGCAATTGCCTTAAAATAATATTTGTTGTAAATAATAACAAGAGTTGTACTATTCGGGGACCAATAAAATGAGAAAATATGAAAAAAATGTCTTTTAGTCGCCAATGTTCGCAGCTGAAAGAGGGAGGGGCAAAACCGAAAAGCTAGCTCACAGAATAAGAAAACTACTAGACGAGAAAATTTGTTCCATCGTGTATCAATTGTAGTTAATTTTACAAACAACTTTTCATACACGAAATCGCGTATTATAATTGTCAACGATTCAATTTAACGTGTGAATGTGTGAAATTCCAAGAGAACCGAATTTGAAGCCTCATATCAGAAAACTATTATCAATCTTATTGGTATATTTTAAATAATGAAATTATACCGATCAGTTGCCGGTGCATATTCGGATACATCGATCCCTTACCATAAGTGCCTCCCTTCGAAATTTCATCGACCCCCAGGGTGTCGAAACCTGCCCCTTGCTAATCTCTGATCTACAATAAGAGGAACAAAAAATGCACATACTCTCTTATCGACTTTTAAGTATATTTCAATTACATGTATGTAATACAAGTATATGTCCTGCACGCGCAAGATTTCTTGATATTCCACTGTAGAGGGCACGGAGAGAGGAGGGATCTGGCTACGTCATGGCTTAAAAGAACGTACCAACTGTGGGCATGAACTTTACTCGCCAAAGCGTGCCACGAGAAAAGCTACGATTGTTTTGGAGGCGAGAGTTAGATCTTGGAAGAATTGAAATTGGTAGCTGCCGCCCCGAGTCGGACCTAAGTATCTCAACGGGCCGTGCTATTCAGCGCTGGGCAAGAATAGGGAGCTCGTGTGTCAAGTCAACATGCGCGAATATTGTTACGAATTCACTGTCCATCTATCCAAATATACGAAGATAAGGCAATGCCACTATACTTAAACGCCGAATTTGATTATTCCGATGCCCTTAATGAGGAATCAGACATTCCCTCATTATTTGGGAATTTTGATATTACGAAAATTTACGTATTGAAATGATTAGTCTTCAATTTTACAGGCACTAATACAACTTATTTTGTTGTTATATTTGTGGTGCCTATTCCTCTCATGAAAATAATACCATAAGCTTTTAACAATACATCTAGGGTATTGCGAAATAAATATAGTTTTTGTCCTAATTGTCTTACATTTCTCTGTATTGGCCAATTATATGCTGCAACATCAATCATAGGACACAGCGTGCCCTGAAAGTCCGACCTTCATTAATGTAATTGTTTGTCGTGTTTCTTTAGCTGTTCGGCATAAGTACATTGGTAAAGTTCTACGAAGTCAACTCGTCGGAATCGAACATTTTTTAATGCACTCCTGCGATTTCCAATGACTATTCCACTCGTAAAATTAACACCAATAGTGTTTAACAACACATTCAAAATGCCCCAATCAGGGCGGTGTACCACAAAAAAGTTTTTCGCTTCTTTTATCCGATTTTGTTTACTGGTTCTCCCTTCTAGACAATCATAATCTGTCTCTCATCCATGTTAGGAGGCGGTATACATCGATCGCTATGTCGTTGTCCAATAAACCGCTTATGTATTACAACGTAACCACTTTGATTTTAACATTTTCAATATTTAGGGAATTTTGGAACTCTCTTGGACATAATTTGACTGGTGGAATAGTTCTATTAAATACCACTCGCGCTTTGGAAATTTTCATGTTCCGCTTCAGGAATCGGGAATTTTTCGACAATCTCCAAAGAACTCGTGGTATTTACCTACAATAAATATACTACTGTATTATGTTCCTACGTGTACTAGTTAGTTAATGAACCAACACAATGAATATTGTGTTAATGAATATTGTAGGTGAGTCATCCAATGTTTCACCTGCCAAATAACAACTTAAATCAATGGAGCTTGAAGAAGCGTTGTAACAGTGAACGTCGATGTCACTAAACAAGCGTCTCGAGAGCCTCTTAATTCGCCACCTTGTCGAGGCAACGCTTCCTCGTCGATCGGGTCCCTTCCGCGACGATTCCTCGGACACTTCCTGGATGGGCTGGCCCCTTCCACACCGCAGGGCTTATCAGCCGATAACGCTTCACCTGCGCCGCGCCGCCCCGGGCCATCTTGGCCGGCCGTCACCGCCGTCGCCCGAAGCAGTCTGTCGCGCGGACGCCACCATGGACGGCGTCGCCCCTGCGGAGGAGCGCGTGCTCTTCGTCGTAGGCGGCGGCGACGAGGACAATGGCGGGGGCGGCGGGGGCGATATCCCTGCCCTCGCCGTCACCCCCGCCGCCCCCGCCCCCGCCTCCACCCCCGCCGCCGCCGCCGCCGTGGCGCCCGAGACCGGCCGCGTGCGACGCATCAACTCGGTGTACATCACGCGCAAAATGAAGAAGGTGGCGGACGAGGTAGTACTCGTGCAAGCTCGTTGCTGATAATCACGCGACCATGGTTTGCTGTTTGTTTTTGAGTGCCCAAAAGATGGTAGGAAAGTTCCATGTTTGCTTTACAAATGTCGGGTCTATACCGGCTGATTTTTTTAACAAATAATTTCTGTTTTCCCGTTTCTTTTTATTTTTTAGTGCCGTTAATCTCCTTACATTCTCTTCATTTATTTTTGTGAATTCTCTTTTAAGCTCTCTTTAGTTGTGTTTTATTTTTATTTATGACTTTGATGAAATACAGTCGGCTCTTTCGCAAATGCAGATTACTTCAGTATATGTTGCAAATGTCTAGGGCTAGTAGGAGGGTCGTAGTTGATCCACTTTTTCCAATGAACTTGTGGGAAATCATATCTTGCAAAGTTGCACATGCCCCTTTTCCACATAGCGCCCCAGATAAGTAGGAAACTCGTTCTGTATTAGTGTTTGTCAGGTTTAAGAAGTCTCTCGCATTAAACCGTAGACGGAATTATTCACAAAATTGTGTAATTTCCTAAAATTGCAACAGTTTGAATTTTTTCGCAGTCTTCCTAAATCTACAGTTTTGAAGACAGTGGTTTTTATTTTTCTTCGGTATAATGTAGTACACCAAATAGTACTATAGTATACCATGGTCATTAAAATGTTTGAATTAAAAAACACATATGTGTAACGTTATTCGAACCTTTCGTACGTTGTTATTATTGACATTTGAAAGGACTCATGATTTCACACTTTTTTGCACCCAATAGCTGAAGATGGTCTACCAAAATCACAGGTTTCTCAAAAAATACAACTTTGTCAAAATCGCAAACATGTTCGAGGATATTTAAACCGGAAAGGGCGTTCTTTTTTCCAAACCCTTCGACATTATCTTAAAAACAGCTTGAAATTATTTCTCGAAAAGATTCATAGTGAAAAAGAGATTTAGTTTTTTTAGTATAATCGTATATTTTAATTAACATTAAATCAATACAACCAATAAATTTACAAATATTTTTAATTTAAAAAATGTGGTGTTTTTTAGCAAAGCCAGCGTCTAAAATATCAAATTTTCCGGAAGATAACCCGTTTTTTTTAATTTGAATGATACTCTAAATATAATACAGGTGTGACAGTTTAAATGTTGCAAACTTCAAGGTCATGTAGAGGGATCAAAAAAGGTGAATATTTGCAAATGAACATGTTGTGGGAAATTTCATATAACGGAATTACAGGTTGAAATCTCCCCCTTATTGTTAGGCAACCCTTTCTGCACAGCTGTTTATCAGGTCACGTCCTTACGTCGAAGATATTTCATGTTCCTACCGCATATAAGTGCTTACGGGTTGCCTAACAATCTGGGGCGAATGTCACTTGTGTAACTCCATCATGAAATTTTCCTCAACATTTTCATTGACGAAGGGTAATTTTTTCCTCTCCAGACGCCCTAGGCGTTCGAAACATTTAATCTGAGACATTCAGAACAGATACGCGTTGCTAAACATTATTGATGGAGTTTGCAACAAACTGGGTTATTTCGATAATAAATTTGGGTCTTAGAAGCTATTAATAAATGGGTATTGACAGTGTTTCTAGTAGTTTGATGAATATGATTTTGAAGAAGAAAAAACTGAATTATTTACATGTATATAATTTTCAAAACAGTTATTTTTATTTTATATCACAAAAATCCGAGTGCTTCTGTCGTAAGCGTATTATCACATCTTTAACAACCGTAAAAACGTCAGTATTTATTTTTTCTACTGGTGCTTGTGGGCGTTTTTAGTTGCATGTTCAGATATATTGTGGAACTAATTGAATTGAATTTCATGGTACACTGATGTACCTAGGGGCGTTTCTAGGTACGTTAACAGTTAGTGTGGCTAGGTACAACAAACTGCATTCAATAATGAAAATGACTGCTGTTCTTACTTTTACTTTTTCGTGTAGGTACTTATATACGTAGTATAGAGAAAGTTATGTAATGTTGGGGAAAATAGATTTAGAGATTCCAACAAAATTACACATTATGGGTTACCGAATTTTTTTCTTTTATTTTTTCTTTCTTTCTTTCTTTCTTGAAAACGTCAGTCTGCCTCTTTGACCGTCCGTCCGTCTGTCCGTCTGTCTGTCGGACTTTTCCCAAACTGAATAAACCCCTGTCGATCTGTCCTCACGCAAAGCTCTACGATTTTGAAAAACATTCATTAATTTTTTGTGGTACTTTACATGAGGCCGTTGGGACATTTTCAAAATTGGCTCCACATTTTGTCTTTAAGTTTCTAATAAGAATAGTGAAGTACACTCATAAAGGTGGCATCGGTCCCATTTTCACCGGTAACTCCGAATTTTCAAAAACTGCGAAAGATTGAAATTTGTTCTAATACAAAATTGAATATGGAGATTTTTTACGCCGCTATTATGCACATTTCCAGCGATTTTCATACATTATTGCATTAGTGAGTGGAAGCGCTTCCAATGTCTTTCACTTGAGTTTTTCGAGAACTCAAAAGTTTTCAGTGAAAAAATTCAAATTTTTCAACGAATATTTCCTTATAGGACGAGGCTCTACTCTTCTATAACATTCTTAAAGTAATTTATTCAGTTCTACCGTTAGGAAACCGTAAAATGGAGAATTTTTCGAAAATGTGTTCTCTTGGCAGCTGCCAAGAGCATGTTTCAAAACCGAAAAGCTAGCCTAGACCAAAATAATGATAAAACTAACTAGTACGAGAAAGTCTGTGCCATTTTGTCGCACCACTATTACTAAATTATCTGCAGGATAGAAGTATACAACGTGTATTAACTGCATCCTACGGTAACTAGTATGGATCTACTTCGATTTTCGTAAAGCAATAATAGTTATTACCCTAGTGAAGAAAGTAAAATGCAGAAATACTTTTGACACGTAAAACTTATAAATTCTTATAAAATCATGGAAACATCTCACACTAGAAAATCTTTTACTTTAATGGCAACACCGGTGTAGGTAATATAACGCACATTTCCTTGAAAACGCTTTGTCCGTAGGTTCATCTGTCAAGAGGTACTACAGTTTACCCTGTTAGTATGAGAATTTTTTTTAATTTAAAAAAATATTTGTTGAAATGTAAATTCTTTAAGGCGGCAAGTCGTAATCCAGAACCTTTAGACCTGTATTAGTTTTGTCAACTGCATTGAAGAGGAGAGTGCTTAGAAATCTGTCAGCAGCGGAAGTAGACATGTTATCACCCAGCATCCTCTCACTGCAATCTCAGCGGTGTGTAGACTAACGAGCTTTTTGCATCGGAGTCTTACCACAGCCACAGTATGTGAATTAATGGAAGAAAGTTGTGTGTTAAATACAATGAAATATATTCCCAGCACACAATGAGCAAAAGGAAGTTTAACATTTAGAACTGCGAAGTTTTTAAGTAATATCAACACCATTCGTAAATTGAGATTCGAACTTTTCAAAACGCCGATGAGTAACCAAGATAATATAGTCTTTGGATTCAAAATGATCTTTGAGGAATTTGGAAACTTGATTTAAATATTTACTTTTATTAGAATTATGTAATTATTTTTTTAAATATCGTATAATATATATACAATACAAAAATAATATAGTATAACATAACAATGTAATAACAAATATGTTTATTATTTAACATTTATATATATCTATACCCCCCCCTCCAAAAAAAAAGATCGGCTGGATCCATTCTTGAGTCTATATACATAGAATGTGGGGTGTACATTTGACACAAGAGTGCATGTAGTCAGTGGAAAATGTAATACCCTCAAAAAGAATAGCGACGAAGTTTCTTGTATGTATCATTGTACGTTATTACTTTAGGTATTGTACCAAAGAGTGTGTGGATTAAATTTCGGTTCCGAAAAAATGGTTACTCGTTCTGACCTAACAAAGATTTGGAAAGAAGCAATATCCGAATAAATAATCCAATAATCCTCCAAGAGCTGTACGATTGTTTATGTGTCAATGCTAAAGGTTTTATGAATTGGGGGTTGAATGTTTTAAAGTGAGCTCTGAAACCTGATGGATACGATTCTTACACGTATTTTATAATTATAGACATCTGTAGTGGATGATGTATTGAATACTATAATAAACGTCATTATATGGTCCTTTGTCGTAATACATACTCATTATCTTTATTATATGTGTATTAAAGGCTAGTGTAACTAAAATGAAATTTACAAACAATACTTGAAGTTAATTCTAATATTTTCATACATATTCCAAACCTGACATAATTTATTTACCATTTTTAGTGTTTTGATCTGTGAAAATATTGACTCAGATTGATTCTCAGATCGAAAAGAATCGTCGCAAACTCGTTGGAAAGGTTCTCTCACGGACAAGAAAAAGAAGTCGGTGGCGAAGTACCCGTGAACTTGCTCTTGCCATTGCGTTTTGTAACTCCACGTCCTTGGCGATACGCCTTTGTTAACGTCAAAGGCTCTTTTCCATGTTATCAGGAAAAAAACGCCGCACGAACTATCGCCGTTTCTTAGCGATAGATGCGACATTGCGTGTGCCTTCGTAATGCTTTTCCCCACCTTTCGTCTAGAAATGTCGACGAATTATTGCTGCTAACTTTCTCTGCAGTTTGGTTAAACTATGCTTGAATATTTCCTGACAAAATCCGACCAGTGACATAGTAATTAAAAAAACGAAGTGTCTTGAGAATAATTAATACATAAAATCTAATGTGTGGATAGTTACATTTATTCGAAGCTGCCATTTGTTTGTCCGCTTTTTTTTCCTTTTTTTTTTCTTGCCTTTTTCTTCCTCTATTTTGTTCCCGAGGTTTCGTCGCTTTCCGACAGAAATCATGGGGGGGGGTATGTGTGTGTGTATATATATATATATATATATATATATATATATACACACACATACATACATACGTACGTACATACATAGTTTGTTAACGTGATTTCTTTAAACTTGTAGGAATGCACCGCATTCTGACCACCTATTAGTGTTTTTACAAAACTACTCATTTTTTCGTGCATACCATTTAAAGATTTCAAACGAGGGATAATATCGAATTGAGAAAGGTGTTTTCTTTAGAAATATCTGTTTTTTAATATGGGAGGTGAATGAAATGTTCGAAAATATTTTAACAATTCGCTTACAAATGCTGGCATATTGTTTCTTTTTATGAAAAACCATGGACACAAAACATCGTAAGTTTATGACCGCTAGAAGGGAACATCCCCCAGCACCAATCACGTTTAAGATGAAAAGCATTGATACTCGCAGATTATGACATATTTGCATTATCAGGATCAACCCGCATCATACAGTATTACATGCAATCCGCAAAACATATACGCCGACACATTCATACTTCGCCATCATGCATAACTCGGAAACGATGCGACCTCGAGTCTCTTCAAAGTACTCTCTCTATTCAGATCTTCCTATTTCATCCGCAGGGGACGCGCTGCACTATGTGCCGCCGCAACGTTTATAAACATATTTCGTAATTAAAAGAACAGTAGTTATTTATGGTGGTGCTATTTTGTGAGTAGGAAATGTCGCAACTGGAAGTAGTAGGCGAGCAAAATGAAATCACTTTTATCACGTGTGTTTTATATATTTTTTTCCGCTTACGCAGTAGAAAGTAATGTAATGCTGCGCGAAAACAATAGCGAATTTTCGGCAGAAAACTCTTATTACAGGGCCCTGGTAACGAAGAAGTGGATAAATCCAGTTGTTAAATTTAGGGAGGGGTGGGGGGATCTTCTAACACGTGATGTAGCCAGAATCCATGTTTTGTGGGTCTTTGATAATAATCGAATCGAATCGAATCGACTTTGATAAATCGAATGACGACAAAACGTCTTCTGTTCGATGTTGTTCCGACAATGATCTACCAAATATTTGTTCTCGATCCTTATCAAATAAACTATGGATTACCAGTTTTCGTACCCGAGGTAATCTCAATTGTACCCAATGGTAAATGGGACCCCAATGACCACGGATACTCGGAAGTCTATATACAAAATAAGATTTGTGAAGGTGTTAAATGTTCCTGTTTTTGCGCAAGATCTGCAAATACATTTTGTTGATAAATATTGAACAAAAGTACAATTACTTCTGAGCACTGAAGTTATCAAATCATTTTTATAAGGGAGATAATTAGGGCGTTGTAAACCGAAACAAGAACTTTTCAAGCCTATAACTCTAAAATGGTTCATTTTTGAACAAAATCTTATATAAACTTGTATCTACTTAATTTTATACATATATTTTTCAGTGGGATTGATAGTTATGGAGATATTCGGAAACAATTTTTTTTTTAAATTAAAATAACAACTTCGAAAAAGCACCGTCCATCCCCCGGCTCATCCCCCTCACTTCAGGATTTTTTAGTTTGTTGTGCAGAGGGTTCGAACAAACAATCGCGCAAAGTTTCAAAACTCCGGGATATTTTCACTCTAAGTTGACTGGGCTAATAGAACTGTACTCACTTTGTTCAAACGGTTACGGCTGTATTGGCTAGTACTGTCTGTGGCTATCGATAAGTTAAAAACCTTATTTTTCATTCGAAACTAGCTCGGACGGACGGACGGACGGACGGAGACGGGCCGACAGACAGCTTTGCCTTAATTCGACTTTTCAGTATCAAGGACCCACAAAACATGGATTCTGGCTACACCACGTGCTAGAGGATCCCCTTCTGTATTTAGCAGCGGATTTCTGTCGAAAATTCTCCGTTTTCCGGCGCACGATTACATAACGTTTTCTTATGAAGTACCTTCGTGAGGGCGAGAAAGGAAAAACCTTCGTTTCTCTGTGAGACACGGAAATTTGATCTTTAGTCCTTAGGGCGCCTCATTTCCTTATTATGCACGAAGGTAAAGTCTGTTGCAGCCTAATGTGTGGGTTGCATGTGCACTTGATTTTCCACTTACGCTAAGCTGCGAACAATATGGTTTTCGTCTTAAATGTCTTTGATGAAGTGGGGGAGGGGTTAATTCCATATTCAGTAGTGATGCACTTATAAGCATGATTCGTTGTTTTTTATCAACCTTCAAAATCCGTCTTCTTTACTCGGAATATTATTTATAAAGAGAATTTTGCCAACAATTTTAATTTGTATCTGTGCTGTAAATAGGTTCCAAGCACTGATCTGTTCATTCTCACGTTTGTACATGCATTGCTAACCATGAGACTCATTATCTTGTGTTACATAAAGCTGTACACACTATTAGGTGTTTGCGTTCTGCTGGGTAGTATGCTCAAAGGCAGATGATATGGCACAGGCCTATACATTAAAACGTTTTTCAACACTCAATAAAAAATTTTCTGATGTTGGCAAATTTGTTAGAACTGAAAGCAAGAAATATGAGGGAGTGGTATGTGCAAATAGAAAAGTATGAATTATGTTTTCATGTATCATCAGGATTTTTGAAACTGCTGCTCATAATAATAGCACAATATTATGACTTCAATTGAATTTTTTTTAATTAGCTGAAGACATTGTGTTTTATTGAAGAAAGAGTTCCTCAGCAATTTCTGAGATTATTTGCTCCTTTTCAAGAATGAAAGTGTCCAAATCTAGGGAATATGATGTACTTGTCACTATAATCATTAATATTTAATTTATAATTTGATTTATAGAGTCCACTTAGTACTTTTTTTTTTTACTTACTAGATTTTGAAGTATGTTCAGACTCATTTTATTTTCCCTGTAAATGTTAAATATGGATATCCAGATCAGTGTGTGTAATGTAATGTCCTAAATCTCTCAATTGTGAGGATACTCATATTGATTGTTTTTCCATGTCATTTGCAACTGTAGCAATTCAAGTTTCCTATTTGGCATTAGTCAATTAAGTTTCATTTCATTATATATTATTTTCCTCTGTTGCAGCTGGACACCATCTTCTCGCGTCCCCGAAAGGGGGGGCGGGCAGGTGGTGGGCAGGTCCCCCGCCCACACTCTGAATCTGAGCTCAATGTTGTGGAGGACCAGCAGCGACAATACATTGAACAACTAGATGAACTAGGGCTCAATGACAAGTTAGAAGACATGCTGGTAATATATATTGGTTGTAATCAGTATTTTCTTAACATTGTGTACTTAACATTGTTAATCTTTTAAGCCCCTATAGTCAAAGAAACTGAAAAATTTAAAAGAAGTTTTGTTTAATCTGATGGTACATTGAGCCATTTCAGTGTATAAATTTTGATAGTGATACCATCATAAAATTTCTCATGATGAATTTCAGAGAACTTATTTTTATATTTGTGCATTGTAGCAGGCAATTAGGATTTGTTAATTTTCTGAAGCAACAAATTCTAATTGTTGAAGAATAAAAAATAATAATAATAATTCTGGGTGGAAAGTTAATGCAAGCTTTTGACCCCTAAAATATGCTATAAAAATATTGAAATATGCTCAGAAATTTTTAAAACGTGCAACCTTTGGTTATAAAAACATTAATAACATGTATTTTGCAACAACACTCACGTATTTTATAGAGAAAGATGGTGAAAATTAAAATCACTTCTGCACATTTTATTTTGCATTGTGAACAAAGAATATCTTACAAACATTTTAAAGATTCTCTCTTCATAGGAAGTGCCTTCTATCAGATAGTATTGTCTTCATTTTGGAAAAGACCTTTCCACAATACATAATTTGATAGGGAGCATATTATTATTTTTATCATTTATTTTGCGTATATTGTCTGAAAAGCAGGTATGCAGGGAATGTATTTTCTCATTTGAAAACCATCTTCACATTTTTATACTTCTGTTTTTACTCAACAACATTACCTCTACAAATTTTACTTCCCAAATCCTGGTCGTCAGTAATCTAAAGGTTTTTGTGTACACCTATTTGAATCGTCTAGCAACTTGCTGATTAGCATTAATGAATAATTTTTATTTACAAATAAATATGTTGGTTTAGGCAAAAGCTTTTTATATTTAAAGCACACTTTCATATCAAATTCAGTATTTTTCCATGAAACAAAGATATTTTAAATTTATGATAGATACAACCATTAAAAACATTGCAATTGCATTATCTTGAAGACTTGTGTTAGGCAACTTGAATAATTTTACCATATGATAAACTTTACAAACTGTCATAAGATTTCAAGAGAACAAAATAATAATTAAAAATTGTGAAGAGAATGTTTTGGGGTAAAGTCTCAAGAATTTTGAGATCAGAGGATAATAGTAATTTATAACTATAATGAATTATTTTTCTTTGGTGTTACAGAACGATATGAATCTTTCTGAGGAGAAGAAAGAACCTTTACGAAATCAATCAGTCGAAGTAAAGAAAAAGATGCTCCTAATGCATTATAAAGGTTTATACCAGGTGAGAGTAATAACAAAATCTTTTAAAAAAATTATTTTCATGGATGGTATACTCTAATTCAGTTCAATAGTACATAAAATGTACTACAGTGCATAAAATCTTTGTAAAATGAGTGCAAACAATTTTTGTGCAAGAAAGCAATATTATGCTAAAAGTTGTGTTATAAAAACATTAATTTACAGGAAAATAGAAACAAATTTGATAAGCCTGTAGATTACATAGAATATCTTGCCACCCCTGATTTAAGTACCAACAAAATGTACTCGTGTATTGAAAGTCTTCGTATTGCTCTCACCAACAACACAGTGAGCTGGGTAGAAGAATTTGGAACCAAAGGATTAAAGAGTGTTTTGTCCATTCTTAATGAGTGTTACCGCAAGTAAGTGAATATATATGTCAATTTTTGGTATAAAAATAATTCAATAGCTATATTTTTAATGAGATAACATAGTGAGCAAAGTTCACAAAATGTGGATTTTTTCTCTTTTCTGAAGTGTGGGAAATGATAAGATTATGGACAAATTATGAATTTATTATTCACTGTAATATTTAGGATGTAATTTAGTTCATTATATTAAAGTATTATTTTAAGAATCTATTGAGATTATTATTGGTAATATTACTTTATATTTTGTTCCTTTTTGCGGAACTGTGCTGTAGTGACTGGTGAGTAACTACAAAATGAAGTTTCTTGTTGATAGTGTATTATTATTGTTATTGTGTTGTTTCAAAACAAACATCAACTTAATTCAAAAAAATAAAATTTACTTTCCATTTTTTAGTGATAGCAAATATGATAGAATACAACTGGAATGTATTCGTTGCTTAAAAGCTATCATGAACAATACAGTTGGTCTGAGACAAGTATTTGGCCAAAGAGAAGCTCTCACCATTATAGCCCGTTCTATGGATCCTAACAAGCAGAGTGTCATGCTAGAAGCTGTTAAGCTTATGGCTGCTATTTGCTTAGTGCAGCCAGATGGACATGAAAGAGCCTTGGAAGCAATAACTATGAGTGCAGAGCTGAAAGGCCGGGAAAGATTCCAACCTATCTGTCAGGGTCTGATGATTAGGAATGAATCTCTGAAAGTAAGTTAGAATTACTTTCATTTACACTTCCTGAAAGATTAAATTATATTATTAATTATTTCTTTATTTGATTTAGAATTATTGGTAACTTCTGTTGTTAGTTTTAGAACTTAACAAACATGCAAACACATTAACCACCTTGAGACCACCTTGCCTGTGAATGAATGATAGCATTTTGAATTTTTTATTGGAGTAATTATTTATTGTGCGAGAGTTAATAGTGATATGATTAGCATTCGTTTTCTTTACTTCTAATCTTGTTTCAATCTATTACTGAGATTGGTGATCAGATGAACTGTAATTCAGTGATCACGATGATTTCATTTTTAGACTGCCTGTTTACAATTAATAAATGCCATTGTACAATCACCAGAAGATTTGGACTTCAGATTACATCTTCGTAATGAAGTTATGAGAGCAGGTCTGATTGACATCCTTGAGGTAAATTTCCATAATTATTTCATTTCTATACTTTGGTTTAAGAAAAGACAAAGATGGATATGTTGTAAGTAACATTGTTTTTCAGACCTTAGAAAATGACTGCAGTGAAGATTTAAGTGTACAAGTAAAAATATTTAATGATCATAAGGAAGATGATTACAATGAATTCATCCAAAGATTTGATAATGTTCGATTAGAGCTGGATGACGTTAATGATTGTTTTGAAGTTATCAAGAACATGGTGATGGATACTATGGCTGAACCATTTCTGCTTTCCATTCTACAACATTTACTGTTCATTCGAGATGACAGTCTTATCAGGTATGGCCTGTTGCTTGCATAAGCAGATTATCATCAATAATGTTACCTATTTCTTATTTGTACTTTCATTCATTTTGTCCGTTCTTTAGAATGATAATTATTATTAGTATTAGTATTTCATCATTCATGTCATTCCTCTGTTCCAATAATTTGAATCAATATTTTTTTCAGAACGCAATACTACAAATTAATAGAAGAATGTGTATCTCAAATTGTGTTGCACCGGGGTGGATGTGATCCAGATTTCCGAGCTACACGTCGTTTTCATATTGATGTACAACCACTTATTGACACACTTGTTGGTTAGTTTTGTATTTTTATATTTTCAAAGTTCGGTTAACAGAAATTGTTCAGAAGATACTTACTGTTTTATTAAGAAAATATTTCCATTCATTAAGATCTTTTCTTTTTAATTATAACAATTTCTATATTAATGTTGTATTCTGATTGTGAAATTTGCATTTTTATACAAGAATTAAATTACATCCAATTTCTTTATGCCTATTTAATTTTTTAAAATAAATATCTGAACTTATTTTTCAGAAAAATCTCAAATGGAAGATTCTCAAAAAGTTGCTGATCTGAGTGGGAAATTAGAAGAAGCTATAGCCATTAGACAAGAAGCAGAAGCAAAACTTGCACACGCAGAAAAGAAAATTAGTGAACTTGAACAATTAGCTAGAGCTGGTGGAGTCAAGGTAAAGTATATCAAGGGTCAGATAATAAAATTCGGGGTAGTTGAATATTTATATGTATCTGTGTGTGTGGTTTGCTCATTATTCATTAGGCTCAAGGTAATGGAATTGTGTGTTATGAATAGAGTTAGAAAATTAGGCTCTAAAAACATTTATATTAGAGCAAATTTATAAGCTTTCAAATGACAGTTTGATACTTTTGACTTATATGAAATAAATTTTCTGTTGTACATCTTTTCAGTTCTCTTTTTTGAAAGGTTTAAATAGCCTCTATATTTTAAACATGATTCGCTATTTTTATGTTATTGTAAGTATCTCTATTCTCAGACTTTGTTTTTTTTATGGCACTGGGAAGAAATTTAATTCCTATCTTATTTATTCCTATGCTCTTTTTCCCCTTACATTTTTCTCACAAAAAAATTAAAAAGGGCAATGTCTAAGTTCTAGTTGTGATGAGTGTTTAATGTAATTTCATTAGTTGCTAAAGGAAATATAAGTAAAGTTGTCTTGTAGAGGTTTCATTATAATTGCATCTGATAACAATAATTCATTGTAATAAATTACGTATTTAATCACTTGTACTTTTCAGATTGGTGGAATGGGTGTGCCCCCACCTCCACCAATGCCTGGAGGGCCACCGCCACCTCCAATGCCTGGCATGGGTGCTCCTCCTCCACCTCCAATGCCTGGCATGGGAGCACCACCGCCGCCTCCAATGCCTGGCATGGGTGCTCCTCCTCCTCCTCCGATGCCTGGAATGGGACCTCCCCCTCCTCCCATGCCAGGAATGGGCCCACCTCCTCCACCCATGCCTGGCATGGGTCCTCCCCCACCAATGCCTCCTGGAGGATTCCGTATACCAGCAGCACCTGTCATGGAAGTCTTACCGCATGGATTGAAACCCAAGAAGAAATGGGATCTCCTTGCACCTGTCAAGAGAGCAAATTGGAAGACAGTAGGTTTAAAACCATTTGGTGAAAATGTTTTATTATCAAATGAAACATTTTAGTATTTGTAAGTTAAGAGATATCAATTTCAAAAGTTTAAAAATAAACTACAAGGTTTATGTTTGGTTTGCAGATTGATCCCAAGAAAATGTCTGAGAAGGCCTTTTGGGTTAAAGTTCAAGAAGAAAAGTTGGCTTCTGCTGATATTCTTAGTGAACTTTCTCAGAGATTCTCCACAAAACCTGTAGTTAAGAAAACTGATGATGCTGTTGACAAGTAAGATATTTTTTTAATAATAATTATTATAATTATAATAATAATGATATTTTTTTAAATATTGACCTAGTAACAACCATTTATCATGTTTTTTTAGTGTAAATATTTTTTAAGAAAACTAAAAAAAAAAAATTATGATCAGAATTATAAAGAAATATTTATATACTTAGTAAAATAGTTGTAAAGTATAATATGTTTCTGTCTAGGGGTACTAATGGTGGAACTGGAAAGAAAACAAAAGAACTTAAGGTTTTGGATAGTAAAGTGGCCCAAAATATTGCTATCTTAATGGGAGGTTGTCTGAAGCACCTTAGTTATCAAGATGTAAAGCGTTTCATTCTGCGATGTGATGACACTGTACTAACAGGCAGTGTGCTAGAGCAGCTTGTTCAGTATCTTCCTCCTCCAGATCAACTTCGTCGCCTAGAAGAATTCCGCTCTCAATACAATGAGCTCACAGAAGCAGAGCAATTTTGTGTCACTGTTAGTATACTTTAGCAATATATTATTTTTTATTGCAATTACTACAATAAATATATTCCTTAACCA
The DNA here is from genome assembly GCA_038098605.1 of Gryllus longicercus. NCBI lineage: Eukaryota > Metazoa > Arthropoda > Insecta > Orthoptera > Gryllidae > Gryllus > Gryllus longicercus. The sequence continues at coordinate 1,928,345 of JAZDUA010000166.1, forward strand.
AAAATATTTATAACTATAACATTTGTAAGTTTCATTTTTCAGTAGTTTAAAATGTTTAATGGTTAATATTTTCTTTAAACAGTTAAGTGAAATAAAAAGGTTGTTGCCACGTTTGAAGTCAATGATTTTTCGTTTGCACCAATCTGAGATGGTTCAAGATATTAAACCGGTAAGCTTTGTCATATTCAAATTCATAAACTTGTATGTTTCTCTCAGTTTTTATTTATTCCTATTTGTTTTGAATGTCTAAAGAATGTAATTAAACATCTTTGTTTTAGAACATAGTAGCAGGTACAGCAGCTTGTGAGGAAGTAAAGAATAGTAAGAAGTTTGCCCAAATTTTAGAACTTATTCTTCTTCTTGGAAACTACATGAATACTGGAACTGCCAAAAGTCAAGCATTTGGATTTGAAATAAATTTTCTCACTAAGGTAATTGAATTAATAAATACTAACAGTTTAATGTAATCATTGGTAATGTAGTTCTTGCATTTGAATTACTCCTTGAATAGATCCTTATAGACAATTTTTTAAGTATAGATAAGTAACTTTTCTTCTTTTTGTATTGTTTTTTTTCTTGCCATCTCCTGTGTCTATTTTTGATTACCTTAAGAGTAGTTTGGTTGTGTAATGAACTATCAAAAGAAAATAAATTTTTAATTGGTTGTCAAAGCTAGTTATTAATCAGAATTCATTTGATATTTACTTTTTTGTTGTTGTTGTTTTTTATAGTTGAGAGACACTAAAGATGCTGAAAACAAAATGACTCTAATGCACTTTTTGGCAGAAACTGTAGAACAGAAGTACCCAGATTTACTCAATTTCCCAGAGGAACTGGGTCATGTTGATCGAGCTACTCGAGTCTCTGTTGATACCATTCAGAAAATGCTGAGACAAATGGATGCGAGTATTCGGAATTTAGAAACTGACCTTGCAAATAACAAAACACGACAAGGAGAAGATGACTTATTTGCAGATGTAATGGGTGTATCCTTTTCAGATATGCTAGATGGTATTATTTGTATATTCCCCATTAATGTACTAACTTGTAGTAAACTTATAATTAGAGACAGGAATATACAAACATACACTATGCAATATAGATTGCTTAATTTTAACAACACATATTACAAAAGTTGCACCTTTTCATGTTAAAAAAATCATTGCAAAGTTTCCATTACAAGCTCATAAACATGTAACTAATTTCCATCCTTTTAATAATTTTCTAGTGAATTTCTGTGATACGAGTCCTTAGAATTCGGTAGAAGATGATCTTCTCTTTCAGGTCATTATCTCAAAATGGTCAAATATTGAGATACATGATGCCATTGTTATGCACAATTGAGGGTAAAAACAAGTTAAATATGCACTATCAAATTTTAGCATTCTACTCATTTTATTACCTTTTGTAGCAATGAACAGTGTACTATTTTCCAAATTTTCATTATTGTGATTTATGATTGTTTTAAAAAATGATTTAGACTGCAGAAAATTACTTTTTCACAACATAACAATAGCACACTGAAACATTGGATGTTTTGAAACCCAGAACAATATGCATAATATCCATCAATTTAAATGTTAACATACTCTATAGAAGAAAAGTACATACCATGCTCGATAAAAGTCAAAATATGATATTTGTACGGAGACACTTATAAAGGTCCATTGTGCATGATTTTCTCCAGAATGGTTCCAGAACACTGTACATGCATTGGAAAAGTATACATTTTTTAAATGAGTTTTACCTGATTCAAATTTAGAAAATTTAAAAGCTGTAGTAAATTTATTTTTGGTTGCATTTGCATTTACAATAAAAAAACAAGCACATGCATGGAAATCCTGTCTGCTTACAATTTAATAATACATTATATATTTTTTATGTTATATTTGGAAAGCAAGGGTAAATACTTTGGTTAATACAAGACGCAACAGCTAATATTGTGTTATAATCAACTAGCTTTGTCTTAAATTAAATTGAAAAAAGCAGATTCCATGAAAATGGTTCCAATAATCTTTATTTCAATGAGTAGAAAATAGTAATAATTTGTTGTACATTGAAGTTTAGTTTATATTATAATGTAACAAATGAGTATGTTCTTTGACTTCATTCAGACTTTTGCTAAAGAGGCCCGTGAACAGTATGAAGTAATGCAAAGTATGTTTCAGAAGATGGATTCTATATTTACAGATTTATCTGAATATTTTGCTTTTGAAAGGTCTAAATATTCTTTGGAAGAATTTTTTTCAGACATAAAAACTTTTAAAGACTCCTTTGTGGTATGTATATTATGGTTCTTATATAAGAACAGAATAGAATAGAATATTTCACCTGAAATATTGGCTGGATATCCCAATTGGCACACTAGGCATTGGGTCTAGGATCTTCAAAGATAATATTCATTTATAGAGGAAACTATTGGTCTTCAAATTTGCCACTTTGAGAATTTTTCTTACAAATTAGTAGAAACAAAATAATTTCATCAAATTATAAAATGAAAACTTTCTACATGTAATTTTTTGGTTGTGTTTCTCTATATTTATTATGTCAAAAATATTAGTAAAAATTTAATTTGTACTGCTTCAGAATGAATTTAGTGCACACATTTAATTCATAATAATCTACATTTTAAGATTTAAATTATAGATTACAGATTTCCATATTCTACAAAACATAGTGCTTAGGGCTTACAAAAAGAGTAATCCAGACATGTACATAGTACAATAACACTTTCAGTTGCAGGGAAAATGTAATATTCTAGGTGCATTTCAGAGAAGAAATAGATAGAAATCCTACATTTCTACTTTCCTGAATTATGTGAAGTACACACACACACACATATATATATATATATATATATATATATATATATATATATATATATATATATATATATATATAAATAATGTTAAAATAAGGACTGTTGTATTTCCAGGAAGCACATAAAGATGTAATTAAACAACGAGAACAAGAAGAAAAGATCCGACGAGCACGAGAAGCACGTGAAAAGGCAGAGCAGGAGAGATTGATGAGAATTGAGCGCAAACGTGCTTTAGTGGATATCAAAGGAGAAGCTCAAGAAGGTGTTATGGATAGTCTCTTGGAAGCTCTTCAGACTGGCTCGGCATTTAGTAGAGATCAGAGACAGAAACGAGCTCGACCACGTGTTGCTGGAGGTGACAGATTGATGTTGTTTTTTTTCTTAAGTACGGGGAGAGGAGCTGGGGTGTGTGAGTGGTTGTGTGTGTGGAGGGGGGGATCTGCCTGTGTAAGCATGAGCACATGTGTGTACATGGGTGTGCACAAATGTCCATTTAAGCAAGTATGACTGTACTGCTATGTACAGTTTTTTGTTGTTGTTAGCATTAATTCGTATGTTAACATTTCATATCAAACACTGCTATAAAATTGCTGAAATGTACATGTTTATTTGTGTCTAAGCTATTTGATTTTGAGAAGGAATTGCTTAGTAAACAATTTAACATCATCAAACATGCATTATGTGATGAACTCCACTCTTAAACAAATACTGGATACTGCTAAAAGCTCATATTAAGAGAAAAACAATATATAGGTAAATGAAAAAGACATTTCATTCAATAAGCAGTAATTTATAGCCATGAATAATGACTAGCAGCAACATGTCTGTGGTTCATTGTGTTGGTCTTGTGCAGTGTAAGACAAGTGTGTATGTGCATGTATTGTACTGATTTTTAGTATGTGATTATCCAGCCCAAATAATCTTTCACTTATCTATCAAATGAGGGTATTTTTGGGTGCAAATTTTGTGTATTTTTGTATTTTAACAAACACAGAAGAAATGTTTTTAACTGAAAAAGAAAAATGATTTTTGTGGTATAATCTAAAAGCAAAATAACTAATATAGATATGTATTTTGTAGCTGAAAGGCGGGCTCAGTTGAATAGGAGTAGAAGCAGATCTGGCCTTGTTGGGGGTGCATTAAGTGGCAGAGAACTATCGAAGTGAGTACTTGAATATATAGTTGCAAAATTTGATTGTATGCTTTTAGTACCAAAATTGTATATTTTAATGTAAATATAGTGCAGTTATTCTTAAATTATTACACTATTTTTTTTTTTTCTTTTCCAGTGAAGTCTTGAGTCAAGCATAGCTTCCTCTAGATATGCATTTTATCAAACTTGAGACATCTGTGAGACTGCTTCAAATGAGTTTGCAAATTGTAACTTATAGTACAAAGGTTATTGCATTTCAAGATATTCTTAAAATGCAAAACTCTTGAAAAGAATTTGCTTTGCTCTGCCTTGAATTATGATCTTCAAGATGTCCCATTTATTTACAGAACATCTGTGATACAAAAGTGTGGCACATGATTGAAATATCAGTGTATATTGAAGACTTCTTGAAATTGTTTCTTTAAATATTACATTCATATCTCTGTGAGCAACATGAACCATTGTGAATATTTTGAGAAGAAGGAAGATGTTCTTACTTCAACAAAAAAGAAGAGAAGTTAAATTTCTTGGATTATAATTATAATTGTCAATTAGATAATGAATCTCATTTTTATATTGTAAATTTTTATTTGTATATTCTCTGACTTGAAATATTCAAGTTTTGTGTACATTATTTCATTGGCTTTGACCAGCCCATGTATTTGCCTTTCCTATGAATTGTTTAGTAGGAAATGCATTTCTCACAATAATGGCTTTTATTATCCATCCTCAGTGTCTCATTTCTTTGAAGAAAGAATCGAATAGATAGTTCATCCAGGTGTAATTTAGTTTCATTGTGAAGATAAAATGATGTGAAGTAAAGTGCTCCTTAACAACATTCACTGTTACTCAAACTATTCTCTTGCCTGTTATTTGAAATTCAACATTTCCATTCTGTTAACCAGATCTCGACTGTACTTATGGAATAATTGTACAAATTGTAGTTGAGTACATTGTTTGTAAAAAATATTCATAAATCTCAGAATTGTAAAAAATACAAATTTTAACATTTGGAAAGGCTCTTTCTTCTCCAAAATCCGAAATAAAACAGCTGTTACTACTTTTGCTCAGAGAAGTTAGACTGCAGAATTTTACAACATTGATAGATTCTGATGTTGTTATTTTTTTAATGTACATAATCTTGTAATTAAAGAAATATTTAAAATTTGTATTAAGAAAATGTGTATATGTCCAAAATCCATGGGACCAGAAAAGGTGTAGAATACTTAGCATTTCTGCTGATCTGTTAATGCACAAATGGAGTCAAAAGCATGATTGTTCATTTCTATTGTTTTAAAAAACATTCTACTGAAATAACTAATGTATAATTATGTTTTTAACTTGAATTCTCTGAAGAAAAAAAATGGTGTCTTCGGTACTCTCACACACCCGTAAACATTGTGATTATTATTTATTTTTATTAAAGAGATAATTTTTATAATTGTACATAGTGTAAATGCATTAACTTGTACTTACATTTTTTCCAAAATCAAATGTCATTTTAATAAAGCTATGAATTTAACTGTTGTAGAAGTGTTCACTTACCTTTTTCTTTTAGTTGTTTATAAATCAGACCTATTACTATTCCTAGAAATCTAATTTTTTTCTCTCTAATTACCATCCTATGGCAATTTACTGTAGCTTTCATTTGGTGACTGGAGCTAAACGATGATCTGTGTCTTAAGTTGATGAATAAGATGATGAACTCTGTTGCTATCCTTGTGATGGGTGGCCAAGAGATGGATGCTCTTGCTCCATACTGCAGTGTGGACAGATAAAACAGGACCCGCAATGAAACGTGGATTTTTCATACAGAACAGATAACATACATTTGTAAAGTCCAGAAACAAAATTAATTCATTGTCAAGGAACATTTACATACCACAAGTAGGACAAACACACTGTGAATTTCCTGACCTTAAAAAATCCCGTACCTTTGTTGGCATTGAATGCACACTGTGGGGGTTTAATGGCCAGTAAGTTAACCACTTATACACACGTAAAGTAAATTGTACACATCATTGCATTGCTCTGAAGAGTAAAAACACAGGGGGATAAGGCATTATTTACAGACGTCTGGGCATCCAACCATCAGTTTCTGTATACAATGGTAATACTGTAAAAGTAATAATGTTTATTTGTATTGAAAATTTCATAAATTCATCATAAAAGTATAGCACCAATATAATGTAAAATAAAATAATTTACAAACAAAATAACACTAAAAAAGAATTAAATGAAATTTGGAATTGGATGTACCATCAGGAATATGATCCTGTTTTGCAATTACAAGGATAGTTGGGATACAGTTGCAACATTAAGATTAAAAGTGTAGGTCCTAAGATTGAACCTTTAGGTACTTCAAATTTCTCAGGGAGAAATCAGAAATGTGACCATCATTCAGATAAACTCTTTGGGATCATGACAAAAGGTAACTGCACAACCATTATATTCTATTACTCAAAAGTCTGTAGTAGTGACATTTTACTAACAAAAGCTCATGATTGATGGTATCAAATCTTTAAATTGGCAACTGACTTGAAGAATGATAACTTAGTGTTGTCAAAGGCTTTAATGTCCTGATTAGACATCTCAAGAAGAGAAAGGTTCTGACATTGTCCTGCACGAAAACCCAATTGCATCATAGTATTAATGTAATAGGTCAGTTGTTTTTTCCATATTATCTTCTAGATTTTGGGCAAAATGACAGAATTGAGATTGGACGAAAGTTATTGATCCTTTCTTTCTCTTGCTCTCTCTTTCCCTACAATTTTAGATATAGTAAATGTACATTTTTAACACTCTGGGTTCTTTTTTACCCCCAAGCATCCTTAATATATACAGGTACATTGCAGCTGTGTTAATGCTTTTGTGGATTGAAATGATCTCACATGAGTTTCTTGAAATCTCAAAAGTTTTTGAATGTCAGTCAGCCAAAAAAATTGATAAAATGGGATAATATTTAATATTATTCACATTCACAAGTCTTCTTGTACGCAAATTAGGCCTGGTGCATACAAGGCCAAATTGCTCTAATATTTCAGGCGAGTCGATGGAATTCAAAAGGTCTAAAAACAGACTTCAACACATCTCGAATATATTTACGATATTTCTTTAATAATAGTAGTAGTAATAATAATAATAATAATAATAATAATAATAATAATAATTATTATTATTATTATTATTATTATTATTATTAATATAATTTATTTCGGTTCTTTGATACTACAAGTACCATTTTAGACCATGTCATGAATTGAGTTTAACAAACTATTGACTGATACAAATTTTAACATAACAAATATATTTTCTCATAAAATAGGAGTTACAAAATAATATTTAATACTATACTATTAGTATACAAATAATTAGATTGAATATAAAAAATACATATATTGTCGCATATAATACAGTTAATATACAATTTAATACATACAATTTTTTAATATATAATACAAAATTTCATATCTATATTTATCTATACACTTGTACATGTAGATTCAGTATAGTACATTTCATTTTTTTCTTAATTCTATGCAAACCACGATATTCTACAGGTCAGATAATGTTTTTCGATGATTCGTCTAAAGAATATAATGCTTTGTTTATTAAGTATTTTTGAGTTATTTTTTGAATTTGCTCTGATTTTTTATTTCATTTGGCAATTTGTTGAAAAATTTTACTCCTGAAAGATAAGGATTTCTGTCTGCTTTTTTGAGTCTTGTACTCACAATGTGTTTATTGTTCTTATTTCTGATATTATAGTTAAATTATAGATATTATAATAATTATACAATATAAATATTTCCACTGTGATAAATTATAAATCAGGTAGTTGTGAAATAAGTGAAGAGACATTTCATTATTCTTTAATTATCAATAAGCTTTTTTTTCACAGTTAAAAATCGTTTTGAATCTTTTTTGTTACTTTATATTATTGAATTTACTTTTATAAGAACACGCAGTTGATTCCAAGGAAACTGTAGTATTGAAGTTCTTTGGAGATAACATCTAATCATAACTATCGATTCAGTCCATCCATTCCTGCATTTGAATAACTGGAGGAACCAATGAAATGAAGCTATTCAAACATATTTGCGTCATAACGGCCGCACCTTGGGTTTTTTCCGTTCACAAGTCGGTCCCAAAGAGTATCCAGTACAGTGGTGTGCACTAGATAGGGCACATCCGGTCCTTATTCAAATTCCATACGGTAGCCAATCAGAGTTCAGAGCGACGCCATATACATCTGTACAACACCAACTCGCTCAACCGGACAATATGTGAACTATTTATTCATTTTGAAATTTTTTCGCCAACGAGCCAGTTCGTTACTGTTGGATTCCTTCCTCGTCGACTTATCGTTGTATATTCACGTGCTGTTCGTAGGGCTGTTAACGCCATATCGCAGTCAGTGAATTAGAGAAATGAAGTTATTTACTGCTGTTTGAAGTCCGAAGCGTGCATTTTGGCTTCGAGAAGATGATGGGTGCGTAATGAATGGTGGAATTTTTTTAATGTTCATGTTCAGTTGCAGACCCCTTGCAGAGCCCTTGTTTGGACCAAGCGAGGTGACACCCACTATAGCTATGGGTGTAATTGGTAAGACTTTTTTAATAGAATATTATTGAATAGAGTTTTAATAGAATATATTTTTATAGTTTTAGTAGAATATATAGTTTGATGGGAGGCTATGATACCAGCATTTTTTAATTTTCAGATCCTTGTACACAGGCAGCTTTTCAAACTGAAAATGGTAAGTCTTTGTATGTTTGTAAAATGCAAAAAGAAGCATGCTATTGAAAGCATAATGTATTGGTAATAATTTGTTGTTGATTAATACAGGTTCTAGTGCTGTTGAACATGCTGCTACAGCAAGTGCAGCAGATGCTTATTCTAGCCTTGTGAAAGGTAAATATGTGCTATAATCTCTAAGAATCTCAATTATTACTTTGTTGCATTTATTGAAGATGGGATATATTTCAAGTTTGTCTCCATTTTCAGATCTTTTTCACCCATGTGAGGTGTCACCTCAAGTTTTTATGGACGTTTCTTATGGTATGTTCCTATCAATATACAGTTATTAGTGCCAATTGAGGGCAAATTATAGTAAATAAAAAACTTTTTTGGTGATTACAGATCCTTGTACTTCTGGACAGGTGCAAGAAGCCATTCTGGGAGTTGAATCTGCGCCTTCGGGGTGTGGTAAGTGCACGATATTCATGTGCTTTCTAATTTCGTAATTCTAGATGGTGAATGAAAAGAAACATCTTTCTTTTTGATACAGATTTGTTTTCAGAACATTCATTTGAGGACATAGTATCTTTCTTAACGGCATTTTTTGCTTTTCAGATCCTCTTCCAGAGATGGCTTCTGAAACATGCATATTAGACACTACGAGTTTGACCCTAAGTGGATTTAAATTAATGTTCACTTTGAGGAGTCAGAACTCAGAGAGATAATTTTAAAGAATTATTGTTATGTGCAGTGAATGACTTGCTTCATTGTGCACAAAGTTTCTGAACATATCTCTTTTACGCTGACAGTTTGTAAAGGTATTAACAACGAGAGTTTTAAAATCAGTGTGTATTCTGTCATTGGGTACAGATCCATTATATAAACTGTATTTCCCACATCTGATTTGGAAAGTTCTAATTAAATAAAATTTAAAGATAAAATTAATTCTGTAAAGCATGATCATTTTCTCAATTTTGGAATGCCTCTTGCTATGTTAAGACTTTATTTGAATATTAAGAATACAAAGGTTTTGAGTTTCTGTTTCAGAGGCTATTTTCATGCAATTTTAGAATTTCTTTTATGTCTATTATCTAGTCTGCAATTTTTTTCTTTCTTATTAGTATTAATTTTTATTATTAGTATTGATATAAGTTGCTTATGTATTGTTATACTGTTCTGACAATAATTGTTTCTCATGACAAACACAATCTTGATTCAATTTATATTCTAGTATGTGTGTATCATTGTGTTTTGTTCATCGTCATGCCAATTACATTCTGGATTTGAATGCTGATCCTTATTAGATTGTGAATTGTTATGAGTCGTGAATGCAATGCTTGATTCTATAGCTCAGTTATTAGGACATCTGCCCAGTTATCAGAAGGTCCCAGGCTTGGCTCCTGGTGCAATCAAATATTTGCACTTTGACAATCCATTTTCAGAATTAAATTGTAGTGCATAAGCATTGATGGAATTCCACTATTTGTAAATCATTGTTTTAAAAATGAATGTACTTTCACAGTGGATCCCATTTTAAAAAAGCCAGGCTCTGAACTGTGCATGTGAGATTAGCATGGGTAAATAAAATAATTTTGTCAAATATTTATTGACTAATGAAAAACATTTTTAGGTTGCAACTAGTAAAAGCGGTTCTTTCAAGTCATGCAGAGCATGCTAAAAGCTCAATTTTTTGCACTACTGCTGAAAGTGGGACAATGCTCAAATGTTCTAATAATACTTTGAAAAAACAAAGAAAACAAAATACGTTCATGTGACCTAATTAGATAATATTGATCTTAATGTAACAGTACATAATTATGTAATTCGTGTTCTTAATGGCGTAATTTGCAAAATAAAATGGCACTTTTACACCTTGTGTCATAACTATTTGTTTTACCTGGGCAAATGTACGGTAGTATTTTCATTTGTTTCTTTTCAATTCTGTTCTTATTGTTTATTCATAATGCTTGTAATAATGTAGTATTCCATAGTATTGATTTGGCATATCTACAAGCAAATACTAAATTTGCAATTATGCAGGTGTACTATTTATTACTTTCTGTAATTCAAAATTGTTATTACTAATGAAATTACGAAATTGTATAATATCAATATGCTCAATAAATAGTAGATTTTACTACCCTAATTTGACTTTTTTTTTTCTTCCATAAAATCCTTATAATTATTATTGTGAATTTTTTAATAAATTAAGGCGTGGAAAGTATGGGAGTGAAATTTTAAAGTTCCCGCGTCGCTGGTTTATTTCAAATTTACTGGTTACTTCTTCGCTATTGGCTGTCCGTTTACCCAATAGAAATTATACAGAACAATGTGGCGGCACCGGAAGTTAGGCAAATAAGGCTTTTCCTTTTAACATTGAGTGCAGTCTCTGATATATACTCTTTGATCGAGGTGTGGTCGGTCCAGTTAATCGCTTGGTTTCGCCACGTGAAGGTCAGAAGCTAAGTGATCTTTCTTTTGCTTGAATTTGTGCCTGACGGTTTCAAAAACTCTTCAATATGGTAAGTTTGAAGTGCTTTACAACTTCCCCAAATGTTTATTTTATTGAAGACGTCATTTTATAGAACGTAAAATAGAAGTTTGTTTCCATCAGTTACTGAATTTCTTCATTTGAGTCAAAATGAGTTCCTTTCTCACAAAAGAAAAAATTCCGCCCTGTTTAACCTATTAAATTTCATCGTACGTTAAGGTAGCATAAAGACCAATGTCGCATGTATCTGGCCCAATTTCATATGCAATCGCGTAGAGTAGACGGTCCGTTGTCCCCAATTCGCACGAAGTTTTCTCCCAGGAGTATACGAAAGCCGTTATGTTTAGATGTTCAAAATGGTTTCTTTTCGTTTTTTCAGCGTGAATGCATCTCTATACACGTTGGACAGGCTGGTGTCCAGATTGGCAATGCTTGTTGGGAATTATATTGTTTGGAACATGGGATCCAGCCTGATGGTCAGATGCCTTCAGACAAGACCTTGGGAAGTAGTGACGACTCCTTCAACACCTTCTTCATGGAAACTGGCGCAGGGAAACACGTCCCTCGTGCAGTATTCGTAGACTTGGAGCCGACAGTTGTTGGTAAGTCTTTGATAACTTGTATGGGGAGTGACTGAAGTAGATTGCTAAATTGTTTTAAAAATCTATTATAATAAAAATTAGTTTAAAAAGTTGATTTGCTTGGACTGAAATGTGTATATTAATTGCAGAGCCCAAAACCTTTTGACATGCAGCTGTGCTAACAATTAACTTTGCCCCAGAAATATGGTGACGAGAATTTCGTTTCATAGTGGGTTGCTTTGCTAAATTTTGAAAAATGTAGGGTTCTTGAGTAGAGTAATCAAATAAATTGAAACTTAACAATAGCTTCTGTAGTTTGAAGGTCAGTAGCTCTGGATGATAAAATTTTCCTAATCTGAGGCAAAACTATTGTTGCAGAACTTTAACGTTAATTCTAACTTTTATTTACATTTCTGTCCTCTTCAAAATTGGACACACTCAAAATCATTACTTGGTTGTGTTTCAGATGAAGTTCGTACTGGCACGTATCGTCACTTGTTTCACCCAGAGCAGCTAATCACTGGAAAAGAGGATGCTGCTAACAACTATGCACGTGGTCACTACACTATTGGCAAGGAAATTGTGGACTTGGTTCTGGACCGTGTCCGTAAACTTTCTGACCAATGCACTGGTCTGCAGGGTTTCCTGATTTTTCACTCCTTTGGCGGTGGAACTGGATCAGGATTTACTTCTTTGCTGATGGAACGCCTATCAGTTGATTATGGCAAAAAGAGCAAGCTGGAATTTGCCATTTATCCTGCTCCTCAGGTATCCACTGCTGTTGTGGAACCATACAATTCCATCCTGACCACCCACACTACTTTGGAACATTCAGACTGTGCCTTCATGGTGGACAATGAAGCCATCTATGACATTTGCAGACGCAACCTTGACATTGAACGCCCCACTTACACAAACTTAAACCGTTTGATTGGCCAGATTGTGTCGTCCATTACTGCTTCCCTCCGATTTGATGGTGCCCTCAATGTAGATCTTACTGAATTCCAGACCAATTTGGTGCCATATCCTCGCATTCATTTCCCCTTGGTAACCTATGCTCCAGTCATTTCTGCTGAGAGAGCTTATCATGAGCAACTGTCTGTTGCGGAGATCACAAATTCTTGCTTTGAGCCTGCTAATCAGATGGTGAAATGTGACCCACGGCATGGCAAATACATGGCGTGTTGCATGCTTTACAGAGGAGATGTGGTTCCAAAGGATGTGAATGCTGCCATTGCCACCATCAAAACTAAACGCACAATCCAGTTTGTAGATTGGTGCCCCACTGGCTTTAAGGTGGGCATTAACTATCAGCCACCGACAGTCGTCCCTGGTGGTGACCTGGCAAAGGTACAACGTGCTGTATGCATGTTGTCGAATACCACTGCCATTGCTGAGGCTTGGGCTCGCTTAGATCACAAGTTTGACCTGATGTATGCCAAGCGTGCTTTTGTGCACTGGTATGTGGGAGAAGGTATGGAGGAAGGAGAGTTCTCTGAAGCCCGTGAGGATTTGGCTGCCCTGGAGAAAGACTATGAAGAAGTTGGCATGGACTCAGTTGAAGGAGAGGGCGAAGGAGCTGAAGAATATTAAATCCATTTTGAAATGTACTTTTAAACAAGGAAATGTTTGAAATTTTTTATAAATAAGTTTGTAACATGAATTTCTCAATTTCATTTTCTTTCCGTTTTAGAAAGAATTTTATAGTTACTGAACCCAGTAAATGGCAGTTTGGATGTACTTCTGTTGAAGAATAAAAATTGGGAGCATTAATTTACAAGATTTTAAATTTAAAATTGCAATAGTGCTGGGCTTTTCTTTCCAAATTGCTCAGCAATGTAGTTTGTTAGATGGGTGGTAAAATGAAGCTTCAAATTACACGCAAACACAAACATACACATAAACACACAAAAATGCTTGTTGAACTACTGATGCTATGACTTGCTATGTAAAAAATAATATAAGAAATGTATTTAACAAAATAAAATTGTACAACATTAATGCATTAAATAAATTATTTAGTGTAATGAGCAGTTTTTAACAAAATCAAAAGTTTTAAAACAATTTAGTTGGGAACCTAAGGCTGAGGTTGGCAGATGGAAGTCCTATTTTGACGATAAAACTCGAAGTTTTACTTCATAGCAATTGCTAGTACAGCTGACGTGTGGTGGCAGTGAAAAATTGAAGGATCCAGAGGTGTTTACTAATTGTGGTGGTTTACTATCAAAAATTCTAGAATTTGCATGCAGCTGAGAGATTCTTAGTAGGTAATTAGTGCTGTGAACAGATGTTTAGTTTGAGGGTCTTGAACAATTCTTATATTAAGAGTAGAATGAGATTTCAGGTAATGAAATAATTGTAACATTTATTGAAATGCTTATTTGAACTATGTAAAAATAGTCTCCCTGACAATTGTCAATAAAATATAATTTTTAATATTAATAAATTACAGTATGGTAGCTAATTTTCGAAGTGAGTTCGGTTTTCTCTAAAATAAGTTGATGTAATAGTTATTTATCTACCAAGGCTCTAATAATGGATTGGCGACAAAAAGTAAGCGGACTGTTTATCATTAAAACCAGTTTTTAATGATGGAAATTTGCACACATCGTGCAATTAGTTTTCGACTGCATACATGGTTGTAGATTTGGTCCAGATGGTGCAATGTATTATGTGATAACGCTCGCACTCTCAGATTCGCTGCATCATATACATTTGTTTTATGCAAACACCGACGGACCTAGGGGTAGCAATGCCCCCTCCCCCCAAGGCCTAGTTTTGTCAATCATCCTTTTATGTTATTATTCAATCAGTAATGTTGGAGTACAGTACATAAATAGTATACAATGTAATTTTGTTTATTATTTAATAAAAATGTACAACGCCCCCTCCCCCCCAAAAAGATTGGCGGGATCCGCCGACGGTCTGGCTTGTTTAGGGGTGGAATTCGTGCACTGCCAGGCACGTATAATCCAAAGACATTGGAAATAAAACGTATAATCACATGCTCTTGTTTGTATTATCCGCGCACATTTTCTTGAGCCCTCGCTTCGCTAGTTGCGAGAGGAGTGGAGAGTTTGGTTATTTTCACAAAAGGAATTTTATATCAAAGTGATTCGTCGTTTTTCGATGCAAAATTGTTTCTATTACTGGGAGACATTTCTGTTTATCAGATTTTGTCAAAACGCTCGTTGTTTATTCTTAAATCATCTAATGTTGGCAAAGGAGTGGGGTAGATATGCTGGGGTTCACGAAAACGTGCGCGTATAATACCCTGCCTGACCCTGACCATTCTCTTTTTATCATAGCATTAGTGCAGTATAAAAGTATAGTTACGGAACCAGTTGACTTGACACACGAGGCACAGTGTGGGCACGGTAAAGGACAATAATAAATTCTTGAAATTTCCCACCAAATATAATTATTATTGCTCTCTTATCAGCAAGCAGATAAATTTCAAGCACGTAACTGTTATCTAAGTAGAAAAATAATAAGTATAATAATAACCGTAAACTTACTATAATGTACTTGAAGTTTGTTTCTTTATTCCGTAGGACTGGCGCTAAGCGCTGGAAACCTTAGTAGTATTTGTTGCAAATTTTCTCGTTTATTCCAACGTACACAATGTGAAAAGAAAAAAAAAAAAAACGTACGAAGCTGGAACTATTTTTGAGGAGGCGTTGGCAGCAAAAACGAGATGTTTTAGCGGGCTTTATTGCTACCAACCGCTCTTGCGTCAATGTGGATACCCGAATCGCAAGAATACGGGATTTGAAATTTCAAATGCGTATTTCCTTCGTTTTGATTTTTTTCACGAGCCTCTATAATGGCATTTGCGTCAGGTTCTAGATAGTTGGTAGATCAGATTTATGATTGCCATAAGGATAACAATGGATTTCAGGACATCCGGAATATATTGCAGAGAATATTGTTTATATTAATACAACTAAACAGTATATCAAGTAAATCGTATAATTAAATAGTATATCAAGTAAACAACTAAATAGATTAAGATTCTATCCTACATTGCACACTTCCAAGAATATCAGGGTGACCACTTCTTCTACAACGAATTTCCGTAACTTTTGAAAGTTATATAGAGATAATTGTCCAGGCCCGTCTCCTTATTTTTTCATAACAAAAGTTGTGAAGTATTTCAAGGTATTTAAATAAAATATAAAATACAGCATGACCGGTCGATATTAAAACACTGTTTTTGAGCGACTCCTTTTCCCCTTTGCAATCTAGTTTTCCAATTTTGTACTGCCTATAAATGCTTATTTTATGTTTAAATGCGGAAATGTTGGTTATTCTCTTATGTACTGATCAGAAAGCAATTATCAATAAAGCAATAAAAAATGTAAAAACTTGTACTTTTATTCGTTTTTATCCTGCAGAGTGTATAAAAATCAAACAACTATTGACAAATGGATCCTAACCCTTCATAAAATCAAAACTATTGACAAATCTATTCCATTTTACTACCACCATCCATTGACCTATACTCTCTGACCACCACAGTGGGGGTATTTCGTTTTATGAAACGTGTACAAAATAGCTGTAGTCAAATTAATTTTTACTTTGAATTTATAAACTTTTTTTTTTTAAGTCTCCTTGTCTGTAACAGCATGAAAATGGTACTAGTTCCATTCTTTGCTAACACAGTATTTTCGAAAATTGCAAAAAGTTAACATTGCAAAAGTGCAATATTGAATTCAGAGTTTTATCTCTTAAATGAAATGTGTTCTAAAAAATCAGATATTTAAAAAAGGTCTTGTATAATTTTTTTAAGCGAGTGCTTTTTATTGCAGGATTTCTGCATGAAATTCATACAAATCATAAAAAATTCTCAAAACCTACTACAAATTTTTGCTTCAATTTCTTCCCACGGATAGAAAAATGGACACATGAAAGAATGGCTCAGGTCTAATTTTTGTTAAACTCTGTAAATTTTAGAAAATTGCAAATTTTCAAATATTTTTCAGATTTAATGCAAGAGTGTATGTGCTGTTGTAACATCACTAGTTACATTTGTCTTATGTATGGTGTTTAAAACAAATCATACAATATTTTCAATTATGTTTAAATTAAATGTTAAAAAAAGGTCATACTGTACAGCATTAGAGTATCAGTTTGCATTTAATGAAAAGCAAAATGATAGATTCAGCCGTTTTTTGTCCAAATTGCCCAACATTGAAAGAAAATATTTTTAGATTTGTCAGAACAATGATAAAACAAACATTCCATGAAGGTAACTCTATTGTGTTTACTTCAGAAACTTTCTACGCAAGTGCATAAATATGGATAAGAGAAATGTACTTACAGCATTAAATTTGGTTTAGAGGTGTTTTTTTGTTTGTTTTTTTATCAGTAAAGACAAATTTGAGGCCCCAATTAAGTTGGGGCCTGGGGCAAGTTGCTCAGCCCCACTGCTAGTCGCCCCTGGGTCTACGCTGTGAAACTCTAAAACTCTGGGATATGCATGACGTGGGGTCCTTTTGACTTAGCTCACATTTGGAAAATTGTGAAAATAGTCAATTTTAGGAAACAATAATATCCAAATTTTTCAAAATACATCCTTTTTGTCAGACATCTAAAATAACACTAATTCTTATAAAATCTCCAAGAAATAATGTAATTTCACAAATCAGTATGTATCACAACTGAAAACAATAAATGAAAAACAAAAACTCACAACAAAAAGGAAACTGGATGTAAATGATTTTCTAAATATGGACGTAAATGTAGCTTCACTATGTGCACGTTTTGTTGAACTCTCCTTTTGCTTGTAATGGTAAGAGTAGAGGTCAGAGTTACTATTTTGTTAGCAATTCAGAAAAATCCTACTAGCAATTCGTTTACCGATGCAAATAAGTTTTCTATAAATCGGAAACGAAAGTGTAAATTTTTTTCAAATATTACTAATCTTGCGATTTTTAAAATTTATTATTATTTATATATTTTAAACGTTTACTCATCTTTCAACAAAATTATGGGAAGGGATTCTGGAACTCAAGAAAAGGTGCGCAGATAACCTTCTCCCCAAAATGTCACATACAGTTTTTACTTTTTTTCCTAAATAAATATGATTCTATCATTGCGTGGTTATAAATCCGATACAGTACAAACAGGTTTATTCCAGCTGCATCAAGTACACCATAACAGTAGCATTTCGGCTATCTTCTAAAGTATTTTAGTTGAATAGCTGTGTCACATGTCGAAAACATCAACTTCATCTTTTATCAAGTTATAAAATTCAATAATACTACAGTTTTGCGTGTCTGGGTCCGCATCATGCTTTGTTGACGGTAGAATTATGTTGTTGTTCTCGTTATATGCTGGTGCGGATCCAAAGACAAATTTTGGGAGGGGAAATTAAAAAATTTTGGTCAAATCTGTCATATTATAGATTTTGTAAAATGTCGCAGGCGACACTCAGCTCATGCTGCGATGATTTTATTTGTTTTAATAATTATCCGAAAATATTTCTGCTTGAAAGTTTCGTGACAAGTTAAAATTAACCCTCATACGTCATTATAAAATGTTTTGTGATTATTTATGTATAATAAGAAATACTGTGAAATGAGACATAAAAGCAACATTCCCTACGCCTACAGTGTTACCTAATTGACTGATCCCTCTTGAACTCAGATCATATCACTCTTTTCTCGCCCTGAGAGTACACTATACTGAGGTTCGATCGATAAAATATAGGTAATTCCAACTACGAAGGAAATCTTATAATTTAATGCCGTATTTCTCCATTTTCCACCCCTGTGAATTGGCATTCGTTTTTCCGCCCACAATAAATATACTTGTGCGCATGCGCAAGTATAGCAAACTTTGCTTTGAGAGCACACGAATGTCGTCATTGCCGCGTCTGATGCAGTGTGACGTTATGACGTACTGGCTAGGTACTGGCGTACTGGTACCCCTGGTATAAAATACCTGACGTATGATTGCAGCTCGTGATTCTGAATCTGACGGTGATTCATTTTATTTGCATGAAACACATTTGTGACACTGAATGTTTTAAAATTGTTACAATCTGAACTTTCAGTGAGTAAATTGTCGCTATTGTTAATATATTCTGTTGTCAGTGGGTGTCTTGCTGTTTCGGAAGATTGAATTTGACATTCCAAAATGTTTGCCAGCGGTCCGAATTATACCAAATTGAAAACACATTTGAGATTGGCAATAAATAGACTTAAACTGCTCGAAAAGAAGAAAAGTGAATTGGCCCAAAAATCCAGGAAAGAAATTGCAGATTATATTGCCTCTGGAAAGTATGAGCGTGCGAAGATAAGGGTAGAACATATAATCCGAGAGGATTATTTGGTTGAAGCGATGGAAGTTGTAGAAATGTATTGTGATTTACTTTTAGCGAGATACGGATTAATACAGCAAATGAAGTATGTTGACCAGATTCTTTTTGCAAATTTCATGACATTTTTTGAATCCTAGTTTATACACTTTTGAATTAGTTCAATTTAAAAATGTTTTGTCTCTGTTTCTTAATTGTAACAGAACCTTGGATGAAGGCCTGGCAGAGGCAATTTCAAGTTTACTATGGGTAGCACCCAGGCTGACATCTGATGTTGCTGAATTGAAAGTCATTGCCGATCAGCTGACAATAAAATATGGAAGACAGTATGCTGAAGTGAGTTTGTTTGTTTATATTTTTCTCAAATAATTTAAATTTATATGTGAAACGTGAGGTTGAAGTATAATTTGTATTTGCTTTCTTAGAGCTTCAAAATCTCCAATTTAGGTTGCAGGAATAACTTTTATTAGTCAATATTTAAAATTGAGGTGTTCTGTTGTAAATAATAATGTAATTTGAGCGAAATAAATATTTTATGCTTTTATGATGGAAAAGGAGGAGCTAATTCACTAATTCAGGTACAATTTTTTAACAAGTGAATCGATATTTGTTAAAAGTTCATTAGTTGAAAAATAAAATTTTTGGGAAATGGAAAAAAAAATTAAAATTAATGACACATTTCTAGATATATTATTCTATATATTTATAATGATCATTTCAGCTAAAGAGAACATTATTAAATTAAGCTTCTTTTTTAATTCTGAATGCTCTTAACTGATGTTTTAACAAATCATGGAATAAATTATTTTGTTTTTACTTTGTACTATATTTTAATAACTAGAGTTATGTTAAGGAATATTATTATGTAAGTGTATAAGCAAGTCATAACATTTCTAACACTTATCAAATTAATGTTAAACTTTTCAAACAATTAGCCATTAAGTACAAAGTTCAACAACAAATTACTTTCTGCTTTAGCTTGAATTCCTTTTCTTAATCTTAACTCACTATAGATTTTGTAGCAGTTGGCCACTGTAGTATATTCTAATAAAACTCCATATGTTCTTCAGGTATGTACTGCCTTATTTTCTGTATATCTGCATTCTTTGACCCTTTGTCAGGAACCTTTCCTGAAGGATAAGCTGGAATGCATAGATGTGTAAGATCATGAGTTTGACCAAGTATGAATGTATTATGGGAGGCCCTTTATGGTATTGTACTCTTGTATGTAACCTCTACTCTGAATTCAATTCAAATGGTACAAACTTCTGTCAGAAAATGTGACTTTGTCATTTCTTGATTTTTGTCTCCTCTGACACAACCAACTTGTAAAAGTTATTGAAAGTTCACCAGTTCTTGAAATTAATGACCTTAGATCCTGCGACTTCATTTACCTCTAATTTCCAAGGTTTAGAACTTTTAATAATATGCTCTGTTAATTTATGAATACTCTTAATACCTGTCTTGTCATCGTAGATGTTGTTGTATGACTCCAAAGTTTGTCACATGGCATGAACCTGTGACCCCCATTAGGAATTACTGTGAAATATCATTGAATCGAACTGTATCGATCAAAAAACAGGAGATACCTAGAAAAACTCTAGTTTTTATTTTGATTATGGAAATTGTTGGATAAAAGATGAAGCTCTGTAATATTACTTGGTACATTCTGTTTTAAGTAATTAGCCTATTCAAGATTGAGCTTACTTCATCTAGTGCTTTATGAACATACTCTTCATGGTCGATATATAGTCTCTTATTGCTTGTAAAATTGATAATTCAAGAACGTTCACACTACGTTGTCATAAATAAAATAAATGAATGGGTATTTTGGGTAATGAAAGATTTTGCATGAAGTCGAATTTTAATAACAAAATATTTTCTTCCTTCTTATCTTTGGATGATTCCTCTTTGAGCACACTATAAAACTTCTGCTTTAGCTTTTATGCACCAATACTTCTGCCAGTGCTGCATGTTTGGCCATATCATTTATATGTGTGATTTAATTTTGAGTTGGAGTTCCTCACATTCACAGCAGGTGCCTTCCTGAGGTCTGTCGAATGTATAATTGATTTTTTTTCTGAAGTAGTTTCAGCAGAAACTCCCTTAAATATTAGGGCCATATTTCTCATTGAGTAGTGACCACATGTTTTTTAAATTCACATCTGCACTAAGAAAATACTGTTTCTTTCTAAATATTGTGAATCTTTGAGAAGACACAAGTCTGTATGTTTACTATTCAAGTCAAGTGAGATTTTTACATACCGACTCAAGCTGTGTAATCATTAAACTCTTGCTCATTTATGTCAATCTCAGAATAGAAAGCTTTGATGCATACTTCTTGTCATGCTGCACCTACTACAACATTGTGAATAAAACCTACTGAGTTCACTCCGGAATCCTATTTTGTTTCACTTCTGAAATGTGAATCAAGCTGTGCAAAAATAAATCTTGTTAGTCTTTATTGGGAATGTTATCAAAACTGATACAAATTGCCACTATCAATAGTTTCCAAACAGTTCTTTTGAGATTGGAAAGAAATGGATATAGTAGGATAGGAATTAATTACCATATTTTGTGAAACCTGAAGATTATGAACTAAGAGAAATGTATACAACATAGTAATTTGCTTACATGCAAGAGAATCCAGCTTGTTTTGAAGGCATTGGTTTTCCTTCATGATTAACATATACTTCACCATAAATTTGTGTTGTTTTCATTTTATTTCATTTATATTATATGTCTATTTCTCATGTTTTACTATACTTTTCTTCTCCATTAGCTCTAGCACTATCATATCACTCATTCTAAATATTGATAACTTATCCTGAACTTAGCAAAAGAGTGAATCAAGTTGTTGACAATAATACTAAATGGTCTGATATGACGTTAAAGTGTGATGACAATGGACTTAATGGGAGTATTCGTTGATGTTATGTCATTTTTTCGTCACTTATTTGAAATTCAAGTAATTTTTTAAAGTAGCGTCAGTTAAGTGACTGATGCTGTTGTAACAAACCATACAATATTTGAACTCTCTGAGTATCAATACCACTAGAGGAAATGACATTGTTTTAACACAAAACTGTAACTCTATCCATGTATTTTTTCAAAATACAGAAAACATTAATTTTGCATAAAATAGAGACATGTTGTTTTAACAAATATCGATTCAAGTAATTTTAATTATTTAAAATAAAATTTTTATGTAATAAATCAGGTTTTGCTTGTGTACATATGTAAGAGAATAAGCCTCCCTATAATGCTGATAGTCGATAAACAATAATGAAAAAATATTGTAAAATATGTGCATGTCTTAACATTGGACTGTTTGTACTATTGAATATGAACCTGATAAACTAACATCTGTGAATGTTACAACATTCACAGGTGTTGGTTTATAAGGCTTGAATGATGCATTTGAATCTGTATGAAATCTTGTATGTAGTTCTGAGGTTCCATTTATGTAACTCTTGTTGCAGGCATGCCGTGAAGAAGCTGTAGGAACTATTTCAGAGAAACTTAAACATAAATTAAGTGTGCAATCACCTCCTAAGCTTCTTGTGGAAAAATATTTGATTGAAATTGCAAAAAATTATAATATTGAGTATGAACCTGATCCCCAGGTAATATAAACGTATAAGCAATTATTATTTTCAAGTAAATTTTTTACTAGAATTTCAGGAAAGTTAAGTAAATAACAATAAATGTGCTAATGGAGCATACCATATCAACTGTAATGAGAAAAAGGTGTTGTTTAAACTTGTTTGCATTAAGCAATTAAAGCCCATGTCATCATTTGAGGGTGCATTTACTTGGACAAATCAAATTTCCTTATTTTGAACTAATTTGTGAATTTTATTTTTTCGATAGACATCCTGTACGAAACATAAACAAGTTCTGGAATTCCTGAATAGTAGTTGTTGTTTTAACCTAGAGAGCTAAAGCATTACGCGCCCCTGGACAGGGTGTATTTCTGGCTTGCGTCGGTTCGAATCATCTTTTAAATTCATACTAAGTGCCTGTGGTTGAGTTGGAGGGTGACACCGGAGAACAGCAGATGGTGGTTGATCCACACTGAAATTGATGGGACATTGATCTAATGGTTTTGCTACTTCTTTGAGATAAAAACTGCAAACAGATGCTACCAGGTAGTTCCAACAATGGCTCAGTGCTCAAAGATGTGGTGAGCAGTACACACACAAATTTAATTTAGGCGTTAATGGGTTTATGATACTAATTATGAAATTATTTAACTAGTTCCCCTGGAGCGATTTATACCAAATTTGGTACGATATCTTTGGGCAATCAAGAAACAAACAGTAGTTATGATTTAAAATATTTCTTCAAGACCTGCTTCTTTTACAACAATAACAATAGGAATTTGCTTTGGAGTATATGTACCTTAACTATTGTAGCTTACCCATTGTTAAAATCAAACAAGTGAACAGAGATTAGAGAACTGATACAGTCTTTGTCTTGACTGTGTGGAAGTATGAGTGTAATAGAAGAATTAATTAATTAAAGAATTACTTCAAATGATATCAGAACAACTATTGAAAATGCATATTACTCTTCGTGAGTGGTTGTTTACTTTACATTCGATTGTTTATTGTGAACGGCTTCAATTTGAGAGCGATAAGATTGTCAGTTTCTCTTCACATATACTATATTTATAAAGTTAATGTGGAAATTGATTTTAATTGTATCTATTGCATCAAGAATTTACTAAGTGTACAAGAGATATGATATTAATGGAAAGTCATGAATCAAGAATGTGGTGTTGTAGATATGTTGATGTCAAAATTTACAGGTGGGATGATTTTTGTTGGGAAGACTGCCTTATTCAATTGGTATCATTCATAAAACTTGACAGAAAGCGTAAACATAAATGAAGGTATTTTATTGTTATTTTAGTGAAGATTTCGTGATTATTTAGTTAGAAAATGAGGGACGTTGACCGGGCATTGGATTGTCTTGACAGAGTAAGGCCACAGAATGCTGAGTAGGGGCAGGCATGCCCCAGAATACATAATAAGGGGTGAACAGAGGTGGGAGTAGATAGGATTCCTATCTAAAGGATTGGAAAAATAAATGCTGGAGCAATGCGAGCACTGTAGTTTATTATTAACAGATTAAAATAGGTCTTCCATTAAAAATTGCAAATTTGATTACACTTTACTGTTTTTGCCTAAACACCTGAAGAAAGTGCAGTTACTGGTGTTGTGTAGCATTTTAAGGCAAAACCTGGGCAACACCATAAACACCAGCTACGTAATACATAATTGTGATAAATGAATGCCCAGGCAATGCCGGGTTTCATAAACTAGTACAATATATAATTAAGTAAATTTTCTTTAAAGAATATAGGCTCAGGTATATTAAAGAAATATTGTGAACTATATTGCAAAAATACGGAATTTATTAGGGGCATGCATTTCTGAAATTTGTGCAAAAAAGTTTCATCTTTTCAGATTTGCTTTCTCTGGAGTTGTCTGTGAAGGCTAACAATTTAAGCTGCTGCTTATTTTGTTTAACAGCAATGTCTAAATATGTATTATTTTAAATGTGTGAAAAGCTATGCTGTTTGCTGAATTTAGGATCTTGCCATTATCTTTCTTTACATTAATTGGTATATCGTAGTATACATCGTTAACATCCTCTGTAATGTTTTGGGAAATTCTTGTATTCCTGATGACACTTTTTTTTTTATACAATATCTTGCTGTAATTTATAAATACCAGGTATGTTGGAGGCTTACATTTTCCTTTCTTCATTGTTTTAAAGAGAACACGTTATTTGTGCAAGATATGCCTTTGTGCATACCTTAATGATCTTCTAAGAGTATTCCATTATATGGTGTCAATAATTATTTCTGCCCTTACTTGCTGGGAAACCACTACTTCTCTTTACTGTGTATTGATTGGGAAGTTGCTCATTTTAGGGTGTGTACTGCTAAGTTATCATGGCCATATAAATTACACATGTAAACAGGAAAAGATTCTTAATACAGCTTGTTAAATAAACATTATCATACCATACCATATCAAATGAAAATTTTAACATTTAATGTCATGAAATGTTTATAATCCTTTACAGATAATGAAAGATGATCCTTCAACAATAGGAGTTGATGCATTGTTAGTGGATCTTGGATCTGATAAAAACAATCTCGGTACTGATGTTCTGCCACCACAGCCAGCTGGATTTGTTGGATTCCCACAGCCTCCTGTGTTACCAAAGGGAGATTTTCAACCGTTCAATTATCCTGTAAGTCAAATGAAAAGAGCGTTTCCAAACATTTCTTTAAAGAAAAAAAAACTGACGGTGCTACAGAATGGCACAGACTTCTCATACTAGTTAGTTTTGTAATTCATACTTGTTAGTCCTGTTCATACCTAGTTTTGTTCACTTCTCATACTTGTTAGTTTTGTACAGGCTATCTTTTTGGTATTCCCCATCCTCTTGTCATTGAGTCAAAATTGCTCAATTCTTAAGCGTCCTAAAGGTAAAAACAAAATATTACTACAAGAACATTATAGAAAAGTAAAACCTTGTCCTTTATGGTCATTTTTGATGAAAAATTTGGAACCATTTTCAAGAGAATGTGGTAAGTGGAAAAGAGTAAGTGTTACTGTAAATGTGAAATGTGAAGTTCTTTTTCACAGAAAATTTTTCAGTTTTCGAGAAACTTCATGGGAATCATTTGGCACTTCTACTCACAAATGCTATAATGTATACAAATTGCTGGTGATATAAACATTAACTGTTTTGGATTTATATATATGGTGAGGCTCAGACCATCAGGCTCACTCTCCCACCTAACCACATATTAAGAGCATGAGAGATATTTAGAAAAAAATTTGCAATTTTTGGGAAACCAAAAGCATACATCAAAGTGGCATTGATGTCATGTATCATTATCCGTTCACAAAAAAGAAAAGAAAGTTTTCAGGAAAAAGGCGTTAAAGTCGTTTGTAATAATATATGTATACAAATGTGTGGTAATGTAAATATTGATGACGTGAGAGAAATGTCAAAAAAATTACAATTGTATTAGGCGTGTAGTAGTAAAGTTACAATTGTGTAGTAGCAGTGCTCTACTGCGCACACTTTCTCTCATCATTGAAAATAGTTATCTAATACTGAAATATTACAATTTCTGCCCCATTAGCACCTCGTCTATAACTTGGAAAAGTCAAATGCAACAAATTGAAACGAAGCCTTTCTGGTACATAGATCTGAATTTATTTCAATTGTCAGGAACAGTAGTCATTTCTTACTTTTACAAATGAAACAAACATGAATAAATTTAACTGTTACAGTATTTGCAGCACATAAAACAGAAAACCAAGAATAATTTCACACAAGCCTGACTTGATTACATTGAGTGAGCTTTTAGTTTTTGAATACCATAATCAGCGATCAAAACTTCAAGTAAACTAGTGTGTTTTTTAGTTGCAAGTTAAATTTATTATCTTCCTTCAATCTAGTTCCTTTCATAACAATGGTATTTACATCAAACAACTTCATAAAGCAAGTTTAGTCATTTTCTTCCTTTATCTAAAACCTTTGTTTTGATTCTTAATTAGAACCAGTCAGTGATTGCCAATGTTGCAGGGCTATAGTATCCCCAGGATATTTAAAGGCAATCACTCATTTTTTTATAACAGATGTCTTGTAGGGAAATGAGTGTTTAATAGTCTTTAAATATCCATGCACACGCGTTTGCAAAGAGTATAGTTTCAAAATGTAGATTCATCACATTAGCAGTCTATTTTAATTATGTATTTGGTGTGACATGAAATTTAAAAGTACCTACCCATCAAAACTACATAACATTTTTCTCATGGGTTGTATATCATTTAAAACTTTTGGTCTGCTTTCTTTTCTTCTTTTTTTTCAATACAGTAGCTTGTCTGATATAGACTAGATGGGAAATGTTATCTGAGGGCATTGATGCACCTGTTTACTGAGATTCTATAGGTTCAACTAATTTTAATTTGAAATGTACACATTTCATTCATTGATTTTTGAATAAAATGTTGCAGCCTCCTCCAATGCCAGGAGGTCCACCTGCAGCTGTGCCAGGAGGAATACCTGGAGGAGTTGGAGGATTTGTCAGCCCACCTCCTTTGCCATCTCAGGGCCCCAGTGCACCATATGGCGCACCGTTCTCTTACAATATTCCACCTGAGAATGACATTCATTCTAAGCCTCTCAACACTAATTTACAGGTAAGTATTTCCTTAAAAACAAGTGTGTAGATTGGTTGATCAAAGAGATTAGAGTCAAGACTTTGAACATAGTTGTAAAGGTTTGGTGCATGTTACTGATTGGAAAGTATCTTGAGTGCTTTAATAATTTTGTAGTAAAATTGATTGCATCAGAATAGCTTGGCTTGTGCTTTTTTTGGGACAGTATCATTATAAACATAAATCTTGACAAGAATGTGTTGATGATACACAAATATTGTAGTATATCATTTGATATTCATGAATTCTTTTTGAATTGAATTACCAATGTGAACCTTATATAAGTCACTCAAGCCTGTCATTTTCTTGGGAATTAGTTGTTTTAGCGAGGCATTAGTACCATCATTTTGATTTTAACTGGAACTTCTGTACTGTTAAAGAATGATATTATAGGGCTAAGTTTTTTCTTACATATGTACAATGGATGCTTATAACAATAGATAACTGTAATATTTAACATATATAAAAAGGTTTTCATTTTTATCTTATGAAGTTTTTGATCAGTAAATTTCAATCCAACTCTCCAGAAACTTCAAAGCAGCATTCATAAGTATAAAAGACTTTTCTAGCACATGATCCACATACATATTTGTTGCAGTGCAGATATTTCTGGAATTGTTCTGGCCTTTACTTCTGCCTATTTGGGCATGTCATGCTTACATTGCTCCTCTGAAGAGTGCTGATTGCTTGAAAAAGATATTGCCTTCTTTTTGTTACGTAGGCAAATCCTAGTTCTGATAATTAGAAGATATCTTCTCGGTTTTTTCTCTCGTCTTCTCTCTGTGCATGCATTGATGACTGCCATATTCTGAACGTTGAATATTGCAGGTCTTGGCCACCGTTTACTCTCAAATTTCACAGTATACAAATGCGCATTTGATCAAGTATGTCAATGAAATATTTTCATTCGTTATAAAAGTGAATAGTCACTGGAAGTTTCTTGCAGGTGTTTTCATCATAGTTACAATTTGAGGCTAAGAATCACGTTTTAATTCCTTTTCTCTGAGAGGATGTCAAAGATGTTAGACAAAATACCTTTTACCCATGAACATGACAGGTCTTCATCCTTTTAGTAGTCTTTGTAAATATTGTAATTATATTTCAGTGTACATGTTTAATTTTCTTTAAATGTGCAAAATGATTAAATATTAAAAGCCACAAAGTGCTGATTGCGGTATTGTTATACTTTATGAACAATGTGTTCTTCTAAATTATTTGCTGGCTTGAAGTAATTAAATACAGACTAATCTTTTCATTTTTCGTATATAGGCATGTTGTAGTTTGAAAAGCATTGTAATGTTGTTAATAAATCTAATGATCATGGGGTAATGCAGCTTCAGAGTAGATAGTTTTATTTTGCATGAATTGCACTTGTTTTTCCAGGATGATCCTCCACCTTCCTACAACAAGATAAATCCTGGACCCTTGGACAAAAATCGACAGGTATTAAGGGATATATTTGTGCCTTTAAAACAGAAAATGGTATGTTTCAAGTGTCAAGATAAGTTTCAGAGTAATTTGAATTTTATTTCAAATGTATGGTTTTATTTGGTCACTTTTATTTGCAGAAAAATTAAAATAATGTAATCTGAACATTTTTCATTTACAATTTTTGCATCTACAACCAAGCAATTAATTCAACATGTTCAAAATCAACAACTGTAGATTTGTATTTGTTTTGTACATTGAAAATATTGGAAAAGTCGGAAGCCTTTCTATTTGTATTACCTCACTTAGAAGAATTTTTCTTGTATTTTCAAATTGATAAAAATAACATTTCTCATCTTAAGAGAAATTAAATCTTTAAAACTGATAAAATCTTATCACTCTTTCATACCATTTTCACTATAATCTTTTTAAAATTGTTGAGAAATTTCACATTGTTTTTCCTTGACTTCTCCTATTTCAACCTTTTAAAGTTACCATTAGCTTTGACCTCTTAGGGGGAGTCTGACAACAGAAATATGAAAATTAAGACATATTTTAAACAAGGTAGTTAAATTAGTTATACTTTCCTCAACACACTGATATTACAAATACAGTTATTGCAAAATTCGATGTACAAATGGGTTTTTTGAAGGTTTAAATGTCTCTCTGCAGCCGGTCGGGGGTGGGGTCTTTTGTTATGACCCTTAATTTTGGATTATTGAGTTAAGCTAATTATCTTTATGTCTGTAACTTGTGAAGACTCTTAGAAGACGTTCTGTTCTTCATGTTGGCAAAACTGTCAAAATTGTTACATCTGTTCTGTGTTCATGCTGTTAGAAGTACAGTTTTCTAGGGAAGTATACTTGTTTGTTAGAAAAATGTTGACTAAAGAGGCAAGAGTGAAAAAGAGGTGGATAGTTTTAGCTAATAATGAGAAGGAAGGTGTTCCATCATATCCTGCAAGTAACCATTAGAAAAAATGTATTTAACAGTTAAATTTAACTTTAACATTCTTTCCAGAATTTTGTTGTTGTTGTTGTTGTTGTTGTTGTTGTTGCACATATGACTCATTTTCCAGAAACTATTAAGGATGAAATTTTCAGGATAGGTTTACGTAAACATGATCGAGTTACTTTACCAAAATAATGAAATATATTGCAATATATTGCATATTAATGCATTAGAATTATGTATTAATGTGTGTTTTATGACATGCTATTCAATCAATTCTGGTTGTGTATAATAACGAATAGTGACACATAAATACTGTAAAAATTTCAAAGATCTAAGTAAAGTAGTTTCAGAAAGGTCAGAAATATAGTTAGTTTAACATAGGCCAGATATGACTGTTAGACTCCCCTTAATATTCTATTTTTTGTGGACAACTCAAAAGTATTTTAGAGCAGTTAATGTTATTGAGAAAAGAACTCCGAGGAGTGAAGCATGATAAAACTTTCTTCTTGGTTAGACTTTCTAGTCACAACTTAATCTCAACAGTCATACTTTAACTTTCTTGTAAGTATGGCTTCCTATTTTTACATTTAATATGAAATATGTTTTCATAGTCACTGTTGAATCCTTCATGAACATAATCGGCATTGAAGTTCTGGGCAATGAAGCTGGAAATGTTGCTTTTCTTTTGGTTTTTCTGTGGTGATTGTGTTTACATAATCTGCATCTTTTTGCTATGTGGAAAACCAATTAACAGGTTTAATGTCAAATTAACGTTGCGTTTTGTAGGTACTACACCAAGAATTATTTGAAAGGTGTTGTTCCAGATAGTCCTATGCCACAACGTATTCATTGTGGGAAATAAGAAAATAAGGTTTTAATACTACATTCCTTATCCCAATGTCAAGAACAAATGTCTCGATAGTACAGAATCATTTGTAATACCATCACCATAATACTTGAACAAAGTATTGTAATCGATATGGTGAGCATCTTATGTTTGTCTAAAATGTGTTTCAAGATTCTGCAAGTTTATGATTACCCATGCTATTGAGTAGAACAGACTTGTTTTGTAGGTTATAGCCTAAGAAATATACTTGTGCCGAGAGGCATGAAAACTGGGTTCTAAGGACCTAGGATACATAGTTTGTTTTGCATGGTAACATGTGTTGCATTATAATATGCATTGAGGATTGCATGTGTGCCTGCTGTATTTTAAACTATTTTCCATTAACTTATTTATTCCCATTGCCCAATTCTTGGGACAGTTAGATTCAACTTTCCTTTTCTTTGCTCAAGTATCTTATATTGTGATAATTATAATTAATAGAATTAGCTGAAGGGACATAGCTATGTATATTTTAAACTGACCATGTAAGCAACTTCTGAAATTTCTGAATTCTAAATGCTGATGTACCTGAGATTGCTAAACCCTTTTGACCAGGGTATATTCATAACTTGCTTGAATTTCAGGGATTCAACTCCTCTTTTACAACTGTGTTTAGCTGCTCTACATGTGTGGTTAAGTCAGAGGGAGAGGCCGGTGTAAAACAAATTATGGGTAGTCCTCACAGAAGCTGAAGGAACATAGCTATGTAACAAACAAATACTACCAGATAGCTTCAACTTTGCTCTTTGTTACACAGTCATGATGACAATGAGCATGTGGAATGAACAAAAAAATTAATTCTGTTACTAATGCATTAATTAATAACATGTAAAATTTTTGAATTTGTCATAAACCCTTTGTCCTGACGCTTTCAATGAAAGCTCATTTTTGCCATCAAAATAATTTTGCTCATTATTATAATTATAGGGTAAAATCTGTATCCAATCTTAAGAGGAAAAAATATATGGAGAGAGAGAGATGTAGAGAGATGTTCCTTTTGAAGAGAGATTTTTCTGTTTAAGTTTGATTGAATAATTGCATCATCATTGTTAATTAGAAAATAGTTAAGAAAATTTTGAAATCATTACTGAAATTAGAAATTATGTAACTAACATTGACTGAAGTATAAATGTGGTTTAAATTTGCGAGTTGGATTTGCCTGTATGAATTGTGAAGTTTCCAGTGCTGTGGTTTTTAGGTGTGAATGAATAAAGACAGGTTTGTAAATTAACAAGATAAATGTTAAATGATTAAAATTAAAGATTTGGTTCATTGCTATTCAGTTCATAAAATAATGTTTAACAAATACTGTTATGATTATATTGAAAACCGTGTCATAGAAATTCCTACTTAATGAATTACTCTCAATTGTGATTATCTGAGATGAAATATTGTTTCTGGAAGATATCTGCTATTCCATTACACGTCCTGCAAAAACCAAATATATATTTTTATTTTTGTTATTTTTGAACTTGATATAATGTAAATGTGATTGTAAGTTAAAACGGTAAATACCTTGTCATTGTAATTGGTTTTTCCAGAGTGATGACAAACCTAAACCTACACCACGGTCCAAAATATCACCTGGTGGTGGTGGTGGTGGTGGAAGCAGCCAAAATAATGGATTTCCCGATCTTCCTGAACTGCCTGCTGTGCCTACTGACAGTTTTCCTCCAGGAGAAGATGGAGCAGGTGGTTCAAATGATGATATTGATTTTGATGATCTTACGAAACGCTTTGAAGAGCTCAAGAAGAGAAAGTAATTCTAGGAAAGTGTGACATTATTGAAAAGGAATATTTTTACTATTTCACTTGCGCAATGAGAGGTTTTCATGAACACTGAAATATATATAAATATGTAAAAAGCAGATTTCAGATTATAAATATTTTTTCTTTGCGACAGTGCTTAATAGAATTTTGCATAATGATACACTTACCATTGTAATTGTTGAAAATGCAGTGAAAAGTAGTTTTGTTTGAAAGGCAGTACTGTGATATATCTTATTTTGGAAGAAATACCATATTTACCTGACTGTAATATGAGAAATTTTCCAATTTATATCTTTCATAAAATAAGTGGTAATCTTATATCCGTAATTAAGATTAGCTGGTTAGGAATTGTATTTTTATGTTGTCTATCCATGTGACGAAACTCATAAATATTAAAATGAAATAAGCAGCAAAGATGGTGAAAATATCACAAAATCTGTAATATATAATTATTAGAGCCTGGAAATTTGGCAAAATTCGCATTTGTTATTATTTCTAGTTTATGACTTTTGGCAATAGGAATCACTTAATAAGGAATAGGAATCTGGAGTTGTTTTAGTAGATTTTCATTTTGCCCTTTTTTTTTGCCTATTTTTGCTTCTGATCCATAATTTTTCTATTTTGTCTAATTTTTGCATTTTACGACATTCTTTCCCTATTTTTCTCCTGGTAACAATCTCCATGAAGCTGGAATATATCTGCAAGCATGGAAAACACAAAGGCAAGATTGTGTTGTGTCTTTTGGTGGAAGCAGAGGCTGTGTTAAAAATATAAATGAAAAAGGAAGATGTCAATTAAGATTTTTTATTTTTTTTATTGATGCTGTTAAAACTTTGTTTGCTCACAAGGAATCCTATCCTACTTTTGAGAATGGCTTCTTAGCCCTTCTGAGGACAGCTCTCTGTGTATTGTATACCATTCTCAGTGTTGGCAATTACGCAAGTTACTTAGTGCAAGTTATTACAAATGTGAAGAATGAAAAATATAATTTTCATGTCAGTAATGCCATTTCAAAATTCACCATATCATTTTGAAGTGAGTGTGTCATGAATAAAACAAATTCATAGTCGTCATACTGTATGGCCATGTTAGAATTGAGTTTACCAAGAAAAGATTTCTGTACATGTTAAGTGCTAGTGTGAATTTTAGAGTTTGAATAAAAATGTGCAGTTTTATTTATTC
This sequence comes from Gryllus longicercus, assembly GCA_038098605.1. NCBI lineage: Eukaryota > Metazoa > Arthropoda > Insecta > Orthoptera > Gryllidae > Gryllus > Gryllus longicercus. The sequence continues at coordinate 1,961,930 of JAZDUA010000166.1, forward strand.
ATTTTTTACAATGATTCCTTGGAAATGTGATTTTTCATTATATATACATCTTTTTGCACCTCTACTTTAGCTAGTTTAATTGCTTTTTCTCATACCTATTTTTTTAAAGGTCTGCCTCTTATTGGTAGGTAGTCAATATAAATGCCTGAACTTCTGGGCTTGACTAATTATATTTGCACACATATTCTCGAATTTGCCTGGTAATTCAGTCCAATACTTTTGAATGGGCCAGTAAAAAGAGAATCTCAAACAAATGGCGTTGTATCAAGGGAAACGCAATGTGAAAATAAATACAAATCATTGCCAAGATCTGGTTCCACAATGTGCTGATCCAAGAGCCCACAAGGACTCGATTCGATGCCCAGTGATTGTGAATCAGCCTTTTTCAAGAGGGAAATGTAAAGTCACATTGATAAAATTATGCATTCTACATCCAACCACAGAAAAGGATGATTAAAAATATCTCTGCAAAACTTTCCCAATTTGGAAAATTGCTGTTATCGCCCGTGAAACAGAGGTTTGAATTCTTAGTGTACAACTTGATCACTGGAATGATGTGAAGAGCGAAACAGGACGAAAATATAGTGACAGAGTAGGGAATGTTCTTAGGTGACATCAGATGAGATTTTAAAATGCAAATTGAACATTCAAATCTTTCATTGAGGGCCTTAAAAGTTGGAGGACAATGCCATATGGGAGGAAGACCAAAATGAAAGAAACAATGATACATGTGAAGTGAAGTGTATTGTGTCAAAAATCATGATTATTATGATTTTTAGGAACAAGAAAACAAGTTGGGCAATAAATTTTAACATTCTCATCAAGAAGACAATTTTCTAGTCAATTAGACAATTTGCAATTTCATTTTTACTAAATAGTAAAAATTAGTTCAAAAAAAAAAAAAGATAGCAGGATGCCTCTTCAAAATTAGGGGGTCATCTTAAATTGAGAATGGACTTATATTTGGGTAAATATGGTATATACTTCTATATTTGTTCTGGAAAGCTAATTTTTGTTTGAAATATATTTTAAAATTTTCATGTCCAATAATTCATTAAAACAACAATTTCTGAAATTTGATATTTTTAGACAAAAGTAATTCTTAAAATCTTTAACTTCTGGTTCTCTGGTGACAAATGAAAATGCATAATAGCTTTTTCTGAAATAGTACATAATTTGCAAGAACTGTATCATAAAAGATTTTTTTGGCTTTACTGCCCAGTGAAAGAAGTTCAAACTTTGTGAATTTAGTTTATCATGAATTGTTTTTGTAATTAGTGTTCCTGTACTTTCACAGCTACATAATTCAAAGGATTGTATTCATTCTATTTTTATGAAATGGAAAATATACACAGTGTGGACCATGAACAAATGAACACTTCTCTAAGACCATGAAGAGATTGTAAACTCAAGCTGAGCAATGATCACTTAAAACTGATCCTATTTTGAGTAATTAAACAGTCAAAACTTGTATGATGAAAATTTCCTGTTACCTTGGTCCTGGGACTTATGGATCACACTGTGTATACAACAATAGCATGATGTTTTCTTGAAATCTCAAGTTTTGAACATGTTTACCTATAAGTTTGGAGAGTTTATTAATTTGTTCTTTTGACATTAATAATTTGAATGTAAATGATTGAATATATTATTTTTTTGAATATTTATAATTTGAAAATTTGCGTTGTAGTCACTTGGATTTTAAAAGTATTTTATTAGTAAATATTTCATAAATGATGCAAATTGTATTGTAAATTGTGATATATTTTTTTTAAATGAAGCAAAGGATCCAATACTTTATGAATTTAGTAATGAAACAAATAGATACTTGTCTATCATTGATAATGGTTGTTCTTTGCTGTTGGCTTTATTGATTTTGTAATAACTTCAAAGGGCCATATAATGTACTTGTTTCGATATCAGAGTTAAATAAATATTTAAGATCATCATACACAGGATTTGATGACCCAATGAATTTCAACAAAAAAGAAAAAATGGATAAGAGTGAGAGGAAAAAAAGAAATATTTACAAACATTTATTATCTGTTTTTGCTAGTTATAAGAATTTCTTTTAAAATTGCTGTATTGCTTGTATATCTTTTTCAACCAGAAATATATTTACTAATCATATTCCTGATGTTGCTGTTTATCTACCCTTTAACATAATTTTTTTTAATTATTGCATAAAACAACATATACCATTTAATTTTACATTATTTATTTCTTAACATAAGTTAAACCACTGACAATCAGAAAATAATTTGAGTGGGTTATGTTTAAAACTTTGGTAAGTGTTCATCTAATTGTTTTTACTTGATACATTGCAAAAGTTGATCATATTTTCAGTGAATTTGCTTTCCGATAAACATACCGTTTTTAAAACTTACGATACACAGTATTATCTAATATACCCATTTGGTGACAGTTCTCCATTTTTCAATTAGTTCATATTCAAATTATCTGTATTTGTGGTTAAAATTATAAAAAGTTATGGTACTGGTTCATAAGTTTCATACTTCATACGATACTTTCAACATGAACACAACGTTTTTGCAAGAATTTGTTTGTTGAATTTGTAAAGTTTTTAGGAGTGAAAAATTACAAGGCGTGATCATTGGAATAATATATTAATTGTTTCATCGAGCCATTACAAGCTCTATTCAACCAAAATTTTGCAAGAATTTGCAAGCTCCTTCACCGCTTTTTTCAAAAAAGCGTGGACGCATGGCCACAAAATAATCACGGAAGCCTACGCAATCAATCTTATTGGGTAGCGCCGTATTCACCACCGACCATCACTTTAGATTTTGCCAAAAAACAAGTCGAAACAATTTTCCTGAGGCAATTATAATTCTGGATTTTGAAGATTCGTTAAGAGTAATTTTGGAATTCCGAAGGAAAGAAAGCACACTCTGTTACAAGAGTCGACCTATATCGTTCAGAATCGCGATTCCTTGTTAAATCGATAAAGTATCTATGCTCCCCCTAGTCCGAATTTCCAACGCCATCTTTCTTAGCATGGTAGTGAAATAAATTTGGCTATCTTAAAATCGGCACAAAATGACTGACGGAGGCTTTTTTCGGGTAATGTTTACTTTTCATTGTAATTAAATAACCGTACATTAGTTTTCCGTAGTCTTAATGAAAGTGCGGATATCATATATGCAGAGCTATTTCGTAAAGACCGACTGCGTTCGTTATTCGTTCTTGTAGCACCGCAGTTAGTAAACAGCTTCTACGGCAACACGACAGCCTGGAACGTTTATGCGGCGACGCGTTCTTTGTTTTGTAGGCAGTTTATAAGGAAAGCGATAGAAACTGCTAGTATTATTTACTGTGTACACGGTGATTTTGGAAATTTATTTCCGCTCTAGGATTGTTAATCACTTCATTAAAAGAAAGCGGACCAACACACGCTCTAACCATGATGTATACTGTAAGTCTACAATCTTGTATTTCTACACGTACATAAATATGTTTTCATGTATTTTGTTCATTTTCTGTATATTCTACTTAGTCGTATGTACATTTATGGACTGGAAAATTTGTAGGTTATATGGAGGTGGCGAGATCCAACACCGTAGGCTGTCTCCATATGAAAACAAGCGATTGATCTGTGTATTTGTCGTAGTTTCTTTTAACTTGTCATGCAAATTTCTCCTAAAATATAGTGTTCTTTTTGTGAGGTTTCAATATCCCTAAAAAAGAGGTGTTGGGTTCTTTGGAAATTCTGGAGAAATACTAGACCTTGAGTTGTAGCATCAGTATTTACATTTCGATTTTCTTTGTGTTTACAAATATGGTGTTTGTTGGAATGTGATACTTACCATTTTACACTGTTGCCTCAAAAGTTCAATAAATGTACCTACACTTGTCATTTCCTTTCCATATTGAACATTATTCTCCGTGTAGTTTGAATTTTTCATTGGATGTTTAGATTCTCAGTAAATTTGTAGTTATTTTGAGTTTTTTGTTGATTATAAATCTACTTTTAGATTTGTGCCACTGAATCTAATATCATGCTTAATTTTTGTATATAATCCCAGGGGACCTCCGCGGAGCAGGACAACCGCTTCAGTGACAAAGAAAAGAAACTTCTGAAGCAGATGAAATTTGGTGATTGTTTGAGCCGAAAGGTATGTTACAATTTACTTGCAAATTCAACTGGATTCCTCAAATTTTAAGTGGGAGTTAAAGTTCACAATAGGTATCCTACAAATCAAGTTGTAAGAAAACTGCTATTTTAATATAATAAACTAGTTTCTCATGATTTTTCACATAAGTTACAGTTAAATGTTGACAAGTTTTGAATTTCCAGAAGAAGTTGTATAACATTCGCCCTGTTTTGAATAAGTAAACATTCACAGTGATAATACAGTTACTGCAGTAGCTTTTAAAAGAATTAATGTTTTATTGGAAAAAATATATTTTTGAAGAACCTTACAAATTTTAATGCATGTTTTGTTAATGTGAATTAAGAAATATTTCAAAGTGTTTATTACACATTAATTTTACATTTACACACATAGTCCAGCTATATGCTTAAATGAGATTGTAACCAAGTGAATGAGTATGAAATATTTTTAGTAACTTTTGTGAATGACACATATTAATATATTATATTGTTGATTACCATAATCTTGTTTTAGGAGCCTGATTCCTATTTTATTTACTCCTTCAATATTTTCTAAAATGTAGTTATTTTTCCTAATAATTTAATCCCTTCATCTCTTTTAGAGTGTTCTAGAGTTTTTGAAGCGTTGGGATTTTCTGCTTAATCTCATGATTTTCTAAATTTTTCAACAACATTTACAGGAATCATCTAAACATTTTTTTTTCTCATCTTTTGTTTTAAACAACTTCTTTGACCACTCTATTGTGATTGACATGCATTTTTTATAAAATTGTAAACTGTTCTTAAATTCTTTCCAACTAATGCTGGAACATTGTCCATAAGTCTTTCTTGTATTATTAATAACCCCTATTATGATCATTAGATTATTTATAATTAATTTACTGTTACATTGCACTCTCCCTCACTGAAGATGATTTGATTTTTTTGCTGAAATCACTAAAACAAGTGTTTTCTCTGGATTGTCTTATTTGTCTTCAGCATTAATCAGATGCTGTTTCACATAGCTGTTATTCTTACCTTTCAGTTGCATATTCGAGCTCACACTTTCAAAATTATAGTAGTTTGCAATTCTACTGTCTGCAAATGTAAAACGAACAAGTAATACATTGTCTATAAGTTGAAACTCACAAATACTAATGTAAATATTCATTACTGAAATGGGATTACAGAAATTTGCAAAAGTTAATGAAAGCTTACAATACATTGCTTCACTTACAGAAATTATAAACAATGGTTACTCAATAATTGGGTTTTTAAAGTGTTATTCTGACAATCTCTTAATGAATGTATCATTTCTGTACAGTAGCTAAGTTGAGCTGGCCCTGCTTTATGAGGTGATACATTTTTAGTTTTCTTCAACAAATTTGGATTTTTGAAACTACTACATAAAGCCTCCTTAGGAAAGTTTGAAATTAATTTTTAAAATTGGTTTTTTGAATATTTTATAGTCAAAATTTTGGTTGTGAATCTTCTCTATTAATATTTAAAAGTATTTGTGATCAATGTTTCATGTAGTTTTATTGAAATAAAAACTGGTAGGATATTATACTAATCTTATCACAATGTACTTCTCATATCAGCATGAGCTTTCTTGTCTGTAAATTTACTCCTGAAGTATGCCATTCTAAAATTTAGATACTTGTGGGGTTGTGTTTATACATGGTGTTTTTAAAAGTATTCATAGTATTCTTTTCAATTGGAATTGGAGATTCAGAAAGCCTTTAAGATTATTTCTGGAGGTCTATTTACTGTATTTTCAGGGTATTTTATTTTTTTGTCTCTAGTATATAATTACTGGTAAACTATATATTTCCTGATAAAAATTAATTTTGTTGTAAGTGTAGCTGGATTCAAGCATAATCAGAGCTTATAGGAGGTAGATTAAGCATATAAACTAGACTTGTTTTTTTTTTTTAGTGAACCACATAAAAACTTCGATGATGATGAACTCTAGATAATTAAAATTTTGTTCTACTTAGGGCAGCAGTGAATTTGGTTGCTTAAACACAAGCTGTTTCTATGCTAGCTAACAATAACAATTTTTTGCTTTTTCTTTCAACTTAATCAGGCTATGCCTAGCTTGTAGATAGACAGTTAAACAGCTTGATTAACAGGTTTTTAAACCTCGACTAAATAAATGTGCAATATATAGGTGGACATGTCTAAAGTGAAGCTGGATGTCATCAAACCATGGATTGCCCAGAAGATCACAGATATTCTTGGAATGGAGGACGATGTCGTGGTGGAATTCGTGTTTAACCAGTTGGAAGCTGAGAAGGTACTGTTCCTCATTCAACTTTTTAAACATTGATTGGATTCTATTGTGGTGTTATTGATGCAAATTCTTATACAAGTGATAATCAAGGAGTTTATGAATGAATAACGTATTTTGTAAACATGGGCGTGGAGGTTTTTAAAAGTAATTCTTAAGTCTAACATTAGTGAGTGATAAGAACATCTAAAATATTACTATGCATGGGTTCTCCATTTTGTTCCCTGAATTTTTTGAGGACGAATTGTTTGCAGCTTTTTCATTATTTTGGCACAATGTCATTATTTTCAATTGAATTACTTCTCTTCAAAAATTATGAAGATTGTTTTCAATTGAAGGTACTGATATAGGACCAAAATATGTATTTGGCTTCAAATTGATGTAATTAATGAGAACAAAGCATTGTAAATGCTTAACAGACTATAGAAATTAAGGGAACTGATTGTTATCGGTTTCTTCCACCCAATTAGACAGTTACGTTGTAAACTTGTCCCATCACTTCACTTGGAGTGCGAATTCGCTCGGTTCGCTCGTGATCGGGCTGTCGGCCTCCTTCTCAATTAGCTGATTCGTCCTGTGATTCATCCATTTGCCGGCCCGAGTTGCTGGCCTGCTTGCTTCAACAGTTGTCTTCTTTAGTCAACCTCACCATTGAGTCTGTAATAGAGAATGAATATGGAAAGGTTGGTACTCAACACATTATAAAACCTTAGTTTTATTTTCTTGAAAGTCCAAATTATTAACATGAAATCTTTATGGACTTGCTCTTAGTTTCATTCAATTTATTTGTAAATGTTCATTTAAAATCCGTGGAAAGACATTTAGCTAATCTTGTGTATCTAATAAAATATTGAATTTAATGATATATCAATGTAAGGACATTTTTTTCTTCTATGTTTTACATTCAATATTGTCATGGTATTGACGGTGCTGCAAGGTCTTCAATTATTGGCACTGTTGCAGGTGTTTTATAAAGATAGGTCATTGAAATGTAATTTCGATATCATGATTTTGTCTAATATCAATCAACCTGATTCTTAACTACCCTAATTTGTCATTTTGGTGTAATTTTCCTATTTGGATATAATTTTTTTATAATCTAGCTTTCATTTGCAAATATTTGTCTCAGAGTATTAAGAATCTTTTGGATTTTAAATTTTCTTTTGAAAATTACAAAGAGTAACATGTTATCGAGCAAAGTTTTCATCTTAGAGGTAAGTACATTAGACGGGAAAAATTGTGTACCTCAACAGTGTCAATTTATTGAGAGAGAATGCTGGCAACTCAAGCCATGCTTCTAATAGCTTTGAGACATATCCGACCCCCTTTTTTTTAAAAAAAAGAAATATTTGAAAGTTAAAGTTCTATTTGCAGTTTTTGACAATTTTTGTAAGGGTGTGGATTGTCGTATATTGTGGCAGTAAACTTATACTGTGGTTCAATTCAGTCTTCTAGCAGAAGAGGAAGGAAGACTGTTGAAGGCGTTGCTAAGGCGAGCGTTTGACAGGTGGTATATACAAGCTCACACACCTGGTAGCCGGTATTTCCTAATCTTACCTTACCTTAACAATCAGTTTTATCAGAGACTTCCAGTAAGGATGCTAGCCAGAGACAATATTGAACCACTGAACATGTTCACTGCAGTTTTGATATTCAGGCTGGGAATTTTAGCAGGATTCTGAAAATGAAATAGAATACTACTGAGAAATGAGTTTGGTAGTGTGTTCAAATTTTACAAAGCTATTGTTACTTAAAGATTCACAAGCTCTTGAAACAAAAACAAGTCTTTTATCAGCCTCCAATGCATTTTCAGACACCTGTTGAAACAAATTATATAGGTTAGGAATGATAATTATCCGTGGAAACAAACTATTGAATGTTGATTAGACAACGATTGATTAGTTGTCTGGGATATTTTTCTTTCTTGCTGCTGCTGAGAGGTAAATACAGGTCGTGGTGCTAACGTTTTTGTCCCATTTTTTTTTTACAAAGAAGTGGTCATGCTCGTGACACAATCAAGCAGAAGAAAGTATTCTCAGACCTTTGGCTCAATGTTGTCTACAGATCATGCCTTCAGGCATCCATGCTGTTAAAAGTTGTATTTAAAGTTACTGTTTTATGTAATGTCACTTTTTTGTGATGTTGAAAACTACTTTGCTGAAAGTGATGTACAATCATTAGTATATACCATGGATTCTTGACTTAAATGCCACAATAAAGTGTTGTTTTTTGTTTTGTTTTTTAAATCAAAAGTGCATAGAATATTTGAACTATGCCTATTAAGCCAGAAATAACATAAGAGGAAAATATCAAAATAAATAAACTAGAAAATGGTCGTAGTGCAGTTCGAAAAATTTTTCCTGAATTAATAATGGATCCAAAAGTTAAGGTCCATGAATATACTAATTTTCAGGGTTATTGTTTGGCATATGGTAACGTTCATCAGACTTTAAAGTTTATTTAGTGTGGGTAAAAATAGTAACTTTAAATATAAGAGAATTTCTTAATGGTATTTAAGTTAGCTGACAGAACTTTGTACATTGTAGAAAAGGATGATTCAATTTATGTTCTTGCATATAGGAGCGATTTTGTGTTTTTATGAAAGTCACTAAGTTGTATCTGGATGTATACTCAATGACAATATGTGTGTAGGTTCACATTTCCTTCTAATAAAAATCTTAAACTCATAAAGATTGTCTTAATAAAAGCCCTATATGTTGAAAAGAGGATACATTGGATTTTGCCTGTTAAATTCTATTAACTTCGGGCAAGTGTAGCTTCAGATGATGCTAAAGTTCATAAACAGATCATAACATGTGCTGTAGTAAGTAGGAGATGTAATTTTGTAGAAACATGGTTTTAAAAATGTAAATTGAGAATACATTTTTAATATACATAAGAAACAAATTACTTTGAATACTTGAAGGAAGTTGATCAGTTTCAGAATTTCATTTTTAATTTTGGTTTTCCTTTTTCATTATTAGCCATCTCAAATGAATATTTTACTCTGAACTTGTTTATCTTCTTGTGGCAGTAAATTTTGTGATCTTGTTTGTTATTCAATTTATTAGTAATTTGCTGTTCTGGATTTTAAGTTGAATTTTCTTCTGCGGTTATGTTTTTCTTCTCTAGCTGAGATTTTTTTAATGGGACTTATTGAAATATAAACGCATACACTTGCCCTTATTCATTCAAAATTTACAAAATTTCATGGTTTTATGAATAATTTCATTTGAAGCCTGAATGTGAAATGGGAGTTATGGGTCAATGAGTGAGCATGCATTAAAGGAAGGTGTAAAAGAAGTAAGTAATTTCATGATATTGAACAGAAGTTTTCTTCCCACCTGTCTGTCAACATATAGCACCCAGACCCTAAGAAGATGCAGATCAACCTGACAGGCTTCTTGAATGGGAAGAATGCCCGAATCTTCATGTCTGAGCTGTGGGAGCTGCTTCTGTCAGCACAAGACTCAGTGAGTGGCATCCCTGGGCAGTTCTTGGAGCAGAAGAAGGAAGAAATAAAGAAAAGAATGGTAACTAAATATGCCAGTCTTTCTAATTATTTATTTGGCTGTTTGTGACTGAATATTGTGTCAAATTTTATTTACCTGAATACTTATAAACACTTGTTTATAAACATGTTATTCTTAATAACATGTTTAATTGTTAATTGTAATTAATTTTTGTTTTGCTTTTAGTTATCATTGACATTGTTCCTCACACTGTTTTGTACTATAGCATCAACCTTAAATTGAAATACACCAAAAATGAACAACAGTGTGGCGTGTTTTCTACTTTTATATTGTCCGTGGCAGATCTGGCTTTGAACACTCCTCAAGAAAAATAAATGATTGTAATATAATTTATCATAATAAATATATTTATAAAACGAGCAACAATAAAATTATAACGAAAAATACTTGTAAATTGTGAATTACTGGTGACACTCAACAAATTTGCAAATTGAGGCAAAGATGTTTTGAATTATTATAATGAAGATGATCTGAGTTATGAGGAAGATTATCTGAATTAAGGTGATGGAATTCAGAATTATGACGATGATCTGAATGAAGGTGAAGATGATGTTCTGAAATACGATCTTCTGAATTAAGATGTTCTGAGTGGATGATGATGATGATGATGATGATGATGATGATGATGCAGATAATGTAAATGAGATGAACACTGATTATTGGGAAAATAATTTTCTCTCTCAATTGCTGATGTACCCCAGACGTTCACGAGAACAAGATTTCAATTTGCGTATATACAGAGTAATATACCGGAATACAGGGAAAGTTATGTAAAACTGGAAAATCAATTTCAAGATTTTGATGGAAATACTTGTTTTCTGGTCTCCTGATACCAAAAGTGTTCTTGGTTGTTGTGTGTGTGTGGCAGCTAAACTATATGTTGGATTTTTTTTTTCCGAAATAAATACTCCATGGTCAATCTAGCTCGACTCAAATCTCTGCGATTTTGAATAACATTCTTTAAATTTTGGGGGTACTTTATATGAAGCCCTTGATATACTTTCAGAATTGTCTCAAAAATGACATGAATTTTTTTCGTAAATTTATTTTAGAAATAGTGTGAAATACTCATATAAAGATGGTATAAATCTGATTTTCACTCTTGAAAATCACTGAATTTTTGAAAATTGTAAAAATTTGAAATTCATTCAGCGTCTTCCTAAAATTACAATATCGAAGATTTTTTTTCTCCAAATGAATTTTTCAACAACTAGTTCTTTAATATTTGGCAGGTACTTTTTACTTTCCTGTATACGTACATATATAGAGAGTTATATAGGGAAAGTTATGTAATGGTGCAGAAAATCCATTTCGAGATTTCAATGAAAAAACACACTTTAGGTCCTCTGTTATTAAAAAAGTGGTATTTTTCATAATGTCAGTCCGTCTATCAACACCACTTGCACCAAAACCGTACGTAGGATTTTTCCCAAAATGGATATTCCCCGGTTTATCTAGCTTGGGGCTGTAATTTAAAAAATATTCTTCAAAATTTGGGATTGCTTTACATGAAATCTCCCGCACGTTTTCAAAATTTTGTCTAAAAATGCTCCTTTGCTTTAAATTTCTTGTAAGAATGGAGTAAAATACCCTTATAAAGTTGACATAGGTCATATCTTCAGGGTTAATTCTGAATTTCTGGTAATTTTGAAATTTTTCGTACCTCTTCTTCCTTCTTAAGATCATGCATAATTTTTTGAAAATTTTAGTAGTTTTCGTGCAATATTGTGAAATATATGTGCCATTTTTAAAACTACAAACTCAATATTTTCTCAAAAAGGGTTCCAAGTTTTTTTCTTTATACTATTTGTTGAGATAGTTCTAAATGCACTCTATAAGATGACATAAATGCGATATTGCTCTTTCGTATTATTTTTTCAAAAATTACTAAAATGTTTTTTTACTTCTCTTACGTTAATATTTATATTAGCTGTAATTTGTTCACATTATTATAATTATGAGTACATGTGCTTTAAATGATGTCCTATAAAGTTTCTCGAAAACTCTACAGTGTTTTGTAAAAACTGGCTCAAAATCTTACATTTTCAGGAATGCTCAAATGCCTTTTTCTCAAAAAGGGCTCCAAAATGTTTTTTTTTTCTAACTTTTTGAATGGATAGTGATAGTACACTCTTTATTATGATCCTTTCTTTCTTTCTTTTTATTATTTTTTATATTATTTATTTATTTATTTTTCCCCTTCTCTCTCCAAAAATTACACAATTGTAATTTTTTTGAAATATCTCTCACCGTTAATATGCACATTTCTAACTATTTGTAAACACTTGTATTTGTGAGTTAAAATTCTTCAAATTTAGCATTTTCAGTTGCACTTAAGAGCCATTTCTTAAAAAATGGGTTACAAATTTTTCAAAGAAAATTGCCATTTAGGGCAAAGTTTTACTGTCCTTTATTATTTAAAGATAATATTTCTGTTCTATTAGGAAAAATTAAGAAAATTTTAAAAAAATGTACTCGGGCAGTGACAAGAGTATGTGGCAAGTTCGTATAGCTAGCTCGGATGCCATTTTGCTGTTTATTTTTTCTTTCTTTTTTTTTTTTTTTTTTTTTCTTTCCCAAAAATTACACATGTGTTATTTTTGGCATCTTACTTCGTCAATACTGACATTACCAGTGATTTGTACTTGTTATAGCATTTATGAGTGAAAGTGCTTCAAATGCCTTATGAAGTTTCTGAAAAACTCAACCTTTCTTGTGAAAATGAATTCAAAATTCTGCATTTTCAGAAATACTCAAATGCCTATTTTTTGAAAATGGCTCCAGATTATTCTTCAAACTTTTTGTACATGGAGTGTAACTTCGTTTACACTATGCTTTTTTTTTTGGTAAGTCTCGCATAAATTTCTATAATTCCCATGCTGAATTATTTCAGTTATACGTTTCATGTTTATACAATTTTCACACTTATATGTTCATAATAAAAGTCCCTTTAAGACTGTATAACATTGAAATTATCCTGGTGAGGCATATGACGAACTGCATTGAGAGCCTAGAACTTGTTTTTTTTCAAGTGGGCATGCTCCAGAGTGCGCCCTTGGAGCGACCTGAAGCATGGCCTCTCAGGCGACTTCCCACTTATGAAACTTGTAATATATAGAAGCTGGACTCTGCTAAGCTCAGGGGCCAAGACCGTGCGAGCCTGCAGGCAGGTAGCGCAAAGTCGCTCCTGGGCCACCTCCAGTGGCGGAACTTTGAAAAAGTTCAGTCAGGTGCATTTGAGAGCTCCTCTGGGAATCACAGGAGGCGACGGCTTGCACCGAGGGAAGGTCAAAGACATCTCTAAGATAGAGTATCGACTGAGATGACCAATAAGTGAGGAAGTTTGTGCAACTGACTGTCCCACTCTCTGAAGGGCTTGCCATATTATATATAATATGATATCCTTTGGGCATGGCACAAGCAGCTAATCACACTGATCACTTTTCCCCACGACCCGTCGGGTGTTGCTAACTCTGGGGCTGTGGCAGTCATGCACTTCCTGCCGCACACCGTGCTTTGACCCATGGAATCTCAAGTAATATCAAGCTTGAAACCGAAGCAACCAACCGCAGGTCACTGTCGCCAGTTGTAGCCCACACTGGACACAACCTTTGTTTTGGCAGTGAAACTGAGCCGCACAAGGTCATCAGTAAGGTCCCCATTTTGTGTCTGCTACCTCCATCACAGGGGACACTTTTGTGATGAAGACCTTAGTTTGACGATACTTTTTCCAAGCTGACTGGAGTTGTAATTTGTGGCTCTGTGTTTAAGTTAAAGTATAGTTAGTCTTCTATCTGGTTTTACGTCCACGATATTAAATGAAAGCCAGTGGTAGGAAAAGGCAACACTTTTAAATTTTTTTATTTCATCTGAAATTGAAAGTTTGTAGGGAGAGTGGCTATAAAAAATATATATTGCTAAATAAAGCAAGGTAAAAGATATTTTGAAGTTATCTTTTGCTTTGAATCCGCCTGTTAAACTTTTTTTTTCTGGAAACAAAATCACTGGTTTTTGAGTCTACCATATTTTTATAAATAAGCTGTCTTCATAAAATTTCTACTATATGTTGTAAGTTTGTTTTTTAAATGTTAGAAATACTTTTTTAATGTGTTGGGAGTATATTGGTAAAAGCAATTTTGATAGTGAATTACAAATTTGTTTTGGAAATCAACAATTGTTATGTTAGTCTAATAACCTATTAATATTTCTTTTGTCAAGAATGTTCAATTAGTTCATTTTATAATATTTAGTAAATGTGTATTCACTATTGTTACCTTCTTTGTTTACTGTGTAAAATTATAGGAGGAACAAGATCGAATTCAAGAAGCCTTGAAGAACAAGTTGGAGAAGGGAAAAGAAAGAGAAGAAGCAAAAGACCGGAAAAGAGAGAGGGAAAGAGAACGTGACAGAGATAGGTAAGAGTAGTTTGATTAAGTATTTCTTCAATCCTTTACTGAATTCCAGATTAATAATATCGTTAATACTCTGGCAGGTGTGTAATAACAGTTAAATGCTGCATAGTCAATTTTCATATAATTCAAAGGGGTGCAATTGTAATTGTTGCCATACAGTTCAAAGTATTTTCATGTCATGTGCACTCATTCATGACTAAAATTTTCTTCACGTAGTTGACTATTAAAAATGTTTTCTATATCTCAACCTTATGAATGTAACCATTGTAGAATTGACAACCATGATGCAATGTGGGATGTAGCTCACATGATTTAGTCTGAGTGTAAACAATTAGTTTGCATAAGTTTTGGAATCTTTTCATTCCATCATCAATGAACACAAACAAACAAAAAAAGTACAGTACCGGCTGCATATAAGAAACTGACAGTTCTCTCGCCATGTGCTGTGGTGTGTCATGTGACCTGCTCTGAAGCAACCAGCTTGCGAGGATTTGTTTACTTTCTTACAGCCAGGGTTCAGCATTACTGCTCATCTGACACACAATGTTGCAAAAGCGATAAGGTACGGCATTGGCGAAAGTTATGAACATGATATCAAGACGTGTCGTAGCCTGTCAGTAAGTGTCAAATGATTTGAGGTTGAATGTATCTAATGTACAGAGGTGTGTCAACAGTGCACAGAACTGTCAGAGTTGCTTATACACTGCTGGTACTGTAATGATGTTAATTTAAGCCATATTCTTTCAAAAAAATGAAGTTGGAAGGAGCAGAGACCTAATTTCAGTTAAACATCAATTTTCAATTTCATGTTAGTTTTCATTCCCTAAATTTTTTAATAGAAATGTATTTCCATTGTTTAAAATTCAAGGAAAAATACTCTCAATTCTGTCTTAGGTCATTATCACACATACAAACTGAATTCCCTACTTTTATAAAGCTAAAATTATACATTTCAAAGATGGCAGGCAAAGAGTGGCGCATGGGCTTGTATGTACAAGTTCCAGTGGTGTGCCTGCCAATGGGTTAACTTCATCTAGTAATCTCATGAAATGCTTAATACAGGGCCTTATTAAATGAGGAAATCTTGATCTTATAGACAGATAATATGCCTATATATTTATTGTTTCACAATACTTGATTTTTTTCAATAAGATAATTATTGGTTCTGTCTACTTACAAGGAAAAGAAGTCGTTCAAGAGATCGGCATAGAGACAGAGATCGTGATCGAGAAAAGGACAGGCGAGATCGAGACCGAGAAAAGGATCGTGATAGAGATAAGGATCGTGAAAAGGAAAAGGAAAAAGAGAAGGATGACAAAAAGGACAGAGAAAAGGACAAGGATCGAAAAGAAAAGGAGAATAGTGTGCGGTCACCGTCCAAGTCACCTAGGAGGTACGGACCTTAATTGAGCTCATTAGTAACATTTGTTTCAAATACCTTTACATGTGAATTGGGTTTGAGGGAAAAAATTTTAAATCATTTTCATTGCATTATAGTACGTATTGATCTTAATGCCCAATTCATTAAGTTCTTTTATTTTATTAAGCACCGGTGCCAAGAATTCTTTCTGTAGAGTTGAGCGGATATGGTTAAACCTTTCTTATATTTTGAAATTAAGTTATTTCTGAAAGACTTTGTGTAATAAACAATGAACAAACAAAAGAAGTGCTTATCTTAACTGAATTTCTTCAAAATCTTTGGGGATCTAGAGAGGTGATTTTCAAGAAATAAAAATTTTATTATCAAAAAAAAAAGGGAGTGAAGCGATTTATTTCACACTGTAAACTTGAAACTATGTGATATGACTGGAAATGGGGAATTCTGTGGTAATGCATTACTGTAAATATTTCAGCAGCTATCTGCCCACAAATTTTAACATGCTGTTTAGTAATGTTATATGTGTGTTAGTGTGCATGCGTGCACTTGTGCATGCATGTACCTGTGCATGTTTATGTGGGTAGGTAGCATCCTCCTTCCATAATTTTTTGGTATTTTATTCAATTTATCTAAAACCATTGACATCACATCAAAAGTTGTATTTACAATATAAATACACATTTTAAGGCTAAAATGTGTTAAAGAATTGAAAATGCATTAGACATCCAAAGTGCAATTGCCTCTCTCCCTCTGAAATACTTACTGGAACTGCAGTACAGAATTTTGATCATGGACAAAAAATTAAATGTATGGATCAGAATTCAAGTGCTGAATCGAAAGCTTTGGAAACGCTTTTACTACAAATTTTGTGATTTGGTTTGGTATTAAGTCTGGGGTCATAGCACAACTGAACCAAAGAAAAAGCGTTCAGAAATAAATTCAGAAATTGAAATTCAGAAACCAAAAGGTTTTTTCCTAATATCTCTCATCCCACTCAAAGGCATTCTTACGGAGATTTAATGGCTTGAAAATTCTTTACAGATGTAAAAAAACATGGCTTCTTCATTTCCTTGTTACGTAGATCAGCAACTCCTCAAAGGCAAGCTGAGAAGACCGACAATAAAGATGAGCGGAACAACAATGAAAGGCATTCATCCTCATCACCAGAACCCCGTGCGGAGGAGAAAAAGAAGCAGGAGAATTCAAAAGGGTGAGGTTATATTTCTTGTTGTCTTGAATGTTGATCCATTGCATGTGTGCATGTGAAAGTTAAAGCAGCTTTCTGAAAAATCCTCTTTGCTGGAGATGTTGATTCCCATCTGGGTGATAGTGCAATGTTAATTTCATTTCTTTTCATTCTTCTTTTCTTATTATTACTATTATTATTTTTAATTTGGTCTGTTTAGTCTTTTCTTGGAATTGAAATATGAATGAACATGTAATGTTCTTAAGAAAAACAAAATTTATGAGTTTAAGAACCCTGATACAATAATGAGAATATTAAGTTCGAAGTCAGAGTGGTTTAGAAATTATAAATTATCTTTCGAGATGTTTAGATGGCCAGTGTATAACTATTGAATCAGTTGTTTTCAAATTTGTGTTAATTCTTTGTTCTGTTTACATCAATATTTATCTGTTTATTAACATTTCAATGTAAATAACTTCAGTTTAATTAAAAGCATGTTAATAGTTTTAGAACAGTTTCTTACAAACAGTTTGTGGTTTTCCAGTAGTTGTTATAGGAAGAAATTGAATTTGATTTTATCTACTGCCTTGGTATTCAATTTTGACCGTGCATCCGCTTCTTTTATTGTTCTATATACATAGGATTTTCTTAGCGAAAAATGCATTGAGTGTTTCTAAGGGACTTTTTTTTCATATCCCAAATATGTAGATTAGATGTTCTAAAACCATAAATTAATGAGAGATCATACATTTATGAAGTAATAATTTTAAACTCTTATGCAGAAATGCCATTCTAACCCATTAATGCTTGGATTAAGTAGTACTCGGCCATTTTTGTCATATCCATTCGTGCACAGCCCTTGAACTATCTAATAGCATTTGTTTGAAACTTTTATCTTCAAATTGTTGAGCGGACCGAAACTACATCTGCTTGTTTATATTAAATTTTTTTCTTAAAGTAGAAGTTGCAGAACTGTTAGGACCTTCGTTGCATATGTGCTATCAACTCTGGTGCAGACCAACCACCATTTGCTTTACACCGTTCTCTCTTTCTCTCTCCCTGTGTGTGGTCTCTCTCTCTCTCTCCCTTTCCCTGTGTGTGGTCTCTCTCTCCCTCTCCCTGTGTGTGGTCTCTCTCTCCCTCTCCCTGTGTGTGGTCTCTCTCTCCCTCTCCCTGTGTGTGGTCTCTCTCTCCCTCCCTCTCCCTGTGTGTGGTCTCTCTCTCCCTCCCTCTCCCTGTGTGTGGTCTCTCTCTCCCTCCCTCTCCCTGTGTGTGGTCTCTCTCTCCCTCCCTCTCCCTGTGTGTGGTCTCTCTCTCCCTCCCTCTCCCTGTGTGTGGTCTCTCTCTCCCTCCCTCTCCCTGTGTGTGGTCTCTCTCCCTCCCTCTCCCTGTGTGTGGTCTCTCCCTCTCCCCGTGTGTGGTCTCTCTCTCTCCCTCTCCGTGTGTGGTCTCTCTCTCTCTCTCTCCCTCTCCGTGTGTGGTCTCTCTCCCTCCCTCTCCGTGTGTGGTCTCTCTCTCTCTCTCCCCGTGTGTGGTCTCTCTCTCTCCCCCGTGTGTGGTCTCTCTCTCCCCCGTGTGTGGTCTCTCTCTCTCCCCGTGTGTGGTCTCTCTCTCCCCCTGTGTGTGGTCTCTCTCTCCCCCTGTGTGTGGTGTCTCTCTCTCCGTGTGTGGTGTCTCTCTCTCCCCCTGTGTGTGGTGTCTCTCTCTCCCCCTGTGTGTGGTGTCTCTCTCTCCGTGTGTGGTGTCTCTCTCTCCCCCTGTGTGTGGTGTCTCTCTCTCCCCCTGTGTGTGGTGTCTCTCCCCCTGTGTGTGGTGTCTCTCTCCCCCCCCTGTGTGTGGTGTCTCTCTCTCCCCCCCGTGTGTGGTGTCTCTCTCTCCCCCTCGTGTGTGGTGTCTCCCCCCCCCGTGTGTGGTGTCTCCCCCCCCGTGTGTGGTGTCTCCCCCCCGTGTGTGGTGTCTCTCTCTCCCCCCTGTGTGGTGTCTCTCTCTCCCCCCTGTGTGGTCTCTCTCTCCCCCCTGTGTGTGGTGTCTCTCTCCCCCCCTGTGTGTGGTCTCTCTCTCTCCCCCCGTGTGTGGTCTCTCTCCCCCCGTGTGTGGTGTCTCCCTCCCCGTGTGTGGTCTCTCTCTCTCTCCCCGTGTGTGGTCTCTCTCTCACTCCCCGTGTGTGGTCTCTCTCTCTCTCCCCGTGTGTGGTCTCTCTCTCTCCCCGTGTGTGGTCTCTCTCTCTCTCCCTGTGTGTGGTCTCTCTCTCTCTCTCCCTCTGTGTGTGGTGTCTCTCTCTCTCCCTGTGTCTCTCTCTTCCTGTGTGTCTCTCTCCCTGTGTGTCTCTCTCCCTGTGTGTGTCTCTCTCTCCCTGTGTGTGTCTCTCTCTCTGTTTCCTGTCTGCCTCTGTGTCTCTCTCTCTGTCTGTCTGTCTGTCTGTCTGTGTCTCCAAAAAAACTAAGGGTGTATAGCAACTAAGCTTAGTTTAAAAAAAAAAGATTCGAACCAATGAGACATGAATAACTCTGCTCTGGAACATATAATACTTTAGCAAGTCCTGCTTCATAGACATCAATGATTCTGAAATTCCAAAACTGTTTTTTATGTTTCGTTGAGGATATTTGTCTATTGAGGAAATAAATTTAGAAAATTAGTGTGAAAGAAGCAAATTTGTGTGGACCAGAAATGAGTGCTGCCAAAGAACATTGCATGAAACTAATGGGTTAAGCCTACCCCTTTCTTTACTATAAGTACTTCAAAAAAATGCTTGTTACTGAATGAAAGCTAATACTAGCGCATCACACTATTCTCTAATGTATCTTATTTGTATGACATCTAAATTGTAACATGATACATAATATAAACATCTTTATTTAGATTATCATGATTTGCAGATACAAGAGTTGTCAAAAACAAGTTGGGGTGGGGTGGGGGGGCATTAGTAGAAGAGTTACAGATATAAACTTTCATAATACTTTGTGAAATATTAATTGGTGAAGCCATTTATTTAACCAAGCGCTGTCTAGAAATAATGAATGATAATATTTTTAGAAATCTTAATTTGTTTTACTGTTCGGCACATACTTCTACTCAGGTTGTGTACTGATGTACCTTCTACTCTTCAGTTGGCAAATTCTCAACCACTTTTGTGGAATTGTAACTTTGGCTGAATACTTCTAGTTACACATTTGCTTCAGTGGCAAGTGATGGTTGATCTAGTGAACAAGTGACTTCTGAATTCTGCAACTTGAATCAATTTATTGTTAAAGATCAACTTCTATTTGTGCCTGTGTTTCTGAATCAATATAATTCAAATTCCAAAAAAATCAGTTTGTATTATAATTATTGTATTTCTCTGAAAATGATAATTAACTATAATAATAGATCTCATAGCGAATTTTTTCCATTGACATTGAATTTTTACAGGAAAAGAAATGGGTCTAAATAGTCTCATTTATGTAAACACAGAATTCTGATACTTTCTGCATATCAGGGTTGACAGTCTCTTTAGTTCATTTGTTTGCTTGCACGAAGATGCTCCTAGCACAAGCGTTTTACCCATGAACATGATCTGTACTTTCCTTATATACACCATTTTTGCTTCTGTTAAGTTACTTATGTGTATAGAAGATTATATCTACCATAATTGTTGTTGTTAAAGTTGAATTTGAAAGATATTCATTTTGTAACATTTAAGAAACCCTTCAAGACCTTTCATAGAAAGGCCCTTCAGACCTGCATCAAACAGATATGACAAAAATTAGAAGATTGGAGATAATTGTTATGGTATGAAGGTGACAGTTGGCATGCATGTAACCTCCAACACACCGTCATGTTTTGATTCTTATTCTATAAACTTCAAAATTAAACCATTTTAGAAGTCATATTACATTTTTGGATGGAACCGCCACTTTGTAGAATGGGTTGACAGAAATGTTGAAAATTATTTCATAGTAAAAGTTATTTTCATTTTTTAATAATGCAGAATGTTTAAATCGGCCCAAGTAATGTAATTGCTGTTTTTGCACCGAGTGACACGTCACAGTTTAACCCACAAAACAATGTTAACATGTAAATAATATTTTGCAGCTCACAAGAAAAATAACATTTTTGCTCATGGAATATCACTACATCAGTTTATTAAATATCTCAATCAAATATGTACTTATTTAAGTTTTAGTTACTGGTAAGCCATATGACTAGCCAGTCTACTAATATTATGCACTTTCTGATAATTTATACATGTGTACTTTTTATCCAGTTTAATTAATTTTGAATTCCTGTAGTGTTCATCATCCTTTGCATTATGATGTTTCTAGAATTTTGTGAGAGCGAGCTATAGAAGAATTTTCTTAACGATAGGATAAAGTGACAGTTCTCTGAAGTACACGTGATGTTCACTTGTTCGCGAAGTATCCCTCCGCCGCGTCAGCTGTTTAATTACGCCCCGTGGTAGTGCTTGTTTACGGTTCACGCGAGACATCACTAAAGAGATGTCCGAGTTTCACTTAGTTATATGCACGTACGTGAGTCCGGGAAATATAGAAATTTATTTACATAAGTGGCAAAATGTCTTAATTCAATCACATTCAATAAAAGAAAACTGCCACGAATGTGAATGGATAGAAAATTGATTTTTCAGGGGACGTTCAAATACATTTTCCGGACGTTTCACAGCAAATGGCTCATCCACTTTGTGGGGAAGAGGGTGGTTTATTTATAATTATAACACCCCGACTATCAAAACTTGGTACTATGCTCTCATAACTCAAATGTGTTTTAATGATTGTTTTATATTTCACTAATGTTATGCTTTTCAATGCATGCCTTGGTCTACAACTAAAAACTTCAGTAAATTTTCTAGAGAGTTGTTTCCTTTATAAGCATTCATTTTTCAAATAAATATTTTAAATACTAAATCTTGATAGAACATCTCTATGTTAAAAGAATAAATGGGATGGGTATTAAAAATGTCCTGTAAAGGTACAAAAATATATGTAATTTCACGAGATTTATGTAGCACTTTGACCAAAGGGGTGGAATTGTTAATTCTATTACACTGGGACACAATTTAATTACAAGAACAATAATAATAATAATAATAATAATAATAATAATAATAATAATAATAATAATAATAATTTATTCATTTTCACATAAGTTAACTAATTTAGAAGATGCACCTGAATGAGAAATAACTTCGCTTGGATGCAGTTCAAGCAAGCTTGTAATGAAAACAAAATCTGAGGTATGGTAGAAAAGCAACAATTTATAAACAGTAATACAAAACAGAATCCTATCATGCTTAAAAGAATTATATAAAACATATGTTAATACAAAGAAAATAAAATTATCAAAAACAATATCCAAATTTAAAGAATATATAATAACCAATACAATACACAAAATTCAATACCACATACATTTAAACAATATACAAATTTAAAGAAAGAAATTAACAAGGGTAGGAAATATTTATTTTAATTAATTGTGGTAAATATATAAAATTTTGTTGTTTCCTTGTGTCAGTGGAAGTTTCCTGGAACAAAAAGAAAATTTCATTAGTGTTCCGTTTAGTTAACTTTTAATTTGTATTCTATTTTTTAATTGAATATTTTCTCATAATGTTCTCATTTAACACAATATACATTTCAATGATTATCTAGGAAATAATAACAAACTGTAAAATATAATATGATTATCATTCACTTACTTCTCAGCTGTAATTTGATGAAGGGCATTGTGCCAAACTTGTTTTACATGAGCACAATCAAATTGACTTCCAACATGAGTTTTGTAATACCTCTTGCAATCATTCCACACCATTTCTATTGGATTGTAGTGGCAGTGATAGGGTGGTAGTCACAACACAATATGTGCATCAGCATTAATAATATTGTCCACATGGTACCTACAAATATTTTACTGGCATGAAAATATTCTACTTCACAAAAACTGTTCTGAATATTCTCAACAGTGTCATGCTTCTTCTTATTAGAAGGCTTTTAACTCAATATGAAATGTGTTAGAAGTCAATATATCATTGTAGAACATTCATAAATACAAATTTAGAAAATCAGTAACATATTTATAATTAAATTTGCTGACCACTATCTGTGGTTGTAGATTATTTATTATAAGTGGGCAAAGCATTCAGAGAAAATACATACCGTTTCTCTGGCTTGTTTGATGAAGCTAAAGCAAACAGTTCCTGGTGAAGTGCATCAGCCCTAAATGGAATATTGTGGTTTTCCGGGAAGTTTTTGTTGCAGCTTTGTCCACTTTCTTGTAGGTAATCTCTCCAACTGTAAGCATAGAAAATACAAAATTATTTCCTTAATTTCCTTTTTGGAAAATAAGTCACATCATCTTTGTTGTTTTGCATTTTGTATTTACAGAAATGAGAATATTGCTATTATATTGTTTCTTACAGAGTACAGCGCAATTGATATTCAACTATTACTTACATGAGCACTGTGATAAGAAGCATTATCTAGCACAATAACAGACGGTTCATAAAGTTTTGGAAGTAGAGTATTCTCCATCCATTCCTCAAACATCTCTCCATTCATTGTTCCATGGTACTCTTCACTACTATTTTGCGATGGAAACACTAGTTCTGCATCATCCACAAAACCCTTCTTACCTCCTGCATGTAAAACTATATAACGTTCTTCCCTCAGATTCTTTCTCACAGTTGAAAATACTTGAGTCTTGCCAGGTAGCATAACCTAACAAAAAAAGTTGTACAAATATAAATATCAATTATGTGAAGAGTGCTTAATAAAGTACACACACATTATAGATCTGCGGCTTACTTTAAAACTGTATTTTTGCTCAGATTCAGCAGTTTTGCAGTGAGCATTAGAACCGATCCTGCTTTGTCTTCCTTGTTGCATTTCTTCTAATTTCCTCGCAACGGATATAATTTATTTATTTAGCAACAGGCTAAAAGCCCAATACAAAAGAATAAAAAGTATACAGTATAGTACAAAGGATTAAAAATGGTTATAATATACATAACATGTTGACATATAAAGGTGATAACGGTGAATATTTAATACAGTTCATACAAATATGCGGATCTTGCACGACGTTTGAATATACGAAGCGATGTTAGAGACAATGAAGGACAAGATGCATCATTTCCCATTCGTAACAATCTAGACACAGAAGAATAAAATCGATACGATGTTCTATGAACTGGAATATTAAATAATCGATTCCTTCGGAGATGCCGATTGGGTTCATTAAAAACAAAAAATGCAGATAGTTCAGGACAGATAAACAGGCCGTTTACAACCTAATATAAAACGCACGCATCGTTATAATTTCCAAATGATTTTAATGAACTCAAATTAGTTAAGGTTGCAATTTCGGAATAATCGTGAGTTCTAGCTGGATTTCGCAGTTTAGCTTTAAATGCTACGTATGAAAAAAATTTATGCTGTACTCTGTCCAAGCGTTTTATATGAGTTGCAAAGTGAGGAGACCAAATCGGGAAACAGTATAACAGGATTGGTTTAACTAAAGTGTTGTACAAAGTTACCAATGTTGATACCTCTTTGAAGTCGACACTATTTCTTTTCAAGAAGCCAAGCATTTTCATGCTCTTATTTACAACATAATCTACGTGCTGATTAAAGGTAGCCTTAGTATCGAATATGACACCAAGATCCTTAATATATGTGACGCGATCAAGAGGTATATCCGATAGTATATACTTGTAATCAATGAAGGTTCTGCTCTGATGAAAACTTATTTGCTTACATTTGTTTACATTCAAATACATACCATTTTCAGAGCACCACAATGCTAAATTTCTCAAATCTTCCTGAATTTTAACGCAATCACTAATATCATTAACAGTTCAGTAAAATTTACAATCATCTGCATAAAGTACAAATTTACAATGTTTAAAAGATGAGGCAATATCATTTATGAAAACAATAAATAAAATTGGCCCTAAATGTGAGCCTTGTGGTACTCCTGAAGTAACATTCATCTCTTTCGAGACATAAGACTTATATTTAACATATTGTCTTCTATTAGTCAGATATGAATGAAACCAGGTCAACATTAATCTATCAAATCCAAAACTCTCGAGTTTCGCAATCAATAAACAAATAGGAACTTTGTCGAATGCCTTTGAAAAATCAGTGTAAATAGCATCGATTTGCTGACCATTTTCCATATTAACATGAATATCTTGGCTAAATAGCATCAGGTTTGTCAATGTAGATCTACCATTCACAAATCCGTGTTGTTCATTTATAATCAAAGAGTTGATATGAAGATTAATTTTTTTTTTTAAATAATAGTTTCAAATATTTTCGGAATGGAACTTAAAATGGATATTGGTCTATAATTAGAGATATCAGACTTACTACCGGATTTATGAATCGGTGTTACATAACTAGACTATATAATATCTTCTTGTCGCTGGCGTGAACAAGGAGGATGCGCTTTGCGCCCACTCTGGCTTCTCATTGTTCACAATCGTGTACAATTGTACAAAAAAGCACGAAATATCACGAAAAGCTCTCAAACACAGGTCGCCAGTCGCCACACAGCACAGATGCCGGAAACACGTGCAAAGTCACGAGTACGCATCTCACATTCAAGACTCGATTGTAAAACAAACATAATACTTATCACATGAAAACTAAATTCAATATAATTTTTATATAAAAAAAAGAATTTTTACATTAGAGCACACAGCTCTGCACTTCCTAATCTCAATTATTTCTCGTGGCGCACTATATTTTCGTCGGACGAGGACATCACAGCAGGGAGCGTCGTATCTGTTTACAAGTTAGCCAACTGCAAACGAACAAATGGAGGAAGGAGAGTCTATTAAGTTCAAGGACACAACGACCACAGAATCGTCAGTTGTGTTGCTAGCACTAGCTGTCAAATCATCCCATCGTTAAGAAAATTCTTCTATACTTGCTATTGCCATCACAATTCATGAAATTAGCAACGTGGCTACACACGAGACCTCACAAACAATAGACCTTGGTTTTGAATTAAACTTCAAAATTCTGTTCTAACCAATTTATTTTATACAAATAATCTGTGGAACTAATTTATAAAGCAGTATCTTAACCATACACAGGATTTTCACCAGATTTGTTTTCCCTTGTAAGAGTGGCTGATGTTACTGCTCCTTGAATTTGAAATGGAGATTTTAATTTTTGGAGCCCCTAAAACATTTCCAAAATTTTCTCAATGCTGACTCCTAGATTTCAATTTTTTGCCTAAATTTCAAAGATACCTATGAAGGATACAAGGACACTAAGGATACCTACTTTCGAAAACTGTGTATGTCTGATTTTCTTTAAACCTCTAAATTTTTGAAAATCACTATATTTAAACTTTTTTTCTCTATCTTCCTGAAGCATCATTATTGGGGCTAGAGATTTTTTCTTAATAAAACCTGATTTTTAAAATTAGATATTTAAATAAGGTTTCATACTGTGTTTTGAAGATCTTTTTACAAGGCTTTATTGGCTTGAAAACAAACAATACTGTAAAATGTTTAATGCATTTTGTATATTAGTTCTTTTTCATGACATGACATTTCAGGTGTTCTGGATAATCTCTTTTCAAGTGATACTGCTCCGCAACCACATTAGACATAATTTCCCTGTCTCTCTTACCGCCTCTCTCCCTGTCTCTCATCCCGCCTCTCTCCCTGTCTCTCATCCCGCCTCTCTCCCTGTCTCTCATCCCGCCTCTCTCCCTGTCTCTCATCCCGCCTCTCTCCCTGTCTCTCATCCCGCCTCTCTCCCTGTCTCTCATCCCGCCTCTCTCCCTGTCTCTCATCCCGCCTCTCTCCCTGTCTCTCATCCCGCCTCTCTCCCTGTCTCTCATCCCGCCTCTCTCCCTGTCTCTCATCCCGCCTCTCTCCCTGTCTCTCATCCCGCCTCTCTCCCTGTCTCTCATCCCGCCTCTCTCCCTGTCTCTCATCCCGCCTCTCTCCCTGTCTCTCATCCCGCCTCTCTCCCTGTCTCTCATCCCGCCTCTCTCCCTGTCTCTCATCCCGCCTCTCTCCCTGTCTCTCATCCCGCCTCTCTCCCTGTCTCTCATCCCGCCTCTCTCCCTGTCTCTCATCCCGCCTCTCTCCCTGTCTCTCATCCCGCCTCTCTCCCTGTCTCTCATCCCGCCTCTCTCCCTGTCTCTCTTCCCGCCTCTCTCCCTGTCTCTCATCCCGCCTCTCTCCCTGTCTCTCTTCCCGCCTCTCCCCGTCTCTCATCCCGCCTCTCCCCCTGTCTCTCATCCCGCCTCTCTCCCTGTCTCTCTTCCCGCCTCTCCCCCTGTCTCTCATCCCGCCTCTCCCCCTGTCTCTCATCCCGCCTCTCCCCCTGTCTCTCTTCCCGCCTCTCCCCCTGTCTCTCTTCCCGCCTCTCCCCCTGTCTCTCTTCCCGCCTCTCCCCCTGTCTCTCTTCCCGCCTCTCCCCCTGTCTCTCTTCCCGCCTCTCTCCCTGTCTCTTCTCGCCTCTCCCCCTGTCTCTCTTCCCGCCTCTCTCCCTGTCTCTTCTCACCTCTCCCCCTGTCTCTCTTCCCGCCTCTCTCCCTGTCTCTCTTCCCGCCTCTCTCCCTGTCTCTCTTCCTGCCTCTCTCCCTGTCTCTCTTCCTGCCTCTCTTCCTGCCTCTCTCCCTGTCTCTCTTCCCGCCTCTCTCCCTGTCTCTCTTCCTGCCTCTCTCCCTGTCTCTCTTCCCGCCTCTCTCCCTGTCTCTCTTCCTGCCTCTCTCCCTGTCTCTCTTCCCGCCTCTCTCCCTGTCTCTCTTCCCGCCTCTCTCCCTGTCTCTCTTCCCACCTCTCTCCCTGTCTCTCTTCCTGCCTCTCTCCCTGTCTCTCTTCCCGCCTCTCTCCCCGTCTCTCTTCCCGCCTCTCTCCCCGTCTCTCTTCCCGCCTCTCTCCCCGTCTCTCTTCCCGCCCCTCTCCCCGCCTCTCTTCCCGCCCCTCTCCCCGCCTCTCTCCCCGTCTCTCTTCCCGCCCCTCTCCCCGTCTCTCTTCCCGCCCCTCTCCCCGTCTCTCTTCCCGCCCCTCTTCCCGCCTCTCTCCCCGTCTCTCATCCCGCCTCTCTCCCTCCCTCCCTCCCTGTCTCTCTTCCTGCCTCTCTCCCTGTCTCTCATCCCGCCTCTCTCCCTCCCGGTCTCTCTTCCCGCCTTTCTCCCTCCCGGACTCTCTTCCCGCCTCTCTCCCTCAGTCTGCTCCCTTATCATTTGATGTGCATCTTTTTCCAAAAAGCTGCAGTTTTGGAGTATGTCTGAGTTTAAGCATGAATCTTGTGTTACGTTTCTCATTTTCATGATCAAGATGCCTGACTCAGAAGCCAAAGTCTTGTTAATTAAATCCAAACCATATTGCATTTTTTGTTGCTGTAAAATTGTTACGATAGTGCGGAATACGATAAGATATATAAGGAGGTCGTTTATTTTCAGGGTGCTTAACTTAGTGCATTGTAGTGACTTGAGGTAAGGCTAAGGATGCTTATGGTTTCAGAGCATCTCAAATGTATTGATGTTTGTAGCAGAATATGTGAACTAAAAAATTTAAGGTACAATGGAATATCCATTATCCAAAAATTCAATAAGCTAGTTTTTGTCATAAAAAAATGAAGAATGATTCATTTGAAAGAAATGTCAGTAATTGGCTTACAAACTGGAAACTTGATTTAATTTAATTTAATTTAATTTAATCAGTTGATTTGTAAATGAATTTTGAATTGTTTGTCGAAGTATTAGCAGAAAAAATTCTTTAAAAGAATCAAATACAATTATTTTTGTAAATAAAATTGCAACATGTATTACATTTATCTAAATTACTAAATTTTGATGTTTAAATTGTGATGTAAATTTATTTTGATAAGTTTTTTTCTTAATTTACCTTTTAATTTTAGAATTTAAACTTGAAAAATTATTTCTATTATTTGGGGCTTTTATTTTTACATGTTCCCCTTTTTCCTGTAATTGCCATGTATAATGGTTTTCTTCTGTATTACTTTTAATTTGTGAATGTAGTGCATTTTAGTTGATGTAATTTTGAAGTAGGACAAAGTTCAATTCGTTTTTAAACCTGTCCAACATCCTTAATGTTCAAGTTAGATTTCTTTCTTAAAGCAAATTTTATTTTCAAATATTAGTAGTTTTTGCATACTTTTCAGTTGCAATAATATTTTGCATTTTCAAGCTGTAAGAAGGTACAATATCATATTATGTAAATAAAGAAATAAATGTCTTTATTGATGTCGAGGCTCAGGCCATTTAGCATGCTCTTCCGCCTGACCATAAAAAAAAAATCATTCAAAGAGAAATCACTGTTACCAATAATAGAAAATAGGAAGTGCTGTTGTGGAACCATTAGGTTTTCTTATCAAATTGTTTCTTTATAAATTCCAAAACCATTATATGTGGGGAATATACATTGGTTTACCTATGACTTTGATAAGAATAAGTTCAGTTTGATGTGCAGCGTTTTCACATCAATTCCCCAGTGATAATTATTGCTGTCACCATCAAGTTGCATCATTTACAGAATGTTAGCCATTGTGTTAGTAATATAAGTGAAATGTCAAGTCATTACATACCAGTTTCTCTTTATTCTGCAGTCAAAATCCATTATTGTGGGGTAAATTTCTGTGTTTGTAAATGCCATGGAGATCACCGATACCTCTGTATTATTGGAATACTAAAATTTTGATTGTCAGTTGGAGTGTTGATAGTGATTTTTATTTTAATCATGAATTTTGGTACCTCTCATTTCATGTTTTAGTGACCTGTGGGTAATTTGAGGCAAGCCACAATGACATGGTGCAGTGAATAAGATGGTCATGCTTATTTCATGTAAAAATTATTATTTTACACGTATACAATTAATACATTGACTATTTTGGAGGAATAAAGGCCTCATTCTAAACCAAGGTTGGTAAATTGCTGCTCGTCCAGGCAGTCAATATACATGCACATAGCTTGCCTGAACAGACATCTTCCATTCATGCCATGGTAGGAGGAGAGAGATGTGGCTTCTTGACTTAAGGTACTATATTGCCAAATGCTTATGTTAAAAGGGAAATAAATTTCTGGTATTAATTGACTCAAACTGGCTACATGACCACATGTGATCATGCGTTTTACATATCGCCATTCTATGTTTCTTTAGCAAATATAAAGCATTGTAAAACTGGCACAGAAATTGTGATTTTTTGACTGAAAAATTCAAATTGTCCGGTCCTGGTGACGAAAACTTGGATAAATCTCGTTCCTATATGTAGTAAATTACTTCGTCTTACTCGTTGCCAGAATCAATTATTTGTTGTTCCTTGATATTGAAAAATTGATTTACGAAAATGTCTGTGGTCAACGTTTTGAAAGAACTCAAGGCTCTACACATTTATAATAGATATTTCGATTTTTTGGGTTGCTTTATATAAAGTTGTAGAATTTTCAAAATTTTCTGAAAAATGATTCCAGTTATTTTTATTACTGTGAATCAAAGTCACTTTGTGACATGCAGGTGACTTTGTGCTACTGCATATTTTACTGTGAATACTAGAACATGGTACTATACTGGATACTATAACATTAGATTAATGAATAATTCTGAAAAACGGTGCACTTCCTTTATTCTCCTTAAAGTTACTGTCCTCTCAATTGCAACACAGATCCTAAATGCAGTTCCTAAATGACAGTACCACTCACCTCGTGCAATATGATGCATCCATCAATACCCCTGGTGGACACAACAGTTTAAGGCAATAATTTTCTAAAGGGTATTTGAAAACTGTAAAAAATAAAATTAAAATTAAAAAAAAAATCATGAGAACAATATTAATGATGTAGATTTTTTTTAAAAATTACACTTACTCTGAAAATACTTATTTCTTATAAGTTGATGTACAATTTTTTGAAAAACGAGTAGTTTTTGCATAATTTCTGCTTGAATATAAAGCAATGTATAATTTTTTTCTCCAATAGAGTGTAGGTCTCCTTAAAAAATGCTGCTGTTCTTACTTTCATTGAACTCTGAATTTACGAACATTGCATGAGGTGGAAGTAGAAATAATGTAAGGAATCTGTAGTCCTTTTTTAAGAGTCTGGAGAGCTGAGCATAGCCGTGCAAGTCATAGTGTAGCAGTAATGTTCTTAGTGTTCTGACCTGTTTTGCTACTTGCAAAAACTTTTTCAGGTTCATGTAGTTTTATGATATTGCATAGCCATTACAAATAGTGTGAGAAAGTATGTTCCACTTCATGAGAAAGTTTACGATTATGTTAGTGTAGTACATTACTAATCATTCAAATTTCCTCTGTCTGTGACTTAAGGGTTGTAGCAAGTTGATACATGACATGCATAACGCAATTAATGTTTTTAAAGCCAAGCTGTATATATTTAAGAGAAATACACTCAGGTGACAAAAGTCATGGGATGCCTCCTAATATAATGTTGAACCTCCATTTGCCCAGCAAAGTACAGCAACTCAATATGGCATGAACTCAAAAAAATTTTTGGAAGTTCCTGGCAGAAATATTGAGCCATGCTGGTTTTGTGGCAGTCCATAATTGCCAGAGTGTTGCCGGGGCTGGATTTTGTGCATGAACTGCCCTCTCAATTGTGTCCCTTAAATGTTCAATGGGATTCATGTCGGGCTATCTGGGTGGCCAAACCATTCGCTCGAATTGTCCAGTGTGTTCAAACCAATCACAAACAATTGTGGCCTTATGACATGATGCGTTGTAATCCATTGAAATTCCATCATTGTTTGGGAGCGTGATGTGCATGAATGTCTGCAAATGATCTCAAAGTAGTGGAACCTAACCATTTCTAGACTGATCAGTTCAGCTGGACAAGAGGACCCAGGCCATTCAATGTAAAAACAGCCCACCCAATTATGGAACTACAACGAGCTTGCACAGTGCTTTGTTTACAAATTAGCCCTATGGCTTCGTGGGGGTTTGCTCCTCGCTTGAACTCTACCATTAGCTGAGCAAACTGATTTTTCAGTTGCCTAAGGTCCAATCAATATGGTCATGAGTCCAAGTGAGACATTGTAGGCAATGTGATGCTGTTAGCAAAGGCACTTGAGTTGGTCTTCTACTGCCATATTCCATTAAAGCCAAATTTTTCTGTTCTGTCCAAATGGATATGTTTGTTGGACGTTCCACATTGCTGTCTGCAGTTTTTTTAAGCAGTGTTGCTTGTCTGCTAGCACCGACAACTCTATTCAAATGCCTGTGCTATCAGTCATTATGTGAAGGCTGTCAGCCATTGTATTTTTCATTGTGAGAGGTTATGCCTGAAATTGGGTTTATTCGACAAACATTTGAAACCGTGGATCTCGGAATATTGAATTCCGTAACAATTTCCGAAGCGTCTTACTCAAACTACTGTTCCGTGTTCAAAATTCGTTAATTCCCGTAATGCGGGCATAATCACATCAAATCTTTTCACAAGAATCCCTTGGATACAAATATAAGCTCTACCAATGCACTGCTCTTTTATAACTTTTGTATGCGATTCTACTGTCATCTGTATATTTGCATTTTGCTATCCCATGACTTTTGTCTCTTCAGTGTTTTAATGACAAATTACTATTCCTATTACTAATATCAGTAAATGTGCAGTGAGGAGTATCTTGATATTTTGGAAGATCTCCTAAAGGTCCTCGCTAAATGATTCAAAGATATTAATAACCTTGAGGAGAAAAATAAGAACAGTACACTTTGCCGCAGAGCTGTATGACAAACCGCCAAATTTACATATGAAATTCATCAAACTGCTGTGTGACATGAAATTAAAAGCAGATTATAAAGAAATGTATATTTTTAATTTTAAAGCTTTCTTCCTTCAACCTCTTTCTCAGGGTTACGAGCAGTGCAAATCATTTGCAAATTTGACTGTACTTATGCTTATTTTATAACGAAAATTAAATGAATGAAATTAACCAAATCATGAGCCAGGCTTGATAGATAGAGAACTGCTGAACATAGGAAGGCATGCTTTAAATAAAGATAAATGAGACAAAAAAAAATATATTTTTATGTTCCATTGTTTGTATCAGTTGAATTCTTATGATATTCTTTTCTTAAATGTTTTTTCAAAATAATTTGTACTATAACTAGAGCCTGAAAGTTCAGGCATTTATTTTATCTAAAATAGACAGGCAAAAAGACATTTGCTTTTACTAAAATAGGCATGCAGAAAGGTATTTAAACTATGAAAAATCACCACCTACAAGTAATTGTAAAAAATTAATGCGTCACATGATTCCCATTTTATACGAAATCTCAAATTTTCCATTAGTACTTACATTGAAAGAAACAATTTCTTTGTAATCTTGATTGAACATCTGGTATGATGACTACAAATTGGTTTTACTTGCCAAGCTGCTTCTATGAATTGAATCCCATTTGAATCTTGAAATAGCATTAGTGAAAGCTGAATTATAGTTTTTGTTCTTAACATCTGTATAATCTCCAGCACCGAGAACAGTAAATCATAGAGTTCTCACCTAAAAGGGGATCGGATGCCTTACTCAAGTGTGGGAAGGGATTATTCGTGAGTGAATAAAGCCAGATGGCATCAGTTTTAAAAATTAAGTCTTGACTGGAATCATCTTTCTTTCTCATTTAGATTTTTAATAATACCCCTGACCCTTGCATCCACAGAAAGACAAAACACGACTGTGCCTTCAGGAATAACTTTTCCAACGCACAAACTAGAGAGCTACTGGAAAGGAGGGGCAAACCAAATGACCGGAAATAATGGGTTTCAATTTTGCTAAGATGCATAGATTCAATGCTACAAAGCACATTAAAAGCTGCATTTGCATAAGAGAGTTAGTCTTCATTATATTATTAGTTTTATCAAATTATTATTTTGTTACATAATTGTAACTCATTTATAAATAGTGGCTTCAAGTATTTAGACTGTGTGAGACAGGTTTGCACTAGGTGAGCTCTAAAGTATGTAAACGCTGAGACTGTTGGTTGCGTATTCATATATCAAGGAGGCCCATTAACTTAAACAGAGATGGTCTCCGTCTCAGCACCACTTGCTTCCACAGCCCGCCAATCCGGTGCCAGTGTCAGGGGACACACCCCCACGGTCGACCAATGACGGGCCTCCATTGCGACCACTGATTGGGTGTTGGTCTTTGCCTCTCAGGCGGCCCTCTTTAAGAGTATTATCCCCATTTTGTATTAAACTGCTCCAGAATTTCTCCATTGCTACCTATCCCTTGGTCCCCTTTTGCTTCTCCCCCACCCCCCACCCCTGTTATGTGGCTCTGTTCTTCTCCACCAATCCCGTACAACCTGCACGCTCGCTATTGGTTGGCTACCTTACCTATCCCGCTGTCCTTTTTCCTCCATATAAGGCGACATCACTACCCATCTGGCAGCAGTACGCTATGAGGAAGGCTACAATATGCTGGCTGAATTGTTTTCCACCATGTCAGTGATGCGGCTCGTCCTGGATAGCTTAGATAATATTGACACTGTTGGTTCGAATGCATAAGGCATGAGTGTCTTAAGTTGTGTGTGTGAGATGGGGTATTCTGAGTCCCTCCTGTTTTACAACAATACTCTAATCTCTTGGCCCAACTGGCAAGTGTGTGTGCAAACTGTTTATGTAATTAAGGAGCTAGGTCCCTACTTCCAGAATGGTACAAGCACCAAGATGGAGCCAAGGGATATCAAGGGCAAATATGTAAAGTGTAGAACTAAGGTAGACCTTTGCATTGTTCAGGGACAAAGGTGCTAATCACCGGGAATGTCCCCAGTAGGGTTATAGGTACTGCAAGAGGTCGTGATAGGTCTTCAGTACTGATAGCTACTGGAAGGAAGGAGGGTTTAAACCAAAAAGCTATCCAAAATTGAAGAGAATATAAAACTACCTAGTATGAAAATGTCTGTGCCATTCGATTTTTGTATTTATACTCTGATGTAAATAGCTACGCATATTTTATTTATTTATTTATTTATTTACAAGCTTACAGGCTTATAGCCCAACAATATTACATTATATATATAGTTCATATACAATATATTTGCAATCAACATTTCAATATAGATAGTTTTGCCTTATTTTTGAAGGAAAAAAAAGATGGTATTTTAAGGGACGGACATAGTGTGTTGTTGCCTATTCGCGATAGTCTGCTTATTGGAGAGTATAGGCCGTACGATGATTTGTATAAAATAGTTTTAAATGGTTTTACATTTCGAAGACTGTATAATTGGTCATTGATGGTAAATAAAGATTTCAATTTATTACATTGTATTTTGTCATTCATTATTTTATACAGAGTACAAGCATCAATATAATGTCTATATGATTCTAATGTACTAAGATTAGTTAATTTCATTATGTCTGTATAGTTATGACTTATTGATGGATTTGGTAAATGTGCTTTAAACGATGCATATGCTAAAAATTTATGTTGAACTCTTTCGATTCTATTTATATGAGTGTTGAAATAGGGAGACCATAACGTAGAACCATAAGTTAATATAGGTTTAATTAATGAATTGTACAATGTTGTAAGCGTATCAATATTTTTGAACTCACCGCTGTGTCTTTTAACAAAACCTAAAGTTCTGAGGCCTTTACTTGTTATGTAATCGATATGGTCGATAAAGTTCGCTTTTGAGTTAAAAATGATGCCCAGATCTTTAATTTGAGTCACTCGGTCTAAGTATATGTTATTAATTCCATATCGAAAATTGATTACAGATTTACTTTTTGAGAAGCTCATAATTTTACATTTTTCAACATTTAGTTTCATATTGTTGTTTTCACACCAATTTACCAGATTAAAAAAATCATTTTGTAATTCAGTACAGTCAGATTCGCTTTTAATTACACGATAAAATTTGCAGTCATCTGCGAAAAGTAAAAATTTACTATTTGTGAAGGACGTATAAATATCGTTAATATACAAGATGAACAAAAGTGGACCAAGATGTGATCCCTGAGGGACTCCGGATGTTATCTTCATTTTTTTTGAAATAAAAGATTTGTATTTCACATAATGAGATCTATCTCTCAAGTATGAGTGGAACCAATGGAGCAATGGGCCTGTTATACCTATATTTTTTATTTTTTCTTCAAGTAATTCAAACGAAACTTTGTCAAACGCTTTTGAAAAGTCAGTGTATATTACATCAATTTGCAATCCATTCTCCAAAGCTTCTATGATATCATTATAAAAAAGTAGCAAGTTTGTTAAGGTTGATTTCCCATTCACAAATCCATGTTGCTCATCTATTATAAATGAATTAATGTATGGTTTAATATTTTCGGTTATTATTGCTTCGAACATTTTTGGAATAACATTTATCAGAGAAATCGGTCTATAGTTTTTTACGTTTGTTTTTTCACCTGATTTGTGAATGGGAGTAATATAGCTTTCTTTCCATTTATCGGGAAATATTCCCTCTCGTAGTGATTTATTAAAAAGATCACATATTGGCTTATATAGAATAGATGCACATTTTTTCAAAAATTTAGATGGGATTCCATCTGGTCCGGTAGATTTATTTTCATCTAATGTTAACAGTTGATGTAGTACTTTACCATATGTAATTTCAATGGATGGTATCTGGGTTCTGATATTGCACGGATTAGAGTTATTGATGCGATTTTGGTTAGTTACTAAATTATTATTTTCTGGTTCAAATACAGATAAAAAGTGGTCAGCTAGAAGATTAACTCCTTCTAGTCCATTATTGCTCATTTGATCTCCTAATGTAAGGATAGATGGTAACCCGGAGTCTTTCTTATTATTATTAATGAATTTATAAAAAGTTTTAATGTCTGATTTAATTTGATATTCAGTGTTATGTACGTATTTTTTGAAACATTCTCGTTGAAGGGTTTTTGTACGAATTCTAAACTGTGAGAAAATATTATAATTTTCTGTGTTGGAATTTCTTTTGTAATTTTTATGAGATTTATACTTTGTTTTAATCAATTCTTTTAGTTCAGGAGAATACCATACAGGATATTTGGATGATCTTATAATTTTTTGTGGGACATGTTCTTTTATAATTGTTTGCAATGTTTGATAAAAATGTTCAAGGGATAAAAGTATATTACTATTTAGAATATCATTCCAGTCTACTTGTATTAAATTGTTTATTATTTCAGAATAATTTGCTTTGTCAAAATCGTATGTTTGAAAATTAAATTTCAGATTTTGTGAATCCTCATTATTGCAAAAATCTATATCAAATGTCAATGGAGGATGGTAGAAATCAGGTGAGATTAAGGGGTCTATGGATATGTCAAGATTTTCTACTTGTCCGTTTGAGAATATCAAATCCAGAAGTCCTCCTACATGATTATGTTTGTCATTGTATTGTTTTAAATTTAAGAATCCGAAAGAGTCCGAGATAGAGATAGCGTTTTCATAAACTGTTTTTATATAGTCAGGGTTGGACAATAATGTCACTCCATGATTAAGATTTAACCAATTCATACCTGGAAGATTATAGTCTCCCGCCATTACAATTTTATGATTTTGATTTTCCAACAATTTTTCTACATCTTCACAGTGTTTTCGATAGAGGTCAGGTGAAGCTCTGGGTTGCAAATAAATTGCACCGATAATTAATGTATCATTTTTTGTTTTCATTGTTATGAAGAGTTGTTCAATATCGTTATGTATTATTTGATTTTTGTGACTAGAATATTCTTTATTAACCGCTATTAATACTCCACCACCTCTATCGCAATCACTTGTGTCCGAGTTTCTATCCTTCCGGTAAATGTTAAAGTTCCTGAGTCCCATCTCTGCATTGTGGTAATTGTCATTTAGCCATGTCTCAGTAAGAATGATGACATCACAGCTGTCTGATTGGTGGTAGATATCCTTCAGTTGATGAAATTTGGTTCTAAGGCCTCTTACATTTTGGTAGTAGATCCGGATTTTGTTGGGCTTGTTGATGGGTTTTTTGAGTTTAATGATTTAGAGAGATCAATATCTACTATTTTTGGACAACCTTTTATATATTTAATAGTTTTTTGTTGACCACCTTCAATTGAATTGAGACGTTCCAGTTCATTTTTGAGAGACAACATATGTTTTCTCTGTTGTAAGGTTTTGTCTGAGGAAAACCCAATAGGTCCTTTATAGAGATTTTTACGTTTCAGGATACTTGTTACAGTTCGTGGATCGTCTAGTACAACTCTCAATGGACGTGGTTTATTACTGTTTTTCTTTCCAACAGTAAGAGATTATCCAACAGTAAGAGATTTTGTAATCATTGTGTGGATAACTACTAAATTGGTGAGAAATTAGCTTACGTAAGACACATTTTTCCTTAAAAATGGGTTCATTTTTTTTCTTTTTCTTTTTTTTCTCTTTTTTTTTTCTTTTTTTCTTTTTCTCCCCCCCCCCCCCTTAATCAAAAGAGCATTGGAAACTTACAAATCTGACACTTGTGACTTTTTTGTTGAACACTAAATTTTCAAAAATAACAATAGTTCTACATTTTTTTTTGTGACTTTCTATGACTACAGTTATGAAGATATTTTTTCATGATGAAATCTGTTCCTGACATGTTTAGATAGGTCATGTACGAATTTCTGAAAATCGGAATAGTTTTCTCATAATTTTACATCAAGTGTGGACAATTTTTAAACAATTATTTTCATAAAACTGGCTAAGTTTTTCTTTAAATTACTTTCTAGAATCAACGAAAGTATGCTTATAAAAACAGAGCAGGTTCCATTTTTGGCAAGTGCTGTGAATACTTGTTAATTCCAAAAGTTACAGATTGTGAGAAAGTAAGTGCACTTGTAGCATCGCTTTTATTTTACAAAACTGATTTTCACAAATTTAAATATTGGACTTGATATTTAATTTGAAACTAAATATGGTTTAAAGGTTAGATTTTTGTTTTCTTAAAAAATAAATCTTTCCTTGGTTTCAGTTTGGGAAAGTTTTCATTGGAAAAAGTTGGTCACCCTTCATGTCCCTTTTAAAATTAATTCTAGGAAAATTAGTTGCTTCTTTTGAATCTAAGCCAGTTACTGACACCTTTCAAGCATATTTTTGCTGAATAAGCAATGCTGTTCAGGGACAGTTGAAGCTATTGTATGTGTTCTTTATAGTAATAATTTCTTACTTCAGATTTATTTATTTTATATTTATTTTATTTTTATATTTTACATTACAGCAGTTTTTATGGTGCTAGTAATTTGCATTGGGCAATTTAGTTTATGTGCTTTGTTCACGGTTATCAAGAGACTAATGTAAAATATTCTGTTGATGTTATCAGTGTCAGAATTTGGAATAAAATCACTATTTTTACTGTTGCCATGTTTCTCTAGGGATAGAGAAAGACGGCAGGAGTCTACTTAAAAACTGTGTGGACTTGTTGATTTGGCCTTATGGGCTATGAATCCTTGATTCCATGAAAATTGACCATGCAATGGCCTATGTTTGGGCTATGAGGTGCATGCTTTCTACACAAATTACCTCACAGAAGATACTGAAAATGCTCTCTGCTCACTTATTCAAACGTCTGGGTCTGACAATATATTCAGACTAGTTTATCAAAATTCTGTTCTGATTTTTAAATATACCTTAAATAAACCTCACAAAACATACAGCACATTGTAATATCAAGAGTTCTCACTGGCCAGAGACCAAGATTAATTATTATATCATAAACCTATATACCCTCATAAACCACTTTGATATTATAAAAAAAAAAAAAAAATGTTTTTTGAAGTGAATCTCTGCCAATGTCATCGTATTTCCAATTGTAACATATCCCATTTACTTCCTTGTTAACTAGGGAAGAAGAAAATGTTGATTATTGGGATTGAAAGAAAAATGGGACATTTCTGCTACATAGAGAAACAAGTGCCCTCGTGTGGAAAGTCTGTGCCAACAGGTCAGGGGAATGTGCAGGGCACGGAGAGAACTCCACAGAGTTGTTGAGTAGGCACAATGTATTACAACTTCAAAGGAGATAAAGTTACTTGTTAGTGTGATTTATGTTTAAAGTTGTTACCCAAGGACTTTTCCCTCTTCTATCTTGATCTATGCAGAAAGTAAGAGATGTGTATCACTGATAGAAGATTCTGTAAAAGGGCATCACCACATTGAATTTCGGCAAGATTCCATTAATTTTCAAGAAATTCTCAACAATCGTTTTCCAGGCCGGGATTGGCTGTTCTCCAACATCCTGTACTACTCTCCTGACCTGATCTTACTGCCCCATTTATTTATATTGGAACAAGAATATAATCGCAGCATGTTACTTCTGTGAGGAGTTCCCTGAACATGTAAAAGAGGTATTGATCATCATTCCTATAGATAATGTGATGTAACTGCCCTCATTATGTTGCAAGGCGTCACATGGTTTGCTGAATTCACCATTGGGTCATTCCATTTTATCTGGTCCAGAATTAAATAAATTGGTCACCTCACCATCTCTGAGAAAAATCATATGTTGTATTTAATTCTCTTATGTTTCAGTTGTAAAAAACCCAAATATATTTTAAAAAAATAGTCATTTCCTCATTGGGGAAGAACTGGGACTAGTACTAATCATTATTTCCCAGTCATTTTATACTTGAATCTACATAACTGTAAACTAATTATTTTATATTTATTAATAATACCTTTTTGTAAATCATAAAAGCTGCCTGAATACAAATATTTTTCACACAAACGTGTATGAAAAAATAAGGTCATTTTGATGCCAGAACTATCAAATTTATCTATTGTTGGAAAGTTAAATTTAAATACACTATTAAAACTCAAATTAATTTATATTTTGAAGTGTAAGCTTTTGAATATAATGAAGTTTTCTTTCAGGTTTTTGTGTTTTATCATGCTTTCTGATAGTGAATTAAAAGCAATGAAAGCTTCAGTATCTTCAATTTTTGGATAAACATCCTTCTTTAGAATTGTTTTTAAATTTTCCCAATGCTTGCAAACACATACTATATAATTCCTCTAGTATTTTCTTTGCAGAATTTAAAGATTTTCTCATTAGATTTTATAGTGGCCTTCGTTAAGGACCAGTTGGTACTATCCCCTATGCAATTGTAAGCACTTTTACTTTGACGTGTTAAAAAAACTAACATGCGATATCTGGTCCAAATTTTACTTTATGGTAGCACATCTGGATAATATTATTTTTATTTTTATATTTGCTTAGAGCCCTATCAGAGAAATATGTTTACATTGTGTCGTATTATTAACTTTAAGATTGGCACCATTTATTTCTGGTTCTGTTATATAAACAGTCAGAGATATTATATGTATCAGAAATCCCTGTGATAACCATTTTGGTCATAACTCACAAATTTCTATCGTACAATTTTAATGGTAGGGTTTTTTCTTAAATTCCCCAAATAATTAGTTTGTTATGAAGAATGAACTGTTTTGTCATAGAATCTATGTACCATTTTCCTTAAATGAAGCACAATACTTTTTCTCTGACATCAGATTGTCCTTTTCATGAAGGACATAATAATTTTCATAATAATTTTCATCAATTCATTTTCAAGATTTTTGTATTGTTTCTTCATTTACCAGCTTTGATGCTCTTCTTATTTGTAATTCAGGTAAAATTCCTTTGTTTTTAACTGGGTCTTTTACTGTATGTTCTAACACTTTAAATTCATTACTTCATTTTGTTTGGCTGAAAGAACTGGGGAGTAAACTAAAAATTTTAATATTTCTCAAGCATATTTACTTTTACTGTCAGCTAATTTTTAGTTGAAATTTCTATACTAGCCACTTAAGGTTCTGAAGTCTATATGACCTTATTTACAATTTCTTAAAGCCTACTTTAAGTTCTCAAAGTTGAAATTTATACTGCAGTTAAATATCAGCAAACTTTCAGATGGGCAAATTTCAAATTTTTATTTGGCCACTTAATAGAGATATTACTGTGGAAGATTTGGAAAAAAATCCATTACACCAATTTTTACGAGGATACAATGTTTAGATATACATTGATATATTGCATAAAGTTATGTGTAAAAATCTCAGAAAAATTATGGCTTTGACCTTAAAAAAGAACACACTCTGAAAATTGAAATTTGTTCATTCATGTTTGATAGGTTTTGTTTGAATCATTACCCCAATTTAAGCCTATTAGGTAGGTAAATGTCACTTTGATGTGCAGCCCAGCATGTAATGAATTCTATGGGTTTTAGCTTAAAAAGCTGTATCAACCCAACACGAAGTGATTTGCAAAGCCCTAAATGTCTAGAAACAAAAAATTATGCACAGCTTCAAATAATACTGGTCACCATTTGTGAGCCATATACAACAAAAATATTTTTAGAATGGTTTTGAACAAACAAAACATACAGGAATTTATGTACAGAGTGCAAATTTTTTATGTGATGGTCAAGCGACCAGTTCTAGACCACTTAAAATGGATTGACTCCAGAGCATATTCCTTATGCATATACCTGTTTAATTAGGGTATGGTGACTTCTTGCCTTCCCTGTGCTACCAGGACAACACGCTATTTTTTACTATTATTTTAAAGTGAAATGGTTTCTGATTTGGAATACAAATTTTCTCATGTGGCTATGTTCGTACATACGTTTTTGTAGCAAATTTTGCATAAAACGGGATGTCTCCTAAGAAGAGACTACTTCATGCACTTTAAATCTTCAATTTCTTTAGTCAATACCTGTGCTACTGTTTTTAGTTATATATCTATTGTCATGTCCATGTACTTGAACATGTACTCTCTTAAATTTATATACAGTAAACGCCACTTTTATATTTACACAATTTGTTTTCCTGACATTTACAACACGTTTTGTCAGACCCTTTCATTGTTGCATATTCTCAATGTTATATAAATACTTACGATAGTATAATTTCAATTAGCCTGCAAGTACAACAGTCTGCTTGGCACAACACTGTCTGGAGATCACTTTGCGTCACACACAACACGCACTGTCACTGCCCATTCCTGCCACTCTCCTGCTGTAAACGTGGCTGTAACAGAAAGACAATCGAAACTGTCCAATATTGTAAAGAGTTTTATGAAATGTTACGTGAAGACTAGATGATTGTTTATTTCATGACATTGCTTTGCTTTTAAAGGGAAATACTGTATACAGATAACAAAACAATTGTCACATAATGTTCAATTTCTTGGGCTGTGACATCAACTAAGAAAGGGAAAATGATACGTAAAATAAACTAAAAACTATCAACTGATGTGTGGAACTATTCGTAGAACTTTAAAAAATGAAACAGTGAAAGAAATGAGAGTGAAATTTTTTCAATTAATGGCAGTTCAAGTGTTCACATACGGAAGCAAATCATGGAGTCTAACAGCAACAATGAACACAACCGGTCGAGATGAAATTTCTAAGGAGATCAAATAAGAAATAAGGAGATTAGATCTGATCTAAATATATATTCCATGAATGACCGGATTAAAGAAAATAAACAATACCGGATACAACATATAAATAGAATGGATAACACAAGAATAACAAATTCAGTATTGTCTTATAAACCTGAAGGAAGAAAAATAAGATGTCAGTGGCAAAGATAGTTGTAAGGATGGAAAAGGCTCTAGTCTAATCCTTAAAGTGTCTTTGCGGCATTAAATTCACTATGTTTTGGTGTAAATACGCCTGCAATTTCCAATTGTTTATTACGTGTCTAATACTGCATATTAAAGCATATTGTAATGCTGCTTGTTTGAATGTGTCTAAATACTTTATCCTCATACAGACATATATACGTACATACATATATACGTATATATACATATATACGTATATATACATATATACGTATATATACATATATACATTGTATTACATTACATATTACTTTACATATTTAATTACATTACATTACACAGTGGATGAAAAAAATCATTTCCACTTATTTTCACTTCTCGCAATTTACACCATTTTCCCTATGAACCCTACATAAAGTGTAAAAGAGGCATTTTAATGTATTTCTC
Source organism: Gryllus longicercus (assembly GCA_038098605.1). NCBI lineage: Eukaryota > Metazoa > Arthropoda > Insecta > Orthoptera > Gryllidae > Gryllus > Gryllus longicercus. The sequence continues at coordinate 2,005,809 of JAZDUA010000166.1, forward strand.
AGTTTTTTTAAGTACAGAAGGTTGAAACTATCTTAGTTCAAGATCCTAGGAAGTTCTTAGTGATGGTAAACACAATTTTTTTTAACCCAGCTGTAGTGACTCTCTATTTTGAAGACACCGAATCTGTCAGACCCACTAAAGTTTTTAAGATATAACACTTTTGTTTTGAAGGATCAGGTTACAATGATGCAACAGGAATGTCAAATATTGTGCTCTCAGTAACATTTGTTGGTAATATTTTGTTATTTCTCCAAAAATGAATACTGATTACATTGTTTACATTCAATCACAATTTTCCAGGCCATTTTTAAACACAATTATTGCACGCGTAACACTTCACACATTAATATTGTGTCTTTCTGTCCTCTCTTAGCATATATCGCTTGCTTTCCACCTACTGTGTTTTCCATTGATTGTGTTGAATTTGTTAGTTTTTTTTTTGCGGTTTCTGATCTCTTTAGGAAGACATGATGCAGACGCTCTGTATTGCAATCAATCCATTACCAATTATACACACAACTTAAGCATAAATTGTTGCCTTTTCGTACATGCGATTGTTTTGCGACAGGAATATAATAAATGTATTGATTGCAGCAACATTCAATATACTATAAAACAATATTATTGGCCATCGATGCGTATATCTGACACAGCTGTAAGAACCGTGCATTTTATCGACATCTACTCTTCCTTTCGTGAGGTTGTAAAATGTAATTATTTCTGGTTTACATGCATCATCAGTAACTTGATCAATTTTGTCACTGTTCTGCATTGTCGATAGTGAAATATTTTTTCCTTTTTGGGGGGATTTATAACAGCAGGGTAGATGTATTTTTGGAAAGGAAACAAGTTTGACTTGATTTCTTGTTTTTTGGTGTTAAGGAAATCTCGTGTCCCCGCCTCATTGTTCCAACTCTTGTCAACTTGTGAGACATCAACATTTTCTGTGAAAGAGGGTAGCTAGAGAATGAGTTACAGTAATGTTACGTCCTTTTCCCACATTTGCTTTACAGAGTCTCACCACATCTTCTAATTTGTTATTTATTTCGTAAGGCCTGTCTGGCTGCGTCCCGACATACACCTCCATACTGTTGGTTTAAAATGTTCATGCATCAACAAGGGCTAAGATTTTTAACCCAAACTTTGCCAGTTTATTGGGATATACTGCCATGAAACCGCAAAGCCCTCTAAAGGTTCGAGTTTTTTATCAACAGTACCACACTTCGATATAGTGTAAGAATTTCATTTCAATGGTTTAGCATTTAACACTGATCCCATTTTTACACCCCAAGATAGTTGGCACTGGGGGATACAGTAAAATTGTGGTGGTGGTGGTGATGATGATGATGATGATGATGATGATGATGAAGAAGAAGAAATAGATACGCACAACATAACCAGGCCCGAGCTGGGACTGGAATCCGCGATCCTTGGGTCACGACTGCCACTGCTTTTCTGCCTTAGCAATCTCGGTCTACAAATCGGCTATTATTATTATTATTATTATTATTATTATTATTATTATTATTATTATTATTTATTATTATTAAATCTACTATTATTATGAATATTGTTTGGGTAGGTTGCAAGAACAAATTGTTGACATTACTAAATCGCTAAATTTTAGGAAAAAAAGGTTACTGAGTGTGAAACTCTGAAATTTGAAGCTAACAAACATTTTCAATAAAAATACAAAATTTAGGATTGTTTCTGTTATTATTTAGGATTCTATGATCATAAATTTGGGAATTAACGTAGTTATAGAAGCTGTTTGCTTTGGTAATTACTATTACTAAAATACTAACTAATCTTTAAAATCACTTACATTTTTTCCCTTCTCATTATTTAATCACGATTGTACAAATAAATATCAAGACCCCACTCTTTCATTATTTCTAACTTCATCGAATGTTGTCTTCACCTAGTGTGTTTTCTTTGATACTGCACTTGGTATATTTTCTTTGACAACAAAAGATATATTGAGTTTGCTGACAGTTGCAAATTATATATCTCAAATTTGCTATTTGTGCAGTCCTAAAAGAGTGAAAAAGAAAAATGTGGGCAAGACCGTTCATGAGCATCAGAACTTGCTTAAGCATCCACACCAAATGCCAAAAGACTAGCTGGCAAGCAATGCTTATTTGACAATGTGCAACAACTGTGATTTAAAACAGACTGACCAATCTCAACAAATCCGCCTTCCTTTCATACTAGTTATATTAACAGGCCATCAATAAAAATTCTTTCTGATATTGCTCAATATATTGTATCTCCCTCAAAACCATTCTCACATTGTCAGTAATATTCCATTTAAATCTTTTAACAATTTTGTAGAATGTGAAGTTTGGAAACAAGAAACCTAAGTTGACTGTCCAGAAGCAAAGAATTCTCTTTCAAGGTTGATGAGAAAAATCTTAATACAGTGGTCCTTATTTTTCTCCTAACATAGTTTTTCGAAAGTTTATTCTAAAAATATTAATTAATTCCTAAACAAAATGAATTTGTATGAATCATATTGTGAGAAATTTATTTTGATTTTTATAATACTGATGAGAAAGCGTTTAAAGAAATGCGTAAGTGTTAAATGAAACACTTCATAATAATTAAATGCATAGTTATTGTTTTTATTTAGTGATTAATTACAGTAAGTCATAAGAAAATCATCAATACTATTTGAGTTTGAAGTAGTACTGGATTATTATCTTAAAAAAAAAAATAAAAAAAAAAATCTGTTTTATTCCTTTTATTATTTTTTTTCTTGCCAGACTTCTTCCTAAAATCAGTAGATAAGTTTTGATATTCTGCTTTCGTTATGGAAGTAAATTCAATTAAAGATGAGCCGATTGTTCTTTGCATAAAATTTTACTTCTACACTAGTAGGTTCCCAGCTGATTATAAAAGCTGGTTGGGGGTAGTGATATTCAAAAATCTAAAGAATTTTTTTACTATATTGTAATTGAGTTATTGAAGTAGCAATAAACATCGGTAAAGAATGTTTCATTCTTTGAAAGAATATTTATAAAGGAAATAATTCCCCTAAATTGCCAAATTTTTGATGCGGTAGTATGTATTTGTGACCTGATTCAAACTTGAAAAAGATTTGTCACATTATTATTATTATTATTATTATTATTATTATTATTATTATTATTATTATTATTATTATTATTATTATTATTTATTATTATTATTATTATTATTTATTATTATTATTATTATTATTATTATTATTATTATTATTATTATTATTCCTCTAATTCAAGACTAAGGATGGTATGGGTCAGTTGATTATAAAGTTTACTCCAGGTTGCAAACAGCTTCCTAAGGAGCAGATCTAGGGACTGTTGGTGTCTCTATAACTCTGCACAAAATGTGGGATGTTCCAAACAAAGCATTGTCTTGCACGTCTCAGTTTTTATTATCATTTATTGTCACCACAGTGCGTTTTTATATAAAAAATATTACTGATTTCTTTTAAGTTGTGAATACTGACAGGGAGAAATGTCTTATAACAAGTTAGCATGAAATTAGTGAAAGAGGGTGATTTACACATTAAAATTTGTGTGGGGAAACTGGAGGTGAAAAATTTCATTATTATTGGGGGTACACTATTAAGTACTCAGTATATGTAAGGCTTGTCATCAACATCTTGTATATGACATTTTAAATGTTATTTACAGAATATAAAAATATCCTAGCAATGGGTTTCAAAAAGACATCGTATCGCATTTGTCATCACTATTTGTATATAGAATTTGAAGTATTTATATTTTTCATATATGGTCACCCATGGTTTACAGTGTGTGGAGCCAGTCTTTTGTGGTAGTGGTTGATTTGGTCTAGTAATGCTTGCTTCTTAATAGTGTATATCATGCACTGTTACTGGGTTTTGTAATGAGTTTTGAGTGTAACTAACCCAAGTTGTCTTGTATCACGTATTTGTTGTAAACAATTAGAATTCAGTATTAACAATTATCTTAAGGTGGATTGAATTTTGTAGTCCTTCATGTCCTTTAACAAGTAACAATTAATTATACAATGCAGAATAAGTTAATTTGAATTGTGAAATAGTTTTATTTATACTACTGTTTTGTTAGACGATTACTGATGTTAAAATATACTTATAAGTGAAAATATGCAGTTTAATGATCATTTACAAACCGGTTTGACTAAGAGTGGCGATTGGTGATGGTGGTGATGGTTCTTCCAGAGACGTCGCCCGTTCGATGTCGAGCGTGCAGGCGAAACTGCTTAGCCTGGCTGGCGTCCCCAAGGTGAACGCTGCAGAAGTTACCAATGACCGGTCAAGGTCACGGTCAAGGTCCAGGTCCAGGTCGAGATCCAGGTCCAGGTCTTCGTCACCCCATTCTCGATCCCAGTCGCGTTCCAGGTCAGGGAGTCGAAATGGCAGCACATCTCCTGTGCGATCTAGGTATGACCATCACCACCATTGGAGGAGACCACTCATATGGTGTAAACTGCATCATGAATGTGTGTGGATATCTTCATATGCATTCAACTGGCACAGCTGTGGTGGCAATTTTTCTTTCTTTTTTTCTGTGCACAGAAATTTATTCTGATATTTGTATGAAAGAAAAGTAATTTTATGTCAAAGCATATGATAAGTAAAGTAAGCTCCTTGGGTTAAAATGCTGATAACGTTTGAACTAATTTGTTCAGATCTGAACTTCAATCTCAAGGACTAATCATCTTTGAGAAAAGCAAATTGATTCTTAAAACTTAATTGGATGTTCGGTACAAAACTTTGCATTGTTTAGTTTGTCTGTGAGTTTAGAGTACTCTTGGGCAACTTGGGCATCATGTGAATAAAAAATTCCTTTGCAGATTTAATCATGAATGAATTAATACTAAAATAATATTTTTGTAGATATTTCTGATTTTTCTGACATACATAGAATTAAAGAAAATTAATTTGGTAGGTATATTTGTCTCACCTTACCATTGTAATTTTATGGATCAGTTGAAACCTAATTAAATAAATTTTCTACACTTAGCATCTGTGTCATCAAGAACATATTTGTAATTTTTGTGTGTGAATAAACTCTGTAAATGATGCAAAACTACTATTCCCACCTCACTGATTGGTTTAGACATCGGGATTTTTTTTGTGAATTGGGCATAATCAGCTGTTTTTTCTTTTGTCTTTCTTATATAGTAAAAAAACAGCGCCATTACATTTTATGCACAAGTTTTGGACAAGTTGATTGTGATTTTTCCAGGAACAATTTGATGCCCTGGAAGTGACAAACTACAAATTTCACATTATTCATTGGTTTTGCTATTAAAACATTGTCATATTTATTGTTATTCATATTATTAAAAATAACCTAGTGTAAAAATATAAAAATAGCTTGCTTTTGTTTCCTAATTTAAGACTTGGTCTGCCATACCCTTTCAAAACAAAGTTGTTAAAGGGATGTTTTATATTTTTTATGGTAGCTAACAAATCATGATCCTATTTACGTGCAAAACATTTAGAAAAGTATGAAATATGATTAATATATTTCTTTCTTGATTTCTGATTACAATGTGGCAATGTAGGTGTAGATTTTCAATTGAAATGTGTAAGATTACATCTAGGAATAGTTACTTATAATAACTGAAAACTAAAATAGTGTGATTAGGGAAATTGCCCTTCATTTAGTAATCAAATTTAGGAAGTGTCATGTGTAATCATGATATCCTTCATGTTTAAGATTTTTATATGTTAATTGAGTGAAAGATTTGGAAATAAACCATGATCCCTTAATTAAAGATTAAATCGTATTATTATTGATGATTTTGCTTCTGCTTTTTGCAGTCAAGTTAAATGTAGGAGCATATGTGCTTGAATTATAATGAGTGTGTGCTTTCTCTAATTGCGAATACGAATGAAAATATTAGGTAATTTTTTTTAATAAAAATGTCTTTGCCAGACATGCTTTTGGTTTTATTTACTTATTTGTTTAATTATACCAACCATTGTCCAATTGCAAACTGTGCAGGTGTGTGTAAACATATTTATTTAGGAACATTAAAATTTTTTTGACATACCTTTAACACTTGTCATAGAAATTACTCTTTTTTTGAATATGTCATTTCTTAACATTCTTCCTTTCATTTTTTCTGTAAACATAAACGTAATATGAGACTATCAACATACATGAACATCTGTGAATTTTGTAAATGTAAACGTAATACGAGAATGTCAACATATATGAACATCTGTGATATTTTCATAACATCTTATTTTTGATAAAACTATTAATTAGTTTTAATATTTGTGAAACTTAATTATATTTAGTTTTATGATTTTTCACATTGCTTAAAATACATTAATTCACACACCTTTTATTTTTTTTATTAATTTTTAAATCACATTATCACAAGGCCTTTGGAGCCTCAAAATTCTTTTGATTTATTGTTATCTTAACTTTTGAGTCAATCTTGTAATGCAGATAATTTTGATACTGTCCAAAATATGTGAAGAATAGTGGGGGAATCCTTTAAAACTAATATAGAAGTTAAGAAAAGCTTCTGTGCATGTTGTAGGTCAGCAAAGAAATCTCCTGAACCTGATGGGAAGGATCATAAGAAGAAAGCTTCTAGATCCCCTTCTCGATCAGCTTCACGAAGTTCCTCATCTTCCAGTGAAGAGCGCTCTTCAAAGAGCAAAGGGAAAACTGCTGCAAAAACAAATCAACACAGATCTCAGTCTCGCTCTAGGTCACGTTCAAATACTCCTGCTAAGTCACAGTCTCACTCTCCCAAGCGAAGGTCTCATTCTCCAGCCAAGCGGAGATCAGCTTCACGTTCTCCCGCCAAAGTGATTAACAAGAATGAAAGGAAGCGGTCACGAAGCTCTGGGACTCAAAGTAGCCGATCTGCATCATCTTCCTCAGAAAGCTCAGAGAAAGGAAGAGGTAATGAAATTATGGTCTCTAATGTATTACAGAAATAATAGAGAGGGAAACAATGACAGTAGGATATAAGAATTAATGAATATTATTGGATGATTTAATTTATCTGAATTTAAAGTTTTATATAATGTAAGGGAAAGAAAGTGATTTATATTTCATTCTTGAGTGTTCTTGAGACCATGTTTTGTCGTTTCAAGATTTAGATTCCAGATTATGTACTAGGGGCAAGAAAAACTATTAAGTTGGGAACATATAGAAATTTTAAAAAAATAATATGAATTTCTATTGCTCAAGTAATAATAAAATGTATGAAATTCTCTTATTAAATGAATTCAATTATGAAGAACAAATTGGTTAATATGTTTCTTGGATTTTTCTTTATCCATTTGAATTGTTTGTACAATTCAGACTCGGTTTTAAATCTCTGTGTGTTTTTATGTTAAGGAAAAGATGACGACTTTGAAATTCACAAAAAAGAAGATAGTGTCCAGAAAAAACGTCATTATCGTAGTAATAATAAAGGTGATTCCTCAGCTAGTGAATCCGAGCCAGAACGTGATGTTAAAAAGGTAGCTTATTTTTATATAACATTCTTATACAAATATTATTTTCTATTTTGAAGAAGGCACTTTGTTTATCCTTAAGTCATTTCAATTATTAAATGCTTCATTTTGTTAGTAGCGTAGTTGTAAAGCTTAGTTTTAGAAAACTTTAATCATTTGCGTTTGTTTGAAGAAATGAAAAAAATAATTTAACTATTTAGTAAGAATTTGAAAGTTGTGTACATCATTTTACAATTTTTTACAGCCTATTTTCTTTTTTCAGGATCGAAAACTTAGATCTAGTTCCCGTTCTCCTTACCGAGGCAGGCACCACAGAGGTGCCAGCAGGGACCGAGATAGAGACAGGGAGAGAGAAAGAGAACGAGATCGAGAACGGGACAGGAGGGCTAGGTATCGCCGTTCTCCAGAAAGGGATCGTGATCGACACCGCATGAGAGATCGTGATAGAGAAAGAGACCGTGATAGAGAGCGTGATAGAGACAGAGAACGTGACCGTGAACGTGAAAGGGAGAGAGAAAGAGAAAGAGAAAGAGAGAGGCATCGAATGCCTCCTCCTTCTTCCAGAAGACATTCCTCAAGGAGGAGGTGATTAACTATATTATTTAAGTTTTATATAGATAGATAAAATAGAAGATATATATAGAGAGGTCATGGCAATGTAATAACCGCCGTTAATATAGTTTTGTAAAGTATGTCAGAAACAAAGTTTATTAATATAAAACAATGTTTTATTAATATAAAATTGGTTAATACAACTTTGATGTAGTCAGTCGTGACTTGTAAGCCCAAGAACAGATCAAGCAATGTTGGCAAAACTATCTCTTCCCTCCATCTTCTGTAAAATTCCCTCGTGGACAAGATAAAAAGGAAGAGTTACTGATTCTAATTTAAAGTTATTGAAATTAGAAAATGTCACTAAATCTTCATCATATTCCACTCCCTCAATTTTATATTAATTTTAAGCATAGTAAGTAACAAAAGATTTATTTAAAGTTTATTATTTATTTAAAATTTATTGTTTTTAAAATGTATCTGCTTTAACATTGGTATTACAATGTTCTAAGAAGGTCATCTTCAAATTTTTCATGCGAAATCTTTCTCGGTTTTCTCAAAAGAGGGCTTTATAACATGAAAAAGTATATTCTACATCACAAGACGTGATTGAGGTTTTAATATTTGGATCATTGAGCAGTGACTGTAGAATATCAATTGAAGAAGCATCATTTTTGTTCAGATCTGAGATACCAGAGAAAGCATTTTCTTTCACATTCTTCGAAGGGGCTCTCGGTAAACCAAGGACAACATTTCTGACTTTTGTTCCAGTAGTCGGTTGTTTCATTGATACACACCCATATATTCTCTCTTGACAGACTTTACGAATGTTATAAAGTTTCTTCATAGCACTGTGGAAGATAGTTCTTATGCAGTGTTGATTCATCAGGGAGATCAATATTCGTGTATTTGACAAAAATTGTTTTAATGAAGAATTGTGTAACTTTAAATGGTATGTCAGCAGAAACAAAAGCACGATACAAATTTGTACAATACATGGAGAATTTAGAAGATGTACTTGTGCTGGTTGGATTTGATACACAAACATTTGTTTATCTTTCGTATGTGTTGCATTTTATTGCTGCTCAAATGCTGGATAACTTGGGAATGCTATTCAATCACAATGGATTTCTCACAAAGGTGGCAGAATAAAACTCTTCTATTACTGGTAAAAACTTCTCCTAATTCCATTGAGTATTTATTCAAAGAGTTCTCAGTCTTAGTCGTTACCTTTGAATTCTTTGCAGTCGCGGAAAAAGAGGCAAACCCAAATGTAATTCCTCCACCACTGGGCATTTGAGAGACTGACTGTCGTCTGACTTCCACTACTCTTTTAAATAGAGTCCAAATTCCAGAAGGGTTGAGTGATTTTGTGTTCAGCAATAGCAATTTTGAGAATATGCAGGAGCTCAAACCTGACAGATGCCACAATATCTGTAACGGTCTCAACTACAATACCGATTCCAGGAATATTGCCCATATGTGTTGCGAGATACCGACCAGCAGCGTGTGCCAAATTCCAAGAAAACACTCTGCGAGTAGAATATTGTGTTTCTTTTCTGAATTGGTTTCCAACACGTCTGCAGGGTGTTTCCCCCCTTGAATCCACCCTTGGTTTTCTGGCAAAGCATAACTGGTAACACTGCCACTTTAAGAACTTTCATCAGAAACAATAAATTTTGAAAACTGAAAACCTTGATCAAAGAAGTCTGGACTCACATATAGCAGTTGAAATATTGTTTATCTAAAAGTGCGTAGAGTCCAAATGTGGTCTTCACTTACATTTCTTTAAAAGTCTCTTAGCCTTGTTTTCTTCTCAGTATTACACATATACTAATAGTCATTGTGATAAACAGTATTTTTTAAATAATAATAATAATTATTATTATTATTATTATTATTATTATTAAAATATGTAAATTGTGATTGTAACTAAGATTAGTCTATTGAAATTTAGATTTATAAATGAATTTATCTTTTTATTTTATTTTTAAAAAAGATAAACAGGCTAAGTAGCCCAATACTTATATGGAAACTGTTCGTATTACAAACTCAAGTACAATCATTGAATAATAAATATAAAGTAAGAGACAAAACCGTAATGACAATTTTAAAATTAAGAAGCATAATACGAATTGAAATAAATTTAGCAATAATTTATAAATGATGATAGTTTCAGAAAATGAGTATAGATTAAAATACAGATCACTACATGTTATATAATTGTTTGCAAGCCTGGGAATCGCGAAGACATACATAAATCGAGATCTACAAAAAATTTCATTTTTAATATTACATGGATTTGAATATTCAGCTAATAGATTCCTCATTGCAGCACAATCAACCAACCCAGTAAGAAGTTTGTTTGTTAAAAGTACATCATTTGTCACTCGCAGATTCCACTGATTCAGTACTTTAGGAATTACTAAGTAGTTATGACTATATCTGGGATTTGATAGATTAGCTTTACATACTGCATATGAGATAAATATATGCTGAACCCTTTCAATCCTATTAATTAGATAGTACTAGGAGACCATACTGAAGAACAATGCATGAGCTTATATTTAACTAGAGTTGTATAATATTGAGAGTGCTTTTAAGTAAGTAAATTTAGTTGTTTGTCTTTCTACAGAACACAAAAATTTTAAAGAACTGTTTATGACATAATAATGTGTTAATCAACAATAATACCCAAATCCTTAATTTCAGAAACACACTTCAAGTTTAATCCATCAATAGTATAGCTTGTTCGTAATAACATTACATCCATTTACATTACAAAACAACTTCCATTTATTTATTTTTAAATTAATACAATTTCTGTGACACCCTTGTACAAGATCATTCATGTAATGCTGCAAAAGTACAGCATTATTATTTTAAACACTAACACACACAATTTATAAATATTAAAAAACTAAGGACCAAAACAGGAACTGTGTGTACTGATGTAACTGATATTTTGTGTCATTTGAAGTTTTATTTTCATTTAAAGTTATTTTCATTTTTATTATACCATTTAACCTTTTTCCAGAAGTCCAAGAAGAAGTCCGATTCGGAGTCATAGACGATCAGCCTCTCCTCGTCCTGCACGATCCAGTGTAAGTTCATAATGTTATTGACATTCTTTTACATTAAGTGGTTGTTGCAGCTGGTGTATTAACATTCTATGATTTTCTGTTGTGTTTTTAGTGGTAATGGAAGTGAACAAAATATAATTTATATAGTACAGATTAACATACCACTGCAGCACATATTTTCTGGAATAATTGATATATGTAATATTATATAATGTAACTTTGTCATTCCTAATCAAATGAAAGGGAGCAGGAAAAAAATATATATTACTCAAATATAAGTCGACTTTAAATATGATGGCCCTTTAACTTTGAAGAGGCCTCCTGAGAATTTTTTGGATTTTTAAAAGTAAAATATCACTTACAAGTTATTTAGTGGACTTGAGAAAAAAACATATAAATGAGAATAACACATTACTGAAATTGAATATTATAGGCAAAATAAAAATCCAGTATTCAAGCACTTGATCTCTCAACTTTTCCACACTACTTGCATTAGGCCAATAATTGAATGGAGTTACTACATCTTAAGAACTTCACCCAGAACCTGACACTCATATACAGTATACTGAGGAAATCTTCAAGATACGTTCGTGCCCTGTGACACCTGTCATGCCCTTAGAGACTTGAAGCATTCAACCTGTCCACTTCTAATGATGGGATTTTGCCAGTAGATGTGATTGAAACTTACAAAATACTTAACAACCATGACAATTGCCCAGGTTTTGATGATTTCTTCCTTCACCTTCATGGTCATATTTGCAGGTTGAACTAAGACAATTTTTTGTGCTATCTGTACAAGTGTTTCCTGTCAATCAGTTGTTGATCACTGGAATTGCCTACTTGGTGTTGTCATCGATGCTCCCAGCATTGACACATTTAAAAAAAGTTTAGACCAGCATTGTCCTGTCTTTTATCATATTTTGTAAATAAATAAATATTTTTTCGTAGGCACTTGCTCCTTTTGTATCTGCTCACAGGAACTTCTACCAATGTTACTTAGAAGTTCCATAGGCCAGGCATAGGCATGCCAGGTGGAAAGATAGTGCTGATATATTTGCCCTTTATTCAGCCAGTTCTTTAATGTCATTATAAATATTTGATTCCCTTGCGTTTTCAATATTTCCTCTAATGCACCGAATTTTTATCAGGCAACGTTGGTGGGAGGGCTTCATGTCAAGTACCTCCCAAAATTAAAGTATCAGTGTCAATTCTGAAAGGCTATGACAATATTTAGTTGAAGTAGTTCAGTTGTGGGACTTTGTCAAATTAATTTTGAATAATCTAAGAAGATTACGTCCATAGACTGACCATTATTCAGGGCTTTAATCCAAACCAATCTTTCAGCACATATTGGCCATTAAAATAGGTAGTTGATTAATCAAGATCCATAGGTGACCTAGGGTCTGTACTGCAATGTTATCATGGCCATATAAATTACACGTGTAAACAAAACATTAGTATGACATGAATATGGCTGCAGCATTGCATATAATGAATTTTGTCAGGAGTACATTTTTTGCAGGTGTTTTAGATTTTCTAAGACTTTTCTCACGGTTCCTCTGTACAGTTTATTGTAAATTTGTATGAAAATGGAGTGATGAGATGTAAATACAGAGAAATAGTTAATCTGTGCCTTTAACACTAGGAAAACAAAAAAAATTATCATTATTATTGAACGAGCAATTATGTACTGTATTTTGATAAGATTTTAGTTGGTGGAAGGTACATTTCCAATACAATTTCTGTCATTTACTCCTTAATGAACTGTTTTTGTTTTGGTTTCATTTCCCAATCTTCATACAGGGATGTCCAGTGTTTTTATCCTTGTGGATGGGAAACAGTGATGTACAGAGAAAAGGATACATTTCCACAAAACATGAAAACCATGGAAATTAAAATTTGGAATTACTTGTAATTGTACAATTGTATGTTGTTCTGACCATTTTAGAATCATGAACATTGATGAATAATAAAATAAAATTGGTTCACGGGATTGGTCATTGTGGTTTGAGAAACAACAAATTGTGTGCAACTAATTGTTTCTCTAAGCACAATGACCAATCCCGTGAACCAATTTTATTTTATGTTCTAATCGAAAGCTTTGGACTGAAGGCAGAAATTTATAATGTAAACATTAATTAGTAATGATGAATGATTGTGGGTATGACATATTTTAGATTTGGTAATTAAAAAGATGGCTTATTTTTTTGTAGCGTGGTCTCTCACCTGAACGAAGACGTCCTTCACCTATACGTGATGAAAAGCGAAAGAAACCTCCAGCAAGATCGGAATCAAGGAGTGTCTCTCCTCCTCGTGGCAAACAGAAGGTAATAAAAACTTTGCTGTATAATAATTGACATTAAAGTACATATTGCAAAGAGAAATAGAAAAATTGTTGCTTATGAAGTCATGAAATTTGATCAGTTTCTATTTACAATATGTTTATTACAAAATAAGTATTTCTTCTCTATTTGAAAGTTATATTTTGTAATTGCTTGTTGTTTTTGCACAGTTTTCTCGCAGCTTGTCTCGTACACCATCTCCCTTTCGGAAAACTGAGGACAAAGAAAAAGAGACAAACAGTTCTGAGAAGAGGATAAGTAAATCAAAGTCAAGAAGGTAAATATTTGATACTAAAAATTATTCAAATTCAATGGAATCTCTTTAGCACGTTCCCTGTTTTCAAGTACATAAGTAACCCTCTTAGTACTTGCATATTTCCAAGTCCCAATCCCAAATCCATCAAAATTCGTTAAAACATTTAACAATCCCGCGTAGTGCATTCAAAATTTGTGTAGGTAACTTACTTCATGAGAGAAATGTTTCCCGGTTTACCCGTGCCAGCATCATTGTGTGTTCTTTCATGGTAGTATTGGGTATTACTTTCACATTGATTCCAGACCGAGAGAAACGTGTTTCGCTGTGCCCTCCATGCCAATTTCTTTTTCTGTTTGGTCTGTTCACATGAGCGTTACATTGACGCCCTTTACCTGAGGCTGATGACGTCAGCTGCATTGATGCCTGCGCACACACACACACACGTCACTTAATGCGTGTCATAGATTAACACTTTGTCGCAAAATAGTACACGAGCACTCTTAGCAATGTGCGTTGTGCTCACAGCTCAAGCATGACTGAAGCTACTACACAAGTCAAGATAACATTTTTTTTTCTAGCTTTCAACAAGTAAAGCATGTTGGCAACAATGCACCTTGCTCTTTTGAATAAGATACTGTTAATATATGCCATGCATTATGCGTCTTGTGTGCACTGGCATTAATGCAGCTCACATCATTAGCATTTGATGATGCATATCAATGCAAAACTTACGGGCCACTGGCATAATGTGCATTGCTTTGTGCATGTTTTTTGTGTAATTTAGTTTTATTTAATGTCATTTATGAATGAATTAGTTCCTCCTGAGCATAAGTTCATCCTGCAGATATTTGCATGTTATTTACATATCCATTAGTTTTGTCTATTGTATTCGTTTGCAGACAGCAATATGAAAAATTTGAATGTGCATAAACTGAGTATTTTTTATTAGGTTGTCCAGCATACAACATTCAAAATTTTCAGTTCCTAGAAAAACATACTAACAGAATTTCCCTGCATGTACTACATGCATTAAACATTTTCAGTAATTTTTTTCTTCAAAAATACAATCCATTGTATCATATAAATGAACATTATGTTTTAGGTCTCCATCAGAACACAATGAGGATAATGAAATACTTAAGGAGAGCTCCAAAAGGAAAGTTCACAATTCACGATCTCGCTCACCTGATAGGAGCAAATCAAAAGGCAGAGAGCGATCTTCTGAATCACAGCCAGTTGAGAAAAATTATAAGAAATCATCTGCTGTGTCTCCTGCTGCATCTCGTGAAGACATACATGAAAAATCATCACGAAGGAGCAAGTCGGAAAGAGAAGATGTCTCCCCTATTAGAGACACGTAAGCAAAATTTTATTTTCAGTTCTAATGTATATTACTTATTTACAACAAAGACAGTAAACTCAAATAGAAGAAAACAATTTTTCAGTTCTGTATTTTACTTGGATATAGGAGGGAAAATTAAAGAAAATATTTAGAAAATTGAAAGATTCATGGAATGTGAATTTGAATGGTGTCAAATGCTACAGAAACAGTAGAGTTAACTTTTATTATATCATTCTAACTAAATGTTTCATAAAATATTTCTTCATAATGTACTGCAAAAGCCTAACCTTCGTTTCAAAACTACGAGGTTCAAGGCATTTAACAGCAATGATTTAATTTGCAATGTGGCGTCTCAATGTACTTCTGGTCAGGAGAGCCGACTTTCGAAACTTATGTATTTGACCCCCCATTCTCTTCTCTCTCCTCTTTCTCTTCCCGCTCTCCTCTCTCTTCCCGCTCTCCTCTCTCTTCCCGCTCTCCTCTCTCTTCCCGCTCTCCTCTCTCTTCCCGCTCTCCTCTCTCTTCCCGCTCTCCTCTCTCTTCCCGCTCGCCTCTCTCTTCCCGCTCGCCTCTCTCTTCCCGCTCGCCTCTCTCTCCTCTCTCTTCCCGCTCGCCTCTCTCTCCTCTCTCTTCCCGCTCGCCTCTCTCTCCTCTCTCTTCCCGCTTGCCTCTCTCTCCTCTCTCTTCCCGCTCGCCTCTCTCTCCTCTCTCTTCCCGCTTGCCTCTCTTCCCGCTCGCCTCTCTTCTCGCTCGCCTCTCTCTCCTCTCTCTTCCTGCTCGCCTCTCTCTCCCTCCCTTTCCCTCTCCTTAATTTATACAGTGGTTTGTTGTTCTTAATTACCAGTGTCAGGATGTCTGCCATGGAAGACTTTTCGTTATGTAATAATCCTCCTGTTTGGTATATTCTTGAAGTGAAAGATCTCTTCCGTAAATGGAGTAACTTTGGGGTACAATTAAATAAAATAGACTTTGGTATTTTCGAGTAAAGGAATTGACAAGTGTTTTGCCCGAAATGAAAATATAACCTTGACAGTGATCTCATGACACACTTGTGTTAATTACACATGTGAAATTGTAGTCTAAACTATGTATATCTGTCTAAACCGGAACCTGCACAAGTCGGGAACCTTTGTTAACTGGAAAATTTTTCCGGCTTGTGAAGTTAAATGTCATTTTACACAGCATAAAACGGAACCTCTCCAACGGAACGGTTTTTCATGTCCGGCAGAAGAAAAAATCTTTTTAAAATGGAATTTCAGTGATTTTAATGCAGTTGGCAGAGAGATGCAAGATGTTCTTAATGAAATGAATGCATTTGCTAGCTTGTTTTACATTTTCACCAACTCTGTGACACACAATTTAGCTGAAGGAGAGGGAAGTCTGCTGTCAGTGTAGAATTTGACCTTTGGGTCTCTTGTGTCTCAAGGCATAGACCTTTGGCGAATTTCCTCTCTTCCAACTCTCTGAATTTGAATACAGTCGTGGCTTCTATTCACATGTCGTCCTGCCCCACGATGAAAACCATAATCCAGATACGCATTGCTCAATTGTGCTTTGAAAGAGTCAGCAAGCAGTCTGAATACAGCCACTCGGCATAAAACAGAAACCTCCCTAAACCAGAATTTTTTTTTGTGTCCTGATAAATTCCGGCTTTCACAGATTTTACTGTATTATTGGTACTGTAGGTTTTTTATACTATCTGATGCCTTGTTAAGTGTTTTCAACCAACCTGGACTCTAGATTTATGCAAAAGACCTCAACTAGTGACAAAAAATGACAGAAAAGAAATAAATTGATAGGAAATTTTTTTATTAAGGTCAGGAAACCATTACAATTAAATAAACAAGATAAGAGATGATGATACATTACATAAGCTTTTGTAGTAACATTGCTATTCGTGGCTCTGGTCACATGCAATCATATAGTAAACATACATTGAATTTCAACTCTGAATATCATATTCCAACTCTTTTCCATTAGTCATATATATCAATTAAGTCCTAACAGACAAACAAGGAGAACAGATTACCTATTAACTTCTAACTATTGAGTTTTTTCATTGTGCAGTCCTGATGGTATGGACTTTTTTTAAATAGACGAACACGCTTCACCCTCAGTTGATTTTTAATCACAGCAAGTGTCAATGAGTCTCGAGGCTGGCTAATCTTGCGTAGAAAAACGATGGCACCTTATGAACAATGGGCCACAATGAGGCGATTTTTATATACGAGCTAGAATAAGTGTGATATGTATGAATGGACTCTTGGAAACAGTTTATATGCGAATGCATATAATTGCCTCAAATTATTGAAATATTTAAATGGCAATACATTATTTTTAATGTTTTTATTGCTCTAGATTTGATTTAACATCCTGGATGGACTTCCATAATGACATGCTGCTGCTCAATGCACATATAATTGCCACTCATGATTGAAATAAATTAAATAGGAATACACTATTTTTCATGTTTTTATTGCTCTACATTTGATTTCTGGTCCTAGATGAAGTGCCACAGTGACGTGCTGCTGCACAAACTACAGCTATTTCTAACAGAAATAATTATTAGAAATTATTTTCAATAATGAAATAATACATTATTGAATATTTCAAAAATTAAATTGTATTGCTGATAAAAGAAGTGTAGTTATCAAAGATATTTGAATTTGCAATGCTATTGTTTTCCCACAGAAGAAAGATCCTCACTTACATTCAAACTTCTGAGGAACGTTAATCGGATGTCACAAGTAGTGTCTGAAGCCTATTCCTCTTCTTATTCTAAGATTTCTTCTGTGTTAGTGCTATCTCAAGGCAAATAAAGTGTTCCATGTCTGCTTGTTTTGTTTCTGAAGCCACTGCATGCAGTAATTGCATGAACTGTAACGGATATTTACAATTCCTCATCTAGCCCCTGGAGCCCCTTCTCTACGAATACCTTCCTTGCGTTTGCATAGTCAGGGGCTCCAGTATATGGGAATTGCCACAGCTCAATTCGTCATCCGTATTAAGAAATAGAGTACTGTCACACGCCCCTGATCAGGTTAGAAATCTCCGCCATTCGCACCATTGGGCTGAAAGATGTGGGAAAAAGTCTTCCATTCAGAACTAAAAAATTAAGTTACTTCATCTCGTGCAATACTGGAGAGAATTATATCATAATAGAAGGAAGATAAGTGAGGAATATTTATTATTGTATTGCATAGAATTATTATTGTAAATTTACATTAGTAGTCCATGAAGCATTTGACAATCACAGATGAAGATAATTGTAATTATATTATATATTATGGATAATACAGCATGATTTCTTAAAATATCAAATAATATCCACAATAAATATATAATATAAACACATTTGTATGGCCAACCTGATCTTAAACTCTAGCGGATTTTGTTTGCAGTAGCAACATTAACAACTGTGTTTATTCCAGTTAGAGAGAGAACTCTTTTGTTTCTGTTCAAATGCGCTGAGAGGTTTTGTGTTTTGCATCTTTAACATAATATTCTTTGGTTCTGCATGTGTGTAAGTGTATGTTCAGAAACATTCAAAACAATCAAATATTCTCTTGAATCTAAATGTCAGTGAAATAATAGTTATTATATTTCTAATGTCAAAGCTGTAGAAATAATTGTGTGTACTATTATCAAATAACGGTGGTCTGAAATGTCTTTGGAATCAAGTAAAATATGGCTTAAAGCATTTTCTAATTTTCTCCTAATTTGTGCATGAACTGGAGAGAAAATTTATGATTTCCAGGGTTTCTTGTATCAATTAACCTTTACATAACCTGTCTTATATATTTGTATGATGAGTGTGGTATGCACAATCAGTTAACAAGAAAATGAAACTTATGTAAAGTTTGTTTCTGTGAAACTTTTGAAGGTCACTATGAACTTTTCAAGGTCACTTTTTCACTATGATCATGAACCTTGTTAGTTTCAAAGAATACCAATGCATCTGTGATTTTTAATATTGTAGGAGAGATCACAAATCAAGCAAAAAACGGTCTGAGTCGCCACCAGCTAGCACTTACAAGGAGAAAAAACATGATGGAAAGAAGCAGCGTAAAGTCTCAAGTTCTGAATCACCATCTCCCAAAAGAAGAAAAGCAGAAGACAAACAAGAGGTGAGTTGTGATAATTTTTAAAATGTTAGGTTTTGAAATTTGTTGTGTTATGTTGAAAATACACATCTTTTTGAAACTTTTCCAGAGTCGAGTGAAAAAACAGGAAACGTCAGAATCAGAAGAATCGGAAGAGGAGCAACGCGAGAAGGTTGTGAAGAAAAAGCGACGTGCCTCCAGTTCAGAAGATGAAGTAAAAGTGAAGAAGAAGAAAAAGAAGAAGCAGCGGGAAACTTCCAGTGAATCTGAACCTGTAAGTTTATAATTCGTAAACATAAGTTTCATCTCCTCAGTTCCCTTCCCCTCCCCTTTACCTCACCTCTCTTCTCGTACTCTCCCCCTCTCTTCTCGTACTCTCCCCCTCTCTTCTCGTACTCTCCCCCTCTCTTCTCGTACTCTCCCCCTCTCTTCTCGTACTCTCCCCCTCTCTTCTCGTACTCTCCCCCTCTCTTCTCGTACTCTCCCCCTCTCTTCTCGTATTCTCCCCCCTCTCTTCTCGTACTCTCCCCTGTCTTCCCGTATTCTCCCCCCCTCTCTTCTCGTACTCTCCCCGTCTTCACATATTCTCCCCCCTCTCTTCTCGTACTCTCCCCGTCTTCACATATTCTCCCCCCTCTCTTCTCGTACTCTCCCCCTGTCTTCTCGTATTCCCCCCCTCTTCTCGTATTCCCCCCTCTCTTCTCGTATTCTCTCCCCTCTCTTCTCGTATTCTCCCACCCTCTCTTCTCGTATTCTCTCCCCTCTCTTCTCGTATTCTCTCTTCTCGTATTCTCCCACCCTCTCTTCTCGTATTCTCCCCCTCTCTCTTCTCGCACTCTCTCCCCCTCTCTCTCTTCTCGCACTCTCTCCCCCTCTCTCTCTTCTCGCACTCTCTCCCCCTCTCTCTCTTCTCGCACTCTCCCCCCTCTCTCTCTTCTCGCACTCTCCCCCCTCTCTCTCTTCTCGCACTCTCCCCCCTCTCTCTCTTCTCGCACTCTCCCCCCTCTCTCTCTTCTCGCACTCTCCCCCCTCTCTCTCTTCTCGCACTCTCCCCCCTCTCTCTCTTCTCGCACTCTCCCCCCTCTCTCTTCTCGCACTCTCTCCCCCCCTCTCTCTCTTCCCGCACTCTCTCCCCCTCTCTCTCTTCTCGCACTCTCTCCCCCTCTCTCTCTTCTCGCACTCTCCCCCTCTCTCTCTCTCTTCTCGCACTCTCTCCCCCTCTCTTCTCGCACTCTCTCCCCTCTCTCTCTTCTCACACTCTCTCCCCCTCTCCCTCTCTCTTCTCGCACTCCCCCTTTCTCTCTCTTCTCGCACCCTCCCCCTCTCTTCTTGCACTCTCTCCCCCTCTCTCTCTCCTGTCTTACTTTCTCTCCCTCCCTACTTCTCTAATCTCTCCTCCCCCTGCACTTGCCTTTATCCCCTCCCCTCATTGCACTTGCTTTTTACTCCTCTCATCTTCCCCTTCTCCCTTATTTCTCACCCCCCACGCCCCTCATTCACTTTTCCCTTCACTTCCTCCTGTCCCTTCTTCCTCTTCTGCTTTCTTTGCTTCTCCTCTCTTCTCCCTTCTTTCCCTCTCCTCCATTCCCGAACTCTTGTTCTCCCCTCCAAACCCCTCTTCTCTCTTACTCTTTTTCCCCTTAGGTTTCCTGTTTATCATGTAATGTTATTAAAGTTTTAGGCTGTTTCTTGAAACAATATGTTATTGTTTTCCTGCAATAACTTTCATATCCAACAATCTATTTGTAATTTTCAGTCTGGAAACATCCTAACTTCGAATAGTACAAAATGATTTTCTACTTGAAATTTCATTTATATCGAAAAACACTGATCGATCTGACAGGCATAAATGCATTTGTGGGTTAAATTCGGTGAGTGTTTCACTTCTGCTCTATTCAAAAGAAACTGTTTAGAATAACAGATTTGCAAATATGCTACCATCTTATTACTAAAGTTAATTCTTGGAAGAAATCTTAAAATAATGAGATACCACCATAATTCATTAGATGTCTAAAATTTCCACCAAAAAACAATGTGTTTGTGTTACCACCCTCTTTTAGGAACAAATTTTTTGAAGGGTCTTGAATTTGAAAATTGATTGAAAATTGAATTGAAAGTACAATACTCGTGAACTGTCATGACTTGTCACAATTGTTTTTGGTACCGACTTTGATGCCCAGAAGACCACTAGAAATTGTTATTATAATTATTTATTACCTTATAATCTAACTGATAATTGTAATAATAACTAACTGAAATCTCTATGACCCTCCAATTCACCAACTGAAGTTCAAAAGTTCGAATTATCTTGTGAACATTCAGTCCAGAAAATCTGCGAAGATTATCATACAGGTACTCTTGCAATTTTCTTGACTTCACTACACTTTCACAAAACTCTGCATGTTAACATTTAAAAGATGCTGAAATGGCCAGTGTGGCTTACCTTCTTGCTCCTTACAATCATCATGATCATGGTTTTTGCCAGTACCCTAATCATCCTCCTTCCATGCTGCAACATCTGACATCTTCTTTGGTTAGATGTAGAATGCGTAATCTAACATTGTGTTTTTTTTTCCATCTCTTGCAAAAAAAAATATATATATATATATTTTCATATTCATATTCATATTCGCACTCATCAGGTATCAAACCGAGAATCCGCACATTCTCGTCGAACATTCATTATGTATTTTCACCATCTCTGTAGTTTATTGTTACGTCAACATTAAGAGTTACCTGACAAGGAAAGGTAACGTAAAAACATAAAGCCTAACCAACTAGGCTGTGAATATTAGACGAGCTTGCTTGTTCGACTTACATATGTAGCGTAAAGAATACGTGTAAATAAATATTTGTTAAAATTTTAAGAAATTAAATAAAAAATATAAATAAACAATCAAGTCATGCTGTATAAATTGTTACAATAAATGGAATTTTTTTCATCAATTGTATATTGATGTAATCTGTTAGATTGTAAAGATAATGTTCAATACTGATCTTTAGTATATTCTAGATTGTAATTAAATTAGCGCAGTAGACTCGGTCGTCCACGGGTTATTCACAATGGCATGTGTAAAACTTCTTATCAGAAATTTTCTTGCCTTTGCATCCTTCATTTTCTCAAATTGTCTCCAATCTTCTTATTAGGTGTAAATTATCATCGCCAAGTAATTCAGACTCTCATTATCACAAAGTTTAATGTAAACTAATGCTTCTTTTTCTTCCCTACTGTCATATAATTTATTTTTACTTATTGCTTGTAAGGGATGTTTTGCATTATGAATTTTTTAGGAGGCAGTTGAAGCGCCCTTTACAGAGCATTACATATGGGAGAAGGAATTATAGAGTACTCCAGATTTGAGTTTCGTATTTTACGGACGGCCCCAAATTTGTAATTTTTGCTTGCGGTTTGGCATTTCTTCTTCCTTATGAACTTTTGCTGTCTCATTTAGTTTCCCCAAGAGAAGAAACCCCTTTAAAATTGCTTTCAAAATTTCCTTGTTAACCTTTTGGAACTGCTAGTTGGCTCAAGTTTTCACTATATGCATTTTCCATGTTTTTTTGTTTCTTTTTAGGACAGTGAAGCTGAAGTAGAAGGCAAGAAAAAGAAGAAAGAGAAAAAACACAAAAAGCACAAGAAACACAAAAAACATAAGAAACATAAGAAGCGTAAAGTTGAAGAAAGTGAGGTATGTATCTCTGACAATTAAATATCACTTACTTTAGAAGAATCATCATTGGTATCATAAAAGTCTTCAAGTAGAAACATTTAGCATGAGTTTTGTGTGCTTATGTGATCGCAATAGTTGGGCAAAATTTATTATTAAGGCTATGGTACGTGAGGTCATCTTCATTAGAGAGGTTATTTTCGTGGCCCTGTCGATAGTATTTTATTAGTGCAATATAAATGCACATAAATAAGGTTAGGTAGCTTGATGAACGTGATTGTCACTTGAATTTCTTCGGTTGTTTGTGCTAGGACTCGGATGTCAGTGAGACTGAGAACACAGAGGAGCTGGAGAAGCAACTACGGGAACGTGCTCTGAAATCCATGAAGCGGGGGGAACGGGTTGCAAGTGACCACAGTGATGACAGCAAATGACCCTTAAATCCTAACCAGTGTGGTAAAATTGTGATGTAGAATGTGTGAACAAGGTGTCTGTGGAGAGAGTTCTTCGATAATAGGTTTTTGACAGGTTGTTGAACACTGAGTGCATTATTTCAAAGTTAGTCAGTAGAGTTCGGTTCTATTAAAGGCACTGTTGAAGCAATTGTGGGTTGGGAAGGAGACGTTGCTGTACATTGCAGGAAGTATTGTAATGCTGTGTATTTTGTGATTTACGAGGTATTTACCCTTTAGCGGTGGTTTCTTACTGGTACCAAGAGTAAAGTCATATAAATAATTATTATGTTCTTCATGTGGTTGCAATAAAATACATGAACCAAATGATTAAGGATAGTTCTTTACAATTTTCTCATTTCTTTGATGTCCTTTCTTGTGTATTGAATAATAGTAAAAATCTTGATTTTGTTTACATCGACAATAAATGTTACTCTGAAGGAAACTTATTCACACTTCATGTTTATAGTATTACATTTGTTTCCCTCTTATCATTATGTATGCCTTCTTTTAATATTCGTATTCATTTACTTTTTTTGAAATAGATTCTACTGCCCAAGTCTTTGAGATATCCTTGATTGTATGGTTTCTAATTACTTTTAATGTTGTAAATTACTGACCTAGTTTGGTTTTTAATCTTTGTATATTGTATTTTTGAGAGAGAAAAAAACAAACTTATAATGACCTGTTTATGGAACTAATTTTGAAGGTTGTTTCGACTGTTGGAACACAATACTAGGCGACATATACTTAAAAAGTACCCATATTTGTGTTCTTTTTGCTAGGTTTAGATATATCAAAAGAACAAAACTAGCATTGTTTATGTTGCTCTTGCCCAACTTGATGTGCTGTCACTTGCACTTTTTCAGAGCGTGTGAATAAAATGATAAAATGTTTTGTTTCAGGTTAATTCGTCATAGAATGTCAAGAGTTTTAAATATACTTTGGTGTGAAGTGATTAATCTTCATTATGTGAAAGAATGGGAGTTAACTGTTTGTACAAATTTGATCGGTTTACTATGATTCTTAGTGTAATTACTCTTTGATTACTGACGAGCCTATATTTTTATTATCAAAATTTCAATACCAAATAGTGATTGTGACTTACTAATTTGAGTGGCAGTTGTATTAGAGATCGAGACTAACTGAGCTCATTCTTTGTTTTGTATTAGCAGTGAAATGGGGCCCTAATGATGGTATGTATTATCTTCTATATACACATTGTTGTTAATCATTTTTAGGCCAAGGGCCACCAGTAAAGTAGATGATGTTTCAAAAGATTGGAATATTAAAAATTATTCAACCAGAACATTGGCATTGGTGCAAGCTATTTTGTAATAAGTCTGCAGCTAATGGATTGAACATTGAACTAGTTGGTATTAGCAACTAGGGATGTATAAACTTTGACTATCTGTTGAATTCATTCTCTAGAAGGGCATTCCCACATAAGTTGTATGTATTTGTTTATTGATAATGTTCATAGCCGTTTTTAATTCTGTTTATGTGAGCATTTGCATTAAGTTTTCATTTCTTTTTCTGCTGTTGCTTCCTCATTACTTTGTTGGCATTGAGCGTGCTTTTCAGTCTTGTGATGAATACTGTTCATTTTTCATTAAAATCCGTAAAATCTGGAAATTGGATTTTAGCCATGGACACATGAAGAATTTTAGGTGAAATAAATTTTTTTCGTTGAATAATGTGTTTTTTTTATTTTTACCTTTTTTGTTCAATGGTCTGTATGAATATACATGTGTTAAAACGTTAGCTGCAGGTTATATACTTTTAAAATTTTCTATTTGTAAATTGCTAGAAAAATTGTGATTTTCATCTGACGGACATTTTAGTTACGTATGTTGGCACAACTGACCCACCTGTTGGTATGGTTATGGCGGTGATCAGAAGAGCGCGTTGTGTTCCGCGAGTTGGACGTCTTGTATTCGAGGAAACTCGTGCTTCGGTGTGCTAGTGTGTATATCTCCTGTGTTTTCGAACATTCAGATTTGATTTACAGTTATGAATGGAGTCATACGAATCCCAAGGGAGGCTTTCCAGTCTGCGGTGAGTTCAGTTTATTTTTTCAGTTAAAAATGTGATCTGAAAGAAGTGTATAACCTCAGCGTGAGAGGTCCAGCAAACGCCGACTCCTGAAGGGGTAATGCACTTACGAAATAAATACTGACAGTGAGAATACACTACTTCAAAAATGTATGAGTAATGCAATGCATTGATGTCCTTGGTTTAAATTTTGTTAGCGAATGACGTAAGTTCTAATTAATAACAAACGTGAGCAGTTGGTGAGGATTTGCAGATAAGAACTAATGTTTTTCAAAGTTGATAATTTTAAGTGGTATTATTTGTCAACTAATTTTTAGTTCTTAAATAAAGTGTAATCGTGCTTCAGTAATAGCGCCAATTTCTCATAAAGGTTTTGTTTCTTTTTTACGTCCATGTGGGAATTTTGACATTGAAGTTAAACAGTTATCATATTTTCATTTTATGTATATATTGCGTATTAAATGTAATTTAAGTTATTCACATTGCAATTTTGCCACTTGCTGGACATATTACTTTAAAGCTGTTGAAGTTTTCTGGTGTAGTGAGTATGTCAAAATGACGTTTTCATCGTACTTTTAAGAATAGTAAAAGGAAAAGATTTACAAGGCGTTTATAACAGGTAGCGATATGAGGGTTTTTTAAAAAATGATATCAAATTGGTTGCTAACTATTGTTTTTTATTTATTTATTTTGTGCACTTACACATTTAAATGTTTTCGGGAAGTAATGGATAATCTTTCCGTAGTTATTGGGGACCTAAGTTTTTCATTTGGATATGATTCTCTTGCCATTCGTCTCGGGTGAATGGGAAGCGTCTTATAAAAAAAATATTTTTTTACTGTTGTCTGAAGACGTCTCATCATAGCCTGATATTTTTGTGATCTTTGAATACAAGTAAATGAATGTCACCCACTCTGTTCCTAAAACTGATCACTCCGTCTTTGTATACATTGTTGGGGAAAAGTTGTACAGTGTGGGACCGAGGAGTAGATCTGTCGCGCTTGTGCTCACAAGAGGTGTAGTGACACAGCCTCTATGGCACGCACGTGCTTCGCTGGCGTTTGCATGCATTCTCCCACCCGCTCCACGCTCCTGGAGCCGCCGGGCAGGCAAGGCGGATGCCCTGGCCTTGCCTCCACTAACCCTAGAAAACTTAGTCTTGAGGAGATTAATTTGACCACTGTTTTATTTCACTTCAGAGATATTTGGGCGCTTTATGATTTTGGTACTTTATCAGCTTGTTTTTAGGAAACCGAAATAGGATTTATGTGAGGTTTACTGTAATAAAGCATAAGTATACATTTTGAAATGAAACATTCTTCACAATGCTATAACAGGATTTGCTTGTCGGTTTTCAGTATATTATATTAACTTTCTGATTCGGTGGTAAATATATTACATTGGACGGAAAAGTGTACAGATACGTTGTAAAAGGTTTTACAAATTTGCCATGTAATGGCGATTTGAATGCTGGAATGAGATGGAAAAGTCTGCGGTATAAATTTTCGTTCCCATCGGCAATGTGCGCGAGAATTTACTGGAAAATATGTGAAATGCCTGTCATTTTGTGTTAAACTGACTCGGCAATGTTAGATTGCCCAAAAAATTAAATATCCTGTTGCAATAATTCCTCTCGTCTTTGGTTGAAAATGTTTTCAAGTAGATACAGTAAATATTTTGGACAGTTTAATTTTGGAAAGCATTTTTTTTCCTTCAATGGGGAAATTCGTGTAAAGAAATGCATATGGCTGTTTTAATCTAGTCTGCATTCCTGCTACGTAAGATCAGAGCGATTATGTTGATTTTTCATACACTGTATATGTTTGTAATTTGTTCAATTTCCAGAAAAATAGGCAAGTTCGCTAATTGAGCAAACATTCTAAACTTGACAGGTCCACTTCACTCTTTTCCAATTAAAATGAAAAATATAACACACTTTATAATTTTCAACACGGTATTTAATTCAACGACTAGAATACTTCTTAAAGTAATGTAAGACATCCCAGGATTTTCCCTAGAAATAAAATTTTAGGAAAAAACAGAATTCAGTTTTTGCCAAATAGACATGTCACCTTATGAATGTGCTCCTCACATTATGGTAAGTGCGGAAATAACCCATTGTAATCCTTCTTTAGAAATGAAACTAGCGGCATTACATTAGCACATACTTCCTCGCATTATTTGCAACTTGGAATTGTCGAAAATTTGGACAGTTCAACGAACATGAGACCTGCGCCATTTTAGGCGTCCTTTGTTTTGAGG
The DNA here is from genome assembly GCA_038098605.1 of Gryllus longicercus. NCBI lineage: Eukaryota > Metazoa > Arthropoda > Insecta > Orthoptera > Gryllidae > Gryllus > Gryllus longicercus. The sequence continues at coordinate 2,033,407 of JAZDUA010000166.1, forward strand.
AAAATAATTAAAAGAAGGAAAACAATTGGAGAGGTTTTTGAGAAAAAAGTTGCCTATGTTTCAAGCAAAAGTACGAGACAACTGCCCGTGTTTGCTAAAAATTAAATATAGATTTGTTTAATGATGTCTTGATGTATGTATTTCATTGAAGAAAATGTATCTGTATAGAAACACGAGGGGGGGGGTAAACGAGCCTTTTCAATTTCCGAAAATTTCGATATTTCAACGCAAATTACATTGCGGCATTTTAAGCATCCTTTGCGCTATCGGAGAAAAAAGTTTTACACAAGAATTTGGAGGGATTTTTGAGAATTTTGAAAACGTTCAGGCTTTATGTATAGTCCCACAAAATCGAAAATGTCTGTTTCGAATTCAAGGGGCCATGACGTCAGCCAGATCGATCGGGGAATGTCAGTTGTGGGAAAAATCGTATGAAAGGTTTATGCGTGAGCGTTGACCACAGACAAACGTTTTACCTTCAACCTATTTTTTCTCGTTTGCATACGTATATACGAAGTAATTACGCAATGTAGAGAAAGTTACGTAATATTGCGGAAATCTATTTCGAGATTTCCCCATACATTTTTTTAGTGTCCCCTGATATCGAATCTTTCAAAACGTTCGTCAGTCAGCCTGTAAACAACACTAGGGCCTAAACTTATTGTACATTTTTTCCCAAAATGAATATTTCCCGGTCGATCTGGCCCGACTCGAAGCTCTCCGATTTCAAAAATATTTAAAAAAAATATATTTTGGGGTTATTTTACGTGAAACCCTCCGGACATTTTCAAACTTTTCTTAAAAACTGCTCCAAATTTTTTCTTTAAATTTCCAGTAAAAATAATAGTAAAATACATCTAAATGTGCCATATATCCGCTTTTCATTGTTAACTATAAATTCTCCAAATTTTCAAAAAAATTGATTTTTTTTTTCGTAGTTTTCCTATAACTACAAAATTGAAGATACAATATTTTTCCTTGAAATGAAATGTTTTCCCATAATTAGTTCTTTTGCTATGATAATGTACATTTTTTGAAAATTTTAATAGTTTTCACGCAATATTGCAAGCAATATGTGCAATTAAAAAAAATTACGAAAACAAACTTTTCTCAGAAAGGTTCCAATTTTTTTCTTTATAACTTGATAGGAATAGTGTTAACTACAAGATGACATAAACGCCGTAATGTTCTATCCTTTTGTTTTGTTTTTAAAATTACATGTAATTTTTTTAATTGTCTTACGGCGTTAATATTTACATGGCGGAAATTTGTTTACATATAATGTATTTATGACATGTGCTGTAAATAATGTCAGATAAAGTTTCTAGTAAACTCAAGTTTTCTGCTAAAATGTGCTCAAAATTCCGCCTTTTTAGAAACACTCAAACGCCATTTACTCATAAACAGCTCAAAATGTTTTCTTCGATCTTTTCGAACGGATAGTGCTAATTGCACCGTTTTAGATGGCATAAAATAATGTTGCTGTCTTTTTTTTTTTCCCCTCCAAAAATTACACATGTCATTTTTTTTTTAAAGATTCCCTCACGCCTTTAATATGCACAGTTCCAGCGATTTGTAAACATTATTGTATTTGTGACTGGAAGTACTTGAAATGACTTCATATGAACTATGTAGTTTTCTCAGAAAAGATGGTTTAAATTTTGCATGTACAGTAGCGCTTAAATACCAATTAGGGAGAGGTTTTACTGTTTTTTAATATTCTTAAAATAATATTTGCGTTCTACTATTCGGAAAACGAAAAATTAAGAATATTTTTAAAAAATGTACTTTAATATTCTTAAAATAATATTTGCGTTCTACTATTCGGAAAACGAAAATTAAGTATATTTCAAAAAAATACTTTGCGGTAGACGTCAGCTTGCAAGATGTGTGGCAAGCCCGAATAGCTAGCCGACACCGAAAGAAATACTGTGCCATTCGATACCATCACTAATTTATAACTTTCGTCCGGCAAGGCCCTTTGCTTGGCGATTCCCGAGTCTGTATAAGTGACTGCTGTCGTGAGTTTTGATAGATTCTTTTACGGTAAAAATTTTCAGATATTTTGTGGAGTGTCATTTCTGGTCTAAGGCATTTGGAGAGAATGTATTACCACTCTTAAACTGTACATTTTTTTATTATCTTGTCAAGGATCAAGGAAAAGTTAAATATTGAATAATAATAGATTGAGAATTATTTCATTTTTGTACGTTCTTAGGTCTTATTACCTAAGAACATCTTACGTACCTATTATTCACTTCAACTCTACGATTCGAATCGGTCGTAAATTCCTTGTTTTATGTCTTTTTGAACTGTAACTAGGCGCACACTTCAGAATTAAGGTCTCTTCCAAAGGTGCTAGTGCAAAGACTGTTAATATAGGTAGAGAGAAGATACGTGCAACTTCGTACTCGAAAATCGTGACTGATGGATGTGCCTCGCAACTGTGAAGCTTGGTTAGATGATTTTGAGCTGTAACTTTATAAATATGTCAGGAATAAGATCTAATTGTGTTGTTGCAGAGAGCATTAAATGGGAGGATGGAGGACGGACTTTACATGAAGCCCCTGTGACATTTTCAGACATTTCTGTAAAATGACTGAAAATTTATTCTTAAATTGCTTGAATACAAGAATGTGTACTTATAAATATGGTATAGTTCGATTTTCATTATCTCTGGCATTTAGAAAATTGCATTAAAAAAATTAAAACGCTAAGGATTTTCGTTTTGAAAGAAGTTTGAGCTTTGCATACTACCAAATTTCGTGATTTTTTTGCTTTAAACGGAAGGTAATGGGCCATGTGTATTTACTTGTTCTTATTAACCTATTATATAAATTAATTTTTTCGGATTTCAAAGCGCATCAACCACTATGGTTGTATGTCCCGTAGGTGTAGTGTATCTTTTATCATGGGAACTGGTAGTGTTATCTCGCTGGATTTTCTAATCCGGCGCCGGCCCACCTTGCCTAGCGGGGTTCCCTCATCCAGGTGTCTCCCATCAACGGGGCGCTGCCCCAGCCGGCATAAGCTTTAAGCTCCTGACTGGTCTCCCAACATATGTGGTAGTGTAGTGCATATACGTGTGTGTGTGTGTATAAGTAGGTAATACGGAAAGGTCAAACAGCAGGATGGAAAGAACCCGCGCAGTCAGTTTGTCAGGACAGTGCTCCAACATTCGCCTTGTGTTGATCGTAGAGACCACGGAAACTATCACCGGGAGTGGTGGCTCAGGGCATCAACTGTCACTGCAGTGCCTCTGACCGAGAGTGTCCAGGCGCTAGCAGGATTTTCGACACTAGTTTTTCAGCTAGGTCGAATTCATCTGCAGGCATGGAGAATAATTCTAGCGGCCGGCATCTCTGATTGGTAGTTTTCTGTGTGTTTTTCTAACATCATCAGGCGAATGCCGGAGCATTACTCTATCACACGGGCCACGCGCGATCTTTCCTTCCCATTCCGTGTCCTGTCCTATGCCTTTCTTTCAAACACTTATACTTACATGCACTACACTACCACACATGCCGGGAGACCGATCGGGAGCTTGGAACTTGCCCCGACTGGGATGGTGTCCCGCTGGTGGGAGACACCTAGTTAGTAAAACCCTGCGAGCCGACGGTAGGTCAGATCGGGATCTCACCATCTAGTGGGTGAAGATCTCCGCCACCTTCCGGGAAAATGCATGGGCTACCCTTACTGGTCTAATGACCTTGACGATTCCGAGATCTCTAACAATCAGCGGAAATCTGCCGACCACAGCAGCGCAGAGTTGTTTTCCAGAGAGCAGCTGAATTTGATCTAGCTAACTAGCTAGTGTTTTTTTTCTGGACGTAAATGTAGTTTCTCTATGCGCACGTTTTTTTTTTGGGGGGGGGGTCTCCTTTTGCTTGTAGAGTTAGGAATATATCCGGGGGGGTGTTACTATTTTGTTAGCAATGCAAAACAGTCCAATCTGCTATTAGTTTATAAAAATTAAAGTTCTGAAACTCAGGAGAGAAAATGATTGTTTTAGTTTACTAATCTCGCGAACTTCAAATTTCTTATTAATTTTCGTTTATTTTATTTTTGATTTCATTCTTTTTACTACTGTTCGTAATTAAAATTTAGGAAGGGATTCTGGAGCTTAAGAACACGTGCGCAGTTGGTACGTCACAAGCAGTTTTTTCTGTTCTTCGACTGAATAAATAAATTAAAAAAATTGTATTGTTCCGTAGTTGAAGGGTTCGGGTGAAAAACATGTTGACCCGAATCTACTTTAGAAAAAAAGCATACAATTTCTACAGCATATTCTACGAATAATTTGTTGTCAAAGTTTGATTACAAATAAACTCAAATTATGGCAATATGATTATTTGTGATCATAAAGATACACTTAACTTTCACCTGACAAAGACAGAGTTACAGGAAAAGAAAAGTCAACTGTTACACGTAGATATTTGCTGGTTACCGTGTTTTACGTGAAATGATTGAACTTAGAAACTGCCAGTCGTGTATGGGTTGATCATTTAATTAAATCCCCCAACTTTTCGACCTGTCCGTGGTCAGTGGGGGGCGCGGGTTGACCCAAAGGCGTCCGAGGTCTACGTCCACGTGCGCGTCCTGCCGCCTTCTCATCTGCGATCAGAATGGAATTTCGCCCTCCACGCGAGGCCGCCTGCAGGATTGCCACCACGCCGCTCTGTGGGACACCGCTGCTGCCGTATGGATGGGATTCAGTGGGTTTAACATAACTTCTCCAACTTGTGGATGTTCTTTAAATCTTTATTGTTGATGTTTGTGTAATTCTGATTTTTTGACTTTATAACTTTATATATATATATATATATATATATATATATATATATATATTTTATTATTATTATTATTTTCGTTTCGGCCAACTAGGACCACGCAGGGCAAGCAACCTGCAATTACCGTGGCTCAGTTTTTCATTTAATATCACGGTGGCAGGTGCTTGCGAACACTTCTTTGGGGGGACCAGCATTAAGCTGGATCCGATTTTTATCCCCCAGGGTTGTTAGTCCTGTGGGTATGAAAGATGAAATGATGATGATAATGAGGGGTGAAAGGACGACACACTCATACAAACACACACAAATACACCCATGCCCGAGGCGGGACTCGAACCCGCGATCTTCTGGTCCGAGACCACTCCGGCACTACTGCCTCGGCCATCTCGGCCATCTGATCGGCATGCATATATATATATATATATATATATATATATATATATATATATATATATATATATATATATATATATATATATATATATATATATATATATATATATATATAACAAATAACTTTATTTTAAAAAGTTATTTAGATCATCAAAGCTCAATAATAATTATCAATTACTGCTATCAAATTTCCGTTTTATCTGTAATTTTAAAACGTACACGGTCTGTACAAAAATTTATCTTTTCTTCGCAATAAATGACGAAAGTCATTTCAACATTTACTGACATGAGGTATTTTGTTTTGTCTCAATGTTCTTTAGTGAAAGAAGCTCTTTCTGTGGCATTTCATCTTGGCGTAAGGAAAGATGCAGGTTGCAAAGTAGGAGAGGAAAGTATTGCAAGAATTCCTTGTCACAATTTTTTGGGCCGTCTTTAGTTCTAGTTTTGATGATTTTGCAAACCGGTATAATACAAAATTAAACGTTACAAGAAAATTTAAGGGTGTTTTTGCTAACTGGCGCAGGGTACAAGTGTAATGCAAATGTGCACTAACCTAATCAAAAGTAGTTTTCACTGATACATTCATCCAAGTATTTCGTTCTTAGAATTTCAGGTTATGTTATAAATGAAGGAGAACATTATCCTACTAGTTCCAAACAAATGATTCGAGATCATAGTACAGTAGAGAACTAGTGTTTCTCTTCAGATGATTTTACTTTCTTGCCTTTACTTGGTAACAATAGTAAGTTTTGCAATTGTGCACCGGCAAGGTGACACAGTTTTTCGACAGAAAAATTATCGCTAGGCCCTGGTAACAAAAGTGGATAACTCTTGTACCTGTACATAGTGGTTTACGAACTCTAAATTGTCTAGTCGTACACGTTGTGTGGTTAATGTCCCTAAAAATCTTTTTGTATTTTTAAGCAACTAAAACAAGTTTTAGATATCTTATGGTCCCTTCATAATGGGCAATAATGCATTCGATTCCCCTGGAAGAAAAAATTATATGACAAATCGATTTTCCAATTCTCCGGCCCCCTCTAGGTTGTGGAAGAATTCTAGAAACTAGTGGGGATACATCATATTCTTTCTCGCATTATTTCTAAGTGCTCCGCTATATTATACTACTTCATAAACATGCAAATGGTTTTTAAACCAGCAAAAATGATGTTCCGTACCGAAATCGAATTCAGGTCTTCTGAGTTAACTCGCCGTCAGTCGTGACGTTATTCCAAGACCTATCTTTAAAAAAAAAAATTCATTGAAGAAAAAAACCTTTATATTAATTATTGTAGTTATAGGAAATACGCCCAAACATTGCACTTCGGCAATTTTTGAAAAATCAGAGATTTTAAGGAACAAAAGACCTGTACCATTCTCTTAAGCGTCCTTTATGAGGACAAAATTTAATCAAAACATTTGGCACCATTTGTTAGAAAATTTCGAAAATGTTTTTGAGGCTTCATGTAAAGTACTTTCAAAAATCAAAATATCCGATTGAAAATCCCAAGGCCTTGAGTTTGTTCAGAACGATCTGGCAATGTCAATTTTGAAGAAAACCGGCTGACCTGTTCAAGCGCTGTCCTTGAACACAGACAGACGGACGTAAGGATAGGCAGATAGACGTACAGACAGACTGACGGACGTAAGGACAGGCAGATAGACGTACAGACAGACTGACGGACAAGCGTTTTGCTGTCAATCGATTTTTTTGTACCAGGGCCCACAAAACATGGATACTTGCTACATCACGTGTTAGAGCATTGGTTCCCAGTGGGGGCGCCACCCCCCAAGGGAGCAGTAGAAACAAGCCAAGGGGGCGCGGGATCCATCGAGCCGTGTTTACTCGAGGTCTTGGCTCGTTAAGATGATTTGAATTTTATTTTTGTAGTTGCATTGTGTGATTTGTTACAGAAGGTATCGTTCAAGATGAGCACATAAAAACGCAAATATGACTATGATAATATGATTTTTTTTTTGCATGTTTTTGCTTGCATTGACATGCTTAAGGGATGACGCCGAACATTCTAAGTGAGTTATTTGCTAGGAAGTATTGAACAATGATCCCATGAGACCTAGTTGTCTTGAACGACATTTGTCAACGAAACATGTTTCTACTCGTATTAATGACAAGTCAAAGGACTTTTCTGAAAAGTGTGAAAATTTAAAACGCATGAAGTTGGAGACTACTGGATCTGTTGCTTAGTCCTCTGAAAAAATGCTTGAAGCTTCATATTGAGCTATCACTTCTTATTGCTAGGCAAAAGTCATATTATTGGAGCGACGCTTGTTAATCCGTGCCTTTTAAAGGCAGCTGATTGTTCTTGGAACAAATATTAGAAACAATTATGACAAGTACCGCTTACTGACAACACTGTAAAACACCGCGTTGATATGACTAAAGAAATCAAAAATCAAGTTGTTAATGGAATACAACAAACACATTTTTCTGCAATACGAGAGTACAGGCATTGCACAATGTTCTCAGTTAATCGATGTATTGAAAACGAAAGAGTGAAAAAACTGGGTACTTTTTTCTATAGAGTTGGCAACAACTACAAAGGATGCTGGTGTGATGAAAGCAGTTTCAGATTTTTTGACAAATATGAACTTTCATGGGAAAAATTTGTTGGTGTATGAACAGATGGCGCTGTTTCAATGCTTGATGTTCGTTCAGACTGAAATTTGTAAGAGCGAAAAATGCTGCTGTGGCTGCGATTCCTTGTTTTTCATACACCGACAATCTTTGGCAGATAAGACGGATCCAAGGGAACTCCGTGATGTCTTAAAATTATGTATTGAAGTGTTTAATTATATAAAAAACAGCGCTTTAAATTATCGACTTAAACTGTGTACGGATATTTAGAAACATATCACAATACACTGTTATTTCATACAGAAGTACGCTGGCTCTCAAAGGAACATATGTTGGCAAGGTTATTTAAACTCCAAGATGAATTACTTGCCTTTGTGGAAAATCATAAACAAAACTAAGCCTTAATTTAAGCCTAAAGCCTGTAATTTAAATAACCTGGTGTCTATGCAATGTCTTATTTGTTGATGCCTAAATATTATTACAAGATGTAATTTAAATTAAACACGTATGTGACAAGAAACATCAATGAGAAGGTTTTGCTTACATCTCGATACACCACGGATTCCTGAGCGGGTGACCGTCTGGGAACCTCCGTTACAAACGGTGCCGAGTCCCTGGCCGAAGGGACAAAATGGATTTATAGAAGACTGCGACGTCTTAGAAGCGTGTTGCAAAAAGACAAAAAAATTGTTTAATCTAACAGCAAATTCCATATTGACTTCTGTCTTCTTCTAACGACCTTAACAGTTGACGCGCCCGGATTGATTAACTATCAATCAATCAACTAGCCAACCACGCGTAAGTTCAACACTTATTTTTTGCTTATTCATAATATCCACGCACCCACATACAAATAGCCTTCCATCTTTTTTACAGATAGTTTGAGGTGGAGCTCCAATTGAATTTAGTTTTTATAATTTAGGTTTTATAAATTTGTTCAATGTTTTGTGTTTAGATATAAACACAGTGTGTTGTCCATTATATGACATGAATCATTGTGTTATATTTTATCATCACGAGGCGAATTTTGATGACCTAAAACATCGCCAAAAATGATCAATAAAAATGTCCTAAAAGTAAAGAAAAATGACGTACAAAAATAATCAAAACCAGTTTACATGAACTACTGCAGATATTGGACATGTTACTCATGAACTTCGTTCTTCCTTTCGTTCAAGTGAACTCTCATGCAAACTTTTGGTTAGGACTGTTCTTTGCCAGAAAATCTGTCTTCAGTTATCCCGAAATCGGCCGAACAGACAATTGCTTAGATACACGGCGTCACAGGAACTTTAGATTACATAAAACAGCTGACATAATTTCTAAGTAAAGAAATGGAATAGGCTTCTCAGGAATTCTGTGGAGAACGTTTCGCATCCTACTATGATGCAGTTACTTGCAGAAACGTGACCAGTCAGCAAGTGTGTTTCTATAACTTCACGACGTGGCTGGTAGTGTCACTTTATTTGTTTGGAGTAGGAATGTGCGGTAGTCGAAGTACAAAAGTGTAGCATTGATAGATGAGCAGTGAATTCCGTAGCGAACGAGTCGTTGTTAAGAAGTGCAAAACTGTGTTATTTTGAATTGGGTCGGTCTTTTGGATTGAAATCACAAACACATCATGATATTGCATGATATTTCTCTTTGTGTCACTTTAGGTGATAAAAGTAAATGTAAAATGCTTAAATGATTCAGATTTTGCTAGTTTTGAAAAACCAGTTCAGGAAATTTCGCCTTACGTTAGTTTACAATATACTGAAATGTTCTATTTGTGTGCTTTGGCCATAAAATGTTCGTTATTTTCTTATTGAACCATTGTTAGCCTTCCTAAGTAAATACGTTACTATTGATGGAAGTGTGAAATGCATTACTTGGGATAGTGTATTATTGATGTTTTGAGTTGCTTTACTTTAGAAGAACAATTTTCTAACTTTGTCAGGTGTGTCGGTTTTAAAGAAGTAGATTAGGATATTTTGAATTGTGTCACTTTTGATGAATATCCGCATACATTTCCTTTTCTGTTCATTTTCGTGCAGAATAATGATGTGCTCATCAGGACGTTCGCCTGTCATGTTGCACGATAATCCAGAGGATGGACGTTCTGCTAATCTGGAATGTATTGAAGGAAAAGAAGACCATGAAACAAATCCAAGTGATGAGGTAGCAAAGGAAGACCATAATAAAATACGTAATGAGCTATATTGTTATAAGAGTCATAGGAATGCATCATCCACAGTGAAATAACATCAATTATTGCGACTACCAGTTCTGAAGGAGATAGAGGTGTCATTCATGTTGTTGCGTATATATCAGAGAGTCCTATTTGCATTCTACTTAATTCGAAATAAAAAAATAAGTATCAATAACGGTAAATTGAACATCAAAAGTGACATGTATACATTTCATTCTAGAAAAACGTCAGAACTCATAATCAACGGCTATATGTCTGATCAAAACACTAAAAGTGACGTAGCTAAAACAAAGGTCACTTCTTCGGGGTTAATGCTGGAAATAATGAAAACATTTCATACTGGTTTTATATTCAATCTCATTAGAGCAGATAAATTTGTCTTGGTAATGTTTCATTATTACCATAAACGTTTTTCGCGATCTATGGAAAACCTGACATTTTGAGTTTTCCTCACTTTTGTAGCAAGTGTGCGATTGGTTGCATCTCATAAATATTTGTTGAAGCAAGTACAATAAAAATATTAAAAATGATGAAATAAGAGAAAAATGTTTCAAAAATGACGGGAAAAGCTAAAAATTGACTTACGTCGAAATCGACGAAAATCCTAAGAAAGTCATACAAAAATAGTTCATCTCCTTTTATCATAATATAATATTAATGTCTACACTAAAAGGCATTGTTCTACAATGAAAAGAAAAAAATGTTTTTGAAAATAATTTTTCATATCGTATACATCACATACACCTTACCTTGGTAGTATGGAAGTATTTTACTACTGAAATGGACATTATATTCGGTGGTGGCTGATAATGATGTTTTGCGGTTTTGTTTTGTCTATTTTAATCTTTAACATTTGTAATTGTAAATGGGCCGAAGACAATTAAAAATGTCGAAAAATGTACAATACTAATCCAAAAAATGCCGCCAAGTCCCACAAGCGTTGAAATAATACATTTCAACAATTCAAAAATATAGACCGAACATTGAGGAAAAAATAAAATGTCGTAAGAAAAAAAGTTTATTGGATAAGGGCCCCCTCGAGTTTTGGGATTGCGCACGCGTGAGTAGAAATGTGAAAACATGCAATAAACGTGAAACCATTTATTTTTTGCTTAATGAACATCAGTGACCATGACATTTACATAGAACAGAAACTACACAATATTGATGTGAATAAAGAAGTACTCGAGTACTTTTCCCATTGTAAATTTTCAAGATCAGGAAAAAAATCCCGTTCCTTTGTAGGAAAAGTGCGAAAGAGTGCAAAAGCGTTGATTTGTGAAGCAAAAGCAAAACCTGACAATTCTACCGCCTGCAGAGTGGTGTAGTATTATCCTACCAAGTAATTTCCGTGATCATTCATAAGAAAGGTTCCCAAAATATCCCAAGACGATAAAAAGAAGGCAAGGAAGTTGTTGGGCCGTTGCTGGGCGTTCGCGGCCGCGAGGGAATTCGGAACGCGTGGGATGGGTCGGGCGCGGGCGTGTCTCGGGACGTCTCCGGCGGGAAGGCGTTTCCATGCCAAGGTCGGAGGCGGCCGGCGCGCGCGCTCATGTCACCCATATATGAGCATGACATCACACTGCGCGCTCGCAGTGTACACAGCGCCGGTTGAAGGCGGCGCGACGTAGCGCCCGGCCCACGCGCCATTCAGCAGGCCTTCCTGCGACATGCCGCTGCCGGGGAAAGTCTTTTCCTCCGAGGCTGAGACGACAGTCACAGTGGACGCCATTTTGGCAGAAATTTCAGTCGGGCGGCGTCAGACGATTTTGACCGATGTGCCGGATTCATTCGAACACTTCGTACGTAAAGGTACGCGGTCGTCGTGAACCCCAACGACCTCTTCCTGAGGCATCCGAAAATCCGGCTGTCGGAAGATCTGTTTCGGTTAGTTTTGTCCGACCGGCCGAAACTTCGTTCAAAATCGACTCCACTGATGCCGCTGCTTGCGGCGGTCACAGCGGAACTGTTTTTGAACGGAATTTCGGTCAACCGTTTTTGCCCGACGTTCCGGGTTCATTCAAACACGTGATGGCAAACAGAAATGATCATAATGAACGTGAAGGACCTCTTCCGACGGCGTACGAAAACAACGGCTGTCGGGCGTGGATCTATTTCGTTGGGTTTTGTCCGACCGACGTCCGCCGATCGAAATTTCGGCGAAAATCGGCTCCACTGCGATCGCTGGCTGTCCTTCGCCATCCTTGGTGGCGTCACCGGCCGGCCACTGCGACAAGCTAAGTCTGGTGTTACTAGTCCTAGACAAAAGGCAGCCTACAGAAGTGGAAGACAAATGATGTATGTGTTTTGGAGTTTTTCGAATATGTTATATTAGTTTGGGTAGATTGGTTGTTCACCCACAATAAAGCACAGTTCAACTGAGAGTCGGCGGCGCAAAGGAATGCTCTACTCTGCGTGTCTACTCTTTAAATGTGATCGTACAAGGGATTCTCGCAGAGGTGGGATTGTTTAATCAAGTTCGTGTTAAAATAACCAAAAGTGTGTCATTATGCCTACATAATTTCGTATTTTATGCATTGATGAACATGTTGCTGATAAACTGGTACGCAACTACCGCTTGCACTTTTTCATACGTCCCCTATCGTTGCACAGAATACAGAAAATAATCACGCTATCAATTGAAGGACTTTTCTTATAAGTCACTATTTTAGGTTTCTAACGCTACTCTGAGAAAGTCTCTATAATGTACAGGTTGTAAAGATAACTGTAAACTAACTGTTTTTTTAAGTATTTATCCTTGTTCGATAATACAATATCTTTCAAGGGTTGCAGTAAATTCAGTCACAAACAGAACGTATGAAGGAATACTTACAAAATCATATCCTTACTTACCTCAGAACATTCTAGTATAATATATAATAAGTTTCAATAATTATAAATTGAAATAATAGGTGTTAGCAAGACACTTCAAAGTAATACAATTATGTAATTATATTTTAATTGTACACTTTTTCAAATACAATAGTTTTTTAAGAAGAAAAAGAGGAGATAAATTAAGGAGGTTGTAATATGTCTTCAATAAGACGACGAATATGGGGATAAGGGTTAGCTGATTTACCAAGATTAAAAATTTTGTGAGCAGGACAAGCAGAGAGACTACAAAATAATTTAGAAGAAAGTATATTAATCCAGTTTTTAAAGGACAATGTTTAATTCCTCTAAAGTTTGATTTTTTTTCTAAAACCTCAAGAAGCTTTTAAAACATTTAAGTACCTACTTTGTACAACTTCTAGATTTTGAAAATTAACATGTTTAAAAATATAACATGTAAATTGCTAAAAAATAAATATATCATTTTGTTGAATCGCTACCTCTGAAATTCCCTCGTAGGGATCTTCTGGAACCATGTGTGAATTCTAGCTTGCGATCCTACTGTATGCTGATATTAGTCGATGATTTTCAACGCTGACTAGAAGAACGAGGAACAATGCTTTTCATATAGGTGATATTTATGGTCTTGAATTTCGTAATTATAACTAAAAGCGTTCTACTATTAATAAAAAGAGACTCTGACTACCAATTTTTAGATTTATTTTTTTACATTCTTTCGCAGCTCTTTGATTTGAAACTATACAACTATTAACCATATACTACATTACAGAACACTTACAAGCTGACTAAAAAGTTCAATCACCGATTATTGCATATTCAGATAGTTTATTGCATCGACATTTCAGTTGATTAGAAATGGATCACATCACATGTACATTACGAATTCATAAAGATGCACTTAGCATCCTACAGAGTTTTGTTGCCGGTAAATAAACTGATGAGTCCCATTTTTTTAATGAAATCAGTGTAAAACTTGATCATCCTCATTATCTTCTACATTTGTGTATAAATAGATAAGTTTAATTAATTCTGGTTGTTGAGAAATAGGCACATGCTTATTTACAAACGTAAATTTCATAAAATCATGAACAATTGCAAGATAAAGCAAGTTGCCAGATTATCAGAGGTAATATCACGAGTGATTTGGAAATTGCCAATAAATTCCCGAGTCGCGAAACGAGGAGTACAATTTTACCATCGATGTATAACTCCTCCTAAGATAGATGAGTCACAGTTAATGATTGGCCAGTAGGTGGAATCGGTAAGGAAATCCGCCCTGATTGAGGCATTTTGGAATGCATAGTTAGACACTATTGGTTTTAATTTCATGAGTGGAATAGTCCCTGCCAATGCCAGAATTAAGTTCACTGATTAACTTGAAATTATCTGTTTATTTACACCCTACGATTTGTTCAAATAATCACATGATGGTACAGGTAAGTTGGCCTTCAAAATATTTAATTTCCAGGAATTGTCAGTTTGTTCACGAGGGTGAAAGTAACATCGTATTCCAAAACTAAATGTAGGAGGTAGTTTGTATTGCAATGGAAAATACGCATTTGCGAGAGTCCTGCAGATTTGAATAACATCAGTACCTTTTGTTGCCGTTTGGCACATCTAATTTACAGTTTTCTTTCGTGCTGTTCGTACTCTTTTTGGAATGGAGTTCCAGTTGCATGATTTTTGTGTCAGTGAGGTGAATGCTGTAAAATTGCTCCTAAAAGGAGGTTTCTAAAGGAATCGGGGATTGTTCTTTAGAAAGTTGTAGGTAGCATGTCGGGTACCAGAGATTGGACGGGAGTCTCAGCTACGAGTGTCAACCAGGAAAGACAATTAGAAGTTTAAAAGACGTTGTTTACAAGCTACTTCTCTAACATCACAACCGTCAATAATTACATCTAATAGGGAAAACTACTAAGTAGCTTTTTTTGTAGGCTCTAAATGAGATTTTCTGTAATTGTTCCACGGGGAGTCGATAAAAACAAAAAATGAGAGTTCGAAGGGAAAAGCATCATGCAGCATTTTTCGAGAACGTGACGTTCTGCCAAATTAAATCATTCGTCACATGCGAATTTTTGTAAAGAATTTCGAGTTAAAATCTGTAATAGACGTTGAAAATATCGACTTCATTGAGAGTGGCAAACTTTTTAAACGGTTGAGAGATGATCGGTTTACGTGTAATGTTGTTAAGACTGTTTCCCTCATCCTTAGCGTGAGTCACTCGCCTCTTCCGACGGTAGCCACTTCCGCTGAGCTGATACGTCGTGTGGTTTTCACTGCAGCTTTAGTTTTAATCGCTTTCATTCCTTTCGCCCTCCCAGAGCAGACGTCTTAGAAGAACTACTTTTCTACCATACTGAAAGTACTCGTATGATTCAATTTAATTGATTCTGTATGCTGTCGATTTTTGTTAACCTTGGATATTTCTTTGAATACCTTTATATTCTTACGCGGGTTACAGTGAAGCACTGGCCGATCCAAGGGGGCCATACCCCCCCCCCCCCCAAAGGCCTAGAGTTTTCATTTATTTTCCTTTATTTGGCAAAATTGGTTTAAATATTTGTGTTCAAATTATGTAATTGTTTAAACAGTAATATTGTGTAGTATCATATCTACAGTACATAAATAATATACAATATAATAAAAAATAGGTTTATTATTTAACAAAAATCTACGATCCCCCCACCAAACAAAATTATTGCCTGAAACCGCCCTGCAGTGAAGGAGATATTTTATTACGTAATGTGTAGTAGTATTTTTCTTTAATTTTCACATCGAGATGCTAAGATAATTCTAAAAAAATACAAGGTGTTTTTAAAATACAATACAATCCCTTTGAAAGACTATATTATATGAGGTTAATAAAATGTGAACTAATTTGGTGTAACATATTAATTTTTATTAACGAACGTAATATAAATAGCTATTTTAATTAATTTATTTTTCTACTATGTATATGAGGTAATGACTAATACAATTATAATAATTTGTCTTGAGATTGGAATGACTTTTTTCTTTCTTATTTTGTATTAGGACAAACTGTGTCAGCACATTAAATATGCACTGCGCTTTGATATTTCTCATGTGAATCTCCGGAAAAAATTGAAGGGCTTGGTGAGTGTTTCCTAAAAGCAAGGCTTACTATGAAAAATAGAATTTTCAAATGGAACTGTTGTCTTAGGTTTTCTGTAGCCAGAACACAGTGTTAAAATCTCTGTAATGCAGGCGCATTTTGGTTCCATCTGAACACCAATATTATTTTTATCAAATAGAGTAGTACTTTTAAAAGAGTACGAGGCAGTCATTGCAAGCTTTGTGAATCCGAATCAGTTTCATATTCAACAAAAATATTTTAAAACATTCTTCAATAAATTTTACATGCAGGGTCAGTGCAAAAATAAACTTAACTGTGTCATGAGTAGTCATTGTATTTTTAGGCAAAAGTTTAGTTTACTGTTTTGTCGTACACATTTGAAATTAATAATAAACACTTCCCACAACTTTATATTATTTAGTATGTATTCACTTACATTCAAAGTGCCTATAAATTCCTATTTCAGAATTAGGTACAACAAATGTCCATTTGTCGGTTACTAATTCCTTTCTCGAATTTCTTAGTAATCTTATATATTTACGAGCTTATTTTGTAGTCGAATTATCTTGAGAGGCAATTCTGTTAGGTAAGTAATGTTGGTGTTTATTGTACTTTTTGTCGCAACATTGCTATTACTTTTCTGTAGTAACATAACCCTGATTGGTGTTACGTGCTCGCAACACCATCACAAGCAGTTACACATTTTCCTCTAGCGACTCTCTCAAACTATAATTCAACTTGCTCGCTTAGGTTAACTTCGTATAAATACTTTCGAGCTAACACGGATCTGAGGTACCACAAAATTCGGGCAACCATTCTACCAATTCTTCCTGTTCCGAAAATTAAAAGCGATAAAAGCACTCCTCTCTAACATTGAATAAGCAAATTGATTTTCGGAGCACGGGCAAGTCCTTTTTTTTTCTCAACCATCCTCCAACCAGGTAAGCAAATATTATTTTATTAAACTTCAGCTATATGTAGTAACTTTTCAGAAGATAGTTATAAGCTCTGCATACGTCTGGTGCTACTAACTTTAGTACTATACTATGTTTCTCATTGCTCTGTGGTTTCGAGTAACAAACAAAAAAGTGAAATTGAAATAAGAGTGCCTGTAAAACAAAATAATATTGCTAACAAAAGTACTAACAAAACAGTTCGAAATACAATAAAAGTTTATTCTGAAAAGTTATTGTCATTTCAAAATATATAGCCTAATCAAAACGCATGATAATTAATATCGCATATTTCCCCCTATAAAAGCTTATTTCACACACTAAAAATCAGAGGTTGTAAGGTCTAAAATTCCGAAGAATTGAGAGTTCTTGTGAACAGGAAAGTAAATGGGGACTGTCCTGAGCGGTTCGGTCTGTGACTGGGAACCTTGGCCAGGTTTGAGGGCGGACGAGTTCTGGTCGCAAGTGGACCCACACATTTCGGGGCGGAGACACGAGTCGAAACAAAGAAACAAGACCCAGCTTTACAATTACACTTCACTTCAGAAGAATTGCAGTGTCAGAAAAGGAAATCAGATATCTTCCTCTGACATTGAAGGTGTAGATAGTTGGTTCAACATTTGGTAGAAAATTGTAACTTCTTACTGTTAACGTTCTTCTTGCATCAAAATAATGAAGATATTATCCATGATAAAAAAGAAATACTAAGTATGATGGATATAGAATAAAATCTATCAAATTTGCTTAATTCCTCTTTGAAGAGAGCTTAAATGCGATTTGCTTTTCAGGAAGTTCTTTTCCGTTGAAATTACGTTTTTGAAATTTTGACAATTTGAAAGTGCGTGTTCCTTCTGCATGACTCAAAATTCGCTGTTTCAATGTGATCTTTTATTCATTTCTACAATATTAAGAACTTGGAACACCGTCCTAAAAATTGCCGAAAGACAAGTTTCGAGAGTTACAGAAAGTGTGATTATAAACATTTATATTCATTAAGATTTGTCTAAAATTATTCATTATGCGTAATGAACGCTTAATTTTTTTTAAATAAAAGGAACTTTTTATTTGTATGTTGAATTACTGTTACCAAAAACATGTCTTTTGAAAGTATTTATCTAATCTTTGTATTCACAAATATAACCGAGTTAAGAATATTCGCTTTCTATATTTAAGTTAGTTACCCCAATAGAGTTCTTATATTTTTAATAAAACTTATATTTACAAAACATGTCACCTTATTGCTTTAAAATAAACCATTCAATTAAAGGGGGTATCCATCTTCACACATCCAGAATGTCAATGGAGGTGTGAAGAAGGGATGTGCGCGCAGCAGACCTCAAAGTGTGCCTGTTTTCATTACGACAGAGGACACGCGCCTTACGGGAATTCGCTAAATGATTACACGTGACGTGTTACAATGAGTCACTTTACCTGAAAATCTGGTATAGAGTAGGTGTGTAAGATTCCAGAACTCTTTCAAGGCAAGGACCCTTGGAAGACTATTTTAAATTACTGCTGGATCACGAAAAAAGAAAAAACCTTTTTACGGTGGATAGGGTGCAATGGGGAATTAATCATTCGGAAAATGTGGGTGCCGACATACCTGGGAAACTGAGAATTGTCAGGAAATGTGCTGTTCTCAGTTTTACGGTTTTAACTTCAACGAAACATTATTTTCTAGGTTTTATAATAATGACTTATAATTTAAGCGGTAAACGGAATATAACGTAAGATCGAATATGCTATTCTGAGAAAATCGCTTACGAATATGCGTCTGGTCTCATTCAGTGCAGAATTTAGTGCCCTACAACGTAATTACAAATTTTAATAGGACCACGTTTTCGTTACTGCGAATGCTTTACGAGATATAACCGTCAAACCTCAAAAATACCCCTTTTATGGGTACATTTTATCCCACCACCACCTCTCGAAAATTGTATATCCCCTACCTATTTGTTGCTACAAAATGTTCTGATAACAATTATTGAAGAATAACAAGTGCGAATAAAAATAATATTTTAATTAAATTAATCAGTTTTCAATAATACTTGGGAATCATATACAATTAAATTAAAACGTACTGCCACTGATTACAAGTACACGACCACACACGACTGTCTTCTGCAATGCACACTACACTGCACTGCACTTCGTTGCACAGTGCTGGACTGCGCTTCGCGTTTCCACAGTGACGGTTGACTATCATCCGCTTCTACTGTCTCCTGTCCTCTCCTGTATCAAACTTTGAAACACATCGGGCAAGTGAGAGGCACAGTCCGCTGTCCTACGAACTGTCTTCCGCGCTGTCTCCAGGTGTTTACACGACTCCAGTCGCAGCCTTATCAATCATCCGTCAGCTGTCCTCGTTTAAACAGTGCTCTATCAAGTCAGAGGGGAAGCAGCCTTCTGCTGCGGAACATATTTTTATTTGCAGCATACGTATCGAAATTTACATATAAAATTCCCTGCGTCCCAATGGATCTTCTCCAGTTAGTGGCCTTTATCGATGTTTTTTATTTCACGACATCATCAATTCCTCAAACTTTTTTTCTGGAGATTCACAAGTAAGTCAATAAGTCCTGGAAAAAATTCAGTCCCCCTCGTAGTAGAAAAAATCATTGAACTGATATCTTTTCTGAGTTGTTTCCACGTCCATGGTCTTCACTTTATGTCATGTCAGAGCGTACTGAAGTTCGTCGGGGACTTTAGAGAGTATCTAAAATATTAAAAGAAAATGCAAAGATATGTTGTTGATCACAATTACTGTCCAAGTTCACGCATTCTGTTTACTAGACAGCGGCGAGCCGCGGACGTCTCCTTCAGCTCTGGCAGATTAAAACGCATGGAACACGAACGGTGAAAACGCGATTTTTTAAAATAAACGATGGAAACGTTTTAATGACAACAAGATTTTTTAAACGTAAATTGAATTTCTTTTCTCAATTTTATTTGGATTAATGAAGTAGTTTTTGGAGGTAAAATTTAGACGGTAAAACTATAAACTTAAGAGATTTGTATAGCTCATAATTATTTTAAATAGTTTGTTAATTTTTTTGCAAGGTCTGTACCATATTTTAAAGAAATATGTGTGTGTGGGGGGGGGGAACTGTAATTGGCATTCTCCTGAAATACTACTAGGTTCATCCCCTTTACAGAACGATATTTTTATATTTCCTCGTCAGAACAATGTACAACAGTGCTCATTGTAGGAGTAGATTAACAATTCTCCAAAATTTATTGCTTACAAACATCGTTAAGTCGATAAAATCGTGTACGTAGTTGTTCACTCACTTGATAAAACATATTACTGTACTAATTGTGCTGTAATAAAAATACTCTTCCTCCAGTAAATCATATTGTATTTGAGCTTTTGCTCGTGACGAAGCTTTTAAACAAGTACAGAAAACTGTTAATACTACTACACTTCATGCTATTTTTTTAATACTCTTCTGGCGACTTTCTACACACATGCTGTACTTCTATGGACATGTTTGTTCAGCATTTCGATCATAATATTTGTTTTTAGGAGACATTCTAAGACCTTTGATTTGGATTGAAGAAATGAGGGTTAGCAACAGGGCCGATTTCTGGCGGAACGCTACCGAACGGCGTTTCGATACCTCGGAAACAAAATAGAAAAAGTTACAAAAAGAAGAAAGTAAACTCGGGATAACTTCGATTATTAATTCGCCGACTTTCGTAAACTCAAAATTAAATAATTTTCCACCTAACTGAATCTTTTCTATGAATGTAATGCAATTATAATTAAAACGATAATATATCATTATAAATTTAATGTTTTTTATTTTTATATATAATAAATTCTTTCACATTGATCCAGTGCTACAACTGTTACTAATAGTAAGAATGGTCATTATTAAGTTACGTTATAAATATATAACTATTTCTATTAAATTATTACTTATTTTTGGGGCGCGTTCCGGGACCTGAAATTCCATGAATCGAAGACTAGTTTGCTTCTCCCGACCCCTTCAATTGACGCTTGGTGTTGTCTCACCACCGAGCGGAGGTGTTCAGGGGGTAATGCGCTCACTTCGCTTTCAGGAGGTTCGGATTCAATCCCCGTGCCGGCGATCCTGGCCGGGTTTTTTCGTGGTTTTCCTAGGGTTTCCAGGCGAAGGCTGGGATGATTCTTCTGAAAGACCACGACCGCGAAACCGTCGTCGCTTGTCGAATTTGTTAATTACGTGGAATGACGAAGGTTAAACGAAATTGAGACATCGCGAGTTCCTGGTTGGGAGACCGACTAGGAACCCTGGGATCTAATGCTGGCCTTACATTAGCAATATCTTACAGCAATTTGTTTCTGGTACTTGCGGTCATCTTTACACTACCAAGAGCACGGAAGAGCAATATATTGTCAGGAGCAAGATCTTTCCGGCAAGATATTGTCTATCGTTTTACATTTGGACTTTTTGTTGCCGTGTTTGGTGACGGCTCGAGGAAAATGGCGCGTGAACTTGAGTGAGGTTAAATCTCAGTTTCCGGCATAACTAGTGGAAGGCAGAAGATGAGAGTCGCGGTCGCACTATTGTGCTAAATGAGATGAAGTGACGCCGACGAATGATGAGAACGTGTGACTCGATTTTAAGAAGAAAGAAAAACGGTGTTTGTGAAAATTAAGTAGAGGAGTCTCAATATTTTTCATAAAACGAAATGATTTCGAGGACTTCGATGGACGTGTGAGCAAAGTAATTTTCTTTTTATAAAAGTGCACTTACTAATTAGTAAAAAGTTTTGATATATCCATTACCCACTACTGATATATTAAAGATTACTCTTAAAATTAGATTAGATTAATATCTTAATATTTTTAGCGTAAAAAGTTAATAGTCGTGGGTCATCTAGAGCTGAACCAAAATTTGAACCATTTGATAATCAACACTAGAGCTTTTATAATATTTATTACTTCTTTTATTGTTGTAAATCGTCTTCGCACACCCATTTTACGAAAAAACGCATATAACAATGCAAATATTACGCGTATGTACTACCTTAACCGTACTTCCTTCGCGTGTGACTGTGGTCATCATTGGCTTCTTCCTGCAATATCTTGCTCACACTTCAATCGAATTATAGGCCCAGCAAAAGCCGGCAATATCTTCCCGAACACGGAAACACACGAGTTAATATTACGACCAGAATATCTAGCGAGTAATATTGCCAGCATCGGAAATATTTACTGCAGTAATGTTGACATTGGCAAATTTTCTGGCGATATATTGCTCGCAATTTCCTTGCAAATGTAAAGCCAGCTTTACGGCGTGGTGGCCAATTGCCCTGTACGGGACATATAATGGCTACAAACAAATACATAAAACCCGTCCCACCCCAGTTGGCCTCGTTCGCGCGTGCTTTCCGTGCGGGAGCGCGTCACTTCGACTCGCACGCGCGGCCACGCCCGCGATAACGCGCGGGGACAGATGCTATCGCGCGTCGCAGCTAAGCAACCGCGCGTTGAGGATCGTGAAGCGCGCGCTGTGCTCTCGTTTATTTTCGCAAGGATCGCTTTTCCTGGCCGACAGAAGCAGCGGAAAGGGTGGAGATTCGATCGTGGTTAGGAGCAATTGCAGAGGACTTTTGCCCGTAAGGTTGCGGTAAGTATGTGCTTACGTGGGTACTCATTTTGTAATATAAATAGGGCTTGGGTGCTTAAGTTTTAACCTCACTTTTTAACGTCATTATTTTTATGCACAGATCCTTTTCAGTCATTTCTAAGCCAAATACGTGGTAAATGAAATGGAATCTAAAATCAGTCATGATCCTAAAACAGGATAAATGAATAGGAATTTCTATCAAACAAGCAAAGTTGACTTATGAAAACTTATTTCTTTATTTTGTTTGAGCAGAATTTTACGTTGGCCTGGACGCAGCATCTTACGTTGCTGACTTTATTGCTGCCAATTAGATCAATGCTAGTAATTTCCTTCTAAAAGTTAGCAGCATATCTTCTACTAAAATAAGTAACGATTATCATCATTTAGCCTGTTTCATGAAAGGGTGGCTGAGGTGAGAGCGTGTACCGGCTCAGCGCTTCGGTCCAAAGGGTCGTGGGTTCGAGTCTCGCCTTGCCTTGGGCATGGTTGTTTGTCCCTTGTCTCGAATGTATGTGTTGTCGCGTTCTGCTGACCCCAAATAGGAGGAACCGACAAGTGTGTTGGTGTCTAGTGTATGCTTCCCATTGGGCCGGATAGGGTAACCTGCAGTAGAATGGATAAAAGCCCTAGAAAAATAGAAGTAAAGGAAAAATTAATAATCTTAAAGAAATAAATTGGAGATATTTAAAAAAAAATTGAAAAATGACATAATGGCTCCATGTAAAATACCCCAAACTTAAAGAAAGTTTGTCGAAACTGCAGAGTTCTGAGTCGGGCGAGATCGACTGGGGAATAGTTTTGAATATAACGTACGAATAATTTTGTTGCTAGTATTGTTTACAGGACGGGAGGACGTTTTGCTGTAAACCAATATTTCGGTATTTAGAACCCCAAAATTGTGAAATTTGGCTACATAACGTGTTAGAGGAAGTAATTTACTATGTTCGAACAAGATGGATCCAATTTTTGTAAATCAGGGTTCCAGAATAGCAGATTTTCTGTCAGAAAATTTGCCGCCCCACCTAACTTTTCTCTGGATGTATTTGAGTGGGAAAATAAAGGGTTCAAATAAAAATGAACATCGTTTTCAAATAAATTTTGGGAATTATGCAGTTTATTGCGTGAAACGTTAAACTACATCTTTTCGGCATGGCCAAAAGTACGAAATATAATGCATTAGTAATCATAATGTGATGTAAACGTGACGATCGTTTCTCTTGAATTTACTGTTTGTTGCAAATTTTATCCGTTTTGAGGGGCACACGAGAATCCTCCAATTTAATCACATACATGCGTATTACTTACGAATTTCCTTTGAAGTTGTTCATCACGTGACATCGCAATGCCATGACTCTCTGTGCGGTTGGAATGCTCCATGTCATGTGTCTTGTTCCAGAAAGGTCGGTGAATATGCTACATTGCATTTTTTCATCAATAGAATCTTCTTGAAGGGTGTGCAAATGAAGTGGAATGTGGCATGTTGAGGGCAGTGCTGGCAAGGAAATAATCGTGACGCAGTTCTTTACTTTTTAGTCAGCACACTCGCGGATTCTGCGAATGCGCCAGGAAAATGTCGCTTACATTTCTCAGTCTTTCCTGTAAAAAGGTTAGCCGGTATAGCGATGTTCAATATGATTTTGGGAAATAATTGCGAGAGGTATGTAATACATTGCAATGCTTTCTAGATATGCTGCTACTTGCTCCTTGTATGGTTGGTTTGAAAATATTTGGCTATTCTTGGATCATCATATTCTGAGCGTACTTTTAAATAGTATTTTCTGAATCCTATACTAATTACTTACAGCTTAATAAAACTAATTATAAGTGTTATTCGGTCACATTTCGTCATTTATCTATGGGATTTTTTTTTTCAAATTAGAAAGTATCTATTTAACAACCATGAGGGGAGATTGTTCCAAAAAGTTATGACTTGAGAAATCAAGTCAATTTAGTTTCTTTCTTGATTCCTATTTGCTATTGAACCACGATATAAGGCGATTAGGTCAACCAACCTGTAAACCAGTATGCCGCCTGATTCACGGAAGGTATCTTCGGAGGTGGGCGCTAGAGCCGGTCGGTGGTTGGAGAAGTCATCATGTTGAATGTGGTATCTCGAACAGCCATGATTCGACTTCTAGTGGGAAAGGAGCTCACTCTGATACAATAATATAAACTCGCATCCCAATAACTAGATATGTGTATTCAGTTTCCCTGTCAACTTGGCAAACTCGTACATCATTAAATGGAAATATTGGCTAACGCTATCGTTTTTACGCTACCACGTGCGATCTTTTCTTCCTTATCTTTGTTCTCTCACTCTCTCTCTCGCTCTCTTCTCCTTCTCCTTACACACAGACAAACCCCAAATTCGGTAGCTTAGATCTGGGGCGGTCCCCCATTTGGGGAGAAACCCGCAGGGGAAAGTCCACATGTAGGTCTGCGTGGGTAAGTTCTTGCGGGGGAGGAACAACATCCTCTCCAAGAATGAAACATTCGCTTCACTTGCGGAACTAATTACCACATTACTGGACGTGCCTGGGAACACTAAACAAAGCGGGGTTGCTTGGAATGAAAATGTTGGTATTGCGTGGATGTCGAACGCATGGTCCAACTCCTTGACGGCAAGGATTTCTTCGATTGATTAGTGATTTCGCGCGTGTCGTCATTCGTCCCGCAAGTGTAGTGTGTGTTCTCATTTCTGGTGCTGATCTTCTCCCGCTGTATGACGAGATCCGGCGCTGACCTACGTCGGAGTGCGGGATTCTCCCTACATAGGTATCTCGCACCAGCAGGGCACAGCTCAAACCGGGTCAAGCTCGACGTTCCCCTTCGGTTCTTCCGACGTGTGCAGTAGTGTAGTGCATGTGAGTAAGGAAAGGGAGAGGATAGGTCAAGGAAGAGGAAGGAAAGATCGCGCGTAGTCTCTGGCCTGTTTGTTTGTGCACTGCTCTGGCATTCGCCTGCAGTTGATCTAGAAACCACGAAAAACTACCGATCATAGGCCGCTCGAGTTGTCCTCCAGACAGCGGCTGCATTCGATCTGGAAAGTCCTGCCCCCCTAGGCCCTCACTGCAGGGTCGCGAGTTGACGGCGGTCGCGGCGCGTGCGCAGTGAGCGGCGATGAGCGACGACGAGCTGGAGGAGGAGCGCGGGGGCGAGGGCGAGGCGGAGGAGCCGGGGCTGGGCGAGTACGTGGGGCCGCGCAACGCCGCCAACGAGCGCCACGGCCACGGCTGGGCGCTGCTGCCCAACGGCGACATCTACGTGGGGCGCTACGCGCACGGCCTGCGCTACGGGCGCGGCATCTACGTGTTCCGCAACGGCGCGCGCTACGACGGCGACTACCGCAAGGGCGTCAAGTACGGCCACGGCGTCTTCTACTACCCCGACGGCGCGCGCTACGAGGGCGAGTGGAAGCAGGTGCGGGGATTGTACGATGCGCTGGATTCGCGTTCAATGGCATTCGTCCAGTTACTTCCTCGTAGTTCATCTTCATTTCATTCAACGACGTAGATACCATATAGATATTTATAGTTTTAGATACATGGCTAATTACGAAAATGGCTTTTCACGATTATACCATCCCGTTTTTTGTAAAATATTTGAGGAATTTGATATTCATCCAAGAAATGTAGCGTTTGGGGCTCTCCGCAAACGTAGAAAACAAATAAATATTCCGATTTTGAATAATGTGTACGGTTTAACGAGTATGGCCGTTGACATTACTGTCTACTTTAGGTACAACTGGAGTTTTATCTTTTTAAATTTAACTAAAAAAGAAAAGTATAAATTAATACATTTTCCATTATTTTGACATAAGGAACGTATACAATTGAAAACGATTTTGGGTGTTTGGGTGACGCTGCGTCGAAGGCTGTGGTCCCGACATTTCAACCACCAGCTGCGAGGAAGACCACGACAAGATGGTCGAAAAGTTGGCATCACAGCCTTCGAAGCGCCGTCATCCAGACACGGACAGCGCACTCGCAACACTCCGGCGCCGGAAGCCTACGACGTCACGTACACAATTGAATTTTGAGTAAACCACATATAATTGTGAAAGTCGTAATGAAACATTATAGATCGAATACAACTATTGGCCATTGTGAATGGTAGGTATACTTCGGGGTCTGTGCAGGACCTGAAGCACGGCTTCGGCGTGTACTACTACCCGAACGGCGACGTGTACGAGGGCTCGTGGAAGCGCAACCTGCGGCACGGCCTGGGCACGTACATCTACGCGGACACGGGCGCCAAGTTCATGGGCACGTGGGTGAAAGGTCAGATGGAAGGGCAGGGCCAGCTGGCGCTGCCGGGCTTCCGCTACCACGGCTCGTGGGTGCAGAACCTGCCCTTCGGCCCCGGGGCCTATTCCTTCGAGTTGAAGTGCATCCAGCACGGCAGCTACATCCACGTGCGCGACCCCGAGTTCGACCTAGCCGCGGGCGCCGGGCCCGGGGAGACCGGCGAGCAGAGCGAGAAGGTACACGTCCATTTAGTTAGAGCTGCGCTTGGCGGGTATCCGCCAATCGGGCTTCCGCGGCTCGAGTTCGTGACTTCTTGACTGTCCGGATGACGCCGCGTCGTTGGCTGAGAGGCCGACGTTTCGCCTGTCATATCGCAGGCTTCTTCAGGGTAGTTAATACCGTCACTACCCTGAAGAAGCCTGCGATATGACAGGCGAAACGTCGGCCTCTCTCAGCCAACGACGCGGCGTTACCCGGACAGCCAAGGCGTCACTATCGGGAGCTTGCCCAGCACTACAGTAACGTCACTGTGGAGACGACGTTCGACCTCCCGATCGGATGTCGCCGCAACAGCTTCTTTACGTCAGGGGGAAGTTATGTTTAAAAAACCTAGAGTAGAGCGTCCGCGAGGGGCGTGCACTCTTTTCAGTCACGTGAGAGAGTGCTTTGACGCTCATTTCTGTCAAGTTATTGTAATAGGGACGTCGTCGGTGAGTAATAGGCAGAAGAAAATCGCTTTCGTTTCAGAAACGTTCGTCAACTTGCCGATGCTCTAATGTTATTTTTGTCATGCCGTCAACTGGAGAATGTTCGCATTATTATTTCAGATTATTTTCTGATTAACAGTTAGTGTTTTGCGAATTTAAATGGTTGCCTGCTGAAAGTGAATATCGCGGGTTCTTTGGTATTCAACAATCATGTGTTGACCTTTGGCGTGCCTTCCCTCACTTTGGATTTCTCTGTCAAATAATTCATATTAAAATTCACACATCCTTTTCGACATGATTTGCATCAATTTATACAATATTGTATTTAGTGACGATACTGGTACAAATTATTCCCTCGAGAACACTGAATTATTGATACATCCGGAAGCTGGGGCACCGTCATGGCATTCATTTCTTACTATTCAAGAGAGAGAATTTTAATTGAAAATCCCAAATAGTACGAGATAAGAGGAATTGATTGGGAGAAATGTTGAATGCGTTTGAAGAAGCTGTCTGAATATGAGAAGTGTATGATTGAAAATTGGCAGTTTTAGATTACGACAACCAGTAATTTGTTTTGAAATGAAATGACATGTTTTTCTTGGCATCATTAAAAATGCCTAAAACTTAAGATTTTATTGAGGGATTGCAATTAGTTATGAAGCTTCCTTGTAGTATTTCCTCCATCGTAAGGGGTCCCTTTGTCTTTTTCCTCTTCAGTAATGCTTATTGTTTCTTATGTAATGAGAGCAGTCAGCGTTTTCTACAGTGCTATTCTTGTCCTCGCCCCTGTTGTTGGCATGCGTATGGTATGTTTGCAATTGGTATGCGAGATAACGGAAGAACGATAAAAACAAGAATCCAAAATAAAAATACTAAGATCCATTGGCTAGTAGGTTATCATTGTTATTGAAGACCGAACCATGCAAATCTAATAAAAACGACAAAAAACAAACGAGAAGCATAAGGCACAGTCAAGACTCAATTAAATCGGAGTATTCTTATCTGAGGTCATATCCGCTCACAGAGAGGTGAGCTGCGGAAGAGTTTGCAAAGACGGTTCAAAATTGTTTCATAGAGTTTGACAGTAATATAAATTTGTGTACATTGTTAGGATGTGTATAAATAAAAATTAAAATGTAGGTCGTGAAATTTACAGAACATTTTATTTCATACGATGGATTAATTTTATTTCCATTAAATAATATTTACAATGTTCAATTTGATAATGCAATACCTACGTTTGTACATGTTCTCTTAATTTTTTGAGGTCCTTAGAAATTTAATCGAAGGAGGCTTTTGAGAAATCAGAGAAGAGCAAAGCCTATATTGATATGAAAGTTTCGAAGAAAAATAATTGGAGCCGTTTTCGAGATAATTTTGTCTGAGCCTTTTCGAAGATAAGCAATTTTGGTCTTACTTTTCAAAACATTACTATTCTTACATTCAAAACATTGTTATATCTCGAAAAAAACTTCACAAGAAGAATTTGAATTTTTTCTACTTCAATATTCTTTAATTCACGAAATATATCTGTAGTGTGAATAGGTATTACT
Source organism: Gryllus longicercus (assembly GCA_038098605.1). Classification (NCBI taxonomy): domain Eukaryota; kingdom Metazoa; phylum Arthropoda; class Insecta; order Orthoptera; family Gryllidae; genus Gryllus; species Gryllus longicercus. Next base: position 2,062,405 of record JAZDUA010000166.1, read on the forward strand.
AACGAACGGTACGAAAAAAGTAAAAAATGTGTAATTTTTTAACATTCAAGTTTTCGTGAAAATAGTATTTGAGTATTTTATTTCAGGATATTGTGATTTAATCTTACACGAAGTTTGAAGAAAAAAATATTTGCTTTTTACACTTTTTTCTTTACATATTTATGGAAATGTCACAATTTCTCAACTACTATTCATAAATTGTAGTGATACATTGCATTGAGAAAGATGTGTTTTGGCTTTAAGGACAAAGCGTCAATTGAAGGTTTTAAAATATTTAAACTTTTGTAATTTCAAAAGTTTAGAGGTTTTAATGAAAATCGGAACTACACCCTATTTACATTTGTTCTTTTGTGTTTTTCTATTTACAGTTATTTTTTTTAAATGCAGCCGTTTTCAAAAAAATCTGAAAATGTCACAGGAGATTCATATCAAGTACCTCCAAAAATTAAAATATCGTAATTAGATCTTACTCCTGACGTGTTTCCCAAGATTCAACTCAGAAGTTGTCAAATACATCCATATTTTCATGTATACATCCATCAGATATACAGATTTTTTTGTATAAAATGCCATGTATCTCCTCTCCACGTCAAGCAATCGTAACCATCTGTGGAAGAACACTAGTATACCCTAAATCTGACGTTTGTGCGAAGTTGCTGCGCTGTAGAACTCTAAACACGGATTGTACGACTGACATTTGGAGATCGTATTTGTTGAGGCTGAGAAAAATTGCTTAGTTGAATTAGGAGAGCATTTGTAGAAACTGCAACGAGAAGTTTTTACCATCGCCTTATGTGCTCTCATCAGACGAGAGATTTCTGGAAAAAAGTAACACATAATTGACAAAGATTATTATTTTGCCGAAAGAATCAATGAGTATTGAAGAGATTGTCATGGTTACCTCTGTCTGGACGAAAACAAACGTTCTTCTTACAAATTTCATGTCATTCATACTTTTTGCTTTTTCGCTCCGTGTCTCAGAGCGCTGGTTCAAAGAAACTACACAAAGTACAAAGAAAACATTGCTTGTTGCCAACGTACCGCAAACTTTCAATGCGCCCCATATGAGTATTGCTTAGCTCCTCGGCACGATCGCTACAAATATGGTCGCGACTCCTCTGATTTTCAAACAATGCGAGCTCGTCGCGTCTGATGTGGAAAAAATTGGATTCCAGGAAATCTGACATTAGGTGACTCTTTCGTCGCGGCCGCCCAGGAGGTGGTGCAACGTATTAATGATTTTTCGAAGTCGTTGAAAATCAATTTCCAATAGTTTTGTACAAAAAGGAGTATTTGGTCAATTTGGAAGGAATTCGCGAATTCTCCGAGGCAGGAAGTTTGACATGTAGATCATTTCTTCTAAAATGCCTTCAAAGAACAGCGAAATTGAGCTGTTCAAAGCGTGGCGCGAAATTTGAATTAATTTGTCGGCCCATGTACCAACAGTATTGCTGAGGTGATACTCCGATTGCTTTCCTCCCTTAGCTGCAGTAATGGGGGGAAACGTACAAATGGGGAAGCATTATGTACTTGCATTAAATTCGGGGAATCATGAAAGACAATAATTTGTAATTAGTTGCGCCTTATACAAATAGTGGCACGACTGTCTACTTCTACTAGCATTTTTTTTTTCGCCGATTGGTCTACGTGATGATGAGGTGACAACAACTCGCATTCTTTCGCGAACCCTTCCGCGTTATGTGGGGGCGGATGCAGGACAGGAGGTATCGTGTGTGTCGCAGGAGGGCGAGCCCGAGGACCCGGGCGCGGTGCGCATGCCCAAGGGCATCGTGCCCATCTGGCGCGCCACGCGCATCACGGCCTACGACCCGGACCTACTGCCGCCGCCGCCGGCGCCGCCCTTCGAGTGCGACTCGCTCGAGTCCATCCCCGACGAAGGGCTCGCGCCGGGGCCCGGCGAGGGGGAGGTGGGAGAGCGCGCGCGGCGCGGGCGCGGACGCGTCAAAAGTGACGGCGGTTGGGTGCCTCGCGGCCGGTTGGAAGTAACTGTTGCTAGCGTCGCCCTGTAGAACCCCGGTATTCCGAACTAATTGGGGGTGTGATCTGTTCCGAAAAAATTCCGATTTTCCGAATAAAAAAAAATGAACCGTACAAATATATGTATACAAATACATCTATAGGATTACCAGTCACAATGCAACGTAGAGTGTCATATGAGAAAATGGTTTATATACCGTGTTTACCAATGAAATCAACGTTTCATTTCGACAACTTGTGTGTCAATAATTAGTTGTTCAGTTCTACAGTAATTATAAAATCCTTTCTTTACATTTCAAATAAGCAGTTTATTTATTTTGTTTATTTTTTTCCTCCATCCCCAATTTTTGTTCGGATATTCCGAAATTTCGGATTTCCGGGGTTCGGATTAACAGGGTTCTACTGTATTGGATTTCATCTGCACGAGCGCGAGTAAAGTACTGGTCAAATCGAGCCGCGGGGGCGGGTATCGGTTCCTCAGCCAGTTCTGTAGTACTGGCAGCGTGTAAGCGACTCTCACAGTTCTCTCGTCACGTGCTGTAGTATATCATGTGACATGCTCTGAAGCATTCAGCTTGCGAGTATTTGTTTACTTTCTCACAGCCAGCGTCTGCTACCAAACTGACAAAGTTTTGCGCTACCAAACTGACTTAAATGTCAACATAAACTATTGTGCACTCTCGTGAGTGTAGATAATTTTTTTGTTCGCTTTGAAATAATACATTGTCGTCACTTTTGACATATCTTCGTTCCAGTTGTTTCGTAATTACGACAGATGTCTTTCTTCGTCCATTTCTTAGCTTGACCGGAGTGGTCTTCACCATCTCGGTTGCTGTGTGGCATTTTGTAGGTCCCCTTGACGATCACGTTCGTCGAATGTTTTGAGAGATAGCAATACTTAGATATTGAAGAAAATTACCTGGTTGAAAGTGAAAGTGAAATATAATTTTTATTTTCAAGATTTTTCGCTACCTGTTGCGAATTCCTTAAAAAAAAACAAAAAAAAAAACGTGAGGTACAAAACAATGCTTAGCATGAAAGAATTGTGAAACTCTACTATTTACAAAGTACTGAATTGATACAAGTATTTGATAGACTTTTGAGAAATATTAATCAAATAAATCATTCCTTGGTGAATGGATGTGAAATAAACCGCTCTTGCCAGCGTTGAGACGAACTGGTAAATGCGAGTGGCATGCAGTTCGTTCTAAGTTTCTTTTTGCATGTGAAATAAAATCTTCATCTTCTTGGTCCGCCATTGTTGTTTAAGATAGAATCAAAAACATCATTCGGGCAGGCTTATTTCATTTAAGCAAATACCTAAACATATAAACTTCGGAAAAATGTATTAAAAAGGTTCTAATCATATAATTTATTAATTGATTGCTCGCTATTTTTATGTGCGGTTGCAAATGGAGTTAACAAATTTATGAGTTATCAGTATGAAAGAAATGGAGGAAGAAGGACATCTCTCGATAATATTATCTGTAAATAAGGAAGACTATCGAACAATCTTATACGTGTGAATGTACTGAGTATGAGAGAAGTACGTGTGAATGTACTGAGAAGTATGAGACAGAACTCGCGTTTATTCTTTTTTTTCTGCAATGAATGATAGTGCGTCGTTGTTTATTAGAAAATAGACCTACCTTTTTTCTTTTCGGTTTCCCACAACCTCCGTTGTGGTATGTGATCTCGTATGCTATCTCGTTGAGACTTAAAAATGAGCGCAAGTTGCAGAATATTTTGATGAAACGTTTTTAAAGAAGATCTTTTCGTCTATAAAGAAATTCATCTCTTACAAGTAAAAGCTAATGAAATGTGAAATAGATAGATAGGCCCGAGACAGTCTGGAAATTCTTTATTTCAATGAGCACTATCATTTCTGCCGGTAATCGATTGCAAGCGATTTTTGCTGAAATTGAGTTAGAAGTAATGCATATTTTAAGAGTTATGTCATGAGAAGGAGAACAATTCTTATTAAAATGCATTATAAATTTACTTTAGACTTCATAAATGTCGCATTTTGGTAATGCTTTAAATACCAATCGCTACAAATATTACCGGGACTTATCATTTGAAGAAATTCATTATTGTCAAATACTTATAAACAGATCTCACTCTTCAAAATATTTCTTCAAATGTTCACATCTTTTCCCGACTCTCTAAAAGCATCATATGCATTTAAATAACCAATATGTTGGTTGGCTGATTTTTCCATTTACGAACGTCGTTCCTGTCTGCCATCGTAGTCCCGTTTAAGCGTTCCAGACAGGTAGAAATAACATGAGGCCAAATAGGAACTCTACAACTAGTGTGACAGGAGACTCGATTCAGTTTCCTGAGGTTTGCCAGAGTTGATTTGGCTGTTTGGCTCTTTGCTGTTTTTTTTTTTTTTTAACTGAATGCGGTTCATTTCAACATCTCTTCCACTTGGACCGGAACTATTCTTGGTTTGTGGCGCAGAAGTTTTGAGTAATAACTTTTAATGACTATCCTGGCATCTGTAAGAAAATCTACAATGATATCTCTTACTCTCAAAAATCGTACCCATTACTTCTCCTGCCGAAGGGGTCCTCCGAGTTTTCTTGGTCTGGGAGACTCGGCTCTCATGCGATTCATTGTTTTTTCTCCCTGAACACGGGTGCAAGAAACACTGTTCTCCATGCTTTTGCATGAGCCTTTGCATGGCTGGTCGTATTCTCCAGCCAGACATTAGATCAGACGATTGCGAGTAAGTGAGATCTAGGCCTCGCGGGATGAGGTGCTATAGCTCTCATCTCGTAGTGACGCAAACCTGCAGCATATGACGGATTAATTTGAAAGAAAATCAATCTCGGTCATATTTGAATGCCCTTGTAACCGTTTTATATAAGCATCTGGGATAAATAGCTTATGAGAAGTATCGTGTTCATTGCCGTAAAAGATTTCCGACTGAATAGAATGATTATTGTTCGATTAAAATAGTATGAGATTGACACTTGAAGATTTCAACCAATCAGAACGTTCCGACGATGGACTAGTCGCTAATCCGGTATCGTGGAACGCGTGCTGCGGTTTACGCCAGTGCTTGGGGGAAAACTTCGGTGTGTCAATCGCAGTCTTGTTTCGGCCGGACGGCTCCGCGTGCTCGTGGCGTCAGAGTTTGTCCGCTGTCGGACTAGTCTTACGGCGTGACGGCTTACGTCTGGCGTGATCGGCGGCGTGCCGGGGGACAGGAGGCGGAGGCGCAGGAGGAGGAGGAGGAGGAGCCGGCGCTGCCGCCCGACTGGATGGGCGACCTGGAGGCGGACGCGGAGGAGTCGATGGAGGAGACGGTGCCCGAGGAGGAGGAGGCGGAGGAGAGCCCCGAGTACATCGACTGGGACGAGGTGCAGCAGCACCAGCGCGGCAAGGTGCCCCGCCCCATGAGCACGCGCCCCACGCGCGAGCTGGCGGCCGCCGGGGCGCGCGGGCAGGCGCCCGGCGCCGAGGGCGCCGCCGGCGACCAGGTGCCCTACGGCCAGCATTCGCCCGCCTCCTCCGAGGGCAGCGACGTGGGCTGAAGGGCGCGACGCAGTTGTCGCTTCGTGTTGTTCTTGTTGTTGCTTTTTTATTTGTGCGGAAAACAGGTAAATCGCAGCTTTCGTGTCCAGAGAGCCTCTGAACAAGCTCTGCGACAGATGATTGTATCAATACAAAATTAATAAAGAACCACGATCGACATGGGAATTCCTGATCCACAATTATTTTTCTTTCTGATAGTACAAGTTCTTAATTTGCTCGTTAAATACGATCGATTTCAGTTATTTTTATATTAATCCTCAACACCAACACCTAAACACAATTATAAAATAATATTTTCAGCTTCAATAATTTGTCAAAGCTTTGATGAAAGTTTTTTATTTTTTGACATTTTGGATTGAGATAATTTTTTTATTGTGAATAGTCGGAAGGTGGACATTTTTGACAAAAATAACCAGAAAATCCAAAGAATCTGTTCATCGAGTAAGTATTCTCGTTTTTTTTTTTTTTTTTAATATTTCGTATTGTACTGAATTCATAGGTTGTTTACTACTTCGTTATCTTTCACAATTATATTTATAAGACCTATCTAGATACGATATACATTATAGCTACTTCATCGTAGACCAATCTTTCAACGAGGCTGCTCTAACGTCTAACGTCGAATGGTCCCATGTTAAACTTTAATTGGTTTTCTCTCAATCTTGTCTGGCGTCCTAGCCCACTACACCCACAAAAACTCGCTGTACTCTGCAAATGCAGGTGCTGAGTGGCCTAGCCACGGACCATTAATTCCTTGGCTAGAACCTCGTAAAGATGCCGACGTAATTATAAACTGTTATAATGTCTTTGAAGATCCACTTTCTCAGTTTTCAGTTAGACCTTATTTTTACAAATAATTATTGTCTTTACATGTAAACATGGACACAAGATATAAAGGAAAATGGAGTCCCGTACCATTGGCAGATTGTTACGAAATTTACCCTGTACAGTTTACAATATGCAGGTCAAGGAGACACGGCTGCAGAAGATTAGTGCCTATCAGGTAAGATCATGTCTATGCGTAATCTGTGTGCTAGATCTCTGAAACAAGATCAAAAGATTTGCCATAGAATTTATCATGAATCGATTCGGATACAGAAAAAACGTGAATTTTGTAGAATAGTAAATAAAGGCGAAAACTACCGGCGTGCTGATATATTAACGCAGAGAAAAAGCAGGTTAAGATAGAAACGTGAAATGTATGTTTTCATTGAGATGTAAGAGCTACGAACATATTTTTCAAATTTCATGTGAAGGGATGAAATGTGTTTTTCTTTCTGGAAGATTACTGGGAGTATGCAGTACTCCCTTGAAATGTTTTCATCAACCTGTAGCAAGGGGTAGAAACGATGATGGTGGCAGTGTGACATGCCGAAGAGAGGCGGGTTAGGAAGGGCAGGTTAGGGCAAGGCGGGTCGGGGTTGAGCGAATGGGGAGGGTCAGGGCGGATTGAGAATGGGGGTTCAGTACAGATCGAATACAATACAATACAATAGGAATATAAATATCGAAAATTAAAAAAATACTACTGATCGTTCAAAAGCAGTTTCTCCATACAATTACGAATGCTCCGAGGTTTATTTGCAACCAACAGCTGCACAATCCCAACTGATCGAGATAGAAAACCACATCACGTATCTCTCCATACAGTTTTACTATAGCTTACCTCAAATGACCAGAATACGTCCCCTGCGATAAGGCAAAAATCTCACTCACGATATCAATATTAAAATAGATTTCTCTTCAATGCCTTCCTTACAACGTTTTCCGAAAAATAACTCCCGTTAAGGATTCCTTCACAAAAATTTGATTTTTATTGTTAAGTTATTAACATTAAGTTTATATTAAGGCAACAAGACAAATGTTAAGTGTGAACTGAACTTTGTAAAACCTGAGACGTTAATGATAAAAAACGTTGGAATCTGAATATTTGACAGGGTTTTACTACCCAACCATCATCTAGTTTAAGGCCTTTACCACTTTCTCCTACAACCATATAATTTGGCTTGTTAAGGTTTGTTTCCAATCCCCATTACGAGTACACTTCATATAATTTTGCAGCTTTTATAGAGCATCGTCTTAATCTTCAGCGAACACCACCTGATCATCTGCAAAGTGCAAAGAGAATAACATAAGAGTCACCAATTTTACTATATTTCTTCCTTCATATTCTCAAGGATTCATTCAAATATATGTTAAACAAAGTTATTTGGCTCGTATTACTGTACAAATATTTAACGGCTCTAATCAATTGAGTATTCATATTTGTTTCTCCATTGACAGCGTAGATAAGGACAGGGTCAAGGCCTTATGAAGATCTAAACTCAAGGTGCGTGTCCAAGTTATATGCGTAACGTTTGTCGGTTAACTGACTAATATTACTAGGTGTTATCAATACATATGCGCCGTGCTGGAATGCCGCTTTCTCGACATCAATAAGGTCTCTTTCCAATCGGGTTTTTAAAAATTTTCCATATACTTGGCCAATAATGCTAAGGACAGTTATACCTCTGTAGTTTGCGTGTTTTTTCTATCTACTTTCTTGTAGATGTCCTTTTGTGAAGACTTTTTGTAATTATTCTTCAATTAAGCATCTATTGTATTATCGAGTAAGAAGATCCAATAATAAATTGGGGCGTAAATATTTCATTAACATTTATTTAGTGCGCACAACTGTCGGAAAGAATCAAAGTTTGCAACATCAATCAAGCTGGATGATGTAATATCATACACATAATAAAGTTGGTTGTGACTAATTCCATGAATTCAGCGTTGTGCACTTTAAGTTAATGTTAGTTTTAATGGTTTTATAAACCGTTATTTAGAATTGATAAAATATTGTACCCTTGAGGACTATAGTCAGCGAATCTTAATCTAAATTAGTGAAGGCTTTTTTTGTTTTGGATCGCGCAGAATGCGCCACTCTTACTTCATGTTTTTACGTACTTCATGTTTGGATGAGCACGGAATATATCTCGTGCAGAATCGGGGAAGAGGGGGGAAAGAAGGGTGATAAATACTTGATAGTTGCTTGGAAACTTATCAACTCTCATTTGAGTTTGGGATGGTCAACAACGACCAAAACTCCATATCATGTTAGGCTGCCCTGAGATTGTGCGTTTCCCTGTAAAAGAGGTGAGTAAATTAGTCAGTTTTTTACGATGCATGGAATTTACCAGATGAGTGTATTCGTGAAAGAACAGTGGAGCACCCAAAAGGGGGGGGGGGCTTCACCTCCTCCCACGAGAAGCCAATTATTCACATTAAAAAATATAGCACTAACTTCCTATACTAACGAAAGTAATTCAGTTGATTAATTATTAACGTACATATGACCTATACGTCAACAAATAAAAATATTTATATTTAGCATCAATGACAAATTATTTGTAAGAAAACATCAAGTCGGCTGGGCACCTGTAGTTCCCCCTCCACCTTCCCTTCCGAGAGAAAAATCCTGAGTGCGCCTCCATTCGAATCCCTTTTCCTTGTGAACAGGTCTTACGGGACACTACTGAACACTCGCAGTCAACGATTCCATTTCGAGGAAAATGCAACCTGCGCAAAGAGCGTTCTCGCAAGCGGCGCTGTGGCCTGAGCCAGACGGAGCGAGCATGCCGTCAGTCGCCACTGAAAAAGCGATTCATTTGAATGCTTTTGCCGCTGCAGCGCGCTGAGAAGCTCTGTCTCTGACATACGGCGGCGGTGAGACTGACAAGGGAGCAAGCAAGATGGTGAGCGTGGAGACCGGTACGCCTCGTTGATCGAAGCTAACATTTGACCAGGATCTCCGTGTTAAATTCGGAACCGAATGACATACTTAAAAACCTACGCAGTGAATGTTTGCAGAGGGAGGGTATGGTTAACTAATGCCAGAGCAGCGCTGCTAGCAAATTTTATCTCGGACCAAAGATCGCGGGTTCGAGGCCCGCCTGAGGCATGTTTGTGTTTGTGTTCATTCTTTCACCCCCTATCATCATCATAACACGTCATATTCACAGTTATCATACTGTTAAATGCAATAGTGGTCGCTAATCACCTAATGTTGATGCGACCTTAAATAACAAAAAATAAAAGCAGCAAAATTTCTGCAGCTTTTGGGACATGGATAGGGTCGTTAGGTCTAGGTCGTCACCGCCGCGGGGGGCGGGGGGGAAGCGACCCATCAACAGCTTTCTTGAATGTCCAATCGAGTAACCTGCGCCCGTGCGGCATTCACGCTTAGGCCCCTTCCGGGACGCCAATCGCGACAAATGACGTGTCTTTTGACGCGTCCCTGTATCATGATGGGGAGATGATAATTGTTTTGCAGGTCCATTCAGAATATTCTTAAAACATTATCTAAAAAACGTTTTTTAAGTCATTTAAACATGTCTCGGGTGACTTACGACACCTACAATGGTGATTGACTGTTCATTTGATACCTCTCGACAAGACAAATCGATTGTTACAATTTTTAACCAGTTCTCTCCGGGAGATTATAGAGTAATTCACTTTTTTGATGGTTTCGATGCATCTGCGAGTACATTGGTACGGTGATTTACTAGACTATTTCCCGCTTTTACATGAATCATTAGAAATTACGCATCAAAATGGCGATAATTAAACGCTTTTTTGCAATAAAACAATTTAGGCAAGTATTTATATACAAACATATACATATATTTCATGCAACTTTCTATACCCGAAATCACGTAATACGTAGGTGTAAAATTCATTTTTATTGCGAACTTGCAAAGTACTAAGAAAACTAAAATTCATTTATTCAATTATTTCGAAGCTTTCGCACCTCCCTGGGAGGCGCGCCACTCAGTTTGAATAGCACTTACACAAATGTATTCTCCCCCGTTCATAAAAATTAATGAACCTACATAATTAGTCCGATAGTAATTTATTCATGTAGGAATGATTAGAGTATTATTAAGCATTAGAGTATTCATTTATTCAATTATTACGAAGTTTTCGCACCTCCCTGGGGAGGCTCGCCACTCAGTTTGAATAGCACTTATACAAATCTATTCTCCCTCGTTCGTTAAAATGAATGAAGCTACATAATTAGTCCGATAGTAATTTACTCATGTAGAAATAATTAGAGAATTATTAAGCATTAGTGCATTCATTTATTCAATTATTTCGAAGTTTTCGCACCTCCTTGTGGAGGCGCGCCACTCAGTTTGAATAGCACTTATACAAATCTATTCTCCCTCGTTCGTTAAAATTAATGAAGCTACATAATTAGTCCGATAGTAATTTATTCATGTAGAAATATTTAGAGAATTATTAAGCATTAGAGCATTCATTTATTCAATTATTACGAAGTTTTCGCACCTCCCTGGGGAGGCTCGCCACTCAGTTTGAATAGCACTTACACAAATGTATTCTCCCCCGTTCATAAAAATTAATGAAGCTACATAATTAGTCCGATAGTACTTTATTCATGTAGAAATATTTAGAGATTTATTAAGCATTAGAGCATTCATTTATTCAATTATTTCGAAGTTTTCGCACCTCCTTGTGGAGACGCGCCACTCAGTTTGAATATCACCGAGAGCTGTGGCATCCGCCCGCCGGCCTTCCGTCTGCGTCTGCGAGTGGAGCGGAGGAGCGTGCGCGGGAAGTGGCACCTCCGCTGACGTCTCAGTCGCCGTCGCCGAGCGGCGCGACGCGGCGCGACGGGTTGCGGTGACCCCGCGGCACCTCGGTCACGGCCGCCTCTTCGGCCGCCGCCCGCGACTTGCTCGCCCGCGCCGCCCGCCGAGGGAACGTTTGTAGTTGGAGACCGGAAAAATTTGCCGTATAAAACGTTAAAATATGTAATGGAAACGGTGCGAATATGTAATAGAAATATATAAAATCGGATATTATATGTAATCATAAAAACACCAATTATAAAACCTACCTATTTCGAAGAAAAAATGAAACATTTTGTAACAAATTTTTCAAATAATACAAACGTTTTAAAATTTTTTTGGAGAGCAAGTTGATGCCATACTTTGCACAATACAATATTCCCATCAGTAACAAACGGTTCGTGCATTGCTATCCAGGACGGTAGTTTAGCAGCTGAGACGCAATAGATGACAAATTAGCGATATCTACGTCCAGCAACCACTACTGCGTCCAGCATTCTCATCTCAGTGTTAAGAAGTCGGCTACCGTCAGTTTCTCGGAAATTACGATTAAAGATCAGGAAACCCTGCGTCAATGATACTCTTCACACCTAAAGCTGATACACAATCGACAGTACTCAGTAATAATGTATGAAGAAATTCTGATTTTTTTAATTTTTAAACATACTTCCTTATGTACTATAGTACTAAATACATATATTTAGTATATGTAATATAGTACTAAATATGTAAAAATATGTTAGGAAGAAATTCTATATATTGTTAGGACAGCGACGATTCGCCAAGTTTTCTGTTTACAGATCGGTAAGTAGAAAGACAAAAAATATGTATTTACATAAAAATCCGGTCACTAGTTGTAGTCTTATGCCACAGGCGCCAAGTCGAGGGAAGGAGTCGCGACGGCGCCACATATTCACCGTTACCCCCTCATAAGTCTAGTTTGCCCCTGAAGCTCATTTGTTAAGGAATTGATGGAGAACATCGATAGGATTAGATAAATACTTCGATTAAAATATTAAGTATATTGACACGTGCTCAGCTTGACGCTGTCACTCCATCTGTAAGCTAGAACGTCATCATTGTGACGTCACTTTAGTGACGTTCAAACCAACGACAGCGTCATAGCTGATAGAAAGTCAAAGGACTTAATAGTTTAATCGAAGTATAGTCGTTTATTTCTGAATGCTGAGAATAGGGAGTATTAAAACCATACCGCAAGATGTAGATAAAAATAGAACATTACAGATCTCGTAATGTTTAGCTAATCATAATTTCTCGTTATCTTTTTATTGAACTCAATTCAATTTGAAATGCAGAGCAGGTTGCTATTCTAAATAGCATATTAAATTTTTAAATCGTCAAAATTAGTGCTAATAGTTTTGTTTTTAATTTCAAAATTTTAATACTATGCTTTTTCCTTCATCTTCAAAGGTTTCCCTTAAATGACAGGATTAAAAAAGTTGAAACGTTATCAACAGATGACATCATGTCAGAGAGCGTGTCATAAAATTTGTATATAATGATTTATTTTATTTATGCTGTAAGAACACTATGTAACATTTCTTTCAAACATTCGATGTCCCACCAGCAATGATGCTGTAATCCTCCCTAAAAGGCTCCTCGTCCAGAGAAGAATTGGGCTGCGAGGCGAAAACTCGTGGCGTCGCCCCGGGAGTACTTGGGCGAGCCCTGCTGCCGCGGCCGCTCATGTGATCAGCGCGTCGCGTCGCGTCGCGTCGCGTCGGTGTCCCTCGGCGCGTCTCCTGTGTCACGTGGCCTTGAGGGCCTCCGCGGACGCGCCGCGCCGCGCCGCGCCGCGCCGCGCCGCGCCACTCGTGTGTTGGGTGCGCAAACCGACTCCTCTCAGAAATTATACATTCACGGTTGCGTTTACGCAAGACGTCATTTCTAAGGAATTCGTATCGCAAAGCTTCGTGAATTACCTTTTCACATGGACGTTTCAGCATCTATGTGCTAATATCTCGTTTCAGGTTAAAAGCTTTTAATGCTTCCTTTCGCTTCGGCTGAGTTTAGGAGGTTTTTTCCAAGTATTCAATTGGTTGTTACAATGATCTTGAGTTGGTATTCTCAAACAGTTAATTACTACTGACAATAGATTACAAGTTCAAAACCGTTAGATATTTCTAAAATTCTATTTTATGAAGTTTGTTTTTAGTTACAAGTCTGTCGTCTTGTACTCTGATTTATTCAGCCTACAATATTTTCAAATTGAAAAGTTACTAGGTATTTAATCTTGTAGACTTCCGTAAGTTTTTGTAATATGTGGAAATATGAAATGAAATTTTTTACGTTGACGTAAACATTTCCAAAGGAAAATGTGGGATAATTCAAATGAGCTGACGAGTTCGACTGGTAATCTGCGATGGGACATTTTCTCTCGTCAAATTTTCGAACTTTAGTGAAACAGGATATAGTGGGAAACTGCCATTAACAATGTCCATTTTCAATGCCATCGTTTCGCAACTTAATTTTGCGCGGTTGATGTACCACAGCGGACAGGGTAAAGTTTTGGCGCGGTCGCCCAAAGCGTGCAACACTTCGGTAAAGGTGAAGGTGAACTGCATGTCTCGAATGCGTTTCTTTTCATACTTCAACGTTCGTTGTATCCTGTTAACTGACTGATGTCTGAAAGCAATCGCTTTTTGTGTGAACGGTAGCACGCGCCGATCCTGAAGGGAAGGTTCGGCGCTAATCCTGGTCTCAAGGCAAATACCGGCTGTGCGCTCGAATACTGCCTGTTATCGGCAGATTTCAAGTAGAGGCGTTGGTGGAAGAGCGGTGTGATCAGAACAGTGTATTTTTCTATGTTTAGCTATTTAAGTTCTTCGATATATTCAGTTCAGTTGATTAAAATTATTGAATCGATATATTTAGTTTTACTCTATTGGCTCCCAAACAAGCGAGTCAAATATCTCTGCATATTATTTGGCAGGAGACCCACTTGGAAAACAAATATTCTTCACGGAATAACTTTGACCACCCATAGAACCCATCAATTACATCCCATACTCAAAAAGTCATCACCCCAGCGATTTCATGTTGCTACTCACCTATACCAATTAATGACCCATCCAATCTTATCGTACGTTTCTCCTGTATGGGCCTCGGCCAGCAAATCAAATACTAAAAAAAAGCACATTTTCCTAAATATATTTCTCTGAACCGTTACAAAAGCACCCTGGTTTGTATCTAACTCCCAGTTACATAACGAACTCGGCATCACGCCGATCTCAGTCCATTTCTCCCTACTATCCTGTCGGTTCTATAAAATCCCCCAGATTCCCTCAGACGTACTTTTCAAAATTGAAAAACAAATTTACACCACAAGAGACATAAGTGGAAACTTCCGTGACAGTTCTTGGACCCCGTACCTGATGTGACTTCGAACATTGAATCCACAAACATTTATTGAATCTACTTATCGTGTCCATGTATTCAATGTATTAATCTATCAATCACGTTTCCTAAGCAATGTTAATGTTATTCAATGTATTCTCAAAATATCGTACTCGGCTGCTGAATGCCATCGGACAAAAACAATAGCAAAATAATGTTCTTTAAATGTATACTCTAATGAATCATTGGTGTAACTAGCGTGAGGTAGAGGAGTCAGTCGCCTCCGGGCTCATGGCCGTAGGGAGGCCGTGCAAGTTACGTAATTCAGTAATTAAATTTCAGTGCTTGAAAACTTGAGTAAAAGAAATTAAATTTAGTCTATTGTATCTAATCAATTTAATAATTGATAATTCGACTACGTGAACGATGTATATACTGTGACCGTGTGAAAACGTTGAATTTTTGTTCTAATTAAACTACTGTACTTCGTACCTGACAGTTCGTAGTCACGTGGCACGCTGTATGGCTCCAACCAATCAGAAGCTTTCATGTTTATTCCGTGTCGCCACTACGAATCTGAAAACAAATGAATTCCACTTTCCAAAGATGCTTGCATACGCTCGTGCTCCTTACAGCGAGTTTGTATTTTGTGAGAGATTCCGTGTGCGCTGTGCGAGTTGTGATGTTGGCTCCGAGTGGTTTGTTCTGTGCTGCATTGCAGTATTGGTGAGTCTTGTTTTGCTTTTACGTGTATTTACTCGTATTTATTTCCAATCTATTTGCCAATGGTTTCAGTTATAATTCGAGTAGCATTAAACGGCGGTCCAAACCAAAGAGTGGAACTGTTATAACTATGATAACCGAACTCTAAAGTAGTTAGTACGTAGTTTCAAAGTAAGAGTTGTATAAGTAGTAAAGCGACATCGATAACAAAACATCGATGTTAAAAATACATCGACTAAAAACCATGCATGTTTTTCAACATCGTGTGCATTACGATTTAATTTGACAGTATTCCCTTTTATCAATTCGCCAAATAAGGGAACGAGAAAAAGGGGCAAACCCTTCGCCGACAGTGTATTTGTTGACCTTATCTCAGTGTGCGAAACGAATATGAAGGAAGAAGAAATACAAATATATGGTGCCGGTCCGAGATCGTTCAGGCAGTAGTGCCGTAGTGATCTCTGACCGAAGGATCACGGGTTCCCGTCCCGCCTCGTGCACGGTTGTATTTGAGTTCGTCCTTTCACCCCCTATCTTCCCCATATCATGTCATCTTCACAGTTACCATACAGTTAAAAGCAGTAGTGGTCGCTAATGACCTAGACGTTGAAGCGATCTTAAATAACAAAACAAATAAAAATAAAAATAAATAAATAAAAAAAAATAAAAAAATGGCATGAATGTTATCTTGGGCGAGGGAGTTTGGTCGATGAAGGTAGTGCAAACAGTGTTCCTTTGGTTCCAACACTTCAATAACAGTGTTACAATCGGTTATTATTTCATATTTTCACTTTTACAGTACTGTGATCATGAGATTTTTTCATTCGGAAACAAAACCCCCAAAAAGAAAAGAAAAAAATCGATTACAGAACATCGGTGTTAGCACATCGATATTAAAAAATACATCGGTGTTAATACATCGATGTTTTGAAAATATCGACATCGATGTTGCATCCTTAGTATAAAGTACTCCGTGGGCCAGCTTGGACAGCCAAGGTCACGAGGGCCGCGGATTCAAATCCCGCCCGGGTATACTTACGTATTCGTATAGAGTATGCGAGTTCCTCTACCTTACCCCCGAAATTCAAAAAGCAATGGTAATTACATTGGTTGCTGTAAGACCTAGTAGTTGAAAAGCGACCTAAAAAAAGAAAACACAATTAAAAAAAACACTCCATGGTGGCGGTACGTCACTGGACTTTTGTTTCATGACAGTGTTTTGCGGAACTCAGTTGAGAGTTATTCTCAAAAAGGCGGTTATTTGGTAATGTATGTTTAAGTGTGTGAAGTGTGAGTATAGGACAAGAAAGAGGAAAGGAAGATCCGCGGTGAAGGTTAGAGGCACTGCAGTGACATAAACTAGTATCGTGAGCCACGTAAGCCGATAATAAATATAATGAGATACTAGATACATAAAACTTGTAATGATTAAAACTTAATCGCATTTCAGTTGATATTGTTGCCATAGCTTCTGGATATTGATAGTAGCAAGGTATTGCTCCTGGAATTCACGAGAGATTGTGTTTTTTTCCTTCAAAATCGTGAGAAAAGCTAAAAATGATTAAAACATAATTTAACCCCCTTTTGACCACGCGTCAAGAGTTTTGACTCGCCCTTTATACCAGTTGGCCGGTGTGTGATGAGGGCGCCCCACTCGTCGACGCCGCTTCAGGCGAGAGGCGGCGACGCGAGGACAGGAGGAGGCTGCAATTAGAAGACGCAGGCACCGGCGACGAGGTCTCAGCCGCGCCCCCGAGACCCTCCGCGCGGTGTGAACGACCTGCTCGCGCGCGCGCCGCCGCCGCCTTTCGTCAGCTGCCCTCGACCTGGTGCCGTCAGCCGCTGTCGATTCGGCCACGGCACGCGCTCTAAAACGAGATCAGGAATCGCACTAAACACGGCGCGGCACAGTCTTGCCAAGAACAGGACGTTTCCTTGGCTCAGCTGTATGCGTGGGGAACATTGACGTCTCAGGAACCTCGCCAAGTTCGATTTGCCGGACGTTTCTTTAAGAGGAGTCTTCAATCTGGCAGCATTTCTGTTCACTTTATTGTGAAGGACCTCTAAACGGGAGGTTTTAAAATACTTACCTTTACAAGAATACATCGCTTGGAATAATCCTCTCGCCAATGCGATTTTACTTTTTCGTCTACTACGTACTTACCCAGTAACGTTTAAATATTGTAATGCTGCAGCGGAAAGTGGTGATTTTCCAACAAAAACTGATATTGAGTCCGTTATATCGAAACCGCGGATAAAAAGTGAAATATAATAAAAATGAAAAATAAAGTGTTGTAAATTACTTCCTAAAATATATAGAATAGTCAGAATCTCAGTAGTTTTGTGAGTCCTTGATACCTTTAAATTAGTTTACGGCCAAACTCCTTCCTACTCTCCGTCTGTCTGTGGACAATACTAGCACCTAGTCCTAAACCGTTGACACGATGGTCTCCAAAATTGACATTCACCTATTCATTTTGCCGACCTCGAGGCCCTACGGATTTGAAATGGTTGTTTTGATTTTTTGGGGAGGGGGTGTTTTACAGGATGCTCCAACGACATTTTGAAAATTTTCTCTGAAATAGCTGCAAATTTTTGGATTATTGGCGTTTTCTCCCAGTAGTGGGCAGCGTATCAAGAGAGCGTGCTGTTAAAAACCATTAATTTCTCTAAAATATTGTTACAATAAAGTATTGTTGTAACATGCGGTAATGGGCACAGGCCTACGCATGAACTCGTGCTCCCCACACTCGTAATCAAAGTCTAAAGAAATCTGTAGAATTATATTTAAAAAGCGAAGTTTTGTCGATATCTCTTAAAAAATCTGTAGTGCATTGTTGTTCATTATATGATGTGCCGCTCGCGTACGAACGTTTTAGGGTAGAACGCGACTCAATATCAGAGATATTCGAAGAGAACATATTTATCAACCCACCTGCTAATAATAGAATGATAAATCCGGAGTAATATTAACTGTATCGTGTACAAAGTAATTGATTTAAATTAAATTTGATGCGTTAAGAGTTTATTGGTCTTAATGAAGGCTAGATTAATTTAATTGTGAACTGGCACAGAACTTCTTTAAATTATTCACTCTTCTATTTGTTGCTCAGTTCTTGGACTTGACGCAGAACACTAGTAAGACATTAATTAGCATCCGCACGCCATCGTCCACTTGCTGCGAGGCGACTGCGCTGCCATTCCCGCCTGTCTGGTGGCTGGACGACTCAATCTTCTCTATGTGCTACAGATTTTCTCTACTAGAGATTTTAGTGGACAGTAAAAAAAATCAGGAATTCTCCAGATCCTCAGAAAATGGATTCTTGAACGTTTAATAATTGCATTGTTTCTTCCGTAACCATAATACAGTAAAACCTGTTTATAATGAAACATATAATCTGGATACGTGACACGTTTTACCGGTCCGCATTTGGAAGTCGGGGTTACGCACACACGCCATCGTCTACTTGCTGTGATGCGGATTACGCCCACAAACCTTTAGTGTGCGGGGTAAACGAGCATGTATACGCCGAAGAAAATCAGAGTCCGCTGTGTTTCATAACTGTGACTACTTGGCTGCCCCGGAGACACGGTGTCCTAGGCACAGGTTTCGGCCGTCATTTGCAACCTCTCTCAGTGCGAAATACAGGAAGGTTGCAGAATGGCAGTCGAAACGTTGACACCTGTGCCTATGACAGCCAAGCAGTAACTGACTCCAGCGGTGGAAACCTACGTCCTCACGTGTTTTATGACTGTTTTGCACAATAGGATGTACGCTTTTGTTATCCAGAAAAGGTGGATCGGATCATATCATTGTCCTATCCTGACTGTGAATGTGTACGGGTCACCACGAACCCGAATTAAGTAGCCGACATGTTTCATGACTGTTTTATAGGTCGAGATGATGCCTTAAATGCTGTTTGCATATTTTCTCGTACGAGTATAGTACGAAGTACATTATAAAAATGACGCAGGTCTGATTTTCGTTAATTGCTCTGAATTTCTAAAAATGGTTAAAATTTACAATGACATTACATTTATGTATACTTTTTGTACCATTATTATGGGATATTTCCCTTCTATTTTAGCCCGATGTTCTGGATTCGTTAGCAAATGTAGTGCAGTAAAATCTAGTCGAAATTCTTGAAAATTGAATGAAATTTTATGGAGAAGTTCATGTAACATTAGATTATGAAATGCTATCTCATGGATAGTAAAGAACGAAAATACATTCACGGGAAGGCTTTCTTATTCGGATAAAGTTTGGAAGATGCATTTGATGTCTGTTCCAGCAGGTAAGTGTTTGAATGGGACACATTTTAGGGTTGGGTGAAGCTATCTGGAGTTTCGCGGCCTTGTCAGACAATTGGTGCAGACTGACGTCTCTGAAAAATGTTGGTAATTTCATTGTGAAACTGAGAGCATCTGGCCATATTGGGGAGACTCTGGAAGACTACCTGACGATGGAAAAGAAGGATCCCTACCAAATGGAGGATCTCGAGAGGGGTAAAATCAGTTATCAAACATATCATTGGCAGGCGTTCTAAGAAACGTAACGGTGTCTCTCTAACAGCCTTCATTCGCGCACTCCATTGATAGACGCCTGTGATGACAAAAGAACGACTGCGGGCGGGCCACCTCCTACGTCGTCTCACAAAGACATTGAGACTTCGCAAGTTGTGATTCGGCGATCAAGATGTAAAGTGAGATGTGGAATGGGTTGAGCGGAGGATCACGCTTTTTGTCGACCATGGATGACACACGTCTTCTATGTCGTAGGTCTGAATGTAAACCTTCATCATTGAAGGTTCCAAACGGCATTGTTAGGCGTTCTTGGTGTGAAGAGTAAAAAAATATGACGTTAGGCGGTAATAAGGAGGTTCCTCTGCAGTGACGCAGCTTCAGTTGGTGTCATCCTGGGCAAAGTTAATGTTATCACCTCCCCTCACCATAAATGAAATATAAAAATATGTTACTGAATTCTTGATAAATTGTTTAATACATATTCAAATATATTTGCACTCACCTTAAAGTAGATGATTTTTATGTTTTTATTAACACAACACAATTATGAGTTTTTCAGTTTTCCTTAATGCTTTGCACTGCACTTACACCACAATACATGAAATGAAAACTAATGATAAAATTTTTAATTTCTTTTCTCTCGAAGTCAGTTGCAGGACTTTTCTGTTCAACTGCTTCAGTTAATACCTCTTTACCGATTTCGTTACAAGAAAGAAATTCGATATAAACAATACCTATGATTTTGTTAGTATTACCTATTTTCATTAACAGTTCTCTTTTTAAGTTAAAGTAATCATTGAAATCGTGACCCTTTGACCATTGAAGATCAGGCACTACCGTTTGTAGTTTCGTGTTTTAGTTTACAATATTTCTTTTCTTTGCTTTCTTAGTAATTATGATTTAAATGTATAATTATTAAATTAATGCGTATGATTTTTAAATAAATCATAAAAATTATATGATTCCAACTATAAAATTTTCTGATTGGTGTCACACGGAGCGGACCGCCCTCGCCCCCGTAACTACGCCACTGCTTCTCTGTGGTGAAAGGGCTATTGTCAGCTCCATCGAGTTCTGGTGAGCGTCTTTTTGTCAGTGGGGATCTATGTACTCATCGCCCCCTGGCACTCCAACCATGAACAGAGTTTGAGCAAAGCCCGCAAACCCACGGCCAAGATTATGGAGTGCCTCGAGTAGTGTGGCGAGTGAGTCTCGGCCTTCTCGTTCCCCCAGATGCATCGCCAATCGAGAGCGTGTATGACCAAGTAAGGCGACAGATACTTCCATTCTGGGATCTCGAAAATTTAGAGAGACATTTGCATTAACACATTTGACTCATGTGCCACAGGAGAACTTAACAGGACCTACATCATCCATTTCCACACAATCAGAGTATGTATTGTGTCTAGAGGAGGTGTCTTACCATACTAAATACACTAAAAGAAAACCGGAATTACATTTATATTTCATTTTACGTTATTTCGTCGCATGTAAGTGAAGTTTCTAGAATGATACATGCATTAGATGTTCAAACTGTATTAAAATGAGCATGTAATTCCAACAAGTTTTATTCAGATATTTCATTATATGCGCCGCATATTTTATTATTTATATGACTTCTCAGTGTGCTTCCCTTCTGGGGCTGTCAACTTCCAACTAAGGAAAAGGAGGACATTTAAAAACTGCACTACTCTAATCTGTGAATTTCAGTATCTTGAAATTGCCAGGAAATGAGTGGCCTTGTTTGTAGAGTTTTTCCCTTGACATGCATCCGAAACGCTTTTGTTCCAGTTCCCTTATAATCCATTTTAAATTCACCAAACATTATAAAATATGCAAGTGTAAAATATTGTGACCCATCACAATACTGCAACGCCTCAAATCTCACAGCCTAATATCTTGCTCTTACAGTAGATTAACGAGATCGTCCAGTGTTGAATTAGATTAACAAAGCAACGCATCTGAAGCGAAATGACTTGAGATTGTTGTTGTTTTCGAAATAAAAAACTTAAGAACTGAAAATGTTCTTAACATTTAATAATGTAGATGTTTAACATTTGGTAAAATTAGTCAGTAGGGACTTCTGATACCGGTTTTTTATTTTCTTTCTAAAAGGAGGATAATCCACAACAGTAGAGCTCTGTCTTTTGAACTGGAGGGCGATTGGCAACACCCTACTCCGTACTGCGTAGAGCCACCGCATTGAAGGGAACCAAGTGTAGCTGGGTGAAGTACGATATAAGAGCTTCGTGGGTGTCTTTGTGAACGTGTGATGTAGCTGGAATTGACAACCCACGTGCTCACAATATATTATTTCTAAAACTTTCTTAAGAACACAGGCTCTTACTCGTGTTCGTGAAGACCAGAGTAATATCTGTATTATTCATTTCCAATGCACGAAGAAATTGGAAGAGTAGCACTACGCAGCCTGTGAGGTATCTGTCGTTTTGTTTCATACTCGGAAAATATTGAAAAACAATTAAACAATTTCAATTTCAACTGTAAAATGCAAATGTTGATGTTATTTCGTCAGTTCTCTTATTTCGCGAACCGTCTGAACGCTCATACTGCTGAAGACACAGCTGACGTCTTGCGACATCAAAGCTCCAAGAAAGACGCTGCGCGCCATTCAGAGGCGTATCAAGGTATTCAGGCGCCCAAGACAAGCATATAATTTGCGTCCCTGCCAGGATACTTTAAATTAGGGTCGTAGTCATTGTTTGCGGGAATACTCCAATTAGCCCTTATTGTGAGTGGCGCCCATGGTACGTGCTACACGTTGTAAAGAATTGCACTATGTGTATACTATTTCACGTTGTGGCAGTTATTAGCGACACTGGTAGAATATTTTATGTATTGGAGCATTTTTGCTGCTGAAGGTCATTAGTATATTAGTTTGTACGTTGCAATTTTGATGAATTGCATCTCTTCCAAGCTGCCTAGTACGTAACGCAGTAGCGGAATTGGTCCCCTGTCGCGCGTATACGTGGCGCCTCGCCTCCGCCTGCGCCTGCGCCTCCTTGACCGCTGGAGGCCGCGTGACGTCACGTGACGTCACGCCGCCTGGGCGCGAGGCCCGCGAGGCGCGTGCTATATAAGGCGCGGCGGTGGTGTGGGTGGGCGGAGCGTCCGCCCTGACTCACCCGATGCACCACCGACGCGGCACTCGGCGCGGCGTTCCCGAAAGACGAGTTCGAGGAACGGGCGGCGGAGGAGGGGCCCTGGGGGAAAGGGCTTGCGTGGGGAGGGGAGGGGGGGGGGGCAGGCGTTTCGAAACGCACGCGCGCGCCACGGGTGGCCGCCTTGTTTATCTCAGAGGCCTCGAGCCTCAAGTGTTCCACCGCGCCTCGAGGGGCTCGAGGACCCTCCAAAGAGTTGAGGGAAATCCTCGGTTTTTAATTTATAATACTCTTCGAATGCTTTCGCCCTTTAAACTCCCTGGTTTATGAGTGTGATCATTAAAATGGTGTATGGCGTGAAGGGGAGTTTTGAAGTACCAGTACTAATTGTTAATTTACTTCGCCTCAAACCGCTACGGTCGCTAAGGCAGAGTTGCAGTATGGTCGCAGATTCGAGTCCTGCGTAGGAATGGGCGTTCTCGCCCTTGTATAGTGGCTTCATGCATCATTTTCCTGTCGTATTCTTTTATTCCTGGTCGGCCCCAGTGGCGGAGGAAATTGCATTAGAAACAAGAACCCGTTGTATCCGGATCGACCAGCCTCTCGATCCCTCAGTTTGTGACTTGGGGTGTATTCCCAGCACCTCATGCATCATCCATGTACACTCTAATCCTAGCCCAATTCCTTGGCTTGGGCGGTAATGTTCTGATCTATCTGTGTGAATGAGGCTCCCTACAACCTCAACAAAGGTATCGAGATGAACACGCGAGCTACCTCGGGCTTAATTGTAATGGTACAGAACCAAGATGGGCCTAAGGGCTACGTCGACGTGATTTGTTGGTGGAGAACGAAAGGGTTTCTCACGGGGGAAAATTTCCTGGAGAGGTCCCTCAGGCGCCGATAACTGGCAACAGGGGAACGATGTCGGGCAAATGCTGAAGCTCCGAAAATAAAAAGGGAAAATATAAAATTTTGAATACACAGTACTGGCCAAATACATTACCCTAGACAGGGATGTTTTATGTTTTATTTTATTTATTATTTATTTATTGATTTTACGGCTCGCGAACAGAAGCCCTCGCTGCGCTGAAAGAAGAGAAGATGGAAACGATGAGACAGTGGCAAAACCGCTGGGACGCAACGCTGAACGGCAGGTCTTATCCCACGGATCAGCGAGTGGGCGTCGAGGGTTCACGGAGAAGTGGACTTCTTCGTGACTCAGTTGCTGACGGGGCATGGATGCTTCAGAGCGTACCTGCACCGATTTAAGCTCGATGACGACCCGACGTGTCCAGCTTGTCCAGGACAGGAGGAGGACGTGGAGCACGTGATGTACAACTGCCCGAGATTTATAGGAGAACGGAACCAGCTGCAGGAAATCCTGCAACAGCGCCTGACACCGGAGAACACCATCCCATTGATGATGTCCACGGAAGACAGATGGGCCGCAATTGCGACGTACGCTGCCCGGGTCATGCGACGCCTCAGAACTGAAGAGCGCGCGAGAAGTGGAAGCCAATAAAGGCTTAAAGGAGGAGGGCTAGAATAGCCCCACCACCCCACCTAACGAAGTAATGCCTGACGGCGGTTCCGTAGGTGGGGCGAAGGAGGACGTAGGGTTTTAGTGGGTATTATCTACGGATGAGTCCCACACTCATCGGCCCGGATATGTGAGTCTGGGCCGATGGTGCGTAAATGCATTTCCCCCGTCGTTAAATAAAAAAAAAAAAGACAGGGATGTTTTATTGAAACAGCGTGCGTGGTGGCACTTGCACAGCCTGAAGCGTCTTCTGGCTGGCTGGTGCCGAGAGCCGAGAGCAGTATGCACGGCCTCAGCCGGCAGGCGAATCAGCTGGCGCTCGCAAAAACATCTGCAGAGGAATGCGATGCGCAGCTCTCTCGACGCCGGCGATAAAACTGGGAGGGACGGCTCCACCCCTCCCGCCACTCCACCTCGCTGCTCCAATCCTCCGCTCCTCCTCGCCCCACATCTAACTCATTGTACTAGTCCATCCTCCGCTTCGTCTCGCCGTAAATAGTTTTCCAGCAATTTACGTTTATTAATCTGGATTGCTTTAGAAAATATTTAAAGCTACATGAATACAAAGTCGCCGACGCTTTTTATTGCTTAAAAAGTTGTCTCAAATGTCGAAAAATTCTTACGAGCAAGATTTAAATAAAAAGAAACTTTGAACATACAGCTGTCTGATTATTTCATCCTCAGAAGTAGTACGTAAAAATAATACAATAATAATTAAAATTAAATTATATAAAATTACAAAAAAAAGTGTGGTCGCAACTCTTCTTGTCGGATGTTTATTTGGAGTAGGGATAACTACGCACAACAAACTAATCCGAACGCTCCCACGAAGACTTCTTCTGAAGAAAATACTCTTTCGGTGAAGAATCAGGTCCCTAAAAAATGTGTTCATTTCAGCGTTTGTTCAATACACGTTCCATTCTAATAGATTTATATCGTAATTTCATTTTATAGTTGAAATTATCTTACAAAAGGGGATTATTAACAAAATTATCCTACACAACAGTAATTATCTTGTGGGTTGACAACGCTGACGCTGAATCTTTTCTCGCCGATCGAAGCAGCGCACCGCAAACTGTAAACAGCGGCGTCCGGGCAATAAAGTCTCCAGCGATTTGTCATTCGTCGCCTGGGTTCTGGGTGCCGCTTCATTGGCCATTTAGCTGTCACTCGATGGCGTCGTTCGAAGCGATTGCGCTTGGTCACGTGGTACGCGCTGCCACCGCTTTATCGCAGCGCTAAAAAAAAGACGAAACCACATTTTTGGAGAAATTTCTTAGAATCTCCTCGATTAATCCGAAAACAGTAAATCGCGAATATGCGTCCGAACGACGGTCTGTCCGTCACTCGTGGTTATACCACTACCACACGCGACCAATTAGGTGTCATTCAATGCGTCTCGGTCTCTTGAGACCGAACGTCTTTGTCACTAAACTCAAAAGAAGTATTTGGAAGGTAGTAAAATATCTTTAATTTAATCGTTATTTTTAAACTTCCATTGCGTACATCACAAACCAGTATGCATGGAATATTATCAATGAATTTACATAATATAATCCTTTAGTAATCGAGTAACCTGCATCCGTCTGTCTGTCTTTCACCATTCAAGACAAATTAGGTGTCTTGTAACATTTTCTGGTGGTAATTTCATCATTTTTTGCGGATCCATCCAGAAAATTTTTAAGAAATATCTTTTAAAAATGCCTTTTATTTGTTTTTAAGCAAATAAGAAGCGTTTTGGGTCAATTGCAGCACGTACAGAAGTGATTTATAACTCAATCAATTTGTCTCTACAAGACAAATCGTCTGGCACAATTCTTAGCAACACTGTATTTCTGACGGGGTGAAAAACAGTTTGTCACGGGTAAAAATACAGTTTTTGTATTTTTGTAAGTGTTCGCTCCCGACTGGCAAAAAACAGCAAATGCTCGTGAAAGACTTGCCATAAATTTCTGGTACTACTGGCGGTGTCTAAGATTCCATGGAATTTAACGTGACAACCACAGCCGGAGCCCCGTACCGCCATCTGTTGGCCAAATAACGAAACATGAGTGATGCATTTGTCTTTCGTTTGCAAAGTTCTAATTAATCCTCGCGATTTTAGGAGATTTGATGTACTATATCGAAGGCTCGAGAATCAAAAGTACGCGAACATAGATTCGACTAAGCCCAAGGAGGGCTTATAATCGGCGGACCAAAGTCCTGTGGTCAAATTTAAAATGCTAAATGTGTAGTAGCAACGCATATGTAGAACTCTTGAAAGCTTCTTCCTTTTACACATGTAAGTGTAAGGGCTGCGCTACATTAGTTTATGATAACATTGTAATCTCAACGGTCTTCGTAATATTTAGTCACTTGTCATTTTCGTGATTCTCGAAGTGAACATGCTTTTTAAATAAGAACTCAATTTTTTTGTAACTCTAAGAAATATGTTCTATTGACAATTCTCATTGGCGTGGGAACGGAGGCGAGGAAGGGGAGACTTGCTCCCACCCATTGAAAACTGCGAAATGGGCCCCGTAGTTGTACGTAAAAAAATATTATTAAAATATTATCAATTTATTAGATTTTATTAATAATTCTGAAATTAAGATTGAGAACTTGGTGGCATAATACACGAACTTAACATTACGTAACATAACAACTTTACAAATAAACGTGAACATTTTACCGTGCAATCTTTCATAGGACTTCACTTCACCGCACTGCACATAATTAATAATAACAATGATAATATCATTAATAACAATAATGATAATAATAATACTTAATTACAAAGACTACATAGTTACTTACACTGAATAATATTAAATATATTTATTACACACATTATGATTTTACCCTTCTTTTCTAAATGATACTTCAGAGAATCTTGGGAAAGACACTTTCCAAACCACCTGGCAACCTACAAATGAATCAAAATTAATGTTATTTATTTAGTGTATCATTAAATTTATATTTTTTTCTCTTTGTGGTATATTTTATTTATTTACTATAAAGGTATATCATACGTAAATAAAAAGATTTAATGGAAATGGGGGCCTGATGGGTCCAGAAATATAGTTGCCCCCCTCTTGTTTTAGACTGCACACGCCTATGTCTATTCTGGGGAGTGTCAGAATTCTCGGTAAGTCCTATACTGCAGGAAACGTGCTATATATTATAGTGCGTTGGATCTTTGACGACCATATATTCGAAGGCTGCGCATAAGGACGGTGTATTGTATCCCGAGAACGAACAATAGCAGTGCGGTGTAGAATTTTAAATAGGAAGTAGAAATATAGGTAAAGACAGGAAGAGGGAGTTGTCATTATTCGTGATGCGTTTTTCATATGTATTATTTTCGGATTGTTTTGTTGTGGATTGTTTGAAGAAATTTTTATTTTGTCCTGATTTCCTTTCGTATCTCAGAAGCGTCATAATTGAGGCAATCACTGGTATCGAGTAAGACATTTTAATTTATGAAAATTATACGTTTTTTCTCGCAGTTTGTTTTGCAAAAATAAAATTATTGCTTGCCCGACCGCCCGATCACATTGGTCTTCTAACAAACATGTGAGGGGTGAAATAAATATAATTTTCTGACAAATGTTCGTCGGTCGCTTGAATTTTGTAATCATGTTCTTCTTTTGTTTCTATTTTTCACTTGTCCTAGACTCCGAAAACTCTTTCCTCTCTCCATCTGCGATGGGTCAGAGGCAAAACAGTAGCTTTACTGATCAGAAGATCCTAGATCTCGAACCCCGTAGGTGAAGGATTTTCGACTAACTACACAGCTCGGTCGAATCCCTCCTTTGTAGGTGTCCTCTAGGACGTCCTCTCTCCTGTAATCATGGAACACTAGTAAATCAGACGGACAGGTTTCCACGACAGGCAATAACATTTCTTAGAAGAGACTTCTCGCAATTTTCTAAGGTAGAGGAAGCACTTTTTAAAAGGACAGCAGTGACGAAGATTTCTTCTAAGAAATTGTCACTGTACTACCGTCATCCAATTTTAGCTATTATAGGCTTCACTTAAGCTTATTTATTTAATGAGCCTTTTTAGCGAATATATAAATAGAACACCAGGTTTTGAGAAGAAATGTGTTGGCTTATATTCTATGTAATGAAATCTTCCATGTCGTGAAAACTTTCGCCAAATTCCTCGGTCTTCTACGAACCTATTTTAAAGAAAATTACAAGGGGATTTATTGTTTCGGTTTTTTAGGAAATAGTTTTTTTGGTCAAAACTGCATTGTCGTTCAATATTCTTGGGAATAAGAAGAAAAGCGTTTTGCGATTATCATGACCACTAAATCTGACAACTAAAGGAAATTTGTATTCATTCCTGTATCCATTTCAACTATCCTTTTTCCATCTATTTCTCTTTGTAATCAGAACCCTTCATCACTGTTCTCACTAGATATTTTATATTTTTGGATGATATGAGTGGTTGATTATAACTTTCTATTAATGATTTCAAAGAATGCTCTGGAAAAGAAGAAAAAAATTACTTTGTTCTTTAAAAAAGTACTGATCTTTACAAGTGCTGCGCTAGGTCGGATGGTGAAGGAGTTACTATTGTTTCTGGGTGGTTCACTTACGTTGGTGATTGGTCTCCTAAGAGTAGTGCATATTATATTCCCAGAGCTTCCTACCCCACTGAAACGTGCTATCTGGCATACACTTACGCATCAGCTTGCGGGTTTTCTCTTCCATATATTTCCTCTAGAGGAGGACCGAAAATCTGGACAATTTATTTAGTAGACATTCAGGTCGCGTCAACTGCTAAGGTCATTATTCTCGTAAGTGTAGTGCATGCTTTTTATCGTGGATGGAGGCGATAATCTCCCCCTACTGTAAGGCGAGATCCGGCGCCGAACTATCGTTTGCAGGGGTTTTTCCTCAACCAGGTATCTCCTACCTGTGAGGCACCGCCCCAGTCGGGACAAGTTCTAAGCTCCTGACTGGTCTCCCGGAATGTGTGGTAGTGTAGTGCACGTGAGTGTGTAAGTAAGTTTTGAGGATAGGACAAGGACAAGGAAGGAAAGATCGCCGTTGGTTAGGGTACTGTTTCGGTATTCGCCCTTTATCAGCGAAACGACGGTAAATTTTCAAAAAAGAGCAGAATTTTCCATCAGACAGCACCTGAAGTCGACCAAGTTTAGTAGCTAGTGTCGAATATCCTGCTATCGTCAGGGTTCGAACCCTACGACCACCCGTCAGAGACACTGCAGAGACAACAACAGATGCCCTGAGCCAACTCAGCCGTTCCAGCTTTAAGCTCGCAGCGTGTAGAATAGTGTAGTGAATCCAAGCGTCTATGGGAAAAGTAAGGGACCAAGGATTCGGGAGGGAAGATCGCGCGCGGTCCGTTGTCGGTTTTTTAGGGTACCACTCCAGCATTTGCCTGATACCTTTACGAGAAGCGCAAAACTACCAATCAAATCAGTTAACTGCTTGAATTCTCTACCAGACAATGGTTGAATTCGACCAAACTATTTAAGTTGTGTGAAAAATCAGCCATCGTCGGGGCTCGAACCGTAGTCCCTCCCCGCCAGCGATGCCGCAGAGGTAATATCGCCCGTCCGATGGTCCGCCGTCTGGGCCAGTCGTGCCGTAGGCTATAATTTTACGTCTACGCGTGTTTTCTACGTGAAGTCTTCATGACCCTTTTAACGTGAAAATTACGTAGACAATGTAATGTACATAGACTATTTAATATTTCGTATAAAATAACCCAAAAAGTTTATAATAAGTAATAATAGAAGAAGCATGTTGAAATGTAATATTAAAAATTATATATTTAATTCAATGAGTAAAACAAAAAATGCCATTCCTGATGAAGAAATGAGAACCTCCATAAAGAAATCAGTAGGGACGTGTTTCTACTTCAGACACATCAGACCACTCTGCATCCGACTCTTTCCCTCCAAGTGCAGTGTCACCAATTCGGTGCGGAGAAATATTGTTCAGATCCCCGCCATGTCGCCAACCTCTCCGCCCGCCGCAAGAGATGCCGACCCGATAAATATTTCATTGGGGAGGAAGGCAATTCCAGTCACGCGCCCCATAAATATTTTTGAAGGAAAACAAATTTAACTTGAAATAAAAAAAATGTTTTCAAAATTGAAAATAACGTTCATTCAAAATCGTAGTACTCCTTTAAATGTGATCCAATCAATGTGTGGTATTGTTGTGGATAAATCGAATATAATTAAAAATGAATGTTGGCTTTGGGAGTGGAACATGTCCCTCGAAGATTCGCTCCTGCTCCACAAAAAATATATATTTTCGTTCTCTACATAGATTACCTTTTGTCTAGGCAGAATACGTTGTCTACAAATTGTCTACGAGTTGTCTACGAGTTGTCTACGAGTTGTCTACGAGTTGTCTACGAGTTGTCTACGAGTTGTCTACGAGTTGTCTACGAGTTGTCTGCGAGTTGTCTGCGAGTTGTCTACGAGTTGTCTACGAGTTGTCTACGAGTTGTCTACGAGTTGTCTACGAGTTGTCTGCGAGTTGTCTGCGAGTTGTCTACGAGTTGTCTACGAGTTGTCTACGCGTAGACGTAGACTATGGTTCTTTACGCGTAGACGAACATCACTGGTCTGGGCATCTGGGCAGGTGTGGAAGTGCACGTGGAACGGCGGCTGAGGCAGGGTTTTCTGGGACGGCGCGGTGCGGCCGTTCGCCCGCGCTCGCGCTTTCTCAACTCGCGCAGCGAAAGTGACGCCACGCCGCCGCCTCCGCCGCCGCCGCGACGTTCTGCGCGGCCGCCCACGGCCCTTTGTTCGCGAACTCGAACGAACGCGCCTATCGATTATGCAGGCGATACCCGCGGCCCGCGTGGGCCTCGCGCGAGATCGCCCCGGACGGACGCCCCTCGCGGAGATCGGAGGAGACGGAGCGGATGTGGACGGGCAGAGGACGACAGGTGGGCTGTACCGTGCCAATCGGTTCTGAAGGCTGAGTTCCGAAAGCTCTGCAGGAAGGCAATGGACGGAGTCGTAGAGTTGGGCCCTTTGATTTCATGTCCGAGATCATGCTAAGTGTTTATGGTACTCTCAAATAAAAATAATTGTTTTGCTCAATTGTTCACACCAACCTGTTTTTAAATCATCACACCCACTGTGGGAGTCTCACATTCTTTAGATGGCAGCATGGACACAACCAAAATACAAACACAATCTGATATACAGACCATAAAACAAGTTCCTTACAGTAGAATCGTTCTTCGCGACGCTGTGTAAGACATTTTTGGATACCTCGTTGCATTCTGTAGTCTGAGTAATTTGCAGCACTACTACGAGTATTTGGAGATATCGATTCAATTATAATAATAAACATTTCCGATTTTGACGTAATTACATTTGAAAATTCACAAACGACCCCACCAAAAAGCTGGTTTAAAGGCAGTAACGCTGACGACACTACTACACTGTTTGCTGTGCTGGGTAATAGCAGATAACCGAAAAGTAATTGTTGAAAAGTAACTCTATCTAAACTGTTTGAAACATTGATTTAAAAAGACCGAAAAAGATTTTAGGTTCTAGAAGTGTCATTCCCACACAATTTGATATTGATGTAGGAATAACCGTTCTAAAACGACAGGTAGACTTATTTGAATTGTTGAGGTGTCGGAACGAATTAACATCGTCTTTAGTCTTACCCTTAGTGTGAATGCTCTATATCCCAGATTTCAGAGGCATTAAAAATATAATTATTTAAAAATATTATTACTGTTATAATAATAATTGTTATTATTCATCTAATTCACGACTAAGGATGTTATGGGTCGGTTGATTACAAAGTTTACTCCGGGTTGCAACCACCTTCCTAAGGTGTAGATCTATGGACAATCGGTGCTTCTACAATACTTAACGTAAATTTACGCAAAAAATCCGTACTAGATTATCACAACTAGAATTTGTTGCAATTTGCAAGAATGAAAGATAATTATGTTTTAGTGTTCGGTTGCACGAAATCTCTCATCACCGCACTGCCTTTACATACAGCGTATATTAGGATATGTTTAGAGCTGCGTTTATGTAAATCAGCCTTTGACGGTTTCATCCCATCGGGAGCTACAGTGACGTCACAATGGTTACGTTTAAGTTTCAGATTGGATGAAACCATCAACAGTTGATTTGCTTCAAATACAGCTTTGAATAAATCCAAGTATAGTAGTTCTTAATACATCTTACTTGTTTCCCTGAACATGGCCAGCTCGCTGTCCGAAGTGTTGATTTTTTTCCTTTCATTGGCTCCGGGCTGCTTCTTACGTCTCACAGTAGGTCAGATTACGTAATTGGAATGAAATACGGCAAGTGCAAGTCGCGGCGCGGCACAGCGCGGCTCGCAATTCGCGCGTTGGCGCGACGCGGCGCAGCGCGGCGAGGCGCGGAGACGGCCTGGCAAGTGGCGACTTCCGTCCACAGCCCACGCGGCTCGCGCCCGCGCTCCCACGCGGCGGCAATGCGCGGCGTGGCGCGGCGTGGCGCGGCGTGGCGCGGCGTGGCGCGGCGTGGCGCGGCGTGGCGCGGCGTGGCGCGGCGTGGCGCGGCGCGGCGTGGCGCGGCGTGGCGCTGCGCGGCGTGGCGCGGCGTGGCACGGCGCGGCGTGGCGTGGCGTGGCGTGGCGTGGCGTGGCGTGGCGTGGCGTGGCGTGGCGTGGCGTGCCGCGCTCGGGGCGTGAAGTCCAGGCGGTGCGTCATAAAACGACGCCTCTGGAGAAGGACACGCTTCTATGGTGCAAGACGTGCGCCGAACGAAGTTATTTTCCTGATGAATGCACGCGAAAGAGATTAGCTGAGCGATAAGAGAGTAATCTAAGGCATCTAACATTGAATTGCTCTCACCTAATTTTGGTACAATTTGTAACCGCTATTTCATTTTATGTAGTTGTCCAGTGCAGCCTAAAACAAGAGAAAACAACTATATAATATGCCGGATGATTTCTGGCGAAACGCGGCGGAATGGCGTTTCGGTACCTCGGAAATAATTATTAACTTGTATTATAATTTATATAACCATTGCTTTTAAAGTAATAATTAATTTGGGGCGTTGTGGGACCTAAAATGTTATAAATGAAGCATTGGTTAAATGTAGGTTCCACGGCAAAATACCTAGGAGTATTATTCGACAGACGACTCGGATGGATATCAAATATCATCCACAGAATTGCATTAGGCGCTAGAAGAACACATCAGTTATACCTCTTACTTAAGAAATCATCCCCACTTCTATTACACACATCCATTCATCTCTTCCAAACAAAGATTCGACCTATATTATTTTATGCATCTCCAGTCTGAGCCGCATCATCTAAATCCAATATTCACCAAATCCAAAAATTCCGAAAGAAATTCCTAAGAATAATCACAAAAACACCCTGGTTTATCCCTAACTCTCAACTTCATCAAAAATTTGGTATCACCCCATCACTGTACATTTCTCCCATCTATCCGCAAAATTCTATAACAAAATTTCTCGAATACCCATTTCAATCTAGGTAAACAGAACTCCCATCAGAAACGTTTTAAAAGGAAATTACCAAGATCATTTTTTGACCCTCCTTAAGTAGACTGGAAACGATTTGCTTTTCCGTGTAATACTAAGTGCTTCTGAAATGAAATAACCACGATATAAATAAATATTGTAAACTTGCTGCATAGAAAATCAATTACTGTATCAGTCGTTCACGGCTGCTGAGGCCACAAACCCTTTTTTGATAAAATTTTTTTACGTCATTTTTCTTTGTTATAGAGCATTTATTGATCATTTTTGGCAATATATGAGGTCAACAAAATCCGCCCTCTAGTTATATGTAACTATATCAGTGAAATAATATGTATGTCCAAATCTTAAAATATATTATCATTTTTTTTTAGTTTCCGCTTTTCCATTTCGTAATTCGTTAGCATGTAAATAAACCGATTGGTTGACGCAGTACTTGCCCAGTAATGCACCGAATAAACTTATCGTCTTGATGAATCTTGTCGAAAGATATTGCGTTAGTTCAACAGTCAAATAGTGTAGTTCTCACAACACCGACTGAATGGAAATGAAATTTGTAAGTGAATTTAAAGGTACTCTCATACATAATCTTAGACACAGGTGTTTGCTGCTTCGTGCATGTGCCCGGAGCCTGCAAGAGGTACTAGATGCGCGACCATCCACAGTGACAGTGCTTTTTTAACGCATCTCCTTGTACGGCGGCCGTCGTTTTCTCGAGGCGTCATCGCCGACGTGGCCGCTGCGGCCCTGAGGGTGGCGCAAGGGGGCGGCGCCAATTGAGGACAGATGTGGGCAAGCCATGCTCGAGAGCTTTGCCAGAAGGCGAGACACTCGTCGTTACAGCAATCTGGAGTATCATATTTGCACAACTTTCTAGACAATTTCCTTTTCGTACGTTATTGTGTGATACGTGTTCTTGGGGCTGTCTTAGTTGCGGTACACACAAACTACAGTAGTTAATACATATACTATGTTTGATTGTATAATCTTAGATTTGTAATACCTGTCTTCTTGTATGTTATTTCCCATTCTTATGAAGTCATTTCAATGTACGTTTCAATATCGTCCTGCAAGTACTTTTTTTTTTTGGTTCATTGACCTATTAAAACATGTGAATCTTATGAGTAGTTAGTCAACAGGGAGTTTGTTCTATAGAATAAATTTGTATACAAATACGAGTACAATTGAATGCTCATAAATATCCGAGTGTTATTATACAGTGCCTACATTTTCCACCGATGGATTTGATTGATTGCTTGCTTTGACCGCCCCCTGATCGTTGTTTCGTAGAGATTGTTATTCCGAGAAACAAAATGTGTCATGATTGACCAAATTTATAGAAGTTATTGTTTTTTGCTTCCTGAAATTGTCGCAACACGTGACATAACTTACTTTAAACTTAACTCTCGTGATTATCAAATTCGCGTTATTGTACCCGTTTGTTGAACATAATCGCTCTTATTACATTAAACATCTTTGTTGAGAAGTTAGTGTTACTATTTAATTGTGACCACCGTACGTTACGTCTATTTCTTATTGCACCTAATCGTAACGAATTGACAGCTTTCCATATTTAGGTGATGAAAAAATGATTACTGGGGCCGAATTTACTTCGAATTATAATTTATGAAATGTGTATGAATATATGCATTAAAAAATTCGAAAATATGCTTTGATATATGCTCTACAACAGTGAATTAACCTATCATATCACTATTTCTCATTACTTTTATTGTTACTACATTCATCCGGCACTTTACTCTTACTAGGCCTACACTACTCAATGACATTTGGAAGAGTAGTATTAATTGCCACAAGGGAATGACTGCCGCTAAATAT
This sequence comes from Gryllus longicercus, assembly GCA_038098605.1. Lineage (NCBI taxonomy): Eukaryota > Metazoa > Arthropoda > Insecta > Orthoptera > Gryllidae > Gryllus > Gryllus longicercus. Next base: position 2,098,180 of record JAZDUA010000166.1, read on the forward strand.
ATTGTACAATTGATGTTAAAAACCGTGTTTCAATACATTCGTGAACCTCTTAGCAACCAACTTCGAATCATGAAAAGAGAAGTCCCTTTCTTTTTCGCACCTTTTTGACTCAATCTGTAGGGGAAGCCCCCCCTTCCGTTTGTGACTCGCAGAAGTTCAAGTCATGTTGTGTTAGTCATTAGCGTTACTTAATTTAAAAATGGAAGTATGAAATACTTCCAACTTGTAAAGTGTTGTCTTCAAAATCGCAGCGCTTGAAGTCTGACCAAACCGACGGGAGAATATTCATTTTGGAAAAAACACTAGGAATAGCTTAGGCGCTAGCGTTGTTTTCAGACGGACAAAAACACAAACGGACGAACGAATGATTTGGAAAATATGCTTTTTCGGTAATAAAGAACCACAAAACGTTGATTCTGACTATGACACGTACGAGAGAAAGCTACAACATATGACAGCAAGGAAAATCCTCTTTTACGGTAACAGGGAGCCACAAAAACAGCACTTTTAGACTCAGTATTACATTACATTCTCTATATTTCTTCATTTTAATTACTCGTACGTAAAGTAAATATTACATACGAGAAAGTAAATATTAAGTGTTTAAAAGCGTAGTAAATACTAGTGACTTGCAGAAGCAAAAATACTTCTAAAATGCCCTTAGCTAGACAAAATTGTTTTCCAAGAACTAGCTCGCACATTGCTCAACCACACGTAAAATACTGTCTTAACGCTGTAATTCATTAAATATTTTAACATTATGATACTTCACCAATACTGCAATAATCTAGAATAGTTTTTATACAGTACAGCAGTTCTTTACACACCAAGAATATTAAAACAGTTGCTTTTCCATGATGTGTAATACGTGAATGGCAAATATTTAAAGGCGGACTGCGTATTTCTTGAAGCCTTGCTGTTGCTTGACCTCAGCCTATGACGTTAGCAGTGACGCAGGGAGTACATGAAGACTGTCTGTACGCGCAGTATGAGTATTGGCGGAATGACACATTTTTGAATTTATCATATAAAATCCAAACTCTTTTATTATTTTTGAATTTTTCCCGAGTTCGTTGATATCCAACAAAACCGTACACATCTCTAACATGACCGGACAAAGTTTTCTCCCAATTCCTGCGCACTTTGGAAATAGGAATATAGTTGAGTTACCACAAACATTTTCATATATAATATGCAGAATAATGAGCAATTTTCAAAAATGTAATGCCTATTAAGAAAACAGCTCAAATATGCACGTTATGTATCATACAATCATGTTCAAATAATTGGAAATTGGCTGTTTCATTGTTCTAATAAGAGGCATATATTCTGACTGTTGAGGAAAAAAATAAATTTGGATTGAAATCCAATGAAGTGTTTTAAAAAGGGTAAGATGTTGAATTGCGTTTCTGTTCCAAAGAGAAATTTATTTCTTCATGTAACTTTTTTTTGCCGTTCTTTCGCCACACCTTTAGCCAGTTACCTACTCCACTACGCGGACATGGGTTCATCACATTATAATTCACACTGTATTGTTTCACTGCATGCGACGTACTAGGTGGTGATTCGTTGTGTCAAACAGTTTATGCATAACCGGTTGTCACTGGCATTGGTGATACATATAAACTTAATTATTTGCGTGTACTCTTTAATCACATATAAACTTAATTCTTTGCGAGTACTCTTTAATCATGCCAATGGTTTCAATCATTCCTAGATATTACCAAGCTGTCAAGGATGTATGTTACACCCCATTGTGTTGTTTACTGATGTTATCGCGCCTAGAGTGTGTAAATGTGTCATTCCTTACTTACTATCTCGTCTAAGCCCAGTTTGTTTTGTAGCCTTTTCTCTTTTTTTGAGAATCATTGTTGTGAAAATATACAACAGATTTGGGACAGTGACATTCGTGTGTACTCGATTTTCTCTTTCCTTCTCGTTAAACTGAAGAGAAAACTGGAAAATCTGACAAAAAGTATTCGAAGACACAGAACAACACTTCATCGATAATATCTAAAAATAATGAATGTGAGACATAAAAACACGCATTTATATAACTTAAGGGTGAAGCCAGAATTGGAAGTAATGATGACAGTAGCCCGATATCAAGCATTAAGAGCACACATTGTGATAAATGATGAGGTCTGAGGGCAGAAGAGTCGTTAAGAGCACATTATGATGTTCTCAAAGGATAAAAAATGCCTAATTTATCAGGAAGAGGTAGACACAATTGATCATATCGTTTCAACTGTGGTTCAATTCCAGCTAGTTTCGAGTACCGAACACATCCTCCAAGTGGTTACAAATCCTCAGCCAAAACTTGTGATTTATGATGAATGTGTGCAACCTATATGACCAGCAAGCGAATACGCGATAACAGCAAACAGACAAGGTATGGTTGTTTGGAAAAAAATCGTGTCTAATTGTAGATGTGGCAGCGCCATACAATCCGAACTTAAAACCATCAAGACAGAAAAACATCTTAATTTGAAAATCGAGATCAGTCGGATGTAGGGTGAAAAACACAAGTTGTACCGATAATAAATGGGCATTGGAATTTGTTCTGCAAACTTTGTGTAAGAACTTGTAGAAACTTCTTGGTCATTCAAAATACTTGGAAATGCAAGGCATCGTGTTTCTGGGAATACCCAACGAGCTAGAGTATACTAAAGTTGCTGTCCTTATAGTTTCAACGTTCTTGGTGAACGCTCGCCTAACTCGTGGCCGCCATGTTTTGCGAAGTAAAACATACGAGTGGCGGTGTAACCGTCCGTAACCAGCATCAAACGTAATGCTATACTGCGATTTTCGCAACTCTGCCCCTGGCAGGTAACAGATGTTGACAGTTTTATTCAATCGGGAGCTTAAAGTGACGTGATTATTGTGACGTTCAAGTTCCTGATTTGATGAAACTGTGAACAGCTCCAGGCGAAGAGTTGCATAAATCGCATTATAGAATACTTTGTTTTCTAGAGGGCGCTGGTTTGACTGCAGAAAACATGATTTTAATTTGCTGCAAAGATGGAGATGCTTCAGTCACCCTATGTAGTATAGTCTAGCTCTTTGGGAAAACCCCATAGACGCGAATTATTGAAGCGGCTCACACAGTCGTAGCTAGAGATAGGAAGTTTGGCAAAATACCTTTTTAGTACAGTTACAATTTTATGACTTATTACAATTATAATCATTTAATTGTCTTTCTGCAGTTGAGTAGTTTTTCATTTTGCCTTTTTTGCCTATTTTAGCTTCTCTATGTTTTTTTTTGTATTTTGCCGTATTTTTGCACTTTTCTTGCTTGTTCGTCATGATTTTCCTTTTTTCTCCTGGCACCGATTTCGATGAGACTGAAAACATACCGTACGTGCCAGCCTGGCCCACACGAAGGCACGGCCGTATTTTGTCTTTATGTGGAAGTGGATGCTCCAGGGCCAGGAGGTGTTAAAAATGTAAATGAGAAAGGAAGACAATAAAATAAAGATTCGTGACTTTTTTATTGATGTCGAAGGCTTTTTTTCCCTCACAAGAAATCCCATTCTAATTTTGAGTGTGACCTCCCATGCCTTTTCAGATCAGAGCTCTATGTATATAGTATAGCCGTCTCAGTGCTGGGGTTACTATTGGTGTTACTGTGGCAGTTACTGGCCAGTAAATGCCAAAAACGAAAACTCTAATTCCGTTTTCACTGATGCCAATTCAAAAGCGAGTCCACAATAGTAATGACAGCGACGCGAGTGAAACAAATTGGTAGTCATCACACGTAAAGTGGTCATGTGCAATTAAAATTATGAAGAAAATCTTTTGCTTCCACGTAAGTGCTAAAGTAAAGTTTAGAATTAGAATAAAAATGTGAATAATTTTAATTATTACTTCTTTGAATAATTCCTTTTAAATGGTGATATTTCATTGTTTACGTGCCGTTTTGCACCCTCTACTTTGGCCAGAATAAATGTCTTTTTGCTTGCCTATTCTAGCCGATCCCTAATATCTTTAGTGAATTGTGAGTTTCTGAGATGTTAAGTAATAATAATAACAGCATTATTATTATTATTATTATTATTATTATTATTATTATTATTAAGTCAGCCCCGTGACGCAGACGATGCGGCAGCCGTCGGCTGCGTTGCGGAGGCTGCGAGTTCGAGTCCTGCGTAGGCATGATCGTATTTATGATTGTCTCTTCAGACATCATCATCATCCTGTCATCTCATAATTCACACTTCAAGGTGTAACAACCTTGACGTACTGAGAGATACAGCTGAAAAACTGATCCTGAAAAAAATAGACAAGTTAATCGTGTAGCGTGGTCAGAAATGACCTATAGACCAATAACAGTAATAATAATAATATTAATAATAATAATAATAATAATAATAATAATAATAATAATAATAATAATAATAATAATAATAATAATAATAATAATAATAATAGTAATAATAATATCACAGGCATTACAAAGGAAAGGACGAAATTTGCGGTAGGGCTGGGGGTTTTGCGTGCTGACTGCCTTCTGGGAGCTTAAACACACCAACCGTCCGCGCTGTAGCAGCCATCACTTAGCAGGCGCCACTGGCTACCAAATAAACGAGGCGTGTCCCGCCGCCGAGGCGACGAAATGCTTCTCGTAGGGCGTCGTTCCTTTGCGCGCGCGCGCGCGCGGCGCCGCCCGTTCGCAGCGGGAGGCGGAGGGCGCCCATTGTTGCAGCTCTGCGGCGCGAGACCTGATGCGTTTTAATACTGACTTCGTCTGCACCGCCATCCATTGCCTTGTCTGCTTCGCAGTTTGTTTGTGAGCGTGTGCCAAAGAAACGATTATGTGAAAAATGACGCACGTGATGGTGATTAGTCGCATTTTTAAGTTGGAATTTCTTTCGTAGATGGTGTTTTACCCTATTAATATTGATTGATTTTTGCTTAGGGCGTGGTGGGACGAAAATGTTTTTAAAAAACCTCTCGCTGACATTTAAAATGAACATAATAAACTTATAGACGTATGATAAGTTTGCATTAAAATAGCACGATATATAACAAAAGATCATTAATGTTTTAATGGTCTTTGTTGTTCAAAGTGGTGAGTCTTGACGTGTTATTCTGTATTAAGAGCGAGTGTTTCATTGTAATTATATCATTTATTTTAATGTCAATAACTTGTTATTTATATTCTTTAAAAAATAGATTTGTCTTATATTAATTATAGTTTGATGGTGGGGGAAATTATTTGTTCCCGAAACGTTGCTCAACAAAATATGGTTATCAAAAAATAAAACTTTAAAGTTTATACAATATGATTTTGTGTGAACAGACCAAGAAAATTCTAATGAGACCTGTGTTTCTTGTATTACCAATACTCTTTTATTATGTCCTGTAAGGCATGCGTATCTTAAAAATGGTTCACAAGCCATCAATTTTTGCATATTTCTATTCACTGTTTGCGATTGATTTGTAAGATAATTAAGATTATAAGATATTATATTAAAAGATATTACGCAGTTATGAATTTTCGCTGATAGCAAATTAGTAGTTCATGGCAATATAATTCATTGATTTGCCTTCATTTTATGTGATGATATTATAACCCTCATCGTGAACTACATGCTATGTGCAGTTTATGGAATCATGGGAGATGGTGATATCAGCGTTTTCGTTCTACTTTTCATAATGGATTCGCTCATTTGACAGGCAAACCTCTTTAACTGGACTACTTTCCGAGCTAGTGGGCTCTGAATTTCATCATTTTCATACATATTTATAATATTTTATATGGTCAATGGCATCACGTCTAGTTCTAAATGTGGAATGTTAATTACAACATAATTCATTAATTTGTGACATGTAATGAATCATACATATGGACCTTGTTAATGATCAGTTATGAAACATTCTCCTGAGTGCAATATGACAAGGTATTAGTGTTGAATATTGTTGTTCTTGAACCGTCTGCGATTACTATGTATTTGCACTTTATACCACTGTAGGCATTCTTTTTGAAAATCCCCTTGCTAATGGTCATTAATGAATATAACAACAATGTAGTGATATTCATTCACATGACATGGTCCTGAATGAATATAACTAAATTGATGAAGTGTACACGGTAAGCTAGCTGACTAATGAAACTACATGAAATATTTAACATGAATAAATTAAAAGTTTTACTTGAAAACATTTGGTCTTAGAATTACAAATTTTAAAAAAATGTAAACGTCAGTTGTGTTTACCCGTTCTCGTAAGCACGCCAGCAGCGTCGATGATAGCAGCGCACCATGCTCTTAGCGCTCTGCTCAAGACGTTTCAAGACATGCCGGAGGCAGAGGTCGTAAAACTACTAAATCGTTTATTTCTTTCCCATGAACCTCCGTTCGCAAGTCGTGTCAATGTTTCTAAAAATAAAATGCTTTGCAATTCGTCACGTTTTCGAGTGTTCTTGGAATGAAATTTCTGTAGTAGAATTTTATACTGCTAGTTACCAACTCACCTCCGTACCTCCCTCCATCGCTACCCGTCCATTCTCCCTCCATCAACTCGCGTAGGCGTTGCTTAGATCAAGTTGCATCTCTCGTATCGTAGCTCTGTTACGTTAGTTTGTCGGTCGAGTTGCTAGTTTGTCTCGACTGACGGGCGAGCCTCTGCATTGTCTAGTGTTCTATGACGCACTCTGTTGGAACAAAGGGCCAGTCTCGTTTCTTTGCCTGCCCATGCCCTCTCATGATATATCTACAGTATATTCCCCGTGGACTCACCCTTCATCATTGTCTGGATTTATTTCGTCGTAGTCGATCGAGGCAAGACGTTCCCTCCCCTCTGGTCTGCAAGTACCTCGGCGGGCTGCCTCCCTTCTGGGACGACATAAACCTCTCCTCCCCACCCCAAGGGTCAGACTTTTCAACTCCCTGCCTAACAAAAACCGTTACTATCCCGGAATTTGTTTCTGCCCCGAGCTACCGCACTCCTACTCCTTTTATGTTTCATACGCCTTTCTGCTTGCCAATTTTATGTTTTCATTTTCGGGCCCTGAAAAACATTATATGGGCTATCAGAAAATTGTCGTTGCCGAAGAAAAATGAATCATCTCAAAACGGGTCATTTTGCGGGAGAACGGATTTAAACTTGAACGTGGCCAAAGGCGTAGTATTTTACTCGTGAACTACCCTTAGGAAATTATTAGTTTGCGAAATTATATAAACATGTTTCTTCATTTAACTAAAAATCGACTATGCATTTGCAATTTATTGCTCCAATGATCACGTATTACAAATTTTCTTCCTCTTTCTCAGTAGCCTCAGCCAGCATCGTCTTACAATGCCATTGAACATGTTGATTAGACTTAAAACTAGACTGACAATGAGAACAATAGCTTGGGTGCACACATTTCATATTCAAATTTAAAGTATACGGGTTTTACATTTTGCTAGACTTTTTCGTGAATTTGATATACAAATCAAGGAAAAATAATGTTGCTTTAAAAAATATCTGAAAAATACATTTAAAAAAATAATCGAAAAACATTTTTTTACGATATACAGTGATGACCAGGGTGAACAATCGCTATTACTCACCATTCATACTGCTGGGAAAACATCAGATTGTGTGTATTCAGATTTTGGTCTTGCATTTACTATATTTGTATCAAATTCTACACGAATACAAAGTTTTCAAGTAGCTGTCAATTGAATAAATATCCGGTAATAAAATGCCAAGAAAACTATTTTAAATGTGCTCGATCTTGGCTGTCCGGGTGACGCCGCGTCGAAGGCTGTGTTGCCGACGTTTCGACCATCTTGTCGTGGTCTTCCTCAGGGCTGGAATGCCAGCATACCAGCCCTAAGGAAGACCACGACAAGATGGCCGAAACGTCGGCAACACAGTCTTCGGCGCTCGTATGCCAGCATACCAGCCCTAAGGAAGACCACGACAAGATGGCCGAAACGTCGGCAACACAGTCTTCGACGCTGGTATGCCAGCATACCAGCCCTAAGGAAGACCACGACAAGATGGCCGAAACGTCGGCAACACAGTCTTCGACGCTGGTATGCCAGCATACCAGCCCTAAGGAAGACCACGACAATATGGTCGAAACGTCGGCAACACAGCCTTCGACGCGGCGTCACCCGGACAGCCAAGATCATGCACATGACTCCGGCCGCGGAAGTCTACGACTTCACTTTATTTTAAATGAACATTTACGCAGTACACTACGTGCCAGTAGTCAGAGGCGCCCATTGCGGAAATCCAAGCAGAGTGCGCTGCTTGAACGAAGAATTCGGCCGCGCGTCGCCAGCAGCCTTCGCTTCCGGGATGGAGGTGGGCCGCTTGCTGGCAGCGGGGGACGAGCGTCAGCTGCAGCTGATTAGAAAGGAAGCAGCGCTTTATCTGCTCCCATCGCCATGATTCGACTGCTTGCCTCTTCCTAACATGATGAAACTGTGTGACCTGCCTTCTTTCGATAAGAAAAATCCCGGAACGCGATTCGATGCAGCCCAGATTGGTTAAGTGTGAAATAAAAGAGACACTCTACGAAGTAACGTCATAATATTTTAATTGCTTATTTCTCGATTTACTGCATCACTATATTTTAATTACTGTTTCAAATTAGCAGCTTTCACCTCAGATCCAATTTTCATTTTAACATCTCCGTGTCTCGACTCTGGGTAAATAAAATATACACAGAGTGTTCATTAAGAACACGGATGCATTTTTCTCTGAAACATCCATCCCACATAGATATTGTTTTGGGTGTTCCCGAATATGAATGAGAAATATGAATACTATCGTGATGTAGAAACGTATGTTGTCATTGATCTTTTTAAAATCGTTTCATAAGAATGAATTCATAGTCAACGCTTAATGAATAAGTGAAGCCTTATGTAATAAGCGATCGTTCAGAATAACTAAATACTTATTGATGTTCGAATTTTCAGAAATTCCTTACGAACGAGAAATAGGTTCTTCCTTAAGTGATAGGAAACATGTTCATTGCAAAAGCTGTTTCGTAACTGCGTGGCTTCAAGAGTTCACACGCGCAATATTGTTCGTAGAAAGACCGTCCAATTTGATCTGTCGTTGTTTTCGAAATCGTTTATCTTTGTACTCTCACATGAATTTACCCTCGTCTCTGATTCACCATTTTGCAGTACGAATGGTCTCTTACGTATGGGACTTAAAATTGTCATTTTTGTTCATGTTTTATTCAACGATTTCACCTTTCCTGAATTCTGATTGGAAGGTGTGTAGTTTTAACTGCACGGTTGAATTTTAATTGCACGCGTGCTATTAATATAGAAATAATCAACGATATTTCAAGGAATAATGACCATGTTTAGTTAACTAAACGAAAAAATAATTAAAATCACGATGAAATAAGAAATTGTACAAATTAGTATTAGGCTTTTTAATATTTGAAATACATAATGTGAAATATTCTACACATATTATCAGTGAAAAATAAATAAAAACGCATTGGAAAAGTAAAGGGTTCCAGAAAATGAGTGGTCACCCTAAATAAGAATTGGTACTTTAAGAAACTCTCACTACATTTTTTTCTTTATGATTTCGATACTTAAATAACTACTCTTGGCCATATTTTCAGGTAAATATTGCAAATATTTCAAATAACCTAACTTAGCTTAGGAAAATCTCGGTGTGTCACACAGCATTATGTCTGTTCGCATAAGGCCTGCCAAGCGGTGATTTAAGAGTGTGAGGCAGAGAGACCTGAATACCATTGGCTTAGAAAGGTGCATTCAACGGCGTTCTTCGCAGCTCCGAGAAAGGCGCAAGCGCGAGGAAGTGGCCGGGCTCCGCCGTTGCGACATTCCAGTCGCCCCTCGGCGATCGATCGCAAAATAGCGAAACAAAATAATGCTGGCGATCGAGCCGCGATGGGTCGATGTGTCGCGCTTTCTCTTGGCGAAGGAGCGGAAAACAGGTGACTGCCGCCTGGCCGCCGCGCCTCTCTTCCGCGATCGTGCCGTTTTGTCGAAACATCTTTACACACCCCAGATTCTGCTTTGAAAAAGATAAGGTTGTTTTCACATTCGGATACATAAAACTAGGTGCGGAGAGACACTTACTGAGTTCTTTTGTGAAAATTTTAATAACCCATTATTTTTTTGTTTGGCATCCTTTGTTGATTCGTAAAGACGCTTGACTGATAAACATATTTATAATCAATGAAGGACACTTGCTGATTGAAGTAAGTAAACGGGAAGAGGTTGTTACGACGCCTAATCTAGTGTCATGGAGAGTCACTGAATTATATATTCGTGAGTAAATCTCTTAAAAATGTTTGCAATGTGCTGATCTACAGGATTGCTGTTGCGATGACGTTTATAATTGTGGTTGGAACATCTTTGATTGGCTTACAAAATCTTGCTGTTTGGTAATTTCAGTAATAAATATTTACGGATTTCGCCTCTCCGCGTCCATTGTGTTGAAAATCATTATCACATTATAGCTCAGTTTGGTGGTAAACGAAGAAGGCGGTCATTGAACAGCTGATTCACTGAGGAGGAATTTTTACTGGCGTTGCAGAATGAAAACTCGTAGGATGTCGTAAAAAGTTATCACGTTATCGATGTTCTACAGCCAACAAAATCATTAAAGTTGTAATATTCTTTCGAAATATAGGGATACAAACCGGTTAACAAAGGGGACTGGAGGGTTGATGCAAGACATTAACTATCGTCATTAAAACAATCAAACGTAGTTTCATGTATTGATAAAAATGCATCTTTAAATGGAGGAAGATGTCTAGGTCTTATCTGAGCTCTTTCTTTTACGATGCTCATTTTATCGCTGGTATTTATTGTTCATTGAGAATTACAAAATTGCTGTACATATTTTATGATATTATATTACATGTTTTAATTGCTATTCCTCTTGGTGTAACTTATAGGAAGAATAGTTGAAATTTGTCTCTCTTCGTACATTTTAGTAAAGTCCTGCATTGATTAACATTTGATTTGTTGTTCAAAAATCCATGAGCCACGAAGATACTAGTTACGACCGTTCATTTACAAAACTGGTGTTGCGTCTCATCAATTCGTTATGAGGAAATGAGTGGGAAGCAACAATTCTGTAGTCACAGGGTAACAGTTCTTAAGACAATTTTTGGCGAAAGTGGGTTAAGTTCTGAAACTACAATTTAAGTATTTATATTTTATTTTAGTTAAACGACCGAATTCAAATGTTGCCTCCTTAACGACAAAAAAAGCGTTAGGAAATACAGCTCCGCGTTTGGAAATACAGGCAACTCAATAATACAACCCTTGTTTTCTCGACTTAAGAACGTTAACACCGTGACCACAGAATTCACGGTAATCCTTGCTCAGCCCAGAATGCACTCTCCACCCACCCTCCCCCCGTTCGTTTAGAGCAAGTGGCGATGCAGTGTGCGTGCGGGAGCCGATTATGCGGGCGCGCGCCGGCGCGAGGCCTCGTCCTTGCATTGTTTCAGTGAATGAGCGTGCGCCGCGCCGGGAAGGATTTCTCTGCACAATCTCACCTCTGAGGAACGAACTGCTGAGAACGATGGACGCGCAGTGGTGAAACACCCGGGCGACTACTTGTTTCTTACTGGTGAAGGTGGAGTTGAAGTTTCGTGTTCTCAAGTACTATTATACGTGTTTTGTGTGAAGCCTAGACTAGTGGAGTGCCTTACTTCCGATTAGACTGTTTTACTGTAGCTGGAGAATATGTTACTAACATGGTATAATGGTTACATATGATTAATTCATTATCTTTTCCCAGAAATATATGTATTTTTACACTAATAATGATTTATTCCATATCTTTTCGCAGAAATAGATTCATTTTTTCGCTAATATCTTCCCCCATTTTATTATTAACTACATTTGCAAGTACTGTATTGACATTGTAAACTAAAAGAATAGGAAAAAGGACTGCAAGGACTGCTAGCAGTTTTTGCATAGAAACACTTGAATGGAAATGGTACATTATAACATATGTAAATTTCCTGCATGATATTGTAAGAATATACAGTTTGTACTTCTAAATTGCATTGCATTGTACTCTTGTATTTCTAAATTGAGAAGTCACTCCCCAATTACAAACTAATCAGATGCTGGTACGAGTGTGTTACACTGTTCACTTAATTATTTGGTAGTTCTAAATAATAATAATAATAATAATAATAATAATAATAATAATAATACATAGAAGGGTGGATGTATAACATCGTATGTTTTCGACAAAACTGTGACTTATTTATTTGACGGAAGTGTCTTGAATAAGAGCAGGGCTCTGGTTAGGTATGCGTTACCCTAATTCCAAACTTCCGTAAAAACGGCGAACAAGACTCTTGCAATCGCAGTAGGGGGAACGGAACATTATGCTAAACAAAGACAAACATACCTCACGCCCTACGAAATGTGCAATCGTCTACTTCCCGCTGACGTCACGGCTAAGAGTAACTGCTTTGTTGATGGCTCCCGCAATTGTGCCCCTGGAGCCGGCCGCTACCACCGACGGCGGCGGCGGCGCGTGGGAATAAACGGTTCGCAGCGCCGCACGCGCAGCCCCACGCCGGGGTTGCGACGTTTACGAAACATCGATGTATTGAATCCTATGTTTTTTGGAACATCGTTTTTCCGTTGTTTCTCCGATCAACACCACGCGAACGCCGGAGCAGTACCCTACTAAAAAGGCCACGGACCGCACTTCCTCTTCTTTCTCCTATCCTCTCCCCTTACACTCACACACTTACACTAACACGCACTACACTAGCACACGTGCCGGGCGACCGGCCGGGAGCTTAGAGCTTGTCCCGGCTGGGGCGGTGCCCTGCTGGTGGGAGATACTTGGTTAGGGAAAAACCCGGTAGCCGACGGTACGTCGGCGCCGGATCTCGCCATACAGCGATGGAAAAATCACAGTCTCCTCCCGAGCAAAAACATGCACTACACTTACGGGACTAATGATGCTGATAGTTGACGTTCCCGGAATCACTGAAACAATCAATCAATCAATCAATTGAACATCAATGTTTTCTTTATGAATGAAAAAATCCCAAAATCACAATGTTCTAAAAGTTACAATATGAAATAATAACTTATGGTATCACAGTCTGTCGATGTGTTTGAACCAAACAAATGTTTGTATTACTTATAATCCCTTCCCATCATTATGGCAACAAATAATTGAAAGATAAGTAAAAGTTAAAGATAATTAAATAAATAAAAATAAAATTAAAAACAATGTGAGATTAGCAACATTTAAAAAACTAGACATTTTCGTTCCCGAGTTATAGGAAACTGTCATATTCCTTATGTTTATTGTAAATAAAGGGAATTAAACCTGTCTGAATTCCCGTAGCCTAAGGATTTTTAAATATTTGTTTCTATTGCAGTTGGCGTAGGAATAACAGGTAACCACGTCATATGTGTGACTTAGTTCCAGGGTGAAGTCGATGAATCAAACAACAGACCACGCATCACGCGTGATCTTTCCTTTTCTTATCCTGTTGCCGCTCCCAAGCATAGGTCACGATGATGGGCCTACCCCATAATAAATTAAGAAAGCATCTAACAATACTGCAAGAATTTGTACGTAGTCAGGCTACAGCCCGGAATCGGCTCAAGTACCACCGGAGAATGAAAGAAGTGGGTATGATTTTACTACTTATTTTGTTGCTACTTATCAAGAGGAAGGTCCTTACGTCTGCATATCCTATTTACCTCCTATATACCCGGTATGATCGCTTTCTCGCCCACACGTACAATCATGTTAGAATAGAATATAGAGGAAACATTGATGAATTGTTGTTGATACAATGTACAGGTAAAATGAAAGATGTCATGTTTGTCAATATGAATTTATCAAGTATAGCTTATACAATTAGAGACTACTGAACATCAAAAAGAAAAAAAAATTCTAACAAAACAATGATATAAAATGCATTAATTCAATTTGTATTTATAATATTTTTAAAAAAACTTAATGTGCCTTTAACAAGTAATGTACTTCAATTTCCGGGTCAATGACCCCAACTCGATTAGGTTTTTGTCCAGTTTCCTTGATCTATTGAGCAAATGCTGAGATAGTCCTTTGTTTTGCTCTAGACATATATGTAGCTTCAGTGAGTGCACGCTTTGTTGAACTCTCCTTTTGCTTGTAGTGATGTAATGGTAGCAGTAGAGCTGGGAGTGAGTAGCTATTTTATTGGCAATACAGAGGAACCAAATGTGGAGTTTGTTTGTCGATGCAAATAAGTGCAGAATGCAGCCCGTTGCGTATATTTTGCAAATGTGCATTCCCGCCTGAAACATGGCGTAATAGTCTGGGGAAGCTCATAATGTAGTACCCACACATTTAGAGCGCAAAATAAAATTATTCGAATAAAGAAAAAATGTCATCCGCGTGATCCATGCAACTTGATTGAGCTTGGAATCTTTCAATTGCCTTGCCTATTTATTTACGAATCTGAAATATTTGTCAAAACTGACTCACTTAACGGTCGTAACATAATTTCATGCAATACTAATATTTATAATTACAACACATGTCGAAGAAATCACGTTCATCAAATGTCAGTATCAACAGCTCACTACCAGAAATACACATACAATATATGTAGGTTACTTTACAACGCATCGCCAGATGACATTAAACATTTGAAATCAGTACACAAATTTAAATTAAAATAATATTTTCTTCTGCATTACTGTTTCTATTCAATTAGAGACTGTACTAATCATTAAAAAGAAAAATAATGTTTATTGTAAGAAAACAGTGATTTATAATGAATTAGTTTACATTTGTATTGTATATTAAAAAAGACTTAACATGCTTGTAACAAATAATACACTTCAGCTTCTGGGTCAAAGACCTCCATCTCGATCAGGTTTTTGTCCAGTTTTCTTCATACATTGAGCAAATACTGAGATGGCCCCTTGTTTTGCTTCTGAACATAAATGTAGCTTTACTATGCGCAAGTTTTGTTGAACTCTCCTCTTCCTTGTTGTGGTAGGAGGTAGGAGTAGAGGTAAGGGCGAGTTTCTATTTTTAGCAATGCAGAAAAATCATATCTGCAATTCGTTTACCGTTGCAAATAAGTTTTGTACAACTCAGGAACGAAAATATCCAGTTTTTCCAATGTTTCTAATCTCGCGATTTTTTACATTTTATTTTTCTTTAACTTTTACTCGTGTTTCAACTATTTGTAGTTAAAATGACGGGAAGGGATTCTGGAACTCTAAAAACGAGTGCAAATTATCTTTTACCCCATACGTCACATAGTTTTTACTGTTTTTTTACTAAATAAATCTAAATCTAAGTTTTCTACTGCTCGGGGACGAAAATGTCTTGTTTCTGCAAATGTTGCTAATCTCGCGCTTTTTAAAATTTTATATATTTATTATTTTTCTAAACTTTATTTTATATATTAACTATTTACAGTTCAAATGCTCGGAAGGGGTTCTAGTGCTCAAGAAAACGTGCACAGCTGCTTTTCTCCCCCATACGTCACACAGTTTTTCCTATTTTTAACTAAATCAGTCAATCAAATCAATCGAGATTGTAATATTATTTAAATGATAAAAAAGCGTCTAACAAAAAAGTAACTGATTGTAAGACATGAAGAAAGTTTTCTGTGAAAGTTCTGTAGAGGGGTAAACTGTTCTCCACCCCACCCCCCGCCCCTTAACCACCCTAAAAACTGCCCTTGTTCTCTGTAGACTGTCCCCCTGACGGTGCTGTGCGTTTTCCTTTGCTCATGTTGTACGCATCTGTTGCGTGAACACTACAGGATTGTAAAACTCACGCCTGGGGATTCCCAAGCGGTGTTTGTATCTGCGCCAACCGTCTTAGTTAACGTCCCGAGAGGTTGGTCTTTAGAAGAAAACGAGCGAAGTTCCTGACTCGTTTCGCCACTGATGTATGAGTGGGCGGTGCCCGGCGGCGCTGCTGTATTTGTTTATTCTGAAGTGTGACGTCAGGTACAGTCCCTCAAAGGAGTCTGGAACGTAGAGGGCAAATGCACGAAACAAAGACAGAAAGTGCAGTTCATCATGCAACACCTTATCACTACAGAAACAGCTTCATGATGAGGTGTTCTGCAATCCGTTCCGTGTATGCTATTATTGCATTTAGCCAGGGAAATGTACATTGGAGCTCCTTGTAAAAATCTGGGGATGGTCATATTGTTCTCAATAAATTACTCATGGTGTTGCTAGAAAATGATACATTTACATTATTTGTATAATATAATTTTTTAATGTGTTTTTCCTTTTGTTGCAGGTAAGTCTCAGTTCAATACTTATTCACCTGAAATATGGTAGGTATGAATTTAGTGACAGTTGACGTCACCCATCCGTGCTATTGTGTATATAATTTTGCCCCTCCATGCCTACTGAATTATTGCTGATGCGGAATACCTAATGAACGTGCATGGATCTAGTCGTAACTATTTAGTACATTCCAACTACATTTTGAAACTTAAACACAATTTGGAGTGAATGCTTGTTCGATCCGACCACTTCCATAGATGCATCAGTTAATGTACTTTTATTTAACAATCGATCCTTTCACTTTTTAGTTTCTGAGAGAAGATTGTGAACAAACATTTACTGCATTTAGTGTAAGAATACTTAGAGATCCTGGAAAATTGTTCATTGAATCTGGTTCCATTGCATGAATTTAACGTCTTTAGTATTGACAAGTGATTGAAGAACAAGCGTTGATGTTGCTGGAATAAATCAATATCGGTCGAAATTTGACGCATCAATCTTCATGCAGATACTATTAATGTTCTTATTTCTCCAGGCACATCTCTGATCAGTTGTGTCGTTCTTGAGTTTATTTGATTGTATTATTGCTTATTAATGTCCTTGGTAATATTACTTGTTTCTGAATACGTGTACGTTGAGCGAATTTGTGCAATTTATATTCAAATAAAGCAGTATTGATAATGTACTATTTTGCAAAACTGTCGTCTTCCAGTTGACGTCACACAAAAATTTAGAAAAGCACTCCCATCAGAATATTTGTAACAGTGAAAGGAATAATTTTGAACTACACTGATAAGCACTATCCACCAATAACGATGCACTATTTATTAATTAACAAAAATAAAAATAAAGAACTGATATCACTTATACTTTCGTTTTATACACTGTAATTGTGAACGATGCAAAATACAAAAGCTTCTAAACATTCACTTCTTGTAATTCTTTAATATTAGAAGAAAAGTAAAATGAATCGTTGCATTGAAAATGTGATAGCAATTCAAAGTGTTAATGGAAAACCAAAAACTCTTTGCAACTACTAATTTGTAGGATGGAACAATAGAAGCAAACTAACGACGTAAGGAAAAGAACGCATTGAAGACGAAAGTGCTAAACCCGTGAAGGTGATAATGATGATTACGACGATGACAAATTAGAAATGCCTTATAAAGCATCGACCCCTTACTGGCAGTGGAGCAGTCCGCCTTCCTTTCCACCCGTCACGTCAGCGCCGCGCGCCTCAGCGACAGAGGCGTCGCGCTATGCGACGCAGCCTCCTCCCGCGCCGCCGCCGCCGCCGCCCCCGCCGCCGCCGCCGCCCCCACCGCCGCCGCCGCCGCCCCCGCCGCCGCCGCCGCCCCCGCCGCCGCCGCCCCCGCCCCCCCGCCGCCGCCGCCGCCGCCGCCGCCCCCGCCGCCGCCCCCGCCGCCGCCCCCCCGCCGCCGCCCCCGCCGCCTGCGGCGCGACCATCTACGTCTTTGCGCCTCTAATTGGACGCGCCAAACGCGAAGACGCCAGTCGCGTAACCGAGGAGGACGCGGTGCCGCCACGCGTTAACCCTTTCGGGCCGCTCGCCCCCACGCGGTCGGCGCGGGCCCAGTGCGCGCTGTTGGCCTTATGGGGGCGGCGGCTCTTCTGCCTCGGCCGCTGCGCAAGTCCAAGTGCACACAGCGCGGCCCAAGAGCGAGTGACTCACGTGCGTCTGTTGGCGCAACCGGCCCCCGCCTCCCCCGACCGGCGGTGTTGGTGCTGCCTTGCTGCAAGCAAGCACGTCCGAGCTCTTCGACAGTAAGAAGTTCCACGATGCTACGAACTCCCAATGCCACTACATACTAAACGCCCTATGTCATTCCTCACTCGTATGTATTCTTCGGCGGTGTCGTGTAGATCATTACTGACGCTGCTTCTGTAACTGATTGATTGATTGGTTGGTCGATTGGTGATTCCGGACCCGTGAATGGTGACACCACGGAAAACTACGGTTCAGAGCAGTCGGTTGCTACAATTCTCCTCCAGGCAGCAGATGAATTCGACGTATCTACATAGTATGTAACTAGTGTCGTAAATCCTGCCATCGCAAAGTGGTTCATTTTCGCAATTTCACGGCCAAAACCTGTGGGACTTACAGGACGGTTTCTACGATGGCCAGAATTATTTGGGGTTATCTTTACAACGTAAAGGAGCTGGGAACATAGTACCTGAATTATGCACTTCTTAATCCTGTGAAATATAAATATATTTCTTTATATAATTTTGGTTAAATTTATTAATTGATAACATTGGTCATAAAAAAGCGTGGTATTGATGCCATCACAAGCCTTCTGTCAGAGCAAATGCATCTTCAGTGTCCGAAGAACCCGAAAAGAAGAGCACATTTTCACTTGAAGTTACTTCAGTTTATCGGGCGCAGACAAATGAGGCAAAGCATATTTGTTCAAGAATTTTAACTTTCTTTTGGGAGATCCCTCAAGCTGGAAATGAGATCAGAAGAGATCAACACGCGATTAAACATGTCCTGCATTATGTGCGAACAACACGCGAAGGGTAAGTTTGGGTGACTACTGGCGTCAGGGGAATTGACTCCGAGGCACGAAGTGGGCTGAAGCAGGTGCTGCCAAGTATAAAGTGTGTCGTAGTATTTGCAAAAGCTCAGTCAATGAAATTTCATTTTTGAGGTTTTGGTCAGAATTTCTGGACCACCGTGCACCGTCGGGACTCGAACCCTAGGACTTCCCCAACAGAGGTACTGCAGTAACATCAATAGAAGTGTCTTCAGCCGTGTCACATCGGTTAATAACCCAGGTTGATATTTCAGGTGGAATAAACTCACAAATATTAACAATAAATAATTCATTTGCCGATTTCGCCTGTAGGTTTTTAATTTTTCGATTTCGTCATACCGTGTATATTACAACATCATGCACATTTCCGAGACTCGAAACGTTTTCATTGGTTCGTGAGTACATCAGCATTGTTACCAGCGATCGCATTGTAATTCTAACAATCGGACGCGATCAGGGGACCGCGCGCGATACTTAGCTTTTGTAATATGAACCCTCAAATCCAACAATCACAAATTTGCGTTTTTCTTAATTTCTTCCCGAAATATTTTTTTTCTTCGATAATACTTATTACTTTTCTCAGTACTTTGACTATGAGCACAATCTTCTGGACGTCATAGAAGAGCGGAAATCGTTTAAGAAACTGCTGCGCAGAAACCGAGAGTTTCTCAACAAAATGACATTAGAAAACTATGTTTATCTGATTGATGAGATGACGGTGAATTTTACCACCTGAAATTATTCATCCTTTATCGTCGCTGGTCAATTGTTTTATTAGGCAACCCGATTTTGATGTATATGCATTACACGCTTTCGTGTAGTAGTAACATTTATAAATGTCATGTCTGGAATTGACAATAATATAAGCACGGAGGAGTAGTAAAAGACAAAGAAGGAGGAGGAGGATGAGAGGGAACGTGAAGATGCAGAGAACGAGATTATGATGAAAAGAAGGATGTGAAAGAAGATGAAATAGATGAAAGAAGAATTAACTAGTGGTGACACAGAATGGCACAGACTTTCTCGTTATAGTTAGTTTCGTTATCTCTTCAGTGTGGGCTACCTATTCTGTTTTCTCCGACCCTTTTCTCAGCCACCATCTATTGGCCACTAAAACACATGCTTTTACGTTTCTTCAGTTTTTCGGATACGTCATGGTACAATTAAAATATGACTAAGAATATTATAGAAGAATCCGTGGTGCTCATTTTCATTGCAAAATAACTTCATACCAGCACAACATTGTTCAATAGTTGATCTTTAAATGATGCCATGCAGTTTTGAAAAAAAATCGGAGGAATTGTTGAGTTATAAGAAGGCTATTGGAAGAAGGATTATGTTCGGCATGCCGTGCATTTCCACTCGCTTCAAGTTTTATATTCCCCCGTTGACAAATTCTTCGAATTGTTTTTATATCCATTTTTATTCCTTTACTCCGACCACTCTTTGGTCCCCACCTCCCCAAATCCGTTCAACCTTACTCACTGTGCTTTCTTCAAGATTTTGGTTGGTTGGTGGTTTAATTAGTGTGTTAATTGGTTATGGACGCGTCAACTGCTAAGGTCATTAGTGCCGTAAGTTTAGTGTATATTTTACTATCGTGGGAGGTGACGCTAACTTTCCCCCGCTGGATGGGGAGCTCCGGCGCCAACCTACCATCGCCTAGCGGGATTTTCCTCAACCAGGTATCTCCCACCAGCGGGGGAACCACCTCAGCCGGGACAAGCTCTTAGCTCGTGACAGGTCTCCGGCATGTGTGGTAGTGTAGTACATGTTAGTATAAGTGTGTATACGTAAGGTGTAAGGATAAGACAAGGAAGAGGTAGGAAAATACACGCGTGTCCGTGGCCCGTTTGTTAGGGAGCTAGTGCTGATCGGAGAAATCACAAAAAACTACTGATTAGAGCAGCCGACCGCTCGAATTCTTCTCCAGACAACGGATGAATTTGACTTAACTGTTCAGCCAGTATCTAACAATCGTCCCACCGTGGGTACACAAATCCTAGAACCTCGCGGCTAGAGGCACTACAGTTGATGATGCCCTGGGCCACCTCAGCGGGCCAAGATTCTGCCGACGCCCCCGCCGTCACCGCCGCGCCGCTGTCGGCCGCAAGCCGCCGGGCGGAGCACCGCTATGCACCAGCGTGGCGCCACCGCAGTGCGCCGCCTAGCCGCCCCGGGCGAGCCTCGCCCGGAGCAGTTTGCCTTCGCCGAGTGGCCGGTCCGTGTGGCAGAACCCAGTGGCGTTCTTCAGACGACCCACGAATGCCCTGTCCACGAGGGCTTTCGTATGCAAATCTCCGCTGAGAACAAACATTTCACTACCAGGAAACAAAGAGTTACAATTCATTTTCTAAATATAAAATATACTATCTCAGTTTAAATGAAACAGGAAAACAGACATTAATATTCACAAGTTGTTCACCTTCAACGTCGAATGGCTTGTTCTAAATGCTGGTGGAAATGTTGGAGTACGCGTAGGCGGTACTTAGTTGGTAACAACTCTCCCGATCAGTTGGAACTGTTTAATAGAACGATGTCTCAGAAAATGATACCAATATAAAAGCTACTCTGAATACAACTAGTGCGGATATATTTTTTAATGTTAGAATTGATTTTGTTCAGTTAATCCACTATGGTTGGTATATTAAATGTGCCAAATTGTAGACTGATTCAAAGCAGGAAACAACGCACCGTAATCAAAACTATGGTTAATTATAGAGTAAAACAATCTTAATTATTTAATTTGTTTTTCATTATAATTTGTTTCCTACCAAATTAAAACAAAATATACTTCTTTGCTTCTTATTCTCAGAACATAAATGAGAAGCTTAATTCTAAAATGACACATCTCCATTAAAGACAATTTTTCACGAAGGAAAAGTATTCACATTCAGCCTGTTCAATTAAGGTATACCTTGATCCTATCACTCTTCAATCCTATAAGATTGAACGGTTTTCGGTCACCGTTTATCAAAGGAGAGACGCAATATTTAAACATAATATTTGGTAGTATGATGCAGAGGCATCTTAAGGATATATTAATACGTAAAACTGGAAAACAAACTGAAATGCAGATGCACACTTTGAAAATGAGCTCTTCATTTGTTTCTGTCCTGCTGCAGCAGCGAAGATCTAGCGATTACTGCCCCCATCATTGCATTTGCGACGGAATAGTGAAATGCATATAATGTGCATCATCATGTCATAAAAACAAAGGTCAAGACTTGCCATTATGATCCTGGATTGTCTTTCCACTTGGTCCTTTATCTTCTTCTAAATGAGGGAGTAGAGGTGAAGTTCGAGATAAATGGAGCCATCTGCCGGTGATTCTAGATTAGCTATTTTTGCGGAAACAACGCGAGTGAAATGTTTCTCAAATACAGCGTGAGTGTACTCGTACATGCAGTAGAGTGAGTCCAAGATAGAAAGGCACGTGTTACTGGTCTATTTGTTTGCGTTAGTAACAAATAGCCACGTATCGTTCATCTAGTAAGTCGATAGTGGTGGTCCATGCAAGACACAGACGTAACGTCTGTAAACATTTAGAATGCACTACCGCAGTACTACTCATCCGCCCTGTTCAATTCATAATATCATAGGTTTGTAAACACATGCGAATTAATTTAGCTCGAATAGTCCTCTCAATGAGGTTTAGAACGTCACGTTCTAAATGAATGTGATAGGATCTACAATGTGTTTGATGTAGAGCGATTGATGTAGCTTATATACTTTGTTTAGAAGAGCAGGTGTAAACGAAAATTACTGTTTTCGAGGAGGAACAATTTTTAGAGAAATACGTTCACAGTTACTCGTATTTTAGTGAATTTGAGAAAAAAGATTGGAAAAATACAATTTACTTGGCGATATTTCGTAACGACCTGCTAGGCCGTAGCGTAGGCGGCGTTGAACCTCTTCCGCCAGCCTGGGCCCACGTGGGATGCGCTAGTGGTTGCGGCGCGGCGCGGCTCACCGGCCTGGGCCCGCCCGCTCTGCGCTCGCTGTACCTCCCGAGAAGCCGCGGCCCGCGCCCGCCGCCACCGCAGGTCACTGCTCCAGTTGGTGGCGGCGGTATCTCCCGGCCGATCCGGCCCCCGCCGCTCCGTCTGCCTCCTCGGCCCGCCCGCCCGCCCCGGTGCAGGCGGCGGCGCTCGGCGAGGCGGCCAGGGCGGCGCTCAAGCAGGCTTCGCAGGCGGAACTGCAGAATGGAGCTGGAGGCGGCGGGGCTGGATGGATCACGTCTGAGACGATGGTGAAGCGATGCCCGGAGAAATAAATGTTTTGTTGACGTTAGTCTACGCAAGGCATTTCGTAAAGTTTATTTATGTGTAGTAATGTTTTTACACATTTTATCAGGGCGATCTTGCATTTTTCTTCGTTATTCATTGATAATATTATTAATATGTGCTGAATAATATATTTTACAGACGTGGTGGTTATCCTTCTCGAAATCTGTCTAGTCTCCGTGTAGACGATGAGGCAGGGAAAGGGGAGCTAAAACGTATCCTTCGTCAGGTCGTACGATCATTCCATGGTTAGGCCCTAGAGAATTGTTACTATACCTCCTTAGTCTAGGTTTAGGCATGTTGTCAGTCATATACTACAAGCATTAAAGTGAATTTCTTTTACATTTACAGTATCAAAAATACCTCTAACAAGCAGTTTCAACATTCCCGTTGAAACCAAACGAGTCAACAATTTGTACCAGTTTAGCGCAACGTGGAGCAAAACGGTCTCCGCCAATTTGAGTCCCGCAAGTTGTTCAGCCGAATGACCACACGCGGAGCTCCTCCCGAAAGAAAATGGTGCTGTGCTCTTCGCTGAGCGCGCGTTCTTATCTGGGGCGGAGGAGGTGGCTGCGGCGCGGCGCGGCGCGGCGCGAGCGGCGTTGCTTGACGGTGGGCGCGCCGCCGCGCCAGGCGCTTCGCAAGCGGAACCGGCCGTCGCCGCCGCCGCCGCCGCCGCCGCGGAGAGGCCGGGCGTGGTCCGAGTGTGAACTATGCGTGTGGGCGCCGCCGCCGCCGCCACATGCCGTCGCGACGGCCTCGGAGGCCGGCGACGCCGCCGCGACGCGACGCGACGCCCCGCGCTGGGCTGCGAACGCGCCTTTTTTGCGGCTGACTGCCGCCCGCTGTTTCGTCTTTCGCGCGGTCACGTCACCACTCGCCTCTGCTGTTTGGGTTTTTTTGGTCAGAGGATTTGCGTTGAGTATTAACTGGAACTCGACGTGTTTGTTGTTCGTTTTTCTTTATTTACTCGTTCGCGTTCTTTTCTTCCCTCGCTTACTCTCTCTCTCACTATTTCTCTTCTCTCTCCCTCTCTTTCTCCTCTCCCTCCCTGTCTTTCTCCTCTCTACTCTCTCTCCTTCTCTCCTCTCTTCTCATCTCTCCCTCTCTTCTTTCCTCTCTTCTCTCCCTCTTCCCCTCTGCATCGCTCTCTTTCTCTCTCTCCCTCTCTCTCTCTCTCTCTCTCTCTGAAGATTTTTCTTGTCGTTCTTCTTGGTTGTCTTTATTTATTTTCTCTTCTCTCTCCTCGCTTCTTTAGAATTTTCCTGACCAATCCCTGACAGTTCGCCTTATCTTCCTCGGCCTTCTATCTATATTCACTGGAGGATTTCATAAGACCAACAGTTTTCCCATTCTCCTGAAGTTCATTTTCATTTATTATGTATAGTCAGAAATAGTATGCAGTTTAACAATAAAGTCTTTTGTTATGCTTTCTTCGTTCTTTTTTCTACACGCGCGCACGCACACACACACACACACACACACACACACACACACACACACACACACACACAGTAGCGCAACGAAATGCGTCCGGGCCCGCCCGAAAACGCGTATATGGGCCTGTGTTACTGAATTTTGCATTCCCATCCGAGCTCTTAACCTCACAAGGCTCTCGTAGTGGATTCTTCGGTGCATAACGTGCATGGTATTGGAGAATGTAGCAATTGAAAGTGCAACAGCGCTCTCACATTGTACCATGACAGAAATGAATTAGTGTATGAGTCAGAGATGTAAATTCTTTATTAGGGGAATTACCTTGGTGCTGCGGTTTTCCTCGTTACAGTGCTGTTGTCAGAATGTTAAATCGTTACAGGTTGCTTGATCGTAATAAAACCATCAACCATAAATCCAAATATAGGAAGAAATGAAAAGACAATAATTATCGCCGGACTTCCATTGCAAGCCTCGCAAAAGCATTCACAATATCATCATGCAATTTACAATTCTCGAGCTGACTGTTTTTATCAATCTTATATACAGGGAAGTAATTGCCGTTATTAACTATCCGATCTTTTACTTTCCACGATTTAATTTTTAAAAAAGTAATAATTATTTTATTAGGGTTTTATCATGAAAGAAATTCACATAAATCAATAGCAAGCAATTGCAGACGATATTCTTATTATTCATACTTTATTATTAATACGGACTCAAAATGTACTGTCAAAATATACGTACGAAAAATTACTCCTCACTCTTCAATTTTTTTTATTTATGTTGAGCTAATGCATTTATTTGTAAATTTACTGGAATTGTCACTCAACTAACTCAGTTATCAATACTGAAAACGAAAAATAATTCATTTTCATTAGAAATGCAGTTTCATTTTGGGATCTATTTTCCAGAGCTTCTAACGTCACAATGGAAGCATCTTAAAGATCAGATCCCATTCTCCGAGGCAGTCATTACGTATGTCGATTTTGACTAGGGTGATTTTTGTATCACTTGATGGAATACAGATTAAGAAAATATTGGGTATTTTTTTCTCAGAATCATGCTACAAATTAATCAAATCTCTGGCGAGATACATTATTGAATTCAACTCATAGCTATGAAAACATATTTTTACTACAACGTTTCGGAAAATTAGGTGCAATTTTTCTGACTTGAGATCGTTTGCAAAACTACCCAGAATGTTCGTATTGCGGGATTTCTGGAAGATAGCATGTACAAATAAATCATTTGAAAACGTGCTCTCTCATATAGAAAAACGAAACCACCTTGTGCTTCCAGCATACTAATACTATTTACCATTAACACAGTCACTAGGATGTGCCAATGACTGTATTTTTAAGTAATGTCACTCTATACTAAATTACTTCTAACATTCAGAATAGCGTTTCTGAAGACTTATCTTTAGAACCTTTTATTCTTCTTAATTTTTGAGATTTCATAATTCATTTTCATTAGAAATGCAGTTTCATTTTGGGATCTATTTTCCAGAGCTTCTAACGTCACAATGGAAGCATCTTAAAGATCAGATCCCATTCTCCGAGGCAGTCATTACGTATGTCGATTTTGACTAGGGTGATTTTTGTATCACTTGATGGAATACAGATTAAGAAAATATTGGGTATTTTTTTCTCAGAATCATGCTACAAATTAATCAAATCTCTGGCGAGATACATTATTGAATTCAACTCATAGCTATGAAAACATATTTTTACTACAACGTTTCGGAAAATTAGGTGCAATTTTTCTGACTTGAGATCGTTTGCAAAACTACCCAGAATGTTCGTATTGCGGGATTTCTGGAAGATAGCATGTACAAATAAATCATTTGAAAACGTGCTCTCTCATATAGAAAAACGAAACCACCTTGTGCTTCCAGCATACTAATACTATTTACCATTAACACAGTCACTAGGATGTGCCAATGACTGTATTTTTAAGTAATGTCACTCTATACTAAATTACTTCTAACATTCAGAATAGCGTTTCTGAAGACTTATCTTTAGAACCTTTTATTCTTCTTAATTTTTGAGATTTACTAACATTTTGCTCGTAGGGATATACAATTTGTACTTCCTCTTGTTTCCATGTTTGGCAGAATTCTTACTGAAGTATGGGATAAAAATAAAAATTGAGCATGTCAAAAGGTGATTAGGGAGACTATTCCACTCATGAAATTAAAACGAATGGTGTTAAACTATACATACAAAATGCCACCAATATGGGCGGTGTATCTCAAAAAGTTTATCCCAGTTTCTATCCGATTTTTCTTACCGCTTCTACCTGCTGGCCAGTAATTAACTGTGACTCATCTATCTTACGAGGCGTTATACATCGATCGCTATGTCGATGTCCAATAAACAACGTATGTACCTCATAACCTGTGATTTTAACATACTCTTTCTGTT
This sequence comes from Gryllus longicercus, assembly GCA_038098605.1. NCBI lineage: Eukaryota > Metazoa > Arthropoda > Insecta > Orthoptera > Gryllidae > Gryllus > Gryllus longicercus. Next base: position 2,125,131 of record JAZDUA010000166.1, read on the forward strand.
ATTTTCAATATTTGGCTCCTCGCTTCGCGAGTCGGGAATTTATCGACAATTTCCAAAGCACTCGTGGAATTACCTAAGATTATTTACAATCGCATGCTTCATTTTTTACAATTAAAAAAAATGAAGATATGGATTGGTATGAAGGGTTCTAATTTCATTGTACAGTTGAGGATATTGAAAATAATGTAGAATTGTTGCACCGTGGTGCCAGTGTTGAATCCGCAACAGCGCGTTCTTGGTAGCAAGGTCGAAAGCGCCGCGCGGGAAGATTAGCGCTGCATCGGTGATCGCCCGCGGAGAGGAGGGCGGAGGCGGCGGCGGCGGCGGCGTGGCCGCGGGCGGGCCTCTTGCCCGCTCCCGCCCGCGCGCCGCCGGAATCTCGCACCGGCTCCGGGCCGCGGTGGCGGCGGCGGCGGCGCCTGGGCCGGCGTCACCTTGAGAGCTCCGTCGCTTGAACCCGTTGCAGCGCGAGCAGCGCTTTCACCTTGAGCGCGGCGCCGAATGCACGTCAAAGTGGTTCGCGGAAGTCCCGCTAGATGCCGCCACAGATCCGTCTGCCGCAGCGCCTCCGCGCGGCCGCGACGAGGAACTGTAGAGCGCCGCGCGATTCAGTATGCAGAATGTCATCGTTAATCTTCATTTGTTAATTAGCGCATGCGCGTAACTTGCTGCATTTACTGTGGTGAAGTTCTGATTACAGTGATGTCTTGGGTCGTGGACGTCTTAATGAAAGTCAATTTACAAGTCGCATATACCCACTTTTGCTTCACAAACTAAATGTTTTGCAAGGATCTTGTTTCTTGATGTGTATCCTAATAGGCAGAAGCAAACACGGAATTGAGAACCGAAACTTTCGATATACTTTTCGCCTACCTTTTCATCCTGTCCTCATTTACTTGTTTGTTTCTGATTTCTCTAATGAATTTTTGGTTTAACTTCAGGCGTGCTTTCGCGACCTTACTATATCTTGCCTTTGTTACTTTCGGAAAGTGTGTAATTGTATTGTTTTTTGTAGTTTATTTCCAACAATGCAATTTATTTTTTTTCAAGCATTTCATTTTATTTCGTTTTTTAAATTGTCAATATTACAATGGTCGAAACTGAAAGCAAAAATCAGTCATCTTCATTGTCTCGACTATTTTCAGAACGTGTGGTAATAAAATATAAATCATTAAATTCATTATATTATTCTTCGTTTGTTTTTCCATTATGTTCTCTCTCCACAGCTGGTGTTCAAAAATGTAGTGAATTTTTCACTAATTGTTTTATTTTTTTAGTTTCTTGTTTTCATGTGCAATAGGCATCTATCTCCTGACAATGTTCTAATTGTAAGTTCAAGACGGTATTGCCAACCCCGTACAGAAACATAAATTATCCCTACGAACATTTCCAGTTGGCATTGTTTTCATCGTATTTGACTGCATTGTACTCTTATTTCTGTTTGTTGTACTGTGTCACGTACAAGTTGTTTCCGAAACTAAAACGTACTTAATTTTGAATTATAAAAATATTGATGAATAAATTGTCCAAAGCATTAGTCATCCCGGTCTGGAATCTCGTAGTTGTTGTTCGGTTGATTTGAGCTTCCAGACTGAGTATAAAATGAAATACAATACTTCATTACCTATAAATGCCAGACTCGACTGTATATTTTCGTTTATGACATAATATAGGTCAATGGATTTCTAACATTTCTTGAATGCCCATAATACTTCAGTTCCCCGTGACAGTTTTATGTGGTGCTGGGCGCAAAAAGCAAGTAACCGCTTTATGCAAAAGCGCGCCCGGCGGTTCCGCCGGCAACATAGACCGCTCCACGCTTCGGTAGCTCTGTGGGCGGGGGCGGAGATGACGATCGCGAACGGTAGCCAGGCCAGTCGCGGAGCGTCCGCCCCCACCCCCACCGCCACCCCATCCTCTGCGACCCTGCCAGGGCGAAGGAAGCGCCTCCGCCCCCGCCGGCCCCGCGAGTCATTGCACCCATACGGGGAAGGAGAACAAAACTCTCAGACCAAAATGATTTTATTTTTCACCAACTTTTTTTATTGTATTACATACGCCTATGCAGTTCTTTGCAGAACTTACCTGGATCGAGAGGATCGTGGTGACAAGGGAAATGTGAAAACAGTTGAATATTGCTACATTATGGGAGGGAAATATGAAAAGACAAACAGAGTCAAGTTAACTACTAGGTAATTAGTATTAAGTAAAATTAAGTAATTAAGTAAAATTTAGTAATTAGTAATAAGTAAATGTGGATAATTACCATTAGGTAAAAATAAAATCGTGGATTTACCATGGTCGTTCATTAATTCTAATGATCTCGGGCGACAAAAAGCCGGAGGCCTTTGGCCCTCGGGTTTTTTATCGCCGCTCGATCATTAGAACCCTTATAACGGCTTGGTGCATAAATAACTATTTTTGTAGACCGTGTAGCAAAAGCGGTTCTTCTCGGGCATGCATAGCGTGCTTTAAGTTCAAATTTTAGCTCTAGTGCTACAAGTAAGACGATGCTAAATTATTGAGCAAAATTTGTGAATGCAACAAAGTAAAGAAAATAATATTGTGTAACTGCATCACCTACTACTAGCCGTAATGTATCATTAAATGTTTTGTATAATTGAATACAAATTAAATGAGAGTCTGTAAGACTGTTTAAAAAGTGATGTGTGACACGTGGTAACGCTAACTTTATTTTTCTCTTAGAATTGCGCCACTCGGCCTATCAGCCTCGTGTTGCAACATTTGCAATTCGCAAAATTAAATTATACTTTTAGCACTCGTATCGTAAATAACTATTTTATAAATGAAATAAAAAGTGAGTTAATGAATGCTCTGGGGCTGGAACTGTTCATTAGAAATAATAGGGATGCTAATTAGAGGCGACAGCCCAATTTTCATTTGCAGTATTTGGATATAAAGACAATAAATTCGTTAAAAATGCGATTTTAACGAAATTATATGACAGGTATCATTGTCAAAAAGGATGTTACAATATGCAATGCCTTTATTTTTTGAGAAAATATGAAGTATTTCTGCGACTGGTATTCTATCTTTCACCTGTGTCTTTGATCGTAATAGTGTTTCAAAGTCAACAGAACTTTCATGAAGTTCAAAATACTTGATGAAAATGAAACGCATTCGCCGTGAGATCCGTGCTGTAGCCTTAAAATTTTGAAAGGGGCTCCGTAACATTACATGAAACATTTTATTTCCGTGAATATGTTCAACCCGGAATTATCACCTTCCTGTACCTGACAATTAGGGGAAGAGGCCCGTCATGTCATTTGGCATCTCTGTAAATTGTTGAACAAAATCCAAAATTGTATTTAATCTTTGTCTCATTAAGGTATGTCCTTATCTTTTATGTTTTATTAGTTAATTGTAAAATATGTCATGCATGATTTTAAAAAGTTTAATGGAAATGGGAGCCTAGAAGTGTTGTTGCCCTCCCTGTTTTAAGGTGCGCACACCTGTGAATCTTAACTTTTATTTGAGTGATTTTTTTCGTTTTAGTAATCCTTGTTTGACTTATTCAGCCTTTCAAGATTTTGCATTTATAAATAATTTATTTTCCAAACAATATTATGACATATAGAAATTACATTTATTAAAAATTTTACAATTACCCATAAATATTGCATAGTTTTATCCATTTATTTATGACTGTGAGGAAAAAGCGTTAAAAACTTGAATCCTTTCACTGTCATACCACCCTGAGAAAAACAAAATGGAATGAAAACCGTACTAGCGCTAAGAAAAGAAGAAGCAATTCCAAGGATAAGGTCTTCAAAATACAGAAACAGAACACAGACGCGGATGTTAGAAAATCCATTAATGTAGCAATTTTATCAGAATAATAGGACAACATGATATGAGACAATTACAGAAGTATATATGAAAAGAGGCAAATATAACAGTGGAAAGTGTTAGGCGAAGAAAATAAAGACAAAGATCAAGTAATATAGTGCAATAAGTTAGGTGTACAGGATTACTGATTTATTCCATTACCAGTACTATAGTTGCGCAACAGTGAGTACAGTGTAGTGTAACATTGAAATGTAACTTTAACGACTTTGCGTAGTGTAAATAATGGTAGGAAAATAACACAAACATTTCTCAGTTGTGGGAATATTACTAAGAGCAGCCCTCCATAAGGAGAGGCCGTTGCCTGCCTAGGGATTCACAGACTTTCTTATTCTTATATATACATACATTACGTGATCAAAAGTATCCGAAATGCGTCCAAAATGGTGTTATGGTATGGTCGTGTTTTTCATGGAGGAGGCTTGCCCCCTGCTGTTTTGTGTGGCACTCTCACGGCTGAGCCCTACGTTGATGTTTTAAACACCTTCTTGCTTCCCACTGTTGAAGAGCAATTCAGAGATGGCGATTGCATCTTTCAACACGATCGAGCACCTGTTCATTCTGCACGGCCTGTGGCAGAGTGGTTACACGACAGTAACTTTCCTGTAATGGACTGACCTGCACAGAGTCATAACTTGATTCCTATGGAACACCCTTGGGATGTTTTGGAACGCCGACTTCGTACCAGGCCTCACCGACCTACATCGATACTTCTCCTCAGTGCAGCACTCCGTGAAGAGTGAGCTGCCATTCCCCAAGAAACCTTCCAGCACTTAATTCAAAGTATGCCTGCGAGAGTGGAAGCTGTCATCAAGGTTAAGGATGGGCCAACGCTCTATTGAATTCCAGCAGTACGGATGGAGGGCGCCACGAACTGGAAGTAATTTTCAGCCACGTGTCCGTGTACTTTTGATCACATAGTGTATATTGAAGTGCCGTAGGCGCGTGGTGCCACGGCAGGGGCGTCGTTTGGGCGACGCGGGGGCGCCGCCCGGGGGGCTGTCGCTTGGCGTCGCGTCGCGTCACGGCCGTGGAGGCCGCGCTGAAATAATGGGGCGAGCGTCGAGAAGAATTGCATGACGTCACGGGAAGAAAAGGAACGAGAGGCGAGTTCCGGCCTCTGACAAATGGAATTGCAGCTGAGACTTTGGACTATGGGGCGTTCGGGTGGCGAGTTGGCCGCCTGAGTGTTTGCTGTTGAGACGGGACGCAAATTAAATGATAGTTTTGAAGTAATTAAAAAAAATGTTGGTGATTGTTGTTGCATGGTTTTGAAGGACTACAGTTTTATGAGCCGACATTCTGGTAAAGTTTATGGTTGTGAATAATAAGATACAACTTGAAATGTATAATTATCGTTTGATGTATGTATTCATATCATAATTTCACGTTGCTAAGTATATTTTTATCAGTACTCCAACTCGGTGCTTCATTTTATAGGAAATACATGTTTTTCATACAGACGAACGAAATATGATTTGAGTCAAGCATGATTTGAGTAGTGTTTGTTGAATCTGATAATAGTTCTAAATTTTAAAGGGTTTTACGTTTCATTAATTAGAAGCAATCTCGAAGTGACTAGTTCTCAGAACTTGCCCTTACGATTCTCCTACTGCTAGTAGATTTATTTTTCAGAGGCAATGAATTCTACATTCATTCTTCTGTACACCTTTGACGTATTCACTGTTTCTAATGCAGATATCCTAATACAATAGTCCTTTTTTATGATAATTTTCAGACGTTTAAGAACTTGAAAGTTCGAATGCCCTCATTTTGTGCGTTCGAGTTTTTGCAAGTTCGAATGCGGTGTTCGTCAACAGTTTCTTGTAGGTTTGAAAACCTACAACATCTCTATTTTTGAAAACCCATTAACATTAATCTCGCAACAATTTACGTTGTTCCTGTTCTGCACTTCGCAATATAAACTTGATGTATGTCTTATAATTCAAGCTGAACTTTCAAAATTAGACACGTCATTTTACCTCCAAACAATAGAGTTGAAGAGGAAATGTCACAGATGGAAAGTTACTGCTTTTAAGTCCATTATATTAAAAGAGACGTATTTTGTGATGTAGTGTTGTCATCTCGTAGACTTGTAGAGATTTTGGGCAGGCTAAACGAGAATTAATGAAGCAACGGTCATTTTGTACTAAGATGTTAAGACTTTCGTATGTCTCTTAAGATGTAACCAACTGTAATAAGCTAATAATAATTATGTAATTCTAAAAATATTTTAAGGTCTAAAATATAGTGTGACAAGACACGATGTAACATTTAAATTAGTTTACCAGAAATATATGACGCGACAGTTAAAGGTAATACATTTTGCTTGTTAATAGTTATTTTTATATACAGTACGGCATGAGAGTCTTTGGCGAATGAAAGAGGTGTATGGATGAGGTAATTTGAAATGCGTACGCCAAAGACTTTTTCTTTCGAGATGCGTACATTATTTTTTAGCAAGAATTCATAGAAAGTTACAACTACATAATCGTGAGATCATTCGCAATGCGTTAGGAGGCAGCCATGTTGATTTATGTAGTTTATTTTGTTTATGTTTACTTTTCAGTATTCTTTGCATAACCTGACCGCAAACTAATGTTTTGTACTCAAAACAGTGAAGGTACGTACTAATTTCCTCGCATAAGTGCTGAAAACTCAGTGTTTATTATGTGTGTTGTGGATACTCTTCGGAATTGAAAAACAAAAATATTTTTTTGACTTGAAATGTTTTTGAAAACTCCTTAACTGTGTTTGTATTATCTATCGTATGAGAAACATTTGGTAATAGATTAAGCGGTTTTTAGGGAAGGTTTGTAGAAACATTCAATTTTCTTTCCAGGCCTCGGTTCCTTACACGATATTAATGTTTTCCGTACAGATACTTTGTAAATCGTCAACATTGAAGCAGAAGAAACATATGTCAGCCATATTTAAGCTGCATCCGTAAAATTCTGAGAAATGTAGAGGAAAGAGTCAGCGTTTCGTTTCATAGGTTGCTGCTGAGCCTACATTTGTTATGCTGCGTGCTTATATTTGCACGATCTGCTGCTGGCGTTGACAAGTATACTTTGGCTCCCCCTTTCGAATTATCTTTACATGTCACAGTTTAATTCATTGTAACGTTTGAAATTTTAAAGTTGTAAGTTTTTTAGTCCTCAGAGGCCTAAGGTTTTGTTTGTACATCAAAAACTTATTTATTTATACGTCTAACTTGCGTGACATTATTCAGAAACATGTTAACTTCATAATATTTTATTGTTCTGATACATTAATTTATAATGGCGTAATGATAATGGCTCCAATTAAACTAGAATTAAATTTAAAGTGACCAACATTAATGGTTAAAGTGGTGGAATACGATTTTATTACATCTCACAAAACACATAAAAACACACAAAAAAACAAAAACAAAAAGAAAAAAATTCTTAGAGCCAATTAGCTTTAAAACATTCGAGTTGCTGCTGTACAAAATCACCGTTTTCACTTTACAAAAGATGGTGGTGTGTGACTGTTGGTTCCAATTCGCTTCTCTTGTTGTTGTGTGTCTCATGTGATGTAAGAATTCAATTAAAAAAATTTGGTAAATCAATTTGGAAGAATAAATTTTATTGATTGAAGTTTAGATATCATTTGGAGTTACGAGTTGCAGTTCAATTTGGGTTTGTGATTACAAATATTATTATGTAATATTCTTAAACAGAGTCCTATTTTCAATTTCGTCCATGTGTAATTTTAATGTAAAAGACAAAGACATACCTTTTTATACATTTGCAACAGAGATCCTAGAATGTAGCCACGAGCATTTAGCTGAAAGTCTGGATTGAACAAAATGTAGGTTTTTTTAAACATGTATTAACTATTATTACATCTTTACTCATTAAGTTTAGAAAGTGGTTCATTCTTAATGTGTGCACTGATGTGAATGTATTGCACACTAATATTTTTAAAATGTTACTTTTTATTATCATCCGCCCTTAATATACGGAATTTACTTACCAACATTCCAAACTTAGTTTACCAATGGAGTAATTAAGTTTTTCCATTTTCTGAAATCAATCTGAAGTCACTTTTCATTTGCAATCTCGTCTGTGCCACAACATGTGGGATATGATACTACCTTTTTAAACTCTCCGTTCGTGAGACGTCATCTTTCATCTAAAAAGGCGACTTCCATTTAGTTTTATGCCTCATCCGCATCCCTCCACTCAGTCGAGTGTCTCCTTTAAACGCGCTGTGTGTGCCCCTCAGCGGGGCCGAGCCCGCGGCCTCCTGAGAACGGCGGCGTTGAGTTACCTGCGCAGATCGGCGCGCCCACGGGCTGCAGCAGCCGCCCGCGTGAGGAGGGCTACTGTTGTCGGAACGCGCGCGCGATGCACTCAGCGGAGGCGGCGGACACATGCCTCTCGCGCCCACGCTACGCTCCGCGCCCCGCACCGCCCGACCCAACGCTCACTCTCTCCGCCCTGCTCCACCCCGCGCCGCCGCTCCCCTCCCTACTCTTCCCCTCACCGGTCTCTTCGTTCGGCTCCGCCCGGCCCATCCCCGTGCTGCCCCGCCCCACTGTTCCACTGCCTCCTACTCCCTCCCCGATCTCTCCACCCCGCCCACGCCATCTCCCCCCCCCCAACACTTGCTTTCTCCACCCTGCCCCGCCACGTCCTACGACTCCCCTTCACTCCCATCTCTCGCGGCTCCGCTCCCCCCGCCCAACCCCGCTCCCCTCTCTACTCTGCTTCGCCCTCTCATCCCCGCCTACTTCTCCTCTCTTCCTTGCTCTCTCTGCTCCACTCGACCCTGCCGGTCCCGTCCCTACTCTTCCCCTCCCCGCTCTCCGTTGTGCTCTGCCCCGCCCATCCCTGCCTCGCCGCTCCTCTCCCCGCTCGGCCTTGCCCCGCCCATCCCCGCGTCTCCACGACCCTCCGCTGCCCTCACTATTCCTTCCTCACCTCTCTGCTCTCCCCCGCCCATCCCAACCCCGCCCCGCCTCCCCCTTTTTATTTCTTCCCTCCTCGCTCTGCTCCTCCCTGTCCATCACCGCGTCCCCACGCACAGCCCCTGTCCTCTCTACCCGTCCCCTCCGCGCTCTCAGCGCCCTGCCCATCCCCGCCTATACCCGCCCGGCCGCTCCCCACGCCACGCCAAGCCGCGTGCCTCGCCTAATCCACGGGCTCTTGCGGCGCCGCGCTGCCGCCACCGCCGCCGCCGCCGCCGCCGGCTGGCAGGCCGGGCGCCGCTCCAGGAAAGGGCGCGGCCGTGTAGCATAGCGAGCGCCTCTCGAGCACGCCCGCCCGTGCGCTCCCGGCCGCGCCACGCCACGCCACGCCTCGTCCCCGCGCCCCGCTCCCGCCCCCGCGCCCCGCCCCCGCCCCTCGCGGCCTCCGCCGGATGAGCTGCGGCGGGCGGGGCGCGTGCGCGCTCGCCGAGTGAGTTCAACGCTTGCAGCTGGCGGGCCGGGCCGGGCCGGGCCGGCGAGAAGTCCCGAAGATGCAATGCCGAGCGGCTGTGTGGCACGGAAGACGCAATGATTAACACTGTTCCAGTTTTTGGGAATTGACACATCAAGTATAGAACCATATCTTGCATTTGTTGTTATTTAGAGATATAATCAATAATTTGTCTCGTGTTTTGGGGGGACCGACATTGGTCGTACACGACAGTGGAGGCTGGCCTGTTCTCCACTAGTGAGGAAGGCCTTCCGTCTGATTTATCCTGAATAGAACTGTAAGAGTCTTGCCAAAATACCCGTACTTTGTTGGATTTTCCTTTAATTGTTTGTTAAAGACAGTTGAAGAGGTGGGGGGAAACACTAATATATCTAACTTATCATTTTTGTAAGCCAAAGGAAAAACAAAGTGTTCGTGAATGCAAACGTATCTGAGTCCGTGTGTTCAATTCTTGTTGTTTTCTACACATGTACTGTTGTTCTATGAATACATGTACATTGCGATTGGATCGTGTTCTTTTGGAAGTCGTAATATCTTTATTTGGTACTTATTAATGTCCGTTATCATTATGGGTATCCTGACCCCGGCAATAAGTTTCAAAATATCTATCCGAAGGCACATTTGTGTTCGAATTTTTCGAGTATTTTGGGACCATAGAAATTTCCGGGCGCTGCCATGCGACGGTATGAGTGGGAGGAGGGACCCCGCGCTCTGGGCCCTCTGCTCTGATCTCTATTTTTAACCGCCCGGGAAATTGCATACGTGAAGGCAGTTCTAATGCCTCCTGCTGTGTGAGGTTTCTGTTTTGAATTACGATTTTAGGATCGGGGATAAATTGAAGCGAGAAATGTTATTTTATTAAAATTAAAATAAATGCTAAAGATTTTCTATGAAACAAAAAGATAAAATATAATATAATTATTTACGTTTTATAAATACTTTAGTAATTACAAAGTATAAATTATTTAAATATTACATAATACATAGTATGTTTTCTGGGTTTTGTAATTTCGACATCTTCAGCCTTCTATTTGTTTCCATTTATTTAATAATTCTGGAGCTGTTAACGAAAACCTAAAACAAATTTTGTTAATTAAATAGTCTTTAATTAAATCATGTTATTACTATAACACAGTTTTTCTATATCATGAATAATATTCAATTTTGCATTAATTAGTCACAATAAAAACTGGTGAAATAAATAAATCTATTAAATTAAAGTCATTACATCATATTTGTCATATTACTTACTGACATCAAAAAGCAATTCAACATATTCTTCGCTTTTTACAAAATAACACAATGAAACGCTTTAGAAATAAAAATTAACATTTCTGTCAAATTTAAAAGCGCCATATTCCACAACGTGGACCTTGGGGTGGGTGGATATATTCACGCGCGCCATTGTCAGTCCAATAAAAAACAAATGACTCGGTTATAGAGAACTAGAGTCACTGGTCCCGGTTCAATTATATTTCAAATAAGCACAAGATTATTAGGTTTTAGTGCACTATGAATCTCGGCTGTAGTGAACGAAGGAAATGCTCCGTTCCGGAAATTAATTCTTTCACAGAAAAAATATATCGCTCCAGGAACTCAAATTCCAAGACTAAGCAACTTGGAAAAAACATCATTGGCCAAAGGTCATCATCGAAGATGTCTCTTTTAGGTGGAAGATGTGGGACCTTACTAATGACCTTGTGCCGCTCAGTTTCAGTGCGAAAACAAAGGCCGTGACCTGCGTGGGTTACAACTGCCGGTGGCGACGCGCGACTGCTTACTGTAGTTTCAACTTGACGTTACTTGAGATTCCGCGTGAAAAAGTACGTGGTGTTCTACGTAGGCGACCGGAAGCGCGTGACTGCCACAGCTCCCCCACACCTTCGCGACATCCGCCACGCCGCGGGGAAAAGCGATCGGTTTCATTAGCCGCTTGCGCCATGCCGCTATCGAAAGGATCTCGTATGTTATTACGGCGAGTAAAAGGGCTTGTGGAGAGTAGGGCGGTCAGTGCACATACGAGGCGCAACCTGAGAGACAGAAATGTTAGCAGTGAAATTTAAGTATTGAAATTTTCTTTTCGTGCTGTTAATGTATTTTGGTGTGTCTCTGTATTAATAAAATGATCATTGTGGAGAAATTCCAATAAATTTTGACATTATCGGATATGGTGAACTTCTGATACAGTGAACCAAAAATGTTTATCCTCAGAAGTTGACTATAACCGAAGTCGTCTGTATATACAATTTTCTTGCATATATGCAGTTTTCTTGAACCTGACAAACACCAGTGAATAGTTGCCTAGGTAGGTGGGGTGCGATGATAACAATCTCATTTACGTGATTTCTTTATTCAAGACCTACCTCATTGGCAAAAAGGGAAAATCGACCTCCTAACTCTCGAGAGGTTCATAACACTTTTTCTCAGATGTGATTGATTAATGGTTCCAGGTGCGTCAACTGCTAAGGTCATTATTCCCGTAAGTGTGTGTTGCGAGGATGTTTCCGAACCAGGTATCTCCCACCAGCGGGGCACCGCCCCAACAACCTCTAAGCTCCCGTCCGTTCTCTCGACAACACTGTGTGGTAGTGTAGTGCATGTGAGTGTGTTTGTACGAAAGGTGTGAGGATAGGAAAAGAAAGAGGAAGTAAAGATCGCACTCGGTCTGTGGCCCGTTTGTCAGGGTACTGCTCCGGCATTCGCCTGGTGTTGATCGGAGAAACCGCCGATCAAAGCAGCCATAATGACGTCACTATGGTGACGTTCAAGCTCCCGATTGGATGATATCGTCAACAACTGATATTTACCAGGGGCAGAATGTGAAAAAATCTTAGTATAGTCTCGAAAACCCCGCCACCCACCGTCGGGACTCGAACCCTCGGACGTCCCGCTCAGAGGCCCTGCAGGGATCCGTTCCGCGCGGCTGCGGGCGAGGGCCGGATGCGCCCGGGGTGGGGCACGCGCTCGCGGCGCAGCGGGTTGGACGCGTCGCCCAGGAAGCGGACGCAGCGCCCCGCGCGCCGGCGACTGGCGCCCGGCCAAAGCCACTCGACGCTATTTATTTGCCCATTAACAGCTACAATCCCTAATAATACTCTTCTTTGCAGATGCCAACATCCCTAATGAGCTAGGTAGCTTTTTGATTAATATGGTAGGTGTGGCGGTGGCGAAAATATTACCGCCAATGGCTTTAAGCAACAGAATCATCAATTAACACAAAATATGTTGCTTTGATTCGAGTCTTCGAATTGTTTTAACTAAATGATTTTGTTAATGTGCTCTTGTGTTTGCACCCGGTACATAGACCCAGGTACTCTGGCCGGTACTTTTCATACGCCTAAGAAGGAAGCATTCCTATGGATTTGAACATTAAAATCATGATTAATTTAATTAAGGCGTGCAAAATTAAAAATTGTACTACTTCGGTGAAGCAGAAAGTTGCCATGCATTACGTACACCATGTATATTTGTTGTATTTGAAACATAACATTTATAACTCGTCACATATAGATTCTTAGTCTGCATTTTTTTTTTAAATTCTGGTATAAATTATCGATTGTTGAATTCATAATTTGTTTATTGATGTTATTGTAGCGTAGAATTTAAGTGTACAAAGTATGAAACTTGAAGTAAGGTATAATATGAACAACTTCGAGGTCAATTCTTTTTGTCTGCTAATGTACTAGATACTTCCAGAGATAATTACCTCCATACCTATAAAATAATTAGTTATTCATTATGTATGAAGCCCACTCGTATATTATGTAAATCTAACATCATACATTTTCATTGAATCTCGAATGCATTATTAACTTATCTAACGTAAATGAAAGCGTGGTCTGTGCCATTGTAATCCTTTTGTCATGACAGACATTTTTGTTACACAAAGAATTCGTCGCACCAGGCTGTATCTAGCCTTTGCCACAACGCAGGGTGAAGCCGCGTAGCAAGAAACAAAACAAGAAACCAGCAGTGAAAAGTTCCCAAAAACAAAACATTGTCTGCTCAACTCGTGCGCCTTGAAACAGTCACAGATAAGTGCTTGAAATGTGAAACAACCGGCGGACGCGTAGAATAGTTCGCTGCCATTGTCTCACTCCCCTTTTTTCACGTATGTTATACTTCGTTCCCACGGAGGTGCTTGGTTGAAGTGCGGCAGGCGTTCCTCAATTATGCTTTCTCACAGAAAACGAAGAAAGGCAACTCGTGACTCTGAATCGAGCTTTGCCACCGCTACTGAATGTAAAGGGATATTTAATTCATGAATTTAAAGTATACACTTTTTTATGAAAGATAAACCTACTTATTGTTTATGAAAGATATACAGATAATGTTTTGTTAATTTAAATGTCGACGTCCTCACTTCACAGTCAAATCACGGCAGAACAATTTCATTCTTTAAATGACCAGGGCTATTGAGTAATATATTAGCAAACAATATCTGATGTCCTTTTTGTTCTATATTCAATTCCAATATATATAACGAAATTCATGAATGTAAACATTTTTTTATTAAATGGAATTATGAATGTAAAAGAATATTATGTATGTAATTATAAATAAATAATGCCTGCTTGACATGCAAAAACGTTTCAATGAATATTCCACTCGTGAAATTAAAACCAATAGTGTTTAACTATATACAAAATGCCCCAATCAGCGCGGTGAATCTCAAAAAGTTTGTCCCTTTTTCTATTCGATTTTTCTTACCGCTTCTACCTACTGGCCAATCATAAACTGTGACTCATCTATCTTAGGCGTTATACATCGATCTTTATATCGATGTCCAATAAAGGGCGTATGTACTACTACATAATCTCTGGTTTTAACATACGCTTTCAGTTATTTTTAATATTTGACGCAATTTGGAACTCTGTTGGACATAATTTCACTCGTGGAATTTTAGTATTTAAATACCACTCGTGCTATGGAAATTCTCAGATAAGGCGAATTATCGAAAATTTCCAAAGCACTCGTGGTATTACCTGTGATAATCCGATGTTCATTAAATTTTCTTTGCTGGTACATCTTAACTTGAAATAGTTTTACATGATTCTTTCATTGAATACTAATATTACCCGCATACCGTTATCTCTCTCCTTAAATCAAAATTAGTGCGCACTATTGCAGTTTTCGCGAATATGTCGAAAGCGGTGGGGAAGTCGTCTACGGATGTATCCGATTTTTTGAGAGCTCGTGAAATGTCTTACTAAACGCATTTTGGTCCATTCCAAAGTCGCAATTAGGCATCGAGTAATTCAGTCAAATATGAAAATAAGTTCCGAAGGGGAAGAGTCAGGAAGAAGACGAACAGGGGAAGAGGTGCGGGACGGAATTGGTTGGCAGGGCGGGGAATGTGAATAAAATTACTTCAGTTTTCCACTACTGATAGAATCTATTACATTTCCTGAATAATTGTGATAGATAAATAAATGACCGAGCAATTCCGGATTGCTTCGGCTACTAATATTATTCTTGTACTAGACGTTTTATTTTTTAATGGAGCAGAAAATATATATGTATTTCATTCACCCAAAACATTTCTACAGTCTCTGAATCGCTATAAGAGTGACGATTATTGGATGTAAACCCACAAATCGCATCCGCGTTCTCGGGCTGAACGCGTGGCAAAAGGCAAATTTACCATTTCGCATTTCAAACACTCGCGAGCCCTGGCGCCCACGCGGGAGCAGCCCGGGCGAGGCGGTCACTCCAGCCGCCAAGGGCCCTCGAGCTCTTCCTTGGTCCCAACGCGGCGGCGGCGGCGGTAACTTTCTGTTCCGGGAAGGCGTCCGAACACGGTTGCTCATCCTACCGTGACGTCATGCGGCGAGGTGAGGCGGAGGAGGCTGACCTCTCGGAACCCGCGCCGCCGCCTCCACCGCCCCCAGCCACACAGACACCGCCGCCGCCGCCGCGCCGCCACCTCCGTTGCCCCGACGTCTCTTCCGACGCTACTGCCGTCGGCTCCATGTCGAGGTCCGCGCGGGCCGCTTGTCAAATGTCCCCATACTTTCCAGAGCCTCAGGGGTCGGACAGTGGTCGGTATTGTTGATTTCAGTGAACGTAAATTATCGTATCACAAAGATTGTGTTCTTCCCTCAAGTCGATGATGGGTATGAAGTCTCCCTTAAACAACCAGGCTCAGAGGCTGGGGCTCTCTACTTAACGCATTTCTGGGCTCACCAGCTGTTGAGTTAAAGATTATTTGAATTGTATTATTAATATTTCATAAAATTAAAAATCTAAAAGTAAAGAATGAAAATTAAAATCCTGTATTTATCTGACCGTGTTTAACAGAAATCCTAAATGTTCTTTGTCGAGGCTAATCGAACCCTTATAAGAATCCGTCAGCGTCGACATCTCGCGCTTGTTCTGAACACCGCGTGGAAATGTCGCGACCCCGAAATCGGAGACGAGAATCAGCTGCGACTGCCTCTGCAGTTACTGTTGGATAGGGGTTCCTGGGGTTCAAATCCCCAGGGTATCGCAGTTTCTGTACTAGCTAGAAAGCTAGGTGGAATTCAACCACTCTCTGGAAGTGGATTCTAGCGGCCACCTGCTCTAATCGGTAGTATTTCGTGATCCTTCCGATCAATACGAATCAAATGCGACAGCACTGTTTTAACAAACGGGCCACGATTTGTATGAAATAATTATATGCGTCGTCATTGCCAACAATATTATTGGCATATTATATAATATTATATATATTGTTATATAATATTGTTGGCAATGACGCATATAATTATTTCATTAGAAATTCCAACGATAACTCACCACAATACCTATACACAATTTGTATGCTATCTTGCCTTCGCCATCCTTGTCTCCTTTCTTCATCTCGCTCACACAGATTGACATATGCTGCACTACAATATCAGACATATCGGGGAACACTGAGAGCTTGTCCCGATTGGAGCGGTGCCCTGATCCCAGCTCGGGGAGATACCTAGGGGGAAAACATCGCAAGCTGCCGTTTAGGCCGACGTCGGATCTCACGTTCCGCGGGTGGAGGAACAACACCACCTCTCGCGACACAGCACGCACTCAACTTTTAATACTAATAAGTAATAACGTAAGAAGTTCACGCGGCCGGAGACAATAAACGCTCTCTGGCGAGATGGGAGGGCCCACTGCGCGGCGGCGCGTGGGGGCGCACGGTCGCCGGCGGCGGCGGCGGCAGCGGCGGCGGTGCCGCGTGTCCCCGCGCCCGCTGAAACAGGAGAAACGCCGGAATGATGCGGAGAAAAATGCCCCGCGCTCTCCTAGCACCGGCGCCGCGCCGCCTAAAAGCGCGGCGACTGCGATTAGCGTAATTTACGGGCTGCGCCGCGGCGGACGGACGCGGCGGCGGTGGCGGTGGTGGCGGTGGCGGTGGCGGCGGCGGCGGAGGACGAGAAGAGACGCGCGCCCGCGGCGCCGCGACGCCTTCTGGCTGGAGACATTGTTGAGTGCCCGCGTCATGCCCGAGTATGGACGTCCGTGGCGAGATCGCGAGTTCCTCTCGCGAAAGCGAGATAGCTACGCCTACAATCCTCTCTTCCGCGCCGAAACCAAAGATTCACTTCTCTCCTCAGGAAATGTGTGTGTTTGATTGGTTAATTGGTTTGTGATTCCGGGCGTGTCTACTGCTAGGGTCATTGGTCCTGCTGCTAAGCCCATTTACGGTTTGTATAAATATGGCACCACCTCATTTTCTATAAACAGACAACCTTCAAATAAAGAAACAACTTATTTATGCAAGTTACAAGCATCTTTAAATTCTTAAAAATAATTTTTCTGGTAAAAATCATTCAGAAAGTTCACACTGTTGATAGGACATGATTTATTGGAAAATGCACATCATCAATTGAGTAATATCTCTTTCTGATCTCAAAAAGTAAAACGGACGAGATTTTAATTTTCGAAGTTCGCTTATTTGCTTATCATTTGCTATGTTTCTGATAGAATTGATACACACACACAGAGGGGGGAGACTGAAGAGAATGGAGAGACATTAAACAGAGAGAATTAGAATTATTTTGATGGTCACTATACACAAAACTATTAAGTAGTTGGAATGTGCAGAGTCCATAAACCGACAGAAATTATTTAGGTAGAGTCCTGTAATGCAAACGCTTAGGAAAGCAGTCTGAATCGCGAAGACTGATACCCTGAAGTCGAAAGTTTATGGAGGGTATTTACTGTGTTCTGAACTTTTAGCAAAAACGAAAAATTCTAAACTGAATCTCAATTACATCTAGTTCTATATCGATTCCTACGGTGTACAGCTTATTTCATTTTGGATTCATAAAATTGGATCCCCATAATATATTCCCCTTGGTGAAAGAATTCCAAGCACGTAATGGCCTCTTTTATTAACTACTTCCAATTTCCTTTGTATTTTCTTTTGCCCAGACAATTCTCTTTTTTTCCGCCTTGGTTGCAGTACAAGTGTAATTTACGATTGTAGGAATTGCCGAATCTGAACAGAGAACATTATCAGAGAATTCAAATGGTGACAATTTCTCTTATCTATCGACTAAGTGATGAAAAAGAACCATTTGGATGAGATCACTCTGCAAGGAGTGTCACTTAGATCGACCATTCTCTTAATGTCGAAGAAACAAACAGAAACTACATTTGTGGGATCCATTCGTAATGTATTCATAACGAACATACATTCCATGGCGTATTTGGCTCAGTACATCAATTGATGACATTGCAGTGCCTCTAACCGAGAGGTACTACGGTTTGAGTTCCGACACTGGCAAGATAGCTAGGTCGAATTCAGACGCTGTCTGGACGAGATACTGGAGTGCCCGGTGGTGGGAGATACCTGGTTGGGGCAAAATTCCGTAAGCCAACAGGATGGCCGGTGCCGGATCTCGTCATCCAGATCTCGATAAACCCAGCTACCGAGATAAAAAAAAAAAAAGCAAGCCTTAGCAGTTGACCAAAATTACAGGCACAATGAGAAAAAGAAGAATTACAATCTATGGACATCTTTACAAATTACAGTTTCAAAAATTAACCGGAAGACTCTATTTCACAAAATTAAAGACGACCAATACGTAGTTTAAAGAAATTGAAAAGGACTTGACTGAGCTCAGAATTACACCAGCAGATGTTACTGAGCGGTCTTCAATGAGAACCAAACTTAAGAAACCCACAGGATTTAAGGACGAACAAAAAAGACGACATGCACCATTTGGACTGAGGAGAGGAAAGTGAAACATCGGGCCACAATCAAAGAGATTTGGAAGTCAAAAAAAGAAGAAAAAAGCAGAAAGTTGAAGTAATCGTAGTCCATAGTGGCTCTTTCGAAAATAAAAAATAAAAATAAAAGACAGATCATTCTTAGTGACTCAGAGAAAATGTAGCCATTGTGTTTATTCGTTATAAAATTCTCAAAGTTACACTTTACAACGGGAAGGTCATGCTTTATCTGTGGTTAATTTAATACATTGCGACAAACTTCCTCTTTCGTGTATATCAGAAAAAAAAAAAAAAATCCAACTAGTATTGCCGGTTTAACCCTAGCGGAAAGTAAGAAATAAACATTCTAGATACAAACAAGAGCCGGTTCCTCGTTCGTTGCCCTTCCTTCTGTGCAAAGACAGGCAAAATTTACGTCTTCTTGTGAGAAAGGAATATGCATAATGCTATGGATCTCTCTCTTCTTTTCCTTAGTGGATCCTGTAGAATTTCTTCGTATTTTAGTTACGGGGTCTTATGGCTGAAGGAAAGGTTGAAGGGCATTTCCTTTCATGGGATGCTCCTGTACAAGTATGTTCCTTTAGTTGTTGCCGATTTCGTCTCCAGAAACCCACTGCGCTCCAATTTTTACGTTCGATTGGACAGCCGGATAGCGCAAGTCTTTGTTTCTGTTTCTCTTTCCACAGCAAATCGAACTCTGAATCACACTGTAAAAAGTAAATAATTTATTCGAAATCATTATTGTCGCTTTCAAAATTGAGAAATTAAAAGGAAATTGTACTTACAACGCTTCGAGTAGGAATGACATATTTTGGGGCCCGACAACCTACTGCAAATGCCTGCCATGAACCTGTAAGGGGACTTGACACGGAGAGCCTTCTGAGAATCCACCTGGCAATCTCCCAGTGCGCTGTGCGCGGCTCCGAGTAGGGAGTACGCTACTCCCTACTCTGGCGCTCCGCCTTCGATGAATAGCGAGAAGGGAGCGCGGGCGGCGAGGGCGGGGGTGGGGGTGGGAGCGGCGGCACCCGAGCGGAACCGGGCGCCCGGCGGCAGGCCCCACGTCCTGCTTGGCCGCCCCCCCTCCCCCACACCCCACCCTCGCCAACGTACTCGCCCTCGCCGTTGCCCCCACTCTCGCTCTCGTCCTTGCCGTCACTGTTGCTTGTCCACGCCCTCGCTGTCGGTCTCTCCCTTGCCCACGCCCTCACCCTCTCCCTTGCCCTCGCCCTCGCCGCCACCCACGCCCTTGCTCTTGCCCTAGCCCTCGCCGTCGCCTACGCCCTCGCTCTCTCCCCTGCCCTCGCCGTCGCCCTTGCCCTGCCCTCGCCGTCGCCCTTGCCCTGCCCTCGCCCTCCCTACGGCGCTCGCTCCTGCTCTCGCCGGAGACCTCGCCTTTTTCCCTCGTTCTCGTCGTTGCTCTCACCGTAGCTGACGTCCTAGCTGTTGTTTACTCCCCTAGCCAACGCTTCGTCTTGTCGCCCTAGCCCTCCCCTCTTGCTCTCGGCGATGCTCTTGCCTTGGCCCTCTCCTCATCCCCGCTGCAGCCCTCGCACTCGTTGCTCTTTCTCTCTCTCTCTCTGTCTCACTCACCCTCTCTCACTCACTCTCACTCACTCTCACTCACTCTCACTCTCTCTCTCTCTCTCTCTCTCTCTCTTTCGTGTGCGGCAAATTTTCACTTGCGTTTCCGTTTCTTCTTTTGCGTTTCCAATATTATAGAAAATTATAAATTAAAATATTAGGTAATTGGAACAGAGATACTCTTATATTAATGAGTGAAAAACTCTTTTCAAATTAAATGAATGATTCTTATTACTCATCCAGGATCAGATATCTTATTTCAGACATTAGTGAAACAAAATCCGTATTTACTTCGTATGTAAAGTAATGGTGTTTGCAACGTACTTTCTTTTTTTTTCAGGTACATTGTAGAATGTATCGAATGATCAAACGATTCTTGGTAAACTCAGCTGAAGATGTCTGAGACATGAAGTGGATGATGCTTTGTTTGATTAGGAATTTGATCGTCGATGACGTCACTATGTTTACATGTCTCGATGACCTGTTATTTAATTTGATTAGTCACATGAACATTCGAAGTCAATCACTAAAAGTTTCGTCAGAGTTTCAGAATCCTGCTTTCTTCAAATACTAATAATTTACATTGTTCTGCTTGTACTGTTTTGTACTTTGTACTTATTGGAGTAGAAAAAGAGTTATTCGAAAGTGAATCTAGAACTATACTCAATTTGTTTTATTTTTTATTTCAAACTTTGGTGGAAATTTTCTAGTGTTCTTTCCTAACTCAGATTTGGATGACACCTCATCGAAGACACAAAAGTAGTTTGACTGCTAGTCAAAGGGCATTCACAGTGACTCATTTGAACTGTTTATAAATAACAGTATATCAACAAACAAAAATAAAATTTAAAATTCTGTATAAATAAAAAAATGTTATGAAACAACTTTAAAAATAACAATAAAATTAATAAACAAATAACTTTTGAAATTCTGCATAAATAAAAAAAATAGTAAGTAAACATAAAATCGGTTGGTTACCATACCTACAACCACTCTAGAAAAACCCTGGTTGCGTCATTGTTTTAAAGTCGTGTAAAACTTTGTTCAACCAATTATTTTTTTCCCGTCTCCACCGGGGGCTGGAAGCTCGTAATCTACACCAAATAGGCTGGGCACTGTACGTACAGCCCCCCAGAAAGAAACCTGGTTGCGTCTCTAGTTAAGAAATAGTGTAAAACGTTATTCAACCAATTATTTGGCGCCGCGTCCATCGGGGCCCATCAGCACGCGCCTAATCTGTCCGCGCATCGCCCGAACCCTGGACTTCCCGCACACGAGGGGCGGCGTGCGCGCCGCCTCATTGGCAGAGCGTTGCCCTCGCCCTGCGTCCTTGCGTGCGCCGCCGCTCGGTTTACGGCGTCGCGGTTTGCCATTCCGCGGCCGCGCCGCGCCGCGGCCCCGGTCGCTGCATCCGGAGCAGGATTCTCCTCCAATGACATCTTCAGTCTTGGCGGCAGGACGTGCTGGACATACGCGAACGCCCCACAAGCGGCGCGCTCTGGCCGCGAGGCGAACGAACGCGTGCGGCTGGACAACGCACGGGGACGCTTCGTGGGAAAGGAGTTTGGCAGAAACGTTAGGAGACTTCTCGACTCAAATAACATCTTCGGGACAAGAATGGGTTTTAGCGGAGACAATTTAATATAAAGCTGGCGATGTTGGGAGAATTTGTGTCTACATTGTCGGATCAGTACTCGCCTGACCGCTGTGGTGTGCGGATCGTTCCCGCAGCTCCGTAGTGTCTTACCTTGCTCGCCCGCGACGGCGCCAAGATAAGGAAAAGTCTAGCGATAACAACCAGTGCGCACTAGCTCTAAGTGAACAGTTACAGTTGTGAAGCATAACGGTGTTTCATCCTATTCATATTCAAATCAACGTAACAAAAGATAACATATACTAAAACTCAGTTGATTACCGAAGTATTTTCGGGTAGGATCAGTAGCATGTAGTGCGATTGCATGCTACTGACACCCGGGAAGCTGTTTACTTCAAGAAATGTCATCCGAAGAATCAACAGGCAGCGACAGCAACGCCATGGATCATGATTCATCTGCTCCCGTCAACCTGACGCAGAATGTATGGCAAATATACACACCAGCTCGGTCAAAAAGGCCGAACCCTGACGTCCTCGACCCTGATGCTAATAGAAGGGTAAGGCAAAAGACAGCGTCTTGCGATAGTAATACTAGTGTATATACAGTTCCCACCAAGAATCAATTCAGTGCTCTTGATATAGAAGGTACAACAGAAAACAATGAGGAAACCTTTTCAAAAACCACTGTACCTCCAATATTCGTGCCAAATGTGAATAATGTTCCAGCTATGATAAAGTTTTTAAAGGAAGCCTTAAAAACAGAAGATTTCGAAATAAAATCTCTAGCAAACGACAAAATTAAAATAGCGCCGAAAACTCCTAATACCTACAGGGAAATAATAAAACATTTATCAGCCAACAGTCACGTATACTATACATACCAGTTGAAACAAGAACGTGCGTATAGAGTTGTCTTGCGACATATACATCATACGGTAGATGTAAAAGATATCAAGGCTGCGCTTCTGGAAAAAGACCACAAAGTTAGAAACATTATAAATGTTCGCCACAGACTAACTAAAACACCTCTGCCTCTATTTTTTGTAGACCTTGAGCCCAAACCTAACAACAAAGAAGTGTTCAAAATTAACCGACTGTTAAATTGTGTTGTTGCTTTCGAACCACCACGTCTGAAACGCGAGATAGTACAATGCAAAAACTGTCAGAGATATGAACATACCAGATCGTACTGTGCATACCCGTATAGGTGTGTTAAATGTGGAAAAGAACACGACCCAGATAAGTGTTTAAAAGAAAAGCAAAGTCAACCAACTTGTGCGCTGTGTGAAGGCAATCATCCCGCCAACTACAAAGGTTGCAAAGTATACCAAGAAATACTAAAAAGGAAAGGGTACAGCAACTCAAGTAAACACAGAATGTTTCAACAAGAGACGCATGTGCAGACACAAAACAGCAACATTGAAACTACTTATTCTCACGAAAACTCAAGAAGCAGACATGTAAATGCAGGAACATGGGCCGATGTTGCGCGATCAAAGCCTGTAGAAAGACATGAACACAACGACAATAGCCATTCCATTATGAATATTATACAGCACTCCTTTGAGAGATTTGAAAACATACTAATGCAGCAAAGTCAACAAATAAACTCTCTCATCAACCTCATAACGTCGCTTGTCTCCAAACTATCTAATGCCTAAATTCCTTCGCATTGCAGCTTGGAACGCCAACGGCTTGGCAAATCATCGCCAAGAAATCGAAATATTTCTCAACGAAAACAAAATAGACATGCTACTCATCTCTGAATCTCACTTCACAGAAAGAAGCTACTTTAAACTGAAGAACTACACTTTATACGATACTAAACACCCCAGTGGCAATGCTCATGGTGGCACAGCAATATTAATAAAAAGCACTATAAAACATCAAGAACAGGAAGCTGTACAGGAACAGGATATTCAAGCAACAACTGTACAAATTATGGACTGGAGTGGACCAATTACCATCAGTGCCATTTACTGCCCTCCAAGATTCAAAATAGACAAACAACGATTTGAAACCTATTTTAAGTCTCTAGGAAATAGGTACATGGTGGGAGGAGACTACAATGCCAAACACACGCAATGGGGATCCAGGCTCATCACCCCAAGAGGGAGAGAACTGCTGAAAGCAGTTACCTCACTTCAGCTAGAAACCATTTCTACAGGAGAACCTACCTACTGGCCTACTGACCTAACCAAAACCCCAGATGTAATTGATATATTCATAACAAAAGGAATCCCATCCACTAACTGTATCATAGAATCTTCCCACGAACTGTCCTCTGACCACACTCCAATAATTATCACAGTCGGCAACAAAATTATTCTACAATCCCCTCCCGCGTCACTAACGAACAGAAAGACAAACTGGAACTTGTATAGAAAACAGATATCTATGAAAACAAACATCCGATTCCCACTAAAATCAGCTGACCACATAGACGAAGCGACTGAGTATTTAATACAAAATATTCAAGAAGCAGCTTGGACCGCTACACCGCAACTTCACTACACCCAAGGCTGCGTGAAATATCCAAAAGTTCTTTTGAACAAAATAGCCGAGAAAAGAAGACTAAGAAGAATCTGGCATACTTCAAAATATCCTGAAGACCGTACCAACTACAACAGAGCAACTAGGCAACTAAAACGCCTCCTAAACGAATTCAACAACAACAGGTTTCAAGACTTCATAACCAACCTTACCCCAACAGAAGATACCAATTACTCCTTATTTAAAGCCACAGGGAAGCTAAAAAAACCGACCAAATCAAATCCCCCAATCAGGGACGAAAACAAGTGTTGGGCAAGAAACCCCACAGAAAAAGTGTCTACCTTTGCCAAATTCTTTGCTAATGTATTCCAGACTCATCCCATTATAAATACTAACCAAGAGCAACAAATCAGAGATTATCTTAACTCCCCAAACCAAATGACTCTTCCAATCCCGCACTTCACTCCCAGAGAAATTACCAAAACCATAAACGCCTTATCAAACAAAAAAGCTCCTGGCTATGACTTAATTACAACACCTCTTCTCAAAGAACTACCACGAAAAGGCAAGACTATAATTACTGCATTGTTCAACAGCATTATAAGAACAGGGCACTACCCGGAGCAATGGAAAGTAGCCCAAATTCAAGTTTTTCTCAAGCCTGGGAAACCTCCACATGAACCCTCATCCTACCGTCCCATCAGTATACTTCCCATTCTATCTAAAGTATTTGAGAAACTTCTTCTATCAAGATTACGTCCTCACATTGCAACCAATAACCTAGTCCCTGATCATCAATTTGGTTTTAGACAACAGCATTCTACCGTCGAACAAGTTAATAGAATCACCAACTACATTGAGAATTGCTTCCAAGAAAAGAAATACTGTTCAGCCGCCTTTCTAGACATTGCCCAAGCATTTGATAAAGTCTGGCACGATGGACTCTTATTTAAACTCAAGAATTTTCTACCGTATCCCTTCTTCAACATTATCAGATCTTTTCTATCCCACCGCACCTTCCAAATCAAATATCAAAATGAATTATCTGAATTCCATCCAATCAAGGCCGGAGTACCACAAGGTAGTGTACTCGGCCCTATCCTATACCAGCTCTATACTACTGATATACCAAAATCAGATAAAACAACCATAGCCACTTTTGCAGATGATACGGCCATATTAGCTTCGGATGACGACCCTAATGACGCATCAAGACATTTACAAGAACATCTCACAATGATTGAAGATTGGGCCAAAAAGTGGAAAATAAAAATCAACGAAAATAAATCAGTCCATATAACCTTTACCCTGAGAAAAAACAAATGTCCTATTGTCCACATCAACAACAATCCAATAGTACAGGTGGAAAGTGTAAAATACTTGGGAATACATCTAGACAAACGGCTAACGTGGAAGCATCACATCTTAGCCAAAAAAAAGCACCTTCAACTTCAAACAAGAAAACTATACTGGTTACTAGGATACCACTCAAAACTATCACTGGAAAATAAACTGTTGATTTATAAAGCTATCATAATTCCAATATGGACCTACGGCATCCAAATCTGGGGCACAGCAAGCAAGAGTAATCTCTCGATCATACAGAGATTTCAATCCAAGACCCTAAGAATGATCGCGGCAGCACCATGGTTCATCACAAATGCAGCACTGCACAAGGACTTAAAAATGCCCACTGTCTTGGAAAGAATAGAATTTATCAGCTCAAACTATCTCCAGCGCCTTGAAAACCATCCAAACCACTTAGCCCTCAACATCCTAGACAATAGTGCAGATATCCATCGACTAACCAGAACCTCACCCCTACAACTCCCATATAGATTTTCAACAAATAACTGAAACATTACCCTCAGCTAATAAACTATCCCACTTGCAGCCAACCCAAAATAATACTTGCTTTTTGTTATAGTATGAAGAAATAGATGAAGAGTACCGATGGGATACCTTCACTGGAAATCAATCATTGTCATAACAAGTCTACAACAACATATTTACTTATTATTTTGTAAAAAATAGATTGTAAATTTTTTGTAATAAAAAAAAAAAAAAAAAAAAAAAAAACATTGTCGGAAATATCCACATTACTTTAGTGAAATGTACATTAAGGTAATTATCGTGAATGCTTATTACACTTGTACATTATAATGCAACAGTCAAAACTATATGGTCATATCTACGAGTAGGAGGACGAATGATCGCATCGGACTGATCATTATGTATACATGAGATGATTGATTAGAGGCAAAGGATAGGATAACCTCTACATTAAATCTACCCTGATTTTAACGTATGTGTTAAATTTAACGTAAAAATCTTTACATTTTACGAAGCTACAGTTTCATGTACAATATATTAATCTACATTGAATTTAATGACATTTCTGACAGTACACATGTTGCGTCAGAATTGTGTCATAATTCAAAAAATCTAAGAGAACTAAGTGTTAGATTGACGTGTGAGTGTAAAATTCGTATTGCATTCCAATTATGTATTTTTATTAGATCGTAATAAGTACATAGTAAAATTTGATGTTATATGGGCAAGGAGTAACGAATTTTTCATTTGATATTTTGCAAACTTTTTAAATTCTCATTATTGTATTTTGCCCTAATGTATTTCTTTCAACACTTTATGCGGTTTGGAGCAAATTTGCGTTAATTTAATTTTTTAAATAAATATTTGAATTATCAACATCCTGGTGGACGGAAACACAATGATGCTACCTCCACAAATTAATCACTCCTGTCTCTCTTGGAAACGCAGTTCTACGTCTGCTGTTATTACCAATTTACAACTGCGCAGGCTGTCCGCGAAAGAGCCTCACGTTGTGGATGTACTGCATTACACGGGGCGCCGTGTTGCCCGCCTATTCTTTCTCCGCCCGTTGTCAGCGCAGCTGGCGCGCGCGCAGTCTCGAGGAGCGAGTGCTAATGCTTATTTAGTGCGTTCCCCGCGCGCGCGCGCAGAAGAGGCAGGCGGTGGAGTGAGGCCCTCGTGGGGCGATCACCCAACTCTCCGACGACGTCTACGTCGTTGCAGACTGCAACGCCATCGTCGAATTGGTTTCATTTTTTTTTTTGTACGGGGTAGCTCTGTTCGTAGCTAGCGGAGTCACTGTAGTTAGGCGAACTTGTGTTTCAGTGCTTTGCAATTGGGAGAGGATAGCCTTCAGACAGACATGTACACTGAGTGACATCTGTTTTTACGTCACAAAGCGTAATTGCTTTCTCTCCTGATGACTCCCCAGTCATTCATTTGACGTTCATGCTTTTCTTGTTTCATTTTTACAATCTCAATGCACATCTTAAAAGGGTTTCCACAAATATCTACAAATCTCCCATCTATACTTCTAATCTTCGATTTTTTATATCAATCTTTCTTTTTCGACTTTGATATATCATTGTTTCAATGCTGATCTACCTTTTCCTTCTTTTCCATATCTTTTTTTTCAGCCCATTACTCTTTCCTCTTAATTTACTTTTGTGTAGTCTTCTTTGACCTCCTAATTTGATTTCTCTTTTTCCCTCTCCCACGTGTGCCCTCTCCTCTTCGTCGGCCTTGTGACCTTTGCCCTTGTCGCCGCGCTCTCTCCGGCGGCGCGCCAGCCACCGCCTCTCCGCGCGGCCATCTCGCCTTGCGTCGCGAGCGCGCAGAGTGGCGTCGACGGCGGCGGCGGCTGCGCGCGCAGAGCTGCTGCGCAAGGACAAGGCACGGCGCGCGGAGGAGGCGGCATCGCCCCGCCTGGCAGCGGGCCAGCCTTTGGAAATCCCTGGCGGGCAGGTTCCAGCGCCTGGGCGTGTCGTGACTTACCGGCCGGGGAGACACCGCCGCCTCCGCGTGCGCAGCCACCGCCGCCCCGCGCTGCGCAGGCCGCTGCGCAGCGCAGCGCCGCCGGGAAAGCGGATGGTTTTTGCCCCGGCCGTCAGCCGCTCCCCGGATGTTGGCTGATCGCCCGGACTGCCTCTTCAGGTCGAAGACGTCCACCGACCCGACACGTTTGGGGTCTAATGAAGCTACCTGTTTACAGGTGTTTGTACGCGTTTTTTTGTCGATCAAGTTATGATAGCTAAGGAAATACGTTGTTTTAATAAAATGTTTTGAAATTTAACGTGTATCATCATTATAAGTCTGTTAAACACAAGTAATATTATAGTACAAGCGTATAATCGGTGGCGTTGCAGCGATAGTGTGAAGTTAGAAAGGGAGAGAATTACTTCTTTACTGGGTATGTAGTTTCTTTTTGACAGTAGTCTTCTTTTCAACGTGTGAAGGCTAATCACATATTTCTCGGAAATACACTTATGCGTGTAATTGATTGATGGATGTTTCCGAGCATGTCAACTGCTACGGTCATTAGTCCCATTAGTGTAATGAATGTTTTTTAACGTGGGAGGTACCGATGATTCCCTCCTCGCTGGAAGATACGACGTCAGCGTACACCTCGGCTTACGGGGATTCACTCGCCAGGTGTCTCTCCCTCCCGCCCTCCGCAGGGCAACGCACCAAGCGGGCAAGCAACGCAACGAGCTCTAACCTCCTGTCTGGTCTCCCAATATATGCGGTAGTGTAGTGCTTGTAAGTATAAGTGTGTGTGTGTGTGTGTGTGTGTGTGTGTGAGAGAGAGAGAGAAGAGGATAAGATAAGGAGCATGAAGGAAAGATCGCGCTCAGTCCTTGGCCGTTTTCTTAGGATGCTGGTCCGGCATTCGTCTGGTGTTGCTTGGAGAAACCACGTAAAACCACCTACGAGAGCATCCAACCGATATCATTCTCCCCTAGACAGCGGCCGAATTCCTCACAGCTGTGTAACTGGTATCGAAAATTCTCCACCGTCGCGACTAGAACTCGAGGACCTTCCGGTCAGGGTCGCTGCAGAGTCAGGGGTAAGGCTCAGCTATACTCATCCGGTAGTGTGCTTTTGTGAGTGTAGCTCAAGTTACGGAATATGAAGGAAAAGAAAAGAAATCACAGAACGAAAGAAACCAGAATGTAGCATTGTATATATTGACTTTAATAATCTTTTAATAGGAATATTCAAAAGGACATTTATTGCCCAATTTCTTTAATTCCTTGAACTCTACTTATCGTGGAATGTACTGGCTGAAGACTGCCTCGAAGAGACCAACAAAAATTCATTTCTCTAAATGTTGAAGAATAAACGTCTAGATGGGTACTATCCGTTCATAAGGATACTTTGTGAATAAATAAATTAGTCCTGTAATTTGTATATTTTTCGACGTATATGAATTCTGATCATGTATTTTATTCTACTGAGTAATTCGTTTCAGCCGCACCAATTGTTTTCCAAACAATCCAGGATATTATTGATCAAAAACTTCTAAGACATTTTGCTGACAACTGCCCCTGTAATGAACTGTAGTGGTTTGTTTTAGAGATATCTATTAATGTGGGAAAGTTTATGTCGTCTAGGTATGCTGTACGTGATACGTTGTATAATTTGCTACGCTTTCCGAGGAAGACAGTATTGATATGCTCAACGACTAAACGCCGACTTTTAAATTCTGGGAAGCGGAGTGAGCAAAACGACGGTGTGTATTGGCAACGTTGGCAGCGGAGTATCGCCCTTCGGAGACGCGACACGCAGTGGTGCGCGGCGGGAAGCCTAGCCTGGCCCAGGGAATGCAGAGCACATGCCCTAATTAAACATTCATTAAGTTTTTATAGGTAACGGTACACCTATGAGGGAAACGGATTATGATTATTTTGTGTGACATGTAGTGTCGCACCCGTTGGTGTGCCGAATGGTTGGTGGATCGGGTGAATCGAATCACACTAAATACTCGTGTTTCAGCAGTGCATTGTTGCGTCATATACACATCTGGAGGATAATTATTTTAATGACTAGCTGAAATATCCTGCGTAATTATATATTAACTACAATCATCTATTAGAAAAAAAAGGATGAATTCGTCGACCTCCGTCCAATCCTGCCTTGCCCTGCTGGCTGAAGCACCTCCCTAAATAAAGAAAATCTCCTCTAATATCGTGAAATCAGTTAATTATGACGTATTCTGTCAATTTCTAAAGTTAAATCATAATTTACATTTATGTTTTTAAAATACTTTAATAAACATGAGCTTCATTCACATCTCCATTGTGTAATTACCTACGTATCAATATTTGGAATCAGGTTTCGGGAGATGTTATACAGATGTTCACATCGCAGTTAAATCTGTTATTACGTCAGACGTTCACTTATCTCTCCCTCCTCGGCGGAAAAAACCCACCTTGGGCAAGAGCGGAAATTCGCGCAGATTTCGTTTGGACGTGGCGATGAGTTGTGTACTAAATCGCTGGGCCGGTGCACTCGATTGAAGCGGTGATGAGATGGCGGGGCTGGACCGGGCGGAGCTGGGCGAGGCCGACCTAGGCGGGGCGGAGCCGGATGGAGAGGGGACACAGTGAGGCTGGCCGAGCCGGGAGGGGAGGGGGGCGGGCGTGGTGTGGTGTCCGGACAAGGCAGAGCGTGGGTGTGGCATGACCGGACGGGGATGGGCGGTGCATGGCGGGGATGTGTGGGGCGTGGCGAGACGTGACGGAAGGGTGAGGATCAGGGGGCAGCGGAGCGGGGCAAGGCAGGGAGGGGCGTGACGTGGCGGGGTGGGCGGAGCCTGGTGAAGCGGGGAGAAGCAGAGCAGGGAGGGGCGGGGCCGGACGTAGTGGGGTGAGCATGGCGGGGCGGAGCGCGAATGGAGCGGACGAAGCGTAGCGGGGCGGGGAGGAGCCGAGCAGGGCCGGGCGTGGTGTGGGGTGCCCGCGAGGGGTAAAGCGTGGCGGGTATGTGGTGGAGCGGGGATGGTGCGTGGCGGAGCGGGGTGGACGGAGTTTGGTCGTGCGGGTCGCAGCGGGGCGGGGCGGAGCCGGGCGTGGTGTGGCGATCCCGGGCGGGGCGTGTGCGTGGGCAGCGTGCGCGGCCCGTGCGTGCGCCAGGTGGAGGGCGAGAGCGGATGCGCAGCGCCCGGAGCGACACGCAGGCGCACCTGGCCGCCCGCCACCGGACCTGTCCGCCTACGAGCGCGCACCTCCGGGCCGCTGCCGCTGCCGCTGCCTGCTACATTGAAACTAATGAGGCTCAAAAGGAAGGAGAAGAGGCCGCCCCCTGGCTCGCTGTCAAAGCCCAAAATGGTAGAGTTCCTTGAAAACGGGACGCGTACTTCAATCGGTACGGCGAGGCGCGAGAAAGGAGCCTTTAGAATACCCTGATTGACGGTACGTTGGAGTTGTTTTGGTACGAGAGTTGTATTTTGGGCGGTGCGTCCAGAGGATAGGGTACTTTCTGTGCGTGATGGACAAAAGTACTTTCTTTCGTCCGGTAAGTTTCTCCGGTAACTGCCAACCCAAGCAAAGTTCGGGTTCCATAGAGGCAAGAATGTTTTCTCCACTCCTGTTTCCCAGGTCTCTTTTATGTTCTCAATGACTCGAGAAGGTCTCTAGAACGGATGTTGTTACACAGGCTTTACATTCTACTGATGCGTGTTTGATTGGACCAAACCCCAATGGATGAGTAGATATCAGAGCATAAGTCTATGCATAGTTCTAAAGCGTCTCTTTGTATTTAGCGAATTCAGAACTATTTTTATTTTTATACGCAAACATTTTTTTTTTTTTTGTTGCCTTTATTAAGAGGCACCGAAACCTTCAAATTCAGTGTCTTGTGATTAAGCAACGGAATTTTTATATTAATAGAAGGTTAAAAGTGAAATTGTTACTACCCGGTATTCAAATTGCATGATATATTTCTAATGGCACAGATTACTGTACAGATGTACATATCACACATCATGTATGGCTTCATTGAAGTTTCTACTGTCATCTGCAGCCATTATCTCATTAGTTTTCTGTGTCAGATCCTCTGGAAATGTTGTGAGAGGCTTCTTCTATCTCAGACCATAGACACACCGCTAGTTAGATGTTGCGAAGATAGCATGCGGATGGACTGATGGGCACATGGCCCCTTCCTCTTTTGGTCCTAGAAGTGCCTCAATGCCTACACTCCTTCGTTTTTCTATAACACGAAGTGCATATCATATAGAAAAAATTGTAATAGTTATGTTTTTTATGTATTAGAAAATATGATGTACAATAATTGAAAATGAACTCTAACAGAAAAAAGAACTTCTACAAGCACTGCGTTGCAGGCATTTTCGCTTTTCCACGTCAGTATTTTTATTGCTTTTAAAAATATCATATTTTACTTATTGATAGTTCAATGTAATATTTTTCTGGTTGTGTCCTGCATCTCCTGTAGCCCACGGCGCTGTATAGAGAGAATTACTCTAAGAAGGGACTGGTGGGGAGACAAATGAATGTCATGCAGGATGATGACATTGCAAGAGATAGTGATGAAGCCATCTACAAATGAGCTAACTGTAAACGAATACACTGACAAAACCAGTGCGAAGAAGTAACTTGCAGTCATATTGCCAGCTGACAAAGCGGTCCCTTCTTATAGTAATCTCTCCATGCCTACTGTAACGCGCCTTCTCCTACGCCGCCATCGGAGAGGCGACGGCTTACGGGTCCCGAGAACGGGATCAGGGAATTTATCCGTGTCCTGTTTTCGGGGCGGCCTGCCGCGCACGGTTCTCGGCCACCGCTTTCTTCCGGCCCGCCGCCACCGCCGCCGCCGCTGCCTACTTGCGTGCGCTTCCGTAAGGGAAGGTCGCGGCACGGCCGCCTGGATTCCTCCGGCGCGTCCTTAGGCCTTGCTCACCACGACGCTCCCGACGCCATGAATTCATTCAGTGATTGTTAGTGATTCCGGGAACGTTAACTGATATCCTCATTAGTCCCGTAAGTGTAGTGCATGTTTTTGCTCAGGAGGTGGCGGAGATCTCGCCCCGCGGGATGGCCGTCAGCTAGCGGAATATCTCACTAACGGGGCACCGTCCCACCGGACATAAGCTTTAAGCTCGCGCCCGGTCTCCCGGAAGGTGTTTAATGTAGTGCGTGTTTGTGTAGGGTATGTGAAAGTAAGGGGTGAGGATAGGATAAGGCAAGATCGCGCCGAGTTCGTGGCCCGTTTGATAGGGTACTACTCCGGCAGTTGCCTGATATTGATCGGAGTAACCAACAGAAACCTACCGATCAGAGCAGCCGACCGCTAGAATTCTCCTCCAGACAGCGGCTGAATTCCACCTAGATATATGTATGTATATATGTATGTAGCTTATGTCTAAAATGCTGCCTCCGTCTGGAATTGAATCCTAGGACCTCCCGGTCAGAGGCACTGCAGTGACTTCACTTGATGCCCTGAGCCACCTCTCCCGGTCCGCTCGCGATGAAGACATTGAGGGCGCTCTGTCTCTACCTCCGAACGCCGGGCCCCGCCCTGCACTCCGAGACGGCAGCGGCGGCGGCGGAGGGTTTTTCCAGGCGCTTTGGGTACAAAAAGCTGAGAGTCGCTGCAGCCGCAACCGCCGCCGCCGCACAGTGTGAGATTTGACGAACCTAGCCGCTCAAAATACCCTTTTCCCAACTCAGCATTTAAGGGAAGGTGATGAAACTAATGCCTTCTTAGATAGTGAGAGCACATGGGTGCACAGTTTGTTTATCGCTGGCGGAAGAAATATAGCCTAAACAGAGCGGTCAAGTTACCCTTTCAGGCAGGACGTCGTGAGCCCGGTGCAGTTGCTTTGTGCAGAGTGTAGAAGAAGCACGCATTGACGCCTTTACTTTGCAGATATACTGATAAATCTGACTGAATCGGATTCAGTAAAGTTTGTACTTTAGTTTCATATTAATTTCGAGATATTTAAATTAAAAAATAATATTAAAATGACTCTCATAATGGAGTCTTAAAATTTCTGAATTTTTAATTTTTTAATTTCTTTATCTTGAGTTATAAAGTTATCCCCATGACTTCCCGCCGAAAACTCAACATGGATGTATTACCCAGACAATTCTTCATGATTTCCATCACATTCCAGCTGCTTCTAGCTGCTCTTTCAATCGTAATATATTATTTTCAGTGACGATGCCGCTCATTACGCGACGCGCGCTTTTCAAGGTGTGGCGCTTATATACTGTACAAACAGAACGAGAAGGTGTTAGAGCATGTAACTCTGCAACTAGGCTTAGAAGATTGTTCAGAAGACATCAGCAAATCACTTATAATTGCAATTTCTAAGTTGTGTTAAAAAATTAGTGAGCGATGGCAAACATCGGCAAGGTGTGAAGAGAAATTTTTGACACGGAACGAATTGTGGCTTTCAAAAGAAATCGAATTCGAAGAGAAATTTCGTTGTGTGGGTCCATCAAACAGTACTCTAAATTCATCTTCTATAACAAAAGTAGGACGGCCAAGAAAGTTATCTATTGATGCTACAAAGCGAAGACAGGTGAAGGCTATCGTCGATACAGCAACGTCCTCTGAATTAGTTGCAGCTACTCAAAAATGTCTTAGAGACTCTGGTACGAGAAATGCAGCAAAAATTGTCGCAGAGCTCTCCCTTGCTTCACCTCAACGTGCTACAAGATTGTTAAAAGCACGAGAAGAGGTTTCTAGGAAGCCTAGGCGTATGAATGAAGACCAGGCTCTTGCATTAATGCTCTTGAATATGACTGAACTCTACCCGCGCTATCATGTTGTGAAAGAGGCCAAAGTAAAACCTTATTCTCCAAAGGAAAGTGTAGACGTCACAGAGCAGTATGTAGAAATTAAATTGCAAGCGCTATTGGACCACACCGTTCCTAGATTGTGCGAAGTGAGGTGTGATGTTCTTGAAAGCACAGAGACAGGTAAAATACAATGGGTTCTAATTTCGAAGTGGGTGTATGATGGTACAAACTGCTACTACAAACTGCTAAAAACTGCTGCTACAAACAAATAAATCGTGATAGTGAATACCAGTCGGACGAAAACACTTTAGTGTATCATTAGTGCCATTACAGCTCTATTCAGATACGAGAAGAGGTAAAAATATTATATGGCAAAATACACGATCAACTCGATTTTGTAGGCCTAATAAATCAGTTACGCAAAAGAAAATCAAATGTTTCTCACGGAAATCTTCGAGACTGAATGCAAATACTGATCTGTTTCACACACTCTTAGTATCATCTGATCCTTTCATCAGTAGCATCAGAAAATAGCCAAAATAAAATCACAGGAAATTTCGGATGAAGAGAAACTTATTGTGTTTCGAAAATTTTCAAGAGTTGCGAAGTACATCAATATAGAACACAAATATTTTATCTTTATAATGTATAAATAGTCATTGATTCATGTTTTTCGTGTACAAACATTTGTGCGTGAATTTTTTAACTATGTCCCGATACAAGAGATTTCCATTTTTTTTCTGTGAATGAACTGGAATCGAACTTATAACCTGTTAACATGTGACCTTCACCGTCATCAGAGATGATCAAGTACCTTTAGGTAAGTAAGTGTGCAACGTTTCGTCAAAATTAAATGAGTAGATTGCGAGAAAATAATTTTGAGCGGCTAGCATCCTGAAATCACACACTGTGCGCCGCCGCGCGTGGGGGGATATTTCTGTGTCGGAAACACGATCCGCCCGCCCGTTTAGTCTGCGGAGAGCGGGACTGGGGCTGGGACTGGGGCCGGGGCGGGAGCGGGCGCAGGTGGTGGCAAACGTCGTGCACCCGACCCTGAATATCCACTCTCTGCCGAGGAAAGCTTAAAAAAAAAAACATCGGTCGTTCTGGAAGAATGAATTAACTGTATGCCCCCAGTGGATTCAAAAGATTAGATCGTTTTGGCCCTGAAGTGACCGGTACATTTTTGTTAACCTTTTTTTTCAACAGACACATGGAAACGAGAAAGCAACTATAATTATATGTGATATATTTTTATTTGTTGTTCGAATGAATTATGTATTTGAAAGAACAGTAGAGATTGCGTTTGCGATGAACTTTCGTCATATTTTGTTGGTTGTAAAAATATTCACATTATCATCCAACCTGTTTAATTTCCTTTCCATTTTATTACTCCTTGTGGTGATTAATTGAATGTTTGTCAGTAGTAAGTTGCTGAAAATGCGAGGGATTTAGGGGTTGATATGTGTAAACTAAAATTTGTCTTAAGTAGTCACTAGGAGAAAAATGACAGTTATTTTAGATGAAAGCTTTATGGGCATTAAGAGAATATGATAAGTGGACATCTGGCCTAATTTTTCCTTTTGTAATGAAGTTACTGTGCACTGCTTGGTAACACATTTTTAATGAAACTTAATCAATATACTGAAATCTGTTTTGCACGAACGTACTTCAACAACTCTTAATTATAACCTTTCAATTTCCGGATTTAAACTCTTTCATAGTTCATAATTTTATCCCGTCGCTGAACTTGAATGGCAACCAGACTAGAAGCTCTCGCCCTAAGGAAATTTGAGATCATTGAATAAAATAATTTTATTTATTACTGAAACAAATTATCCCTGCACAATATGCAACTCTTCATTCCACTGCTCTGCGTAATCTACGTTACATTACAAAAGTTTCCTCTGGTCTTCCGCTTTTTATAGCATTACGCATAAAAATCGCAAAATTGTCTGGAAGTTGTATTAGTCTAATACAGGTTAATCTTCGGAATATGCTTAGGCGCGGATCGTAGAGCTAGGTGACCGCTTAAAAGAGGCAAATTTATACTATCTTTTAGAAAATTCTATCGGTTCCACTAAAAATGTTTTTAATGGAGGAAACCGCTTCCCCAGCTTCAACTGTCACACAAATCTTATTGTAGTGACTTTTAGAATGGAATTCTCTTATTCACTTTTTTACATTGTACCAATTTACCAATTACAAAAGCCAATTACAATTACAAATTACCAATTACAATTTACCAATTACAAAAGAGCTTAGATTATTCATTTCTTTGTGAATAGATAAGATCAGACTCCAGTTAACTTTTGTTATTTGTTTCGTAGTTTCGTGGACCGAAAGTTTGTTTTAACGTCCATAGAAATCGTTAAGACGAACTTGTAGTAGTATTCTGAAAAAGTCTGGAGCTAGCTACTCATAGGGCAAAATTCACGAACGGGGCCAGAAGTAGTAATTACCAACCATTTGGAAAAGTGTAGCTTGTTTAGTAGAACAAATACCTATGCTTACTTCATTATTGTTAGGAAGGTTCAGTATGTTTATTCTTTCTGTAAAATATTAAACGAAGCCATCAGAATAGAGCACATAAAACTCGGCATTTTTTTTATGTCTTCAGCGGGAAGCAGAATTAGCATTTCTTTTAATGTAACTCGAATGAAAAATATTCTATTTTCTATGAGAAAGTGATTACAATGAAAATAAACACACAAAATAAATTAATTGGTTCAGTTTTTATTTCTCACACTGAAAATCATTTTCTTTGCACCATAAATATTTTATAGAAACGGAAGATTTTTCTGCTGCTTAGGTGAATGTTCGAAGCATATGTTTCGAACTCGGACAGTTTCAGATAGTTCAGTGATCAATTATTGCATCATGCTTTTATGGAATCGTCGCCTCACGCGTCTGTTGTCTCAACCAGAACTTGTGAAAATGTCACATTTTCATCTTAGAGGGTTGCCACAACAATTTGTACTCTAGTTGGGGGAGATAATCGATCCATGCACTTGTGAGCAAGGAATATTCCGAGCTTGATCCTGTAGTATGATTGCATAACGGGGAGACGCCCCGGTTTGCCACTGGATTGTCCACTGTGTTGATCAACAGAAAGCGCAGTAGCACTCTCATACAGTACACATCTTAGTGACGCGTGATTCGCTGGAAGTCGCAGTTGGCGGCGCGAGAACAAGATGCTCGTTCCCCTTCGAAGCAATATAACCGCTGCCGGACGTCAATGTTGTGGAGTGCGGCGGCTGAGGCCACGCCACGGCATGGCGGCGGCGGCGGCGGCGGGGCAGCGTCGGAGGCGGAGGTGATGGCGGCGGCGGCGGCGGTGGCGGGGGTGTGGGCGGAGGCGGCGGCGGAGGCGGAGTGCAGCGCTGCACCGGATCTCGGGCGTCGGCGGCTCATAAATTGCCCGCGCCCCTTCCCTCCCCTCCTTTCCCTTCCCTTCCCTTCCCGCCGCGCCGCCCCCCGCCCCTCCCACGCTCCGCTCCACTCCACTCTGCTCGCCGGCTCTCGATGCTTCCCGTCGGATGCGCGGCGCGCGGGGTGAACGGCCCGCGACGGGCAGCGCGGCGGCGGCGGCGGCGGACACCCGCCACACCGCGGCGCATGGCCACTGCACCAGCCCCTGCCACGCCACGCCACGCCACGCCACGCCACGCTGCGGCGTCCGCCGTCATCGCCGTTCTTGCTCCTGCACGTACCGGCCCTTTAAGCGCACTCGCGGCTCGGCGGATCAACAGGTGGCCGAGACGGCGCGCAGCAGTTAATGCTGTCACCATTGCCACCTCGGCGTTGCCGTTGTCATGACGCTCGTGGGCGGTCGCCATCTTTTTTGCATGTCTGGTAACCTTGCTTTCGTAATCATCTTTCATTGTTTCTTCAATTGCGGAAGAACGTGAACAACTGTACGAGCTTGAAATAATGACTCCATTTCCAACTACCGAATATTTTTAGGTCTAAACACATTCTTAGGGGGGGATGAATGTGCATTGATTTTTACGTACTTTTCCATTTTCTCAGTTTTTGTGCTCCAGGTTCCTCCACCTTTTAAGCATTGTACTTTCACTCCTTTACAAAACATTCTCAGTCTAATTTTTCTACAAAATGACAAACTGACAAGTAGCTACAAATATAATAATAAAAAGTACATATCGCACCTCCAATAGAAAAGTGGCACAAGTGCGAAATGGTCATTTTTCAGCTAAAAGCTGGTAAGAGGTTACCAAGAGGTACTGCTACTATTCTGAAGTTGATTTTGAATTAGATCAATTACTGTACGCTAGAAGGTGAATATTTGGTACAATCTATAACGAGTATTACAGAACTACGAAACTTGAAATTGGAATTCCTGAGAAATCACAAATTCGCACTTGTGTCACTTTTCTATTGGAGGTGCGATATACCTTCAGAATCGTTGAGTCGCTGAGAGCTAAGTCCTTTTTTGAAGATGTAGTTCTGCATTCACTCTATTGCTGCGATTGTACATCTGTTATCTTATCTACTGTGTTTATTGCCTTGTGTAATACAGAATTGTTAATACTAATGAAATCACGAAATTGTATAATACCAATATGCTCAATAAATACTAAATTGTACTGCCCTATTTTGACTTTTTTTCTTAAAATCCTTATAATTCTCCCTTCGGCGTGCACTAAAATAAGGTCGTAATGTGTTCGTGGGCAGGTCTGGCTGTAAGAGAACACCAGAGTTTCCTTAAGGGCGCATGGCGACGGTTACGACTATTAAACGTTGAAAGACGAACCTCTTACTAAGTGTTCCAAACGGTTCTAATAATAACAGTTCTTAAAGTATAAAAGAGAATCACTAAACCAAGATACGAGTAGAAGAGACGATACGAGTTGAAGAGAAAAACTT
This sequence comes from Gryllus longicercus, assembly GCA_038098605.1. Taxonomy (NCBI): domain Eukaryota; kingdom Metazoa; phylum Arthropoda; class Insecta; order Orthoptera; family Gryllidae; genus Gryllus; species Gryllus longicercus. The sequence continues at coordinate 2,164,802 of JAZDUA010000166.1, forward strand.
ATTTATTGATGACCCCTCCCTCCTCACTGGCAACGGTTAAAAACGACTCTTTGTGGAACTTCCGGAGAGATTAATGTTGCTATGGGTCGACGCTATTTGATCAAATAGCAGTGAATAAGTACACCGTTTTACAGTCTTAACAATGTCAACTACAGTCTTTAACAACTTCCTGTCGTCATCAGCAGCATTCTATAATCATTTAATTCAAGCAGTGTTTCTCACGATGGAATTACAACATCTTTAGACTAGCATTTCTATAGATGCATGTCGGTATGATTTTAGGATTATTCCTAAATTGATATTAGGAAAAGGCGTAGGATGTCGCAAATTGCTTTTTATGGTTTACTCAATAGGCTCTCAATTGTAATTCAACATTCTGGAACCTTGCAAACACTGTAAATCATCGTATTTTGTTGGTCAGTGTAGTTGAAAAGTTATTTGTACGGCACTGTTAGAAATGAATGATACAATTGGAGGAGTCAAGAAATGTTTGAGCGCCTCTGAAAAGTATTAGGGTCAAATCGTTTGACACGTATGTTACAATCTACTTCTAAATGCGCATTTTAGTGTGGAAACAATAGCACATAGAACGTAATCCATTGTGTTCATCGAATGGTCTATTCACCGGTTAAATATTCAGCACTTGTCAGCCACGCAGCTGCAGAGCAAGATGAAACAAGGGTGATACGAGCAGCCACGCAACCCGAACCGCCAGCATCAATGTACACAATGGAGATCAAGGGTCGACGGGCCGCCACACCATGTGGTCGATATTCGTCTATTAACACGATATCCTTGGTGTTAATTCCGTCTGCCTGTCATGCTCGGGCGGCGAGCGGCGACCTTGAACTTATCTGACCGACTTGCGTGGTGTCCCGCCGACCCATTTCCCCGCGCCGCCCAGTGCCCTCGGAGGGACGCCGCGACGCGACGCCCGGAGGGAAGACGAGCGTTCGCCCGCGGCCCCGAGCGGCGTCAAACCCGCGACCGCCACGGGCCCCAGACGCTAGGGGCGGCGGCGGCGGCGCGAGCGAGACGGAGCGACCGTCTGGAGGCCTCAGGTCGGCAGCCAATCGGCGCGCGGCAGGCCAGCAGGTTTATTGGTGACGTGTGGATGTGGTGGGACCTTTACCCGCCTCAACCTTGTGGCGGGCGGGCGGGCGGCCACGACGAGCTGTGTGCTCTCGGCTGCAGCTGGCAGCGAGCAGACGGCCCGCCCGGCACACCGGGCGAGTAGGGACGGCCGGGCCGCTCCGCTCCTCCCCGCCCCGCTCCGCCCAGCGCGGCGCTGACGCCGCACGGCGACGCGCGCGCGCTCTGGGACCCGCCGCCGGTAGGTGCGCGCCGCCGCCGTCGCCGCCGCCCCCCGCCGCCGCCCGGGGCTGTCACTCGTCCCCAGCGGCCGCTGCCCGCAACGTCGCCGCGCAGCCGCTTTCCCGCCACGTGTGCGTCGACCGCGGCCGCAGCTCGGCGCGGCGCTGCTCGTCGCCCGCGGCCCCCGGTGCGTGTGTGCTGCGGCGTCCTGCGTCTGCCGGTGCGTGTGCGAGTGCCGTCTGTCGCGTGTGTCGTGCCGAGCCCACGCTGCGCAGGTGCGCGTGGCGGCGCCGCGCGGCGCAATTCGGACGTCCCGCGCGCTGCGCAGCGCCGCGTGGCCGACGGCGGCGGCTGCGTCGCGCGCCGCTCGCCCGCTGTTTTGCCGCGCTGGAACGCCGCGCGCGCTCGTGTTTTGGTGCTTGGGTGTCGCAATACAAGAAGTGGTGTGTGATGCTTCGACGAAACGTTATTCTTGGAATCGTTTCTGTTGTCCAAGTGGTTCGAAATGAAGTTTCGTGCAATTATTGTTCAAATTTGCGAGATTTAAATTTGGAAATACGGTAGTTATTAAATTAAAAGCTAAATACTTTAGATTTAGCCCTTTTCAGTGTATATTTCCCTGCTATACTCGATCATTACTGTTTTTGTTAACAATGTAGTGAATTTCTTCTAGTCTTCCGTGCCGATTCGAAGTTCTTTAAGATTTTTAAATTATCCCGCCACATGTGAATTCCGTGTAAATTATCCGCCACATGTGTAATATGTGTTTGCAACATCCAAACAGCATTACGCTACAAAATTGCTTTTCATTCAATTAGTATTAAGCTGCATTTATATTTCCGTGATTATATTTTGATAATTCACAGATACTTTTCATGCGAAGGTATTAATTTTAAAATGTCATAAATGGCAACCATAATGATCGTTCATGAAGCGGTGGTGCGATATTTCCTCCTATCCTTCCAAACTCTGCATCCTCACACATAGAGCGTGTGCGTTTAGCGAGTGAAGCTAAGAAATCATCAAATTGCTTCTTACATTTGTCATGATTCCTTTTCCTTTTTATCAAGTAATACTTCTTAAGAGGTTTAGGATTGTTACTATGATATTTGTGTGTGGTTCACCGTAATAGTGCCGTTTTGGGTTGTCAATAAAAGTGTATTTATCAAATGGATTCTGTTTGTAACCATTCGTTTTATTTCTTGGAAAATTACTTTCATTATAAGTAGTTATGCAACGTATCATTATTATCAACGTATCGACGCAACGTTAAGGCGTCATCATTCCTCATATTAATTTTCTGTCAGTCATTACTTAACTTAAGAATCTGATTATTTCGTTTCCTGTTAAGTTTATCTTTTGCATTCAAATAAAATAGCTTAGAGAAAACATTCGTTAGCTTTGATCATGTGGGTAGTTACCAAAAATATAAAATTCCTTGCACTTATTGAATATCTTGAGATTTTTTGTCTTATCAAGTGTAATTGTTTACTAACGATGTGATTCGCATTCTTTACTTCTTCAGAAATAAATAGTTTTGACGTACGAGTTTTTTTTCAATAATGAAAGGAAAGATAACATACACGCGCTATGATAATATATTTTTGAATGGGGATAACAAATTCCACTTGCGATATAATAGTCATTATGTTTCATCATAATTCGTCTCACGTTCGAATAATATCCGATTTCTTTGGGAAAATGCAGACGTGTGCTTTATAATCGATCTTATAGGCTTTTGATGAACATGCACTGAAAATTTGCAATAAGAGATATTCAGATTTAATTATTTAGTCTAAGAAACAGAGTTGTGGATTTTGGGTATAATTGTGGAATTAAAATTGTTCTACCTTTTGGAAAGTAAATTTTGAAACGCTGTATTGTAAAATGTGGAAATGAATTACGGTTCAGCTTCGTCGTTACAATCATAATGAAGCATTGTGATGAAATGCACGTATCTATTATTTTATTAACAGATATTCTTGTAATTAATACTCGACTGCTCGTGTTCGACATCTTCTAAAGAAGTTTGTGTTCATACTGATTAAGCGAGAAAACATTTGTCACGTCTCGGAGCGCATTTCCACGAACACTCTTCCCAAGTGCAACTTGGCGAGTCTCGCCTCATACATAAGTTGTTCAGAACGATCGCAGTTTCCGATAGTGTCCCCAGCCTCCGGCGCCGCCGTATCCCGCGTCCCTCGCGGCCTAGTTCAACGGCCCCCTTAACGCCGTGGGCCGGGGGGTGGGGGGCGTGGACATTATTGGAATCGCAGGTCTCGCCGAGCCCCCTCCGCCGCGTGGGAGGCGCCACGAGCAGGCCACGCGGCCCCTGACCAATCGATTTCCTCCGCGGCTCCTCCGCCACCTTATCTGCCCCCCCCCCCTCGTGAGGCCTCTCTCTCTCCCTCCCCCTCCCTCCTCCTCCCGTCGCACCGCACCCCACCCCCCGGCGCGCGTCGCACTATCGCCGCGTGGCCGCCTCGGGCAGTCGCGTGGACGCGGTTGTTGTCCCCGCAGCGTCGCCGCAGTCGCCGCCGCGAGACCCAGCGGATGCGTCGGCCGGCCTCGCCATGGCGTCCCGCTACGGAACCACCACGCGCCTGACGGCGTCGGCGCTGACGGCGCACGACCAAGCGACGACGGAGACCAACGGGAGGGGCGGCGGCGGGGCGGCGCCGCCCGCGGCGCGCGCGGCGTCGAGCGACGGCTGGCGCAGCCCGCGCGCCACCAACGGCGGCGGCGGCGGCGCCGCGGCGCCCCGCGACCGCCCCTCGCGCAGCGGCAGCGCCTCCAGCGCCGAGTCCGCCGCCAGCGACCTCGTCAAGCCCAAGTACGAGCGGCAGCTGCTCTCGGAGTACGGCCGCATCAAGCAGAGGAACCCCAGCCACGCGGGCCCCGCGCCCGCCGACGCCGCCAACAGGCTGTCCTCGGGCTCCACCTCCTCCTCCGCGTCCTTCAAGAGCTTCAAAGACACGCCCAGCAACAGCAACCGGGACAGCTCGCTGTTCAACAGCTACCGAGATAGTTCGGTGTCTTCCATGCCGTACAACAGCAACAGGGACAGTTTGGTGTCGTCGTCGTCCTACAACACCAATCGAGACAGCACCCTTTCTTCTTCATCCTACGCCAGCAATCGAGACTCGTTCAACGCGCCACTGAAAAGTAACGGAGACGTCAAGAGTTCTCGCCCGTACAACTACACCGACAACGGTGTTGATTCGACATCTTACAAAGGCAACCGAGACAACAGCGTCTCGTCTTCTTCTTCATACAGCAACCGAGACAAGGCAGGATTTTCCGCGCCCTACAAGGGCAACCGCGACCATTCGGTGTCTTCTACGTCGTCGTACAGCAACGGGGTGTCTTCTTCGTCGCACGGCAAGGCGCGGGAGCCGTCTTCGGTGAGCTCGTCGTCCACCGTGCGCGAGCCGCTGTACTCGTCGTCGGCCTTCGACAGCCAGACGGCGGCCACCACGCGCGAGGCGCTGCTGTCGAGCCGCAGCCGCGACGGCAGCGACCCCAGAGGGTCCACGTCGTCGTTGACGGCGTCCGCCGCCACCTTGCCCCGCGCCGCCGCCGCCGCCGCCGCCGGGAAGCCGACGCGGGACGTGAAACCCAGCGCGGGCTTCGAGTTCGACGACGGCTTCGTCATCAAACCGCCGCACATGAGCGCGCGCGCGTCGCGGGACTACGACGACGAGGTGTTCTCGGCGGAGCCGGCCACGGTGACGGCGCCGCACGTCGCCGTCCACCCCGGCGGCGCCAGCGTCTCCACCGCCGGCAGCAGCAGCAGCGGCGTGTCCGCCGCGCCGCGTCCCGGTGCCAGGGCCTGGTCCACCTACAAGCCGCCCGCGTCGCCCAGCGCCCGCGCCATGGCGCGCGCCGCCGCCGCCCCCGAGCCCGACCACGCGCCCGCCCACGCGCCCGCCCCCAGGCCCTTCGGCGCCACGCCCACGCGCATCCAGTGGAACTACAGGGAAGGGGTAAGTGATGCACCTCCACGGTGCAATCGATTGCCTACCTTCCAGCGAGCTGGCGGTCGACTACCTGTCGTTTCAGCAGAACATGATTTGAAATAATTAAATGCGTCGTCATTGCCAACAATATTATTTATTAAAAAAAAGCAGCTTTCAATGGCTTAGCCATCATCATCAGTTTTCTGCTGTAAGGAAGCCACAAAAACGACTACCTAATAAATAATATTGTTGGCAATGACGACGCATTTAATTATTTCATTAGAAATGCCAACGATAACTCATCACAACACCTATAGAAAATGATTTGCCAAGGTTTTAGAAATTGCTGAAATTTAAATAACACCCACAAATAGATTAAAACGATAAATAAATGTAGAACTAGTGATTGTAAGCAACTCATTTCTAACGTCGATTGTGGGTTTTCATTGAATTAATTTCGGAAACTGGATGTGAATTCTGTGTGACGTTCCCCTACTATCTCATTTTTGTAGATCATTAATTTTACCTTCTGAATTAATTTCTTAAATATATAATATTCGTAAATGTGACACGGTTGTCAGAGAAGATTCTTTTAAATTTAAGTTTTGAAAACTTTTTATTTTCATTTTTCAACTGGATGTCTATCTTTGAATGCGACAATTTTGTCGCCATTTCCTTTCGTGTGTCTTGAAGATGTTTTTTAAAATTAAAAGTTGTTCCCGTGAAGTTAGAGTCCCTCCAGGTCTTCTCTTAAAACGCCATGTTTTATACACATACATGTCTCAAGTATATATTTTTTAAATCGAATAAATACTGCATTTATTTGGTTCTTAAATAGAGTAAATCGACCAAAAAATTAGCGCTTTTTCAATGTGAAGATGATTTATTTAATGAAGTATTTTTTGTATCGCATGACATAACTTTTATAAATTATCTACTGGTTTCTAATCTTCGATACCCTGGACATTTCTGTTGAAAATGTGAACTTTCATTACTGAAATTCGCATAATTATTTTTTATTGAAATGTAACGTTTGCGATAAATATATTATGAGAATTTACTACATGCATTCGTATTCTCTTATTAACTTTTTATATGAAACCACACAATTTTTCCTACAGTGGTACAGTGAGAGTGCACATTAGAAAATCAAAATCAATTTGTGCCTGTGGGTTTTGTGATTTGTGCATGCACTAAAATGCAAATATTAATAATTGGGTAATTGTATACAATAGTGACTCAACGGAGTTTGTAAGTGCCATCATTTTCGTCTAAGCAATGATAGGCACGAATCTTCTCGCTATATCTGCTTCCCTAATGTTCTGGTAAATGATTCACAAGGTCACATTGATAAGTTAATTGCGATTTGTAGTGGTAATTTATAGCAAAAACTGAGAACATTTTTATTTTCTGACATATATTGGTGAAGATAATGGTTATTCAACTATTTTGATGGAACGAATCATGAAAAAGAAAGGAAAGAAATTAAAACAGTACTGAAGTTTGTTTGAAGTTACCTGTCTTCAAACTGATGTATCTCCACGTGTTATCCACAATTTGTTTGAATATGCCTTTTTCTACTATAATGCCGGAAAAATACAAGTACGAGTAATTCGTAGGTTCAAAATACTATAAATGAAGGGTGGCCAGCTAGCAGAGCATTGTTGAGTTTGGAAAGTGCTGCACTTAAGTTTTTGAGTTTAAACACATTCATTTTTAAACAAGTATTATTTATAACAATTGTGCTCCAACAGCATATATTGTCTCACATTTCTTGCTACATTTGCAAGTATCGAAAATTCGCAAGTATCGAGTTCCAAGAAAATTAGATTTTCGTCAATTTTTCAAAAGACTTTTGCTCAATCTGACTAAAAAATTAAAGAATACATGTGGAACCCTTTTTAAGAAAAAATGTAAATTTCCTTTACTTCGTGCAATAATATTCCTAATTCTACTCTATATTTTAAAAAAATCACATGAACTAAAATTACATGACATAAAGAACTAATTTTTTAGAACAAATTTCATTAAGGGATAAATCATCAATATTGTAGGTTTGCAATTTTCGAAAATACAGAATTCCAAAAAATTGAAACAAGCTCCATGTTTAAAAGTGCACTTTACTGTATTAAAAAAGGAGAGAAAAAATTGAAAGTAATTATTTGAAAAAAGCTTATAATTCATGCAAAAATAACGTGAAAACTACTCATATTTTAAAAGAATATTTATGAATTATTTATTCAGATGTCTTTGAAGATCAGATTTTACTAACGAAAAAAATCTCTATCATCAATATTGTTGTGGGGAGAAAACATTTGAACTTATGCAGTTTTCGAAAATTTAGCGAGTTCAACGAACCCGAGATGTGTCCAATTTTTAAGCGACGTTCGTTAGTACGGAATAAAGAAAACGTAAACATGAATGACAATAACTATTTATTCACAAATATAAAAATTCATTTACGCATGCAAGATTGTAAAATATTTGAAATACAGAGAGTTTTAGTTATATTAATTTACTCGACTGTCGATTTAGGTGCTAACTACTTGAAATGTTGCGTATGGTTAGGTGAGGAAGTACACAAGAATGCATGCTGCCCGAGAGCCGTGCTGTGGCCATTATAACTATAATGCAATCCCCACTGATTGTAGGGATTGATGATGACTGGAGCGGAAATGTTTTCAGATATTTGTGAATTTAAGAGGAATACGTTCTGTATATTTTGGTAAATATTGATCATAAATATACCCTTCTTGAAATGCAATTATTAAATAATTTTTCTAAATATTTCCATTTCATTGGTCATACTTAACATTTTGGTATAATTCATAATTCCCCTACTGCATAGCACATCTATTTGAAGACAGTGCTATTTTTCTGGCTTGTAACATTCCCCATTTGGGATCATGGTTTGAATCGCAGTCATTTTATCTTCAGGTGGGAAAGACTGCTTGGATCAAGGTTTTATCTTTTCTGCTGCCACTCATACATGTAACGCCGTCATCAATAGCCTCTTTGACAGTCTTTCATCGTTACTAGGAGTCTAAAATGAAAAAAAAAGGTCCGCAGATTATGCCCAACAGTTTGACACCGTTGTCATCCAGCAAATTACTGTAAGATGTTGACTCCATGCAGCGAAGTCATATAGCAGGTTAATTATAATGCCACAAGGAAGAAATTAAGATCCTCCTTCTTTGTCAAGTGTCAACTGATAAATCACGTAGAATCTCTGAGAATTTATGATAACTCCTAACAGTAATACACCATAAACTGAATTACTCGGATGCGAGGAATTACTTTGTGGAGACTGGAAAAACTGAACACTGGCCTTAATTGCTGACTCGGTTTACTTAGTGTTACGGCACTAAGGAAGTTCTTGCCTCATAAAATTTTTCCAGAACTTTATTGAGATAAAAAAGAGTGACAGGGTCAAGAGATGATTGTTACTAAGACTCTTCTTCAGTTTTTATGAAAGTTAATTGTCGTATCTATCGGGTGCACTAAGATAGTTTTCACGTTTTACAACTGATTTCCCAGTGCTTTCGCCAAACTCGGTTTTAGACATGCCTTTAGTCATTTTTATGTTCGCATCACTCGTCGCATGGGGCAGTAAAAATTACTTCAAAAAGTGAACTTTTGCTACAAATAATTTTTAATTTTGTATTTCTTAAGAAAAAAATCTTATTATTGATTTTTTTTTTTGAACCGAGAAATTGATTAACACGATATAATTCACACTTAGGAAAGTAAGGTAACATTTCTTAGAGATGTGTGAATGGCAAAGTGTTTTTTTTTTTAATTCAATGGTATTATTTTGGTATTTTAATTTTTGTGTTCATTCCAACGATTCGCAATTCGCGCCTGAGAGACGTAACGTCAAGTCGTGGAATATCGTTTTGATTTTCAAGAAAGAAAAAGGAAGGTCTCCTGTAGAGAGCATTCCCCTCACTTTTCCCACAACGTGTCTCATCGTCACAGTCACAGCGTTTACTCCAGTTGTGAGGAGTGCGCGTGCGTTGTCCTAATGGCTACCTACTCACCGGTGGCCTTTGCGGGCCTCAGGAATGCCAACCCTCGTACGATTACACCACGCGCCTTCGTTTCCTAACTGCCCGCGCGCTCGTCGTGACACGGGGGCGCTGCCCCAGTTTCGTCGCGCCGGCCGGCCGGCCGGTCTGCTCCAGGGCCACCACGGAGGCGGGGGCGGAGGCGCCGGCTTATCTCAGCGCCGGTATCTCGGTCAAACAGGGGTCCCGAGCAGCGCCCCGGCGACATACACGGCCTATCGCCCGCCGCAAACACGGCGCCTTGCCCGCCCGCTGCCGCCCCCGCCCTCACGTCAACCCCCGCGCCCGCCCCCGCGCCCGCTCCTCGCCCGCCACCCCGCCCCCGCGCCCGCCCCCGCCCCCGCGCCCGCCCCCGCGCCAGCCCCTGCGCCCGCCCCGCGCCCGCCTCCGCGCCCGCCCCCGCGCCCGCCCCCGCGCCCGCCCCCGCCCCCGCGCCCGCCCCCGCGCCCGCCCCGGCGCCTGCCTTGCCTCTTCCGCACTCACCGTCCTCCTGACCCCTTGCCTCGCTGTGGCGATGCTCTGGCCTTTGCAACCGCCCCGCCCCGCCCACGCTGCTTTCCTATCCCCTCCCGCCGGACCAGCACCCACAGCCTTCCTTGTGAGGCTTGTTGAACTTGCATCTGCCCCAGAGCAAGGGTTGTCAGCTACTTGGGCGTTCCTTGAAATCCAATCAGCTTAAATATCTCATTTCGCAATACCATGTTAATTATAAAATTTATAATAATAATTTTAATTTATTTGAACTGGTCGAAAAAAATAATAACGTAATATAACAGGCCCGCGCACTGGATTTATTTTCTCAGCGGATAATTTATAATTATTTGTATTTACAAGTCCGTTAATAAATTGAAATAAAAAAAATCAATTCCTTTTTTAATATTGTCTAATTATCAAAGTGTACATTTCTAGTCGTGTGTGGAGTAGGATAAACCACTTATTCTGACTCTCATGGCATATTTTCATAAAATTAATTTCGGTATCCTCGTTATTATGAATAACCTTTTCTAATTCGCATCAAAATGATATTTTTTCTCGTATTTCTTCTTGTCACGTTGGAACGTGCCTGATGACGTCATGCAATCCCCGCCCCATACCACAGCCTTGACCCTTCCCCTCCCCTCGTCTGTGCCGTGTGTCGCCTTCTGTGTAACGTCGTTGTCCCTTGTCTCCTGGCTGCCATTGTGTTCCCCCCCGTGCCCGAGGCGGGCGTCGCTCCACCTGCGTGACCTGCAGCCCCTCCCCCCCCCCTTCCCACTCCCTTCGGGAGGTTCCTGCATCGGACCTTCATCGCCCCTTTCTACTCAGCTCTTCTTTTTATGTGTGTTCCAGTTCCACAATTCAATCTTTTACCTTTACTTCGACCCCCCCCCGCCCCCCCTGACATCCTCGCTCCTCTTAGAATTTCTGACGTCCTATCATACTCTCCCACTTCAATACCATTGATGCCTTGCTACGCCCTACCGTCTGCTGTCACCTAGGGTCCATTTCTCTGATCGATTTGAAATATTGAAGTCAAAGAGCCTTTGCCCGTCGTATGTTTAATGTTTTTTTTATCGTCCAGCCCCATTCTTTCGTACGTTTCTTTCATTTATCTTGTTTCAAGTTTTCTTTGCTTATTTTTAACAGGCATCTTCACAACATTTTCTTCTCTTCTCTTTCGGTTTCTTACTTAATTTGACGTTTCGTTATCGTGCATTTCTTTGGTGTGTCTTGAGGCTTTTCATTTTGTAATTCGTCGACCGGTATAATCTCGTATGATTGTATTTATTCATGATGAACTTTGATATTCAACAAGAAAAAAAAACTCAAACGGCATTTACACATGCCAGAAAATGAAATTATATGTATTCTGTTCGAATGTGGAGATCATGATTTTAACGGCGACCAAACATACTTGGGTAATACGCTTGCCTCTAAGCCGTTACATCCTTCTTGCCACGCTCCTCTCCCATCCATCCGAGTGGGCCCTGCACGCCGACGTCTTCTTGGGCGCCTCGTCGTCTCGCGCCCTCCCCGCCCCCCGCCCCCGCCCCTAGCCTCCGGCACCCTCGTGTCGCCCCTCGCGCGCCCACGCCGCTGCGCCCTCCCTGCGGGCGAATAACTACACCGTATATCACTTTGCGAAAAAGGTGGGCCCTGTGCAGTTATTGCTCTCTTCCCCCCTCCGCTCACATCCTCGTCAAGTTTACCTTGCGCGCGTTATTCCCAGGGATGCGCCCCAGGACACGCAGCCCGCACAGCAACCTTATTCATAAAATGAAGGACAACTGACTTCACTATTATTTTCATTATTATTATTATTATTATTATTATTATTATTATTATTTTCATTATTATTATTATTATCGACGTATAATTGTCATTAATATTCTAAACTAAAATATTTTCTTGTTTGCAATGTCTTTTCGCATTAGAGATTTGTCCTCGATCTCAGCAACATTAAAAAAACAATCTTTTTTAAGCAAATCATTATCTTAATTAATGAAAATGTATGAACTGAACTACGTTTATTTTGTCGTAGCTTCTACAATTTTTTCAGATCGGTGAAACGGACTTTTAATTACCCGTGCCTGCAAGCACTTGAAACTTCTGAATTTATCATTAAAATGAGTAGTTTTGTCTATTAACCTATTTCTTTACTTCAACGTGTAATCGCCGTGGTTTTTACGTCTCTGAAAGCGGTGTCTCTTAACTCCTGAATAAAATCAATGTACTAATAAGGTGGATCATAGTTCAGTCACTTATTGGTTGAATGTAATCATAAGGTTTTAAACTTATTTATAATTTATGGTTAAACTAAAAGACAAAGGTCCACATTCGGGAAAAAGAAACGGGAAGCGTAGACTTGTTTCCTGGTCTGATGTTGCAGACACTACGCAAGTATTAGACTGGAAGGACCGGTTCAATCACTGTACAATTCATTGCGTTGGGCTGTAAATCACGCGGCAAAAGAAAGTAATTGGTCCTTGAGGGTGACTGCAATCTCTATTTGGATATTCAGGTTCAGACGGCTTTCCTTGTATTCAATAGCTTCAGGCCTACTTTGAATAAAGTGTTCCCTGCATTGTGTTATTGTGTTTTAAATGTAGATGAGAAACAGAAAGTTGGCAGACAAAGCGCATATATTCGTTCTGTTAAATTGTAAAAACATATTTGGCATTGACAATTTTAAAAATATGATATTCTTGTGAGACCTCTAATCTTCCATAAGGAGGCATTACGTTTTCAAAGAATTTACTACTCTGAAAATCACCACTGAATCTAAAAGTATCGAGTGCTTAAAATTAAAAAAAATCACCGTCTGCGATGTTTTTAATTTAATTTATTTGAAATGTTTCTGTTTCAAATTTGGAATATTACATTTCTATTTCCAAAGCGAATGTTACAAAACAACTGAAAAATGTGCTAACATAAGAAATGTTGATCGATATAATTTAAAAAGTGTTTACATTTCGATAAAGCCATCAAATTTACGCGTGATCAATAAGAGTTTGAAGTAAAAATGAAATGATTTAGGAAAATAAGAAGTTAAATCGATTTTTCCCGAACTTAAATGCCTATCGTGACAACTAATATGACATAATGTAATGATCCTCCAATGTAATATTTTTTGTCAGAACAAATTTTTACGCCAAGCATATTTCTTTTTCTCTGGTGTTCTGATTGTAAGTGCCACGTGGTATCGAACAAGACTACTAACATTCTAGTACCTTGTTAGATATTCAACCGGTTGTTTTATTTACTTTTTAAAGTATTTATTTATGCTATCGCGGGATGTATTTTTATGGAAACATTGCCAAGGAAAGGCGTTCCACTGTATTTACATTTTGGACATTGTTTACTCATTGCACAGAGAAATGGCGCAAAGTGCGCACTATCTTTTCGTGACATTGTGATGACACAGTCGCTCTAGATAAGAATGTGATCTCTTTTATGAAAGGTGCCATTGAATCCAGCTAGTTACGTGGCGGATTAGGTGGGGCTTTCCATAAGAGATGCTTTTACACGCTATCAATCATCTCTAGGAATTGTCCAGATAATCAACAAGGGAGCGCAGGAAGGGCAACCTTCAGGTGCGAGGAGCTTATGTGCCGCAATGAATATTTCGTGTATGATTAGTTTGCTATTATTTTACTGTGACAAGTCGAGGTATTACAGTCGAGTAGAGGATATTACGTAATGAAGTTATCAATATTAACAGCATGGAAATTTGATTTGCCCTTGCTTTACCGTTATGCATTATCCATTGTAGGGGGAAATCTGATCAGTACAGATTAGCGGATGATTTTGAAGTCATTACACCACAATGTAGTTAATATTAGTAATAGAACAAGGACGGGAAGTGAATATTGGAAAGATCCAAATAGTCCAGCATTTCTATTGTGGAGTGTTATTTAAACTACGTGGTGTGTCTGAAAAGTAAGTTTCCCTAGGTAACAAAAAGGAAATTTCATGACAAAAAAACTGTAGCAGATACAGTAAATGTAGCACTATTTTTTCTCATAATTTGCCCTCTAGAATTAAGAATTTTGTCCCACCATGGGATTAATATTTGTTTCCCTATGTGTTTCATATAAGTCTGCCGCCTGGGTTAGGTACTAGTTTTTGGCAGCCAGCTCCAACTCTGCGTAATGTGATACGCGTAATACAGACGGACATGCATTTCTTGATGAGTAAGAAAAGATGGAAATAGCTGGGGCGATATCCGGCCTAGATGAAGAACGCAGAGGACTCGATTCGCAACAGATTTTCTGTAACGGTTCCGTTGTGAGGGTTTTGACCAATTACCTTTCACTGCGGATTTGTATTTACGATTTTTCATCATCGTTTTCAGTGCCGGCGTAACTCGTACTGACCTAAAAACAAATCGTGGTGAATTCTGTTGCAATGAAGCGTACCATTTTCTTCACGCAGACATTCATCTGGCTAGGTCGTCCCATTTGGAAGATGGGGCTTGTGTGCTCATATCGACTGACGATCATCATGTCCGAAAAGGAACGTTAATTTTGCTTCCATACGCGGTTCTGTCGCGCAAGCAGTACTGTTCACTGCAAGCTACGAATGTGGGCCAACAGGCATCACAGCTGGCTATGACGAAGCACTAGCTGCAGCTGGCACAAACATTCGCGTTGTGACGAAACGTTGTGGGATTTATTTGCAATTATTATTACGTCTTCCGCTTCTGTAGCCTCGGTTAATGGTGTAAGGAAGAAGAACTCAAACGAGGGTTGGGAATAATGGAAAGAAGGAAATTGGAACTATTGCCAAGGACTGACTCAGAGAAATATAATGAATATGATAGCAAAGGCATTTATTCAATCGTATTTTAACTCTCAGATGAAGGCGGTTTGTGACAGATGAGCAAAGCGTTCCTAGTTTCAAATGGGTCATACATTTTACTGTGGAAAACGTGGAAACGTAAAACAAACACTTCGTCTATTTTGAATTTAAAATGAAATCTAAAATTAGTGCAAACAATTTTGGAAGAGTGAAGTTTCAGCATTCAAATTATTCATTTTGTCGAAAGCAATTATGTTTACAAAATTCGTGCTAAAACAAGCATCGCAATACTATTGTTTGTAGAATACCATTGAATAATGAAGAAAACAATAGTAGGATATGGATTAAGATATGTGACAAATGAACAAGATTATTGAAATCTTGAATTCGGTTAAAATATTGTATTACTTGAACAATGAGACCTTCCTGAGCTATTCAAATAAATGTACCCGGTTCTAGGCATTTGTATAAAAAACAGTTTTCGTTTAGAAATCTTCAATAATCAATTGGTCATAGATACGTGATCACGTGCTTCTTTCCACAATTTTTGTAGTATAAACACTAAATGTTAATATCTTAAAAATAATACAACGAACACTGATCTGTTATCATTTATTCATTACTTTGTGTGTGCCAGTTGCAATCGAAAGTAGTAGTGGTTAATTGACTAGTTATTTTGTGTTTCCAAGCTGGTCAACGGCTGAGGTCATTAGTCCCGTGAGTGTAGTACATGTTATCCCGACCGATGACTGTGTTCTTCCCCTGTTGAAATGTGATATCCGCCACCTACAAGTCCGCTTGCAGGGTTTCCCTTCCCCAAGTATCTCTGCCGGTGGGGCGCCGCCGCAAGCCAGAATGGGCTCTCTGCTCTTCATTGACTTGTCTTCCGACCTGTGTGCACTGCACTGCATTAAAGTGCAAATGTGTTTAAGGGTAGAGGAAGACAAGGATGAGGAAGCTAGCGCGTGGTCCGTGGCCCGTTTGCTATGATTCTGCTTATGTAAGGTTATAGTTAGCGAAGCGATGACGGCGAGATTTTTAAACGCGAACACGAAAGTTTAACTTCTGTAGTATTCTTCTCAATTACTCTCAAATATTGATAGGTTTGAACCGTTTTTAATTATTACATCAAGGAAACTGGAGTATAACTAGAACTGACGTTTGTCAGTTGGTTAATTTCGCAGTTCGATTATTTGCTTCTTTCAATCCGCGAGCGCATTTATTTATTTATTCATTTTTTATTTATTTATTTATTTACGTCAAAAACAGTTAAAAACTGTCTGTGACGTGCTTTGAGGAGAAGTTAAATTGAAGTTACTTTGTGTCCAGAAGCAAAACAAGGGGCCATCTCAGCATTTGCTTGTGGATCAGGGAAACTGGACGAAAACATGATCGAGATGCTGGTCACTGACCCAGAAGCTAAAGTTCAAAACTTGTTACAGGTTCTTAGAATTATACAATCCAAATGGTAAATAATACACTAAATGTCGTTGTTACAATTAATATTACTTTCCTTTTGGATGATCGGTATTGTGTCTAATTGTGTAGAAACAGTTGTGGAGCAGAAAAGATTTTACTTGGGACTTAAACGTTTAATGTCATCTGGCAGGGTGTAAAATAATGTTCGTGCATTGGGTGTGAATTTTTTGTAGTGAGCTGTTGATACTGTCACCTTGTGAATATGATTACTACATCGAGTGTTGAAGTAATAGATACCAGCGTTTGCTGAAAATGTATTCACACCCTTAAGTACGTCATTTTTAACAAAAAGCATTAATCGTGGTAAATGGATGGTCGCCACTCGCAGGACAGAGTCCTCTCGCCTTGCATATCCGTAATCCGGTGGGCGGGCGCGGGCGGTCACGCGGTCGACTCCCGCCGGAGAAAGTGCACGTGGCGGGGGCGGAGGCAGGCGCGCGTGGCACAGTAGTCGCTCGCCCCGCCCTGCCCCCCCCCCCCCGCCCCACCCTACCTCACTCCACCCGGCCCGGCCCGGCACGCTTCGTCCCACTCGCCTGCCCCTCCGCAGCCCGCCACACTGGTTTAGGCGCGGCCAGTGCATTTGTTCGGCTGAGAACTGGGTTAAACAGGGTTCGACGGCCCTCTGTGGGCGAAGAATTCTGGTGATATTCCATACACGGATCTGTGAACTTAGTAATTTTTTTGTGTGTTTATGTGGAGCGGATTCAGGGGAAGAGCTTCGCAATCTTTTCAAAAGTAATTACTCCTGCGATAGTTCGGAAAGTAATGGAGCAAATGTACTTAGTGATTGTATATTATTTCTTACACGTTTACTTTCAATGCTCCATTAAGAAACGAACTCCCTTCTAAGCGCATTCAATTGGATTTTATCATAATAAATATATATTTAAAACGCTACCAGAATTTGAAAAAAAAAATGTTTCTTGAAAAGAAAACGTGGTTACTCAGTTCATTGAGCAATTAAACCC
This sequence comes from Gryllus longicercus, assembly GCA_038098605.1. NCBI lineage: Eukaryota > Metazoa > Arthropoda > Insecta > Orthoptera > Gryllidae > Gryllus > Gryllus longicercus. Next base: position 2,181,872 of record JAZDUA010000166.1, read on the forward strand.
ATTGATAGTTTGGAGAAAACATATTGTATGGGGGGTTGAGTATTATTTCCTGTCCTTTACTTTTTTGTTATAAAAATTATTGAGTGTAACATGTAACGCTTTCTCGTCCAAGATATGGTCTGCTGCTGTGGTTATTTAAAACTTATAAAAAATATTCTAAAGAAGTATTTTTCTTCTTTCTTCGTAAGTACTTTTCTTATGGCAAGATCTAGTTTTACGCTCATGATTTCCCTACGTATTTCTTAAAGAACGTTGTTGGAAAGAAATTAATTTATTTAACCTGTGGTTACAAAATCGATAATACATGTTTTTAGTCGGCGTGAAAACATACTACCCGACAAAACTATTAACTTCTGTGTGAAGTTAGTGATGTTTTTGTGTGTTTATGTGGAAGGGAACGTAATGTTCACGTTCAGGCAAGGTCCATTCAGTGCTGCAGAGTTACACAATGCGTGTAATTCTGTTGCAATTTTCTCGAATATTTTGCGCTTTACAATGGGATATGTTGGTCATGTGCCCGAAGTAAAATCTCATTGCGATTTTGTTTTATAAAAAAAGAATGTTTTTAGGGAGAGAATGACGAGATTTGTACTGCGTGACTAATCTCATGAGACTGTTCTTTTACACATCCTTATTTTTCTGTCATCGTGCGATCGTGCTTATGTAAGTGTTGTGTGCTCCCGATCGTAAATCATTATTCTGTACCAATTTCGTAACTGCCCATAAAATTTATCGAACGCAAATGGCGACATCTCAGATATATCTTCTTTCATGGCTGATGCAAGAGATGAAAACGTACGAGAAAATACATTGTACCGCATAGTGTCTTCATTAGTAGGTTGCTTGTGGGTCGAGACTTTTGGCCTGCGCGTAGTCGCAGCTGTGGCAATAGCAACGCCCACATATGTCCTCCTTTCACGAGAAGTGTGGACACGCAATGTGTCATTCCGTTTGTGTTATTTAGACTACATTGTTTTATTATATTTTAAGACATTGTTTTAATACATTTACATAAAGTCTTCAGTGTACAATAAAACAATAAGGCATCTTCTCGCCTGTTATCCCGTGGCGTCGTCTAGTGTTTGTCTTCGTCGATTTCCGCTGGTCTGCCCGGCGCTTTGTCTCGCGGGCAAATTTGTTGTTTCCCACCATGTCCCTTCGCCCCCGCCCCTGCTACCGAATAACTAAACCAGACTTACGTTTCGTATTAAGAAATACAGTCGACTCCGGTTATAGTGAACTTGTGGGGACCAACATTGTTGGTTCACTATAACCGATGTTCACTATATCCGATGGTGTCAAAATTAAATAGAATTTCTCCATAATTATCGATTTTATTAATATGGAAATACAGCAAAACATATGAACAACACGAATTAAACATTCCAATGCCCATTTTTTGTAAAAAATAGTCAATTGTTTGCTTCGTATATTTTGTATTAGAAATTTCTCGAGATCCTTCTCTAGAGTTCGTGCTCTCTCCATACTTGATTCTGCATTGTCCACTGTCTCTAGGTATGCAGTCTTGACACCTTCGAATGCCTCTTCACTGCTGAAAATCCCACTCTTCCCATGGCGCCCACAGATCAGAGGTATTATGATTGGTGTCCAGCAAGGGACAATTTTTAAATTCTTTCGTTCAAAGTTTATTGAATACACAATCTGAAAAAAATACTGGAAAGCTTTTTGGAAAACAGTGGTTTCATTTATCAGTCGCAAATGAGGTCTCGGTTGCCACACATGTTTCTGAAGTTGCCAGACGATACTGTACTGTCAGAAATGTCATTAAATTTCATGAAGAGTAATGTATTGTACACAAAACATAATGTAATCTGGTACATTAAAAATATAATATATTTGTACATTAAATTTAATGCACAAGTTAAAATCAGAATAGATTTAATGTGGAGTTCTCCCGTTTTCCCTGCCTCTCATCATTCATCTCATGTATTCATAATCCAGAGTCATCATTCATCATCAAGATCATTCATTCATTCCTTCCACATATGGCTAGGGTTACCATACGTCCTCTTTTTGATATGAGCGAAAAACTGTCCGGGTGGATTTTACAAGAAAGAACGAAATGTTTTTTTATTGGAAAGGGGGTATTACTACTTGTAAATGCAACCTAGACGTCTAATGTGCGAAGGATACTGCAGTTTTTCAACTTTTTCGAGTCCCTGAAATAATAACATTTATATAAATCAATGTCATTAACTTCAACCATCTCGCCTACCAACAGCTAAGATTCATAGATCAACTATACTCTTTGAAATGTCCTTTACGCCATGAAATGTGAAGATGCTGCCATTAGCTGTACAACGTATTGTATGCTGGTGCTGATTGTAGATTCTGTGCTCTGTCGTGTTAATACTGCTCTGCTAACTTGTGGAGTTAATACCTATGGTACTTATATTTCGAGCATGATGTCAAAAGGAAAAGCCTTGTTTAATGAAATACTTAAAGAAAAGTTCAAATCAACGCAAAGCAAAGTTCTAATTGTCGAGGGAGATTCCATCGTCCATCAAAAGTTTCTGGTATAGAAGAGGAAAAGACCGTAATGATAATGAGGTAGGTCTATTGTGTGATGATGATAGTGATGACAGTGATATTTAGTTTGTCCGTAGCACGTAATTTGTCTTCATGAAAAATACCTTTACCAACTTTAATAAAAAAAATATTAATACATTTTATATGAAGTGCCCTATTCTTTACAAGAAATGTCCTCTTTTTCCATAATGGAAATATAGTAACCCTACATATGGCCATAACGTTAACTCTTGCATTCCTAATGTACATGTGTACAAAATTGTACACATAATAATGTATATATATATATATGTATATATATATATATATATATATATATATATATATATATATATATGTATAATGTAGTAATATTGTTAAAATAATGCGGATGTTTCTGACAGGCAGGACATTTTCTTTCCTGGAAGCGCCATCATCGGTATGATCCAGTTTCTGCATACATGAGAGGTTGCGATCTGCCGGTTTGCTATCAGCATGATGTGGAATTAGGAGTGATAAACGTTCGCCGCTGATCTTCTGATCATATCACGATATTACGTGGCACACGCCAGTAAAAGTGAACATCAAGAGTTGATAGTGACCTGCACTACTGATAACTAAAGACTCCTTATTTTGATCACCTTCACTCTTAACTCTTTTATGGACCGCAAATATGGATCACATTTTTGTCAGCGTCAGATGTTAGTATAATGCAGATAACTTCCTGCCTTCAGAGTTGGAAATATTTGAGATTATATTCTGTACACAATCAGAAATTTAATGGATTTCTCGAATCAGCGAAATTGAGACATGGATTTCAAGAGATTTAGAAGGCGGTTGTTCCTGTGATGGGAGATTTAGAGTTTTGAAATTATAACTTTGCTAGATTGAAGAAGATATGGTATATTTTAAAAAAGGCACTCCATCAGCAAGCGACACTTTTCGTTTCAGTAGTTTTCATCTATTATTTATATGTAATACCTGCAATTTAGGTTTTTGCCGACTGTTCTAAAACTTCAAAAATAGTATCTTTGTCCAATGTCTCATTGATTTTCATAATAATTAACAGATCAATAATAATAATAATAATAATAATAATAATAATAATAATGTCGATACGCATATATAATATTCCATGGAATTTGTAGTACGTAACCATTAATAAAATGACATGCTTTTGTACATAGTGATCTGTAGCATAAAAGGTCACTCAATTCTCCAGTAACCAGTAATGAGGGCTCACATTTAGTGACTATTTTTTAGTCTAAATTGGGACGTAGATATTGAGTTTTAGTCCTTTAAAATAACTCAATTACTTACAGGCCAACATTTCGGCCACAGACTTCATCGAGCTTACTATCTCTCTAACATTTTGCCTCAATTTTTATTTCACCACTCATTCTATTCTGAAATTATATTCTTTAATTTCGCAAACAACTACTATCTGACCTACATGAATGGAACACCGATTCACGGAAGACAGCAACAGAATGTAATGAAGACAGAATGCAAGTTGAAAATAAAGGAAATGGAAAAAATTTAACACTAACCTTTCCTTTTGTGTTACAATGCTGGCAAAGCTTCAAAAACAATGAGAATATTGAAAGAAAACAACTATTAAGCATCCTTTAGAACCTCATAATAAGGAAATTATTGATGGCTGTCTGTGTGAAGTATTTTGAGAATATTTGAATTTAAACTTTATACTATAAACATTCTGCATCCCGGTTTACACAACTCCATTATGCCCAAGCCAAAGACGTGAACGTCCATAATACTGTAAGAAAATGGGTACGCATTTTTGATTTTTCTTAAAATGGATTAGGGATCATCTCCACAGATCTATTGCGTTTTTCCTTCTGCTTGAAATTTGCTGATAACACTTGTCAGGGCGTACGGAATACCATGCATTTGCGTGACACACTGATTGTCAATACACCTGAGATAACATTATCCTAATGATAAAGATTTTGACTTATGTCGCTATGTTACCTTGGCGGTATCAAAGTTTTAGCATTGTGGTTAATTACTGTAGTGTATCGTGTGTTAATTACTGTAGTGTATAGATGTAAATGAATGGATATGAATTATACCGTTATTGTATTGTTTTGTGAAGTAAATAACGTAATTTAGAATGTGAATTATGACGTTGCATATTCTAAATTATGTGATTCTAAATTACATAACATTACATTACATTACACACAAAAATTCTAATTTCGTGTGTGTGTGCGCATTACTTGGGCATACGCAGGAAATGCGCAGATTGTATCCCCAACAACAACTGTTGAGTGAAGTAAAAGTCAGCGGTAAAGGAAATGAAGCGTGCATGCGCATTTTTCTGAATGTTTATTTTATGTTTGTATTTAACTCCAAAATCCCTAAAGGGAACATTTGGTAAGGAGAAAGCTACATTGCTATAAACACGATACGATGTTACATTATTATTCATTCATTCGTTTGAGTTACTTTAAGAAAATAAATCGGTGTTATTACGTAAAATGTAACAACAATGCATTCAACATTTTGTCATACAATTCTTGCACGATTGTAAACTTCAGAGATCAGTGGAAAGATTTCTGGCCCTGAGCATTATTTTCACTTTTTAAGTGGTTTATGACTTATCGTTGAAAATAATAAATGTAGCTGGTTTTGTATTATTTCTGAGAAAATAAATTCCTTGTTTAGGTCACTATAAAATGGAGAAGAATTACTGATCACTTCAACTTGTGCACTGTGCAGTACTAAGCCAACAGGAGGCCATTGGGATTGTGGGAGGAGGGGGGAAATAGAGCAACTTGCCCCGAACCCCGTGTTCATTGGGACCTCGAAATTTTGTTCCACTAACAACATATACAATATATTTTTCTAATTGAGATTGACTGCTTTAAGACATTTCTGTTGCATAGAGAGATGAATTCTGTTGACGAATTGGGGGAGGGGGCACTGTCTTCTCTAGGTGCCCCTACAAAGAAGTAAATACGAACTAGACCAAGTTTTTTTTTCTTCCAATTTGAAAGTAATTACGTGATTTAAGATTCGAATCAGAATGCGTCTACTGATAAGAACAAAAGTTCGTTTCATTTTCATTAAACTTAGTAGACGGATGAATTACGCCTGAAGCACAAACGTTGGCCAGGTTTATCTGAGTTCTTTAAACTAACGAACATTGGAAGTTGCTACATGCTCTCCTTTTACTGGAGGTCTCATATTGAAACACAAACACTCTTTACTCCCAGAAACAGCTTAAAGACATTATTTGGAGTCTATTGTGAGCTAAATATTAAAAGCTCATTAAATGTATGGTATTGTAACTGACACTGATGTGGCATATCTCTCGCTAAGCTCCTTTCTCTGTTCGATGAACTCGCAGCTTAGAAAGACACTCGTTAGACAAGAAACTCGTTAGGTCCGATAGCCGGTCTGATGCTGCACCCGCCGCTGTCGGCTCTTGGCCGCGTCGCGCTGCGTTGCAGGCGGCGATGCTGAAGACGCGCAGTGGGTCGCAACGTCGCTAAAGGGTGTTGTAACAGCCAAACGGAAATGTATTATATGTAATATTCAAACGGAAAAAAATAAATTAGTGTAAAATTAATTTAGGAAACGAAAAATCAAAAGAGTTGGTTTGGGAGGGGATGGGGTTCTATTTTCTTCCAGATTATTTACATGGACAGCTATTTATGTCATTCGTAGACATGTTTCTTTTGCACAGAGAAAGTGCATTGCTGACATTATTATGACTTAAACTTCATTACGTTTGGGAAAGTTCTTTAGTATGTAGATTGCATTTAAATGCCGTTTTTCTTGTAGAGATTCAAAAGTGCATTTGCATATTTTCGAAAGTTGCATATGATTACATATGACAGTTTTTCCACTTAGAAATTCTTCTCAGCTCCAGCTCGAAATATTATTACAGACTTAAACGACTCAGTGAAAACATTTGTTGCCCGTTCTATATCCTTGACTGGGAGGTGTTTCGACACTACTGCGTAGCTAGGCCACACTTCAGCCACTCCAAAGGAGAGTTCTAGGGTCCGGATACTCTGATCGGTAGATTTCCATGATTTCTCCGTTCAGTTCCAGAGGAATGCCGGATCAAATCCGTAACAAACGTGCCCCATATGAATGCAATCTTTCCTTCCTCGTCTTTGTTCCCTCTACCACCCCTTTCACACACACACACACACGCACACCATATTACTATACATGACGGGAGGCCTATTGGAAGCTCAGAACTAGATCCGGCTGGGGTCATGTCCCTCTTAAGGGGATACTTGAATAGGAAAACAATTATTTGATTCATTATTTCGTGTTTCCTGTTGTGTCAACTGAGGTCATTATTCCCATAATTGTAGTGTATGTTTTTCATCGGGAGGTGGGGGAGACTTTCTCCCGCTCAATGGTGAGATCTAGTACCGTCGTACACGTTGTCTCGAAAGATTTTTCCTAAGCAGGTATATACCTTCATGGCGTCGTCCCAGCCGGGTAAGCTGTAAGCTTCCGACTGAACTCCCGACATTTGGTAGTGTATTGCGTGTAAGTGTAAATAAGGGGGCGAGGATAGCAGAAGGACGAGGAAGAAAATATCGTGCGCGGTCCGATTCTCGTTCGGCATTCGCTCCGGCATTCGCTTGGTGTTGATCGGAGAAACAACGGAAAACTACCGACCAGAGCAAGCGGCCGCTAGAATTCTCCTCCAGACTGCGGATGGATTCGACATAGCTAGGAAGCTAGTGTCGAAAATCCTACTACCGTCGGGCACGAACTCTAGGATTTCCGGGTCAGAGGCACTGCAGTGACACCAGCAGATGCCCCGAGTCCATTACTTCTAGGCTGTCCGGGTGACGCCGCGTCGTTGGCAGATAGGCCGACGTTTCGCCCGTCATGTTGCAGGCTTCTTCGGGGTAGTGACACAATAAAGTTCCGCCTCCGGTGATATATCTTTTTCAGCTTAGGGGTCGGGTAACGCAAGTGCGCCGTGATTGGCGGAGAGGTCCCTCTGATTGGCTCGCGGTCTGGGCCAACCCGGGCCTCGCACCCGCCGTCCTAGAGATCGGACGGTGGACAACAGTCCCCGCGCCGTCAGGAATCGGTGGAAAAATATACTTCCAGGTGTGGTTTAGATTAAGGCCTGCATCCGCGTTGATGTTGTGCGGCCGTCTACTAATTTCTATTGCCTCTTTTACGCGTCTAGGCCAGTATCAATTTTCACTGTGCAGGAGCCGGGTCTTATCGAATTCAATAGCATGTCCAGTGACCTCGGAGTGGAGTGCTATGGCCGAACGGTGGGTTTGGTTTTTGGTGTACAGATGCCCTGAGTCGCCCAAACCGGTCACTCAATGGTAAAGCGCGCATTTACCTCATTCGTTAACTCCAGACGTTAACTCGTCAGACTTTTCATTGCCCCCTTTAGCTCGCGAGTCGGCGCATTCGCGTCCAGTGTGCGGGGGCGGGGGGCTGCGACCCGGTGCAGACGGCAGGCGTTGCGCGGCGCGGCGCGGCGCGGCGCGGCGCGGGTCACCGGCGCGCCGCCCTCTGACGCACACGCCGTTCGTCATTGTGTCTGGCGACGCGAGTGCGTTGATCTCTGCTCCACTTGCCCGGCCGCTCGCGCTCGCAGGACCTCGCGGAGGGGCGCGCCCCGATTGGGCTTTTGGCGATTGATTTGATTGGCGCTTGATTTGTTTTCACGCTCCGTCGGCCGTCACGAGCTGCTTTGGATGGGGATGTTGGGACGAAGTGATATCCTTGTGCGAAATCATGTGGCGGTTCTTGAACAAACGTGCGGGGTAGGCAAAACTGGGATTACAGAAGGGTAGCGTTTCCAGAGGGTCACGGGAGCCATGTTCCTCCCCCTCCGGTCCCAATGCGTTTCTTTGTTATTTCAATTAGTTTATTCGAAACAATTTCTTCTTTCTGTTCAGGTCGCTTACCAAAAGAGTATTTCCGTAAAAACGAAGCAGACATCATTCCTTGAAGAAATTTACATACTGAAAAGTGACAGATTTCTTTTAGAAATTTATGGTGAGGGATCCAATTTCGCCACATACTGAAATATTTTCTACAAAATACATATTCTGTTATAGAGTGATTTTTTAACAATGTTCTCACCAGCACGATGTACAACTACTCAATGCAGGAATAGGTCGACAATTCTACAAAATTTCTCGTTTATCTGTATCGTTTAGTCAAAAGTGAACATTACAGTTCACTTATTTTATAGTCATAATAAAGTCATCGTACAAACGAATTTCATGATAATAACATAAAATAACAAGCACAAATAAATTTTAAAAAAAGTAATAAATACTTTGTAATTATGATTCACATTCTGCTTGAACTTCACAATTAAACAAGCGCCACGCTGCCAATAAAACTACAATCGAAGTCTTCCTTGTAGGCAGGCACTCCGGCAGTTTCTTCATTAACATGCCAAATCAGGGCTCGCTGTGCATCTGGCAAAACAGAACTAGTGTGTCGTGCTCCTGTTCTACGCTCATTCCAGGGTCTTTTCCCATTTAACGAAACGGGACGATGCGACCTCCGAACGTGTCTACAGAACAATTTTCCTAAGGATGGGATGATTTGACAGATCGGAAAACAAGTGAACATCACGTGTACTTCAGAGAAGTATCCATCCGCCGCGTCAGCTGTTTAGTTACGCCCCTTCGTAGTGTTTGTTTACGGTTCACGCGAGACATCAACAAAGAGATGTCTTGAGTTTCGCTTAGTTATATGCACGCACGCGAGTCCGGGAAATATAGAAATTTATTTACATAAGTGGGAAAATGTCTTAACGTAATATCACATTCAATAAAAGAACAATGCCGAACACAGCACAATGCCGGAACACGTGGACCGTCTCAACTACGCATCTCACATTCAAGACTCGATTTTAAAACAAACATAATACTTATCACATGAAAACTAAATTCAATATAATTTTTATAAAAAAAAGAATTTTTACATTAGAGCACAAAGCTCTGCACTTCCTAATTTCAATTATTTCTCGTGGCGCACTATATTTTCGTCGGACGAGGACATCACAGCAGGGAGCGTCGTGGGTTCTTACAAGTTAGCCAACTGCAAACGAACGAATGGAGGAAGGAGAGTCTATTAAGTTCAAGGACACAACGACCACAGAATCGTCAGTTGTGTTGCCAGCACTAGCTGTCAAATCATCCCATCCTTAGGAAGATTCTTCTATACTCAAACACTTGCAAGGCGGTGAAGAGGAAAACTAGGCTGATCGCGCGGGCTTATGCAACGTTTGAACTGAGAATTTGTCCACACCATGGTAATGAAATTTTCATCTGGAAATATCACATATGAAATATTTAGACGAAAACTGTAAAAATCATTAAAATTTATTGTTTGTTATGAATGAAATAAGTTCATTCTCATCAGAATAACGTATTTCCTACCTTTAGGAGTCCACTGGAGAAAAATAATGAAAGTTTATTTATCAGAATTAATCGCCTTTTGATAAGTATGTTTCACCCATACGAACTGAGTCATAAAATAGTAATCGAAGGAATGGACAGTGTTGGGAAGACTAACAAAACGTTTATTTATAGCAGAAATGTCTCATATAGGAATAATTAACGTAATGAAATAATAATTAACATTCCTTGAACAGTCCCTAAAAAAAGACCTTTAGTCTGTAGTTATATCAATTTTAGAATAACCGAAGAATGAATAACATTGTAGCAATTACTTGCGCGTGACTGTAATTTTATATCTTACATGTGACATTTAATGAAACCTGTACAGCTTTTAGTCTTCCTTAAACCGATATTTGTGAACCAATCCTCTTCGAAGCATCTCGGAGCCAAGGAAACTGCTCGACTTATCTCGCCATTTGCTTGGGTCGGAATGAAAATACCTGGCCGTGAGCGTCGCAAGAAAATCATGAATCCCCGGTGACGCGCCCCGCCGTAATTACATCCGGGGGATATCCGCCTCCTTCGGCGAATGCGACGCATAAATATCCCGTGAGTCGGCCCGCCCGGTGCGACAGCCGAGAAGCTCCTTCTTCCCCCGTCCCGACGCCGCCTCGCTCCATCACCCCCGTCCTCCCATTGCCTCATCTCCCCCTGGACCAATCGCACCATCGCTCCGTGCCATCACGCCCCTTCACCACATCGCCGCCTCGCTCCATCACCCCCATCGTCCCATTGCCCCATCTCCCCCTGGACCAATCGCAACATCGCTCCTTGCCCCCACGCCCCCTCACCACGTCGCCTCCTCGCACCGTCGCCCCCATCGCCCCATCGCCCCATCGTCCCATTGTACCATTGCCCCATTGCCCCATCGCCCCCTCGCTCCAACGGTCCATTGCCCCCTCGTTCCCTCGCCCCCTCAGCCGCCGGCCCTCGACCCCTCCCCCGTCCGCCCCTGCCCCGTCGCCTCCACACCCCATCGCCCCCTCGCCCATTGTTCCATCGCCCCATTGCACCATCGCCCCCTCGCTCGATCGCCCGATCGCCCCATAGCCACATCGCCCCCTCACTTCCTCGCTCCCCCTCGCGCCCTCACCTTTCCGCCCCACGCCACTTCGCCTCCACACCCCATCGCCCCCTCGCCTTATCGCCCCCAGCCTCCCCGACCATCTCTCCATCCCGCTATCGCCCCTCTCCCCATCGTCCCATTCCTCCCTCGCCCACTCGCTCGTCCCTTCGCACTATCGCTCCTCGCCCCCTCCCCATCCCTCCACGCTCCCCCACCACATCGCCTCCACCCCTATCGACCTCCGTTCACTCATCCTCTCCCTCCCTCGCCGGTTCGCCCCCGCCCCTCGGCCCCTATACTATATTCAAAGTCTTGTGTGGATATAATAAGTAGAACAGTAAATGTTCTGTGTCTTGCTTGCACACAGCATCCCCTCTTTTAACCAAACAGTGTGCCACACTTACTTTTGACATCCATTTATTTTATCAAATCTAAAAATATGTCGTGGAAGAAAGGTGAAATTGAAAATGAATAATGCAAATCGAGAATATCTGTTTTTCAAATCAATGAGAGGCACCGAAATTCCGTTATTCTTGCATTAACAATAGTAAGTATTTCAACAGGCCAGAGAAATGATCAGTAATCGATGCAAGATAATATCGTTAATACTTGAACATCATATTTTCATAAATAGTCCGGGAGGTGGCTCATTACATCAACTAATGTCACAGCAGTGCTTCTGACTGGAGGGCCTAGATTCGAGTCTCGTCTGTGGCAGGATTTGCGACTGGAACTTGTCAGCTAGGTGGAATTCATTCGCAGTCTCGAGGAGAATTCTAACGACGGATGCTCTGAGCGGTACTTTTCCGTGGTTTCTCCGATCACCACCAGGTGAATGCCGGAGCAGTATCCTAACAAACGGGCCACGGGCCGCGCGTGATCTTTCTTTCCTCTTTCTTGTCCTATTCTCACCTCTTACTTACACTTTCGCTCACGTGAACTAAAATACCACACGTGCCGGAAGCCCGGTCGGGAGCTTAGAACGTGCCCCGGCTTGGGCTGTGTTCCGCTGTTGGGAGATACCTGGTTGGAGAAAACCCCGCTAGCCGGTGGCAGGTCAGTTTCGGATCTCACCATCCATCAAATGGAAGACCACTGCCACCTCTCGAGGAAATAACATCCACACACTTACGGAACTAATGACTTTAGCAGTTGTCGCGCTCGAAATCACTACCAATCAGTCAATTCACAAATAATAGTGCGTTCAACTTGGGTAAATGGATAGATAGCTAATATATTAGTATTTCCAACGTGTTTACGTAACGCCTTTTGTTGGGGGTAAACGAATATTGTTCCGCTGAATATTATAATGATTTTATCGTACATGTATTTAACTACAATGATTATTAAAAGAAATACGTTCGGTGTTTAATTTCCATATCCTGAAAATAAAACACTCTTAAAACAATTAGTCTCGTTCTTCGTAAATGGTACATGTTATCTTCGAATAAAGAGAACATGCTAGCTTTTTTATTCTTTCTGTAAAAAGTGTCTCGTGTATCTATGAAACAGATGGATTTAACACATTACGTACGAGCTTAGAATCCCCGCTGGGAAGAACTACCAACATTTTTTCTTAAAAAAAAGGTTGTAGTAGTTCTTAAATATGCAAAAATAATGTATTGTATTTATTCTTTTAATATTAAATTTGTTAATTGCGAAGATTGTAGTTTTTGGAAACCAAGTATCAGGAAATAATGTGTAATACTCGGTATTGTGTGTGGTGGCGGCGGTATTTTGGGTGATGTCTCCAAGATACTATATTGAGAAATGAACACATGACATCTTGTGTATTTGAATGCCCTACACTCAGTTCAATGCCTTTATTAACCATGTGCCTCTTTCCCTGGACACGTACACATTGTACGGTACTTATGACAGTTGAATGAATCCTTGAACGGTAAGTTACGACATGTGGAAAGCAGACTTTTGAGTTTGTAATTAGCTTTGGAATCGTAAAAACATTAATCTCGCCAACTTTTATTTCATTTATGTGAGCGTCTTGCTCTCTTCATGGAAACGCCGAGTCATCATTTATGTATGAAGCGCAATCTCTTGAATATCATCTCCTTTGCTGACTTGCTGCTGCTGTAATGTTGCTACTTCATGAACCTATAGTCACATACATGTTCATCGGAATACATCTTTTCTTAATCTCTGCTGAGTCATTCGCGTCTGAATAGGGTGAATATGAGCATGTACGCAATCCTCTGCACCTGCTTCCATAGACGTTATCGTTTACTGTTATCTGACCCGCATCCAAGACGTGGGAGATGGCAACAAGAGATGTGTAGATTGTGCATGTCTCTGTAAAACTCTGAAAAGCGAGAATTGTCTTCACACTTTTCCGAACTCATAAAACCATATCAAGCCTGAGACCCACGTTGTGGAATTGCCCTACAACACGCTTTTCACAAGTAAAAGAATAAGAAATTAAGTGATGTCTCAATGTGATATACGAGTGATGTCTCAATGTGATATTCGTATGTGAGATATTGACCGAATACCAACCCAATTAAAATGATACAATGCTGCCGTACTAGGAAAATTATGTGTATTTTGCAAACTTCCTCTTCTTCCCTGCATTGTTGTTGCCAGAGTACCTAATGTAATCACTTCATTGCGAATGATACACATTTATCATTTTCTAGTATCCTAGAGAGAAGAATGCTATTTCAAACCGCAGATAGTCGGTGCCTTCAGTGTACATAAGTGGCGAAACGCGAGAATGAAACTGAAAACAGAAAATTATATGTTTCTACATCCTTTAAACGAGCGTCAGTGTCTTTAACAAATCACCTAATGGTATAAAATCTAATGCAACCGATATTACAAACGGATAGCGATCATCACGTCAAAAAATTGAGATTTATTATCATTTGTACTAAAATCCTTTCCAATACTCCTTCATGTTCTAACTGAAATCCGGTAGTTGGCAGAAATGTTGTTCAGGTCACTCTACTCAAATCTTCAGGATCCCCAAAACTGATTAGGCTTATGATAACACACTATAAGCTACTGGCGTTTATACCAGATTCTGGCCTGTGAAATGTGTTTTACGTAGAAAAAGTAGAAGAGTTGAGACGTCTGACGGATGCGGCAAACTCCTCTGGTGGCAACACTAATTCATGACGTCTTCTCCCGTCAGTTGTCAGGAGGACGAAGTGACATCATGATTCAGTCGTTTTAATCCTGAAGTTTGTAGTAGGCGTACGTGTTGAATTGTAATCTGAAGGCATAATAAAATACGTCCATAGTTTTTTGAGCTGTGTTTGCTGACCAGAGGAAATTCATAAATTGCTGTGTATTTTTCCACTTTAATTCCTCAATTAGAGTATAAAATAGTTATGAAGTGTGATTAATATTTCGAGAATAATTCTCGGAAACATTCCCTCTAATTTTTTAGTTGTTTTTAATTAGTTATATTGCCAGAATGTGCAGGTTGCGATTGAAAATTCATTTGTTGCATGTAGAAAACATTTGTTTTAACCCGTTGAAATTATGAAAACGTTAATACACGTCTGAAATTTCACTGTCGGCTAAATTGCCAGTAGCAAGTCACCGGACCTACTTTACTCGTATCACGATGGCACCATTTAACCTGTCGTGACTTTGGCGAATACCAACGCATAAGTTCAAGGCTTTTCCTTTGCCTTATTCATTTAATTTAGTCAATCCAACCAATCACGGTTACATGTTTTCTTTTTCGAATAAGACATCTGCTACGATGCAAGTGCTTTTCATCGTAAGTTGTCTATTGACACTCATGTTAATTAATTATTCAGTGTCTTCGCTCATGTTAATTAATTATTAATAAATCATAATGGAATAATTAATACCTTGTTATTTCACTTTGTCTCGATCAATCGCAGCGATAAAATATTGAAATCACTATCCATCCAATCCTGTGTTCATATAATTTCACTGATCTGGGTAGCGCAATAGGGAACGAATCACCAATGCTCTTATTTTCCTTAACTAAAATTCGCAACCATTAAAGTTAGATGTCACCCCAATTACAACATTACCATACATTGAGGGCACCGATCGCTAATCGAACCCGAGACCACCAGAGTCGAACAAGCTAGCCAATGGACGCCGGGCGCTCGTATCGCGCCCTTTCGATTTAACCTTCGCGGATGGGTGGCGTCCGGCGGCGGTGGCGCCGGGGCGCGTCTTGGGCACAGTGCCGCCGCAGCCGCCGCCGCCGGCGTCGTATCTGATAGCGAGCGCCGGCTGTCGGCGGCGACCTTTGCGGCGATCGTATCGCCCTCTCGTTAGCGCCGACCGCCCACCCGCCCGCCCGGTCGGCCGACTGTCCCCGCACCGCCCCGTCTCGCGCCACCCCCGCGCCGCCCAGCTCCCCCCCGCGCCGCGCCGCGCCGCACCGCCCCTCCCGCCCGCCCATCCCCTGGCCCCGCCCTGCCACGTTTCGTCCTGCCCCGCCCCGCCCGCCCCACCGGCCCGTCCAGCAGGCCCGCCCCGCCCCGCCCGCCCGCCCGCCCCCCCCACCCCGCCCGCCCCGCCCCACCCGCCCAGACCGCCGCCCGCCCCGGACCGCCCGCCCCGTCCACCGCCCCGTCCACCGCCCCGTCCACCGGCCCGTCCACCGGCCCGTCCACCGGCCCGTCCACCGGCCCGTCCACCGGCCCGTCCACCGGCCCGTCCACCGGCCCGTCCACCGGCCCGCCCGACTGTCCCCGCCCCGCCCCGCCACTCAGTGCGGCGGTGGCGACTCGCAGTTCGCGCGGCAAGTGCCGCTCGGAGTGCGACGGTCTGGCCGCCCCTGCGAGCCCAGAGAGCATCTAGGGGTGCTCTGGGAGCGATTGCCTCGGATGAGACGGCTTCGAGTCGCGGTCGCTGCATCTGGAAGTTGTGAATAAAAAGGTTATTCATTAGGACGATGTACAGGAAATGCATACTTGGTTGAAGTTTGTAAACCGTGGCGATAACGGAAGTTGATAACCAATCATGTCCTTTACTTGTGATATCACCTACGTGTCGTTCTGTTTGGTAGGCCTTCTTTTAAGAAAAAAGTAATGTAAACAATAAATACCTTTTCTAGGAATATGAGTTCTCTCTCATACGTCAGCTTTAGCTACAACTTGTTTCGGTTGTTCGTAAAGGACGGAAAATTGTTACTACACTTAATGGACGCCAGCCGTTAAGAGTGGTTATTTGTTCATCTGTTCTGTCGCGATGAGTCGATATAACAGAACAATATTACGAATAGAGGATTAATGGCATCTTTGTAATTATATTCCAAGTGCAAAATGTTTGTGGATGTTACAACTGTGTGTAGAAATCTATACAAACACTAAAATAATTGCGCAGACCTATTGCTGTCATTTTCAATGCGTATTTAAAGTCACGGAGATTTAGAGGTGGAAAAAATGGTATTTTTTTTAACTACAATCCAGCAATTGAAAAATCTGAAAAAAATTCACAACAGTTTGAGTTTTGAGGGGGAACCTCTGATAATGCTTTTTCGAGCCTAATGAGAAGTAATGTTTTTTACAATTTTTTTCTGAATTTGTTGTTTACAAAATTTTTAAAAAACGTGTTTCTAATAGTTAAAATTATATTCTTATTTTTCATATTTTTTCAAGTATATAAAATAGTGTTGAATTGACGAAAAAAATAGAATAAATAAACACGTTTTTTGCTGTTGAGAGGTGCGGTTGGTGGGACACGTTGGAGAGTATGTTAGAGTTGTAGTGTAACTACTCATATGTCATTCTTCTAGGGAATTTTTTTTGGTAGATGAGATTTATTGCTTTCAAGAGATCATAAAACAATTTTAAACGAACAATTTTAAAACTTGTGTATTCGCAAATTTGACTGAGGGAATGGACGATACTCAACACTTTCGTGCTCATGGCAAAATATTCACCTAACTACGAGTAGTTTATAGTCTGGCTTAGCGAGGGTGACAAGGAAATGTTCCCATTTTCGTAGTTCAGAGTTTGTATTTGAACATTGAGAAAATTTGACTGATATAAAAAAAAATAATTCTAGTAGGCATTTTTCGATTGTTGCATAAAATCTACTCATCGTCATTGTCATTATGAACTGTTTAAGTACAGACCAATACTCTTAATAGAATAATAACTCCTATTAAAATCTACTTAAAGCTATAATTTTTTTGAGAAAGATTTGGGTTATGGAAACTTAAGTAAAAATCTGACAATTGGAATTTCAGTGAAATAATGTCCTGACTGTTAAGTAGTGAATTATTTTCAGATACTTAATTTTTATCAAATGAAGGTAAATAATTACCATTGCAGTTAATTTTCAAAGTATATAATTTTATGAACAGTAATAAGATTAGAACTGCATTAATTTGTTGTAAAATATTTTGCCTGTGGACTATGTCCTCGTTCTAAACTTACGTCTGTCAGCGCTTAACTTAAGATGATTGGCGATCGTATCTATGTAACATTATGTAAAAAAAGAATCCCTCTGGTTGCCATTGAGACCGACATGAGCTGCTGTGGGCGAGAAAAACAAGATAAAGGGAATGATTTCATTAGTTCTACACTCAAGTATAGATATGAGTCACGGAGAGAATGGTGATGCGTAAAAGACATTGCTGCTGCATCTATGTTTTGAGTATTTTCTGTCGTGGTGTTTTACGAAATAAAAAAGGTTTAAGGGAAAATTTAATCTGATACGTATGATATCATTCCTTTTTTTCTGAAAGTTATATAATATTATTCACTAAAAGGGTGGTGTTCCGACATCATGATTAGGAACAAGATAGTTGGCAAACTGTACTCCTTTAAGAAGCGAGATAAAAGAGGACTGAAGACTTTTTTTCCCATTTTACATTCGTCTCCTCCTGTACGTTTGTGTCAAATGTGTACTAAATAATTATTCTTTAATTTATTCATTCTCATTTCAATATTATTGTTTGTTAATAGGTTGAATTGTAACATCTGGGCGCATTTTAACCACTTGGTTGATTTGGAGATTAAACGTGTTTATTTTCAGGTTATTTTTTTAGTTTGAAAATGCCACCTGCTTGAGGGACATTACTTCGCAAAGTACCAGACAACAAGGATATTAATCTCAAATGTAATACATACAAGACAGTTTAGGAATTAAAATCCGCATTCTTGAATCACTGTCGCATTTGAGGAGAGAGGAGAATGCAGACAGGAGGTCGTGAGGCGAGGCGCAGGGAATCGAGGACGGAGAAAACCTGTATCAGCTGCTGACTATGAAATCTTTTAGGAACAGGGACATAAACCTCCCGTCCGTGGACACTTACCGTTTCGTTGAGCCCAGTGCGCTCGCCCGCCGCTCTCCCGCCCGCTCGCCCACGCGCCCGCCCACGCGCCCGCCCGCCCGCTTGCCCGCCCGCTTGCCCGCCCGCCCGCTTGCCTGCCCGCTTGCCTGCCCGCTCGCCCACCCGCTCGCTCGTCCGCTCGCTCGCCCGCTCGCTCGCCCGCTCGCTTGCCCACCCACCCGCTCGCCCGCCAGCTCGCTCACCAGCTCCCCACCAGATCGCCCGCCCGCTCGCCCGCCCGCTCGCCCGCCCGCCCGCTCGCCCGCCCGCTCGCCCGCCCGCTCGCCCGCCCGCTCGCCCGCCCGCCCGCTCGCTCGCCCGCCCGCTCGCCCGCCCGCTCGCCCGCCCGCTCGCCCGCCCGCTCGCCTGCCCGCTCGCCCGCCCGCTCGCCTGCCCGCTCGCCCGCCAGCTCGTTTTCTCTTCTTATCCGCAGCCTGCAGGCGGAGATAGCGAGATTGCGGGCCGCTCGCTCTATGCAGCAGCTATTTCACTTTGTTATCCCCCGCAATTTGTGTTCGTTGGAGGATGTCGGGTAGCCCGCTTTGCACCGGGAAGCTCGCGAGCGCGCTCAGCAGGAGGTGCGGCGTGTGGGTGAATGAGCAGATGACGTGCGTTCGCGATGAGCTGTGCAATTGGTGACGCGTGCGACTTCCCTAGTGGCGGGTGACCTTTGAGAACGCCGTTCGTGGCAAGTTGCAGCGTCGTCAATTTGTAACTGTAATGGCGAATGTGCTTTTTACTGGTGGGAATATGAATTTGTCGGGGATTGCGGGCTTGTTGTATTATTGGT
The DNA here is from genome assembly GCA_038098605.1 of Gryllus longicercus. NCBI lineage: Eukaryota > Metazoa > Arthropoda > Insecta > Orthoptera > Gryllidae > Gryllus > Gryllus longicercus. Next base: position 2,200,993 of record JAZDUA010000166.1, read on the forward strand.
GGGGAGTTTTTAATAACCATCGCAAACGGTCTGAGAGCTCACTAGTAAAAGATAACTTGAATTTAATGGAAATTAATCTCTAGCCTAATTGTAATGTTCTTGGTCACTCTTATTGCTTTCTATACAACTTTTTGAATGATATGTGTGCCACTTTCACTATCTTCGTGACATTTTCCTGAGTAGATATTGATTTCGGGTGAGAAATATAACTAATAATACAAGCTTTGCTTCAGATAATGTCGGAGAGAAAAAAAATTGTGAAAACTGAAAAATTGCCGCTTTCTATAATTCCAAGTTGTATCACTAAGTGATTTAAATGTCGTTACTCAAACAACAAAATGATAACGTATCCCAATGGGTGCGTATGATGAGTAAAACTAACATTGACATTTCGAGTAACGTAACGGAGAAGACGCTACCTACAAAATCTGACGTAATTTTCTGTCCATCATAGCATGCTGTCAAGATGAATAGTCGAGTTTCGAAACTGAAAGAACAGAGGCCTTTCTCGCAGCGAGGGAAACTTCCGCGGCAGAAAGCGAGCGGGTCCCCGGCGGCCGGGCGGGGGCGGGCGGGAGCCGGGGCTGGCGAGGATTAGCGCCGCTGTCCCGCGCGCCGATTCGCGCCGCCTGCCCACCTGCTCGGTCGCCGCCGCCGAACCGCCCGCGCCGCCCCCGCTCGCGCGCCGCCGCAACCACCACCACCATGACCACTACCACCGCCACCGCCAGCGCCACTGCCACTGCTACCGCTACCCGCACCGCCACCGGACTCCGACTCCGAACACCGACACCGCCTTCGTCTCCGCCTCTACCTCCACCTCCACCACCGTCTCTGCGTCCGCCACCACCGACACCTCTCCTTCGTCTCCACTTCCACCTCCGCCTTGGCCTCCGACTCCACCACCGCCTCCTCCTCTTCCTTTGCCTCCGCCTCTCCCTCCACCACCGCCTCAGCCTCCGCCTATACCTCCCCCACCGCAGCCACCTCCTCCGCCTCCGCCTTCGCCACCGCCTCCGACTCCGCCATCGCCAACACCTCCTCCGCCAACGCTACCGCCTCCACCATGTGCCTCCGCCGTGTTCGAGGTTGTGCGCCTCCACTGGTACAGAGAAGCCACTGGGATCTCGCATGCCTTGCCCCAGATGGAGGATGTGACGCAGTTTCAGGTTACAGACGTTTGCCGTCCAGGGGTTGAGATTGTCAGATGGAGTTTGTTTATTACTTTGTCCAAACTCTTGTGCCCTTGTACCGGGTTTCGCCCATTCCCATAGAGAATGTGCTTGTGAGTCCGTGTTTCGTTGCTCTACACGCATTAAATTTTTTAATGTATTCCTTGCATTTGCTGTAATTAGTTGACTTTATTTTCTAGTTTGTTTCCGCTGTGTCTCTTCTCTTCTTTCTTTTCTTTTTCTTGTTCGTCTTTTCACTTTTCTGATTTTTTTTTATTTTCTTACACCTAACATTTTCTATATTATTGTTTTAACCTTTCAACCATCATTAACTACATTATTCTATTAAAACAATGCTAAACACTGGATTTAATGGCACAGAGTAATTCTATTTGGGCGATATCTTGGGAAGAAAATTCGTCAAATGTAAAGGAGTAGAATGACAGGAAGAACAGAAGAACAAAAACCACATACGCCATACTGGCGACCGCAGGGCTCGTTCTCAGGCACGAAATGAGGCAGACGCGCAGACACCGCAGAGAACTCGCGCGCTCAACCCCTGCCTCTTGCGCGAGAAGACGTTTTACGTAACCCGCGCGACGCAAAGCACACACAGCGGCCGCGTCCGGGCAAGAAGCGTCCAGCAGGCCGCCGCCTTTCGACCGCCCCCGCCCCCCTCTTCGCCGCCGCCGCCGCCGCGCCGCCGCCACCGCCACCGCCACTGCCGCCGCCGCACGCCGCCACCACCACCACCACCACCACCACTACCGCCGCCACCGCCACTGCTGCCATTGCCGCCGCCCCCGCCACCCCCACCGCCACCTGGCTTGCCGCCGCCTTCGCCCCCACCGCCGTGCCCCCGCCTGTCGACCGTTGCCGCCACCACCGTCGCCGCCACAGCCGTCACCATCGCCTCTCGGCCGCCGCGCCGCGCCGCGCCATGTGGACATCGGACGATGCTGTCATCGCCAGAAGCGGCGGCAGCAGCGGTGCCGCGGGCGCCGGCCGCCGACCGGGGTTCAAACACCGGAACGGGGCTCGCGCGTCGCTTTCCGTCCCCGCGAGAGCGCTCTGCGCGCGGGCGGCACCGTAATTGACGACCCCCCTGCACGGCGCGCGGCGGCGCTCTCGGCTGAGGTGTGTGGCGCGCGCGTTAAGCTCACCGCGAGCCCTCAGCCCTTGTTCCGGTTCGTACTCGAGGCCGAGCTGGAACGAGGTGGTGTTAATAAAGCTGATACCAGGCCCGTGTTAACGCGCGGGCCCGAAGGTCTCGGGCCCAGACATCCCAATGTTCAAGGGGCCCCGGTTGTTCTTAAAAAATATTGTATACTAAATTTTTCAAAAAATAACATAAAAACCGTATAAAAAGTGATGTATGATTAAACTATACTAAAAAAATTGGCACATCAGAGTGGTGTGTCGCGCATAATTGATTATATCTATAATGCAGAATGTTTCTGGTCGATGCGAGAAATGTGATAAGTTTAGTTTTTTTAACATAACCCGTCTTTAAATGGCGGGGGGGGTGGGGTGAGATCAGTGAAAGTAAGAGAAGGGGCCCCCAAATTTACGTAGGTTCAAGGGCCCACAAAGCTTTTAAACCTCCCCTGAGTGACCCACTGGAGTGCCAATGACTTTACAGGGAAAAGCCTGGAAAGGAGACAGGAGAGTGCCAGACGAAAGACGAATGTTAATGATACGACTGCAACCCGACGAGGAATGCGTTACGTCAAGTACGAGTCGCGGGTAGGTCGAGATCCAGCAAGATTTAACTTCTTTGTAAACTTTACAAATAATGTGCTAGGAGAATAATTCAAATTAAAAATTTTTGAAACTGAAATTAGAAAACAGAAGCACCAAACAAATAAATCGAAGTAAATGAAAGATTTAAGAATAAAAACTTCAAGAATCGGAGAAAGGAAGAGAATAAGACGAGTAATCAATGTAAGAATGATAAGAAAAAGCGTAAGAAAGGAAGATGAAAGAAAATATTAGAAAAAATAACAAATAGGGCCTCTTCAAATAAACAATTCCTCGAAACATCTTCCTAGCTCACGTATCTCTTTATCCATAAGTATTTCAATTTTACTTCCTGATATTTTTATGCTTATAAAGACCATACTAGTTATTTTATTTAAATTGCTTATTGACAATATTCGTTTCTAATACCCGTGTACATTGATATACTAGATTTTAAACTGATCAGACCGTAAATTAGTATGTGTATACTATTTCTCACTTTCAATGATTTCATTTCCTTCACCTTCCCAATATAGCACTTCACATTAAAAGGCAGAAAATATATTAGTATTTCTGTGAACGCATTCTCTTACATCTAGACCTGTCCGATCAATTAAAGATTTTTGCGTTGGACTGATGGGAATGCGGTTTCAGGGATTTGACGTATCTGGCACGAGGGACATTTGTATACTCGAGCCTACGCAATCTCCGAAACGTAGTGTGGGTCGGGCTTGTTTTTCTTGGAAAACGTCGCGAAGCATTATTCATGCGGGTATCGTGTTCCCTGCGTGTGTGGTCTCGCGCCAACGTGTTTCTCTTCTCCGTTTGCAAACATTGTTTTCCGCCGAAGGAATACTGAAAACTAAATCAGTGCAGCAATTCAGATGTTGGGTAGTTCTTAAAATCTAATGTGTGTAAGCTTACACACTTGGCATAATTCATTTGAATCATATAGGCTATAAACCTTCTTGACGCACTTTTAGAAAGAAAATTAGTGTTTAATATTATTTATGATGAAGATTTATATGCTTACTTGTCTTGATTGAAACGTTCCTTCGCCTAAGCTAACTTTTTTATAATTTTATTTTAATATATTTACATGAATGTTTCCCTTTTCTCTTTCTAACGTTTCTTGAAGACCTTTCATTCTCATTGAATCAAGAAATTGTTTGGCAGCATGGGTTTAATATTCGTGATTCTCGCCCTGTGTTGCAAAGAAATTCATGGATGACATAATTTCGAAAATTTGCATTATATTATTCATACCTTTCATTTATTACTTTTTTATTTTTAACAAATTTTTATTGCGAATAAACTTATTTATCGAGTTATTTTTCGTTTTCATCATTTTAATGTCAGAAAACTTCAATTTCGAGACGTCATTGCCCTGCTCCAAGAGGTTTTAGATTGTTTAGAAACCATGGTTCATCGTGTGAATTAAAATGCTGCTAATAGACTACGCGTGTCCCAATGGGCTACAGGTAGAAATGCGACATCGAAAATAGACATGCGGGCGACAGGTAGAAATGTGAAGCCAATGTTTTCAAAACATGGATGTTTCTATAAAATATCAAAATAGACATGCGGGCGACAGGTAGAAATGTGAAGCCAATGTTTTCAAAACATGGATGTTTCTATAAAATATCGATTTTTTTAAACGTCAATGTATAAGTCTATGTCTTTTGGACATCAATGTTTTTTGCTCTACATTTAAGTTTTCGATATTTTGTTCGTGGATGAAAAATTCTCATGATAATAATTTAGTATAAGTTAAAATATGATATAATAACCGTTGGTACCCCTATATCCGTCGCCCCTGATGGTCCTGATACAGGGATACCCTGATATTTCTTTCGTCTTTCCTCGAATTTCGCGCAAGGAGAGGCGTTTTTTAACTTCCATTTTCTGCTAAGTGTTACTTAAAAATTAAATACAATACACCCTGTGAAATTAAATTTTGTTGCCCACGAATTTAATACGAGAGGTTACTAAAACATCGACGATTGAAAACACGGATGGATTTCGGTGGATGTCGCATCACGACCCGCTCGCCGGGTGCGTGTCGGGGCGATCGGCCGCGGGGCGCCGAGGCTACACCGGCCGCGCGCCAAGCGATCCGCGGCGGGTGGGGGTGGGGGCAGGAGGGGGAGGGAGGGGAGCGCTTGTGCAGCGAGACGCGTCGGCGGGCGCGACTCACATCCGCAGGGCGCGCACGCAGCGTGGCGCCCGCAGTGGCCGACCTCACCTGCGGGTTTTGTGCATTGCCTCCCAGGCCGCGGCCATTCAGTCATTTCACGCGGGCATGTCCCTTGGATGGATTCAGAAACACTGCTCTCTTAAACGAATTCAATGTTTATTATTATTATTATTATTATTATTATTATTATTATTATTTATATTATTATTATTTATATTATTATTATTATTATTATTATTTATATTATTATTATTAGGCCCCTTGGCTGTTTCATGGGCAGGGTACTAGTGTTCAGCGGTGCGATCCCGAGTTCGATTCACGATCGGGGCAAAAATTGAGCTGTAGCTTTTACGCTGATGGGTATACATCATTCTTGTCATCTTCTTTCCTAGGCTTGGATAATGAATAAAAGCAGGGCCCATGTCTGGGAACCCTATTTGCCGACAAAAGTCGATGCCAAATTGCCAAATACATTCTTCTTCTTCTTCTTATTATTATTATTATTATTATTATTATTATTATTATTATTATTATTATTACATTGTTAATCATGAAGTTGATGGGCGACTTTATACTTTGGCTTATGGTTTTTAAAGGGTTCAGGGAAAATACGAACTGTATGCGCTGCTGGTGAAAGTATTTGTGCGTTCTGCAATGCGCTCCAGGTGACGTCCCTCTTTACAACCGTATCTCATTTATTCGTTTTCCCTCTCTGAGCTTGAAACTCACAATATGAATTTGTTTTCATTTTCTGAAACTTGTTCGAAGTGAATTAGTGAAGTTTGTGTTCGGTGGAAACGTTTTTCCTTTCTGTGCGAAAGAAAAAAAGTGAGTTTTCAGGACTAAATTACACCTATTCTTTCCTCAAGTTTCGAAAAGTCTGCTTACATCTGAATCAACTCTTATAATTTCTATGGGATAAATATATGGAATAAATTTCTTTTATTGACAACCTAATTAGAAGTAAAATTTCATCTCTTTTGTTTAGCATGACTCTCAAGTATCTATTGAAAGGCGCACGTCTTTTTTACCAGTCGTCACCTTCTCACTTAATAGGCCTCCAGCAGAGCCACACCCGAGGACAGACAGCCAACCGTCATTACTCGGCGGGATTATGCGCTGTGCCAGCAGGTGCGCCCCCACGCACAATCTGGGTTAATCGCATTCCAGTTATGACATTTGGCCGCGCGGGGCGCCCGCTTCGCCCACTGTGCGGGGGCCGCGGACGCGCCCGGTGCGCGCCTACTCGCATTCCGAGGTGGCAGCGACGACGGCGGTGGCGGCGGCGTGGGAGCGGCGGCGGGGCGTCGAGCCCCGGCGCTGGCAACGCGCCGCCACCGCCGCCGCCGCCGCACCCCCCCCCCCCCCCGCGCGGCCGCACCGCCTTTCCCGCAAGTTGACTTCCAAGGAGGGAGGCCGCTGGTGATCCTTGGTCTCAGAATACTGAACGGATGTCTCGGAATTGGTAGGTTCTGAGCTGAATTCTGAATTTGAAATATTCGTATTAGAAAATGGACACTCTAATGAGTGATGTTGATAAACGAATATTTTATTAGTAGTCTAGCTGGTCCCTGGTGATCCGTGGATGAGGGTCTTAGAATACTGAACGGATATCTGGGAATTGCTAGGTTCTGAGCTGAATTTGAAATATTCGTATTAGAAAATCGGCACTGTAGTGAGTGATGTAGTCTAGCTGGCCCCTGGTGATCCGTGGCATGAGGATCTCAGAATACTGAACGGATATCTGGGAATTGGTGAATTCTGAATTTGAAATACTGGTATTAGGAAAACGTACTGTGATGTCTGATGTTAACTAACGTATATGTTATTAGTAGATTAGCTGGCTCCTGGTGATCCTTCGCATCAGGATATCAGAATATTGAACGGATATCTCGGAATAGCTAGGTTCTAAGCTGAATTGTGAATTCGAAATATTCGTATTAGAAAATCGGTATTGTGATGAGTGATGTTAATTAACGACGTGAATAGTAGTCTAGTGGGCTCCTTGTGTTCCTTGGCATCAGGGCCTGAGAAAATCTCGAAATTGCTAGGTACTGAGATAAATTGTGTATTCGAAATATTTATATTAGAAAATCGTCAGTCATGTGTGATGTCAATTAACGATTATTTTATTAGTATTCTAGCTGAACCCGTGTGAGCATTGCGCATATTGTAAAGGATGTTTTAAAAGTGGAAATAGCTTCATTCCCGATCCTATCTTCTTACGACCAGCCCCTTAAAATGTGTTACTCCGTTGTATGTATGATATTGTGCGCGGATAAGCTTCTTAACGTTAGAATTATAAATCGTAAATGAATGAGTCATCTAGTAATAATGTTGGTTCGTGCTTCCGAACTCGAGGAGAATTGAAAAGCGCAACAGTCTTTCCCCACGTCGTGCAACAAGCATTTTATCGTCCCGTCGACGGCATCGGGCAGTCAGGAATGTGGAATGCGCAAATCGAAGGGAAATGTAAACTGAACGCGCGTAGAATAGAGAAACGCTCATACGTCGTTCAGTTCCGTGCACAAGGATTACTTGGTAAGATACCGTATTTCATCTTCTGCCATTAATATCGTCGAAACACCGTCTTTCAATTTTTTCTAAAACCGACAATTTCTAGAAAAAATGTTTCGCTGCAATGTACATTCCGAGATAATGTAAGAAATACATCAACTAATTTTAAAAACGTATGATGTAAAAACTTCGACTTTTTTTATATATTTTCATACAGTTTCAGTCATAAAAAAAGCACTCTTAGAAAACACTCTCAATATTGGTTTTACGTCGCATGTGTGATTAGGACATATAAAGCTTTTCGATGATCTCATCCCTGACTGAATTCCAGTTTCCCCACGTCATGCTAATCGATAACGAAGCACCAAGATACTCTATTGCACTAGCACGAAAAATGTTCTGTTTAATCCTACTTTTTCAATAGGCATTTATTTTCGTAAACATAAATTTAACGGAGTTAATTCTACCGGTTATCATTCAGTAATCATTGAGTAATTTATGGTTACGATAATTGAAATCATCAATAAGATAAAACTGCATTAATTTATTCTTTTTTCTAACATTTCAAACTTTATTTTATTTACTAATCCTAATCACGTTGTTAAGTTCAGGCGTTCGCTGCTTATAAATGACACAGTTCATATGTTAAGGACGTTATTACAGTCAATTTTACGTTGTCAAGTTATACATAAATTCTCTTTATTGACACTTAATCAATTAATTTTTAATTCAAATTGAAAATATTTTCTTTAAAAAATGGCAGTAAAACATGTATTAGGTAATGGCAATTGTAAAAATTCTTGTTAAGGAAGGATGTCTTTTATGAAATTTCTCATTCACTGCACATTTAGTAGTTAGCACAAATGATATTCATTCAGTACTGGCAGGTAAAGTTGCTCGTGTTTGTGAAGTGTCACGAACAAGTACACCAACTCTGGTGATAGCTTGCCCAAATCTGTTCCCGTGGAGGATAATTCCTTTAGGCTATGGATGACTTTCTGAGGCGCTGAAGAGTTGGCATTATTTCGAAATAACGGGTATGAACACTCACTTTCTATTGGAATACTTTCGGTATATTCTTCCCTTGGGGCATGCGCGCCCAGGTACGATGACACCCGCGTAAGAAATGAAATGTTTTCATGAGTTTGTGACAAAATGGCAGGCGTTTCGAAGGTAGTAACTACAATGCAACAACATGGTCATTGAAATTTTTGCTCTGTTTCAAAAAGATGGAAGCCCCAGATTCATAGGCAGCACAATACAAACGTACCCATTACAGTTATCCTCACAGTCAACACCATCAAAACTGCACGCATTATCACTACCCAACTATCAATACCATCGGCATCAAGTCTCTCGTTAAGTCTGCGAACGCCGCTATAATACCTACATATATCAACTAACACTACTTCTCCCATCAGTCCACCAGGTCACTAACATCCACCACATCATTTCTACCACTACTCTTATTGTAATATCACTAGATGTATCTGGTTTTTTACGTCGTCTTACCAACTTTACGTCATTTATTACCTCTGCTTCGATTGATGGCGTGTTCTCCATGGTCGGTGAGAATATATCGCATCCCCAGCAACCAGTCGTCCAAAACCAGTACCCTTTCTTCATTGGAGCTAACTTAGTTCTAGGCGTCACCTCGCCGTACAAAGGCTTTCAAGATACCCCGAGATAGGCCTCCAGGCTTCTTTAAGCATCCGGACCTCGGGAGGGGGGTATCAACGACGTCTGGAGGGAAGGGTTTGAGGTCAAGGAGAGATCCAAGGAACACAAATCACCTGACGTCTCAGGAACGCCGCGAATACGAAAGATTGCCTGAGTGAGGGTTGTTCAGATCTAAAGGCATATTAAGACGGGAAGAAATAATCAAAAAGGTTTACTTTAATTTTAAGTTAATACGTAAGTTAATCTTCCCTGCCCGTAATCGATATGAGTGTTCATTGATTCTCATATATGTGAAAACTAAAAATTTGGAGTGGTTGTCGCAAAGAGGTGCAGACTGGTGTCAGCAAGGGCGCGCTGTGATGCTCCGTCACTGCACATCAAGGGCATTCCGAAGAAGTGAGCGGCAAGGGCTAGGCGGGATTGAGACGGAGGAAGGTGGAACGACGTGACTCTTTCGCGTTTCTGGACTTCCTTGGCCGTTACTCTCGTGAGTGTAGGGATATTTGTAACCGGGAAGTGGCAAACTTCTTCCTTCGCTGGAAAATGAGAGCCGAGAACCGGCGCCGACCTGCACGTTGACTTGCGGAGTTTGTTCTCCTTCAGGTATTTCCTCAGCTCTACTACCCAAGCAGGGGCAAGTTCCCAACTGGTCTTACTTCATGTGCGGTAGCGTAGTGCATATAGCGAGTGTGTAAGGCGTAGCGTAGTGCATATAGCGAGAGAATAGAACGACGATGAGGGAAGAAGGATAGCGCGCGGTCCGAGGTCCATGTGTTAAGGGATTTGCTTCAGCATTCGCCTGGTATTGATCGAAGTAACCACAGTAACTATCGATCATAGCAGCCAGCCGCTAGAATATTCCTCCAGACAGAATTCAAGACTTGTAAGTGCCTTTTCTGCTAAATTTGCCAAAATATTGATGAATGAATCAAGCCCTATACCAAATAAGAACCAAAGTCCAGACGCACATCTTGAGAGTTACGAGGTAATAATAAATGGCGGGAGTTGTATGTGCCAACAGATTTAATGTACGTACAGACTTATTTTTCTCGAAAGTATGAAAATGGCTCTTACATCCTTTTTCTTTCAAGTCATCAATTATCCTCCAAGCACTGCGGTTGTTAAATTCGACTCAGCGGCAACGCATGCTGTCACTGAGCAATCTTCGCCAGCTCGAGGAACGGCGGGGCAGGGAGGAGCGGGGCGGGGCGCGGTAGGCGATTAGATAGGGGGAGGCGTATCGCCAGCTGCGAGGTGCGTCGAGGTTCTCATGAGGACTGCGCTTATCACCTGCGCAGCTTTATCTCACGTGCCACCCCCCTCCCCTTCCGCCGCCACCGATGCATCAAGGTGGCAGCGCCTATCAGCCGCCCATCGATACTTTCCGCATTTCTGGAGAGGTTCTGTAAATGCGATCGATGCGCGATTGTTTTCCTGGCTACTACTTCAGGCGAAAATTATGTAATTCTGGTGGAGGAGACTACTTGTATTTGATGCTGCTTGCTTCAGGGATTCGGAATACTAAAAGTCTGAATTGTAATTTTCGCCTGTGTAGAGGATTAATTGGAACATTTCCGTCATTACGAACTACTGTCGTTTTTCAGACCGATTGGAATGCCTACCGTTAATTAATTTTCAATTATGTCTAATATATGTAAATATCTTTACAATATATTAAATATTTTTTATGATATTTTAAAATTTACCATCACTGAAACTGTGTGTGTGTGTGTGTGTGTGTGTGTGTGTGTGTGTGTGTGTGTGTGTGTGTGTGTGTGTGTGTGTGTGTGTGTGTGTGTGTGTGTGTGTGTGTGTGTGTGTGTGTGTGTGTGTGTGTGTGTGTGTGTGTGTGTGTGTGTGTGTGTGTGTGTGTGTGTGTGTGTGTGTGTGTGTGTGTGTGTGTGTGTGTGTGTGTGTGTGTGTGTGTGTGTGTGTGTGTGTGTGTGTGTGTGTGTGTGTGTGTGTGTGTGTGTGTGTGTGTGTGTGTGTGTGTGTGTGTGTGTGTGTGTGTGTGTGTGTGTGTGTGTGTGTGTGTGTGTGTGTGTGTGTGTGTGTGTGTGTGTGTGTGTGTGTGTGTGTGTGTGTGTGTGTGTGTGTGTGTGTGTGTGTGTGTGTGTGTGTGTGTGTGTGTGTGTGTGTGTGTGTGTGTGTGTGTGTGTGTGTGTGTGTGTGTGTGTGTGTGTGTGTGTGTGTGTGTGTGTGTGTGTGTGTGTGTGTGTGTGTGTGTGTGTGTGTGTGTGTGTGTGTGTGTGTGTGTGTGTGTGTGTGTGTGTGTGTGTGTGTGTGTGTGTGTGTGTGTGTGTGTGTGTGTGTGTGTGTGTGTGTGTGTGTGTGTGTGTGTGTGTGTGTGTGTGTGTGTGTGTGTGTGTGTGTGTGTGTGTGTGTGTGTGTGTGTGTGTGTGTGTGTGTGTGTGTGTGTGTGTGTGTGTGTGTGTGTGTGTGTGTGTGTGTGTGTTTTTTACGAATCTAAAAATCGCACAAGTTAATTTTTTTTCGAAAAATATAGTTTCTACCGGGGTGGCCAACATTTGCCAGAGATTGACAACCTGATACATTCCATGCAACAAATGTTTTCACATACTAGTGAAATGCCCCATTCAACTCGAGCACCTTTTACATTTTTATGTACATTTATATATTTTTTTACGCCCATGGCTGAGGTTAGAAAATAGGAATAGTGATAGGGTCAGTTTCACTTAGGGGGAGAAAGATGTGTAACTCAATCACTCACACAACTCAATTAATTATTGTTCGCCAGCTCGGAAGACACATTTATTGGAGCACACATCGTGAGAGATCTCGTGCATGATCTGTCGAGGGCCCCGCTGATGGTATTACACGAGCTGCTACCGCACTATTCGTAACTGCCGGAGAGTTTGGTGATAACGCTGGGATCACAGTACTGAATGTGATGAATTTAACTCTTAGCACTCTCGTGTATTAAATATTAAAGTGGGCTTAGTTAAACTTACTGCGCTAAGCTATATAAGTGCACTTGTATTTATCCAATGCTCCATGTTCGGCGTTTGCCCCACAGGCTTATGGCCGAACTTTTGGTTACCCGTGGTTCATGCGTTCACTAATGCTTACCAATATTTTGCAGTTTGCACTATCGTTATTATTGCACAATCGTTACCGTATTAATATATTCATATTCTGTTTTTGTTTGTTTCAGGTGAGTTGCTGTTTGTTACTACTGATGTATTTCAAAACTGCGCTTTAAAATTACTGTCGACAACGGTGAGTTTGTTGACAACTAGCATTCTTTTCACCCATTTTTGTCCTCGCGCTCAGACAATGAGTAGTAAAATGACTCGTTAATTCGCCATTGTTTTTCTTTTTAGTGATAAATGGTTTTGCTTTTGTTGATTTATAATATAATTCTGGCATTGAGATTGAGATTGAACGGAAGCAATAATACTTTAAGTTAAAGTGGAATGTTGCAAGTTCATTTATATAGAATTACTGTATATTTTGGTTATATTTGTGTCGTGCTAATTTGCAATCGTATTCATGATTACATGGTGGTAAATTAAATGATGTTGCTGCTAAACACAAGAGGTCTTTTATGTCTTTTATAACTGGTTTAACATCAAGTTTTGCGGATGTACGTACACCTCTCAACTGCAAGGCAAACTAATGCGGCGTCATAATGCAGTAGTATGTCTCTCTACGCTGCAACAATGTGTTATCCAATAATAATAATAACAAATTTCGTGATTCTATGAATAAAGAATCCCTTACATGCTTTAAATTAATTAACTTTAAACTTCTTAAAAGCGGGACTCAATTGTTCCGTACTTGTAATTACCTATACTTCGAGACTAAATGTTGAAGGATATGAGTATAATATTGAAATCATTTATTTCCATCATTTGAAAGAGAATACATTGTTTTGTAGCAACGACGTATATTTTCAGTAGTACATTATTTGTGATACAGAATACAATTTTGCGGAAAACAATAATTTATTTGTGTATTTTGAAACTTATTCGGTAACCGCCAAATAGCATTCGAGATTCAAGTGTTTTATTCATTGGGTAATGCCAACATACAAGAGTACGGGCTTCCTTTTGAAATCTGGTCGAGAACCTGTGTTCGTGTTGATCCACCACCGGCGTAACTACAACACCATTACACCGCTCCACCAGCAGCGGCCGTGCCTCGTGACAGGAAGCAAGTGCCCGCTCGAACGTGCCGTCCGCCCTGTTCCTCGCCGTGCGACTTACACGCTCCGCCGGCAAAGTGCGCAGGCCGTTATTCGCCCGTATGGACGGGAAGGCGCGGGGCACGTCCCGCGCGCAGTCTGCGCGTCCGCAGAAACGAGAGCCTTGCACCCCGCCCGCTCCCCGTCCCATCCCGTCCCATCCCGCTCCACCCGCCCCGCCCCGCCCGCCCCATCCGCTCCGCTCCCCCCACCCCGCCCGTCCCGCCCGCTCCGCTCCCCCCCGCTCCGCTCCTCCCCGCTCCGCCCCGCCCCGCTTTCGCATCACGCCCCGCCCTGCCACACCCCGCCACGCTCCACCCACCCGTCCCACCCCGCTCCGTACGCCCGCCCACACCGCCCGCACCGCCCAGCCTCGCTCCGCCCGCCCGCGCCACCCCCGCGCCACCCCCGCCCCACCTCACTCTGAGGACCTTGCCCACACCGCCCCGCCCCGCCCCGCCCCGCCCCTCCCCGCTTCGCCCGCCCCGCTCCCCCCGCCGCACCCCGCCCCGTCCAGCCCAGCCCCACCCGGCCCATCCCGGTCCAGCCCAGTCCCGTCCGGCTCCGCCTATCCCCTCGCCAGCCCGCGCCATCCCGCCCCGAGCCTCCCCATCCTACCCAACGCAGCCCCGCCCCGCGCCGCGCCGCCCGCTCCGGCCCTCGCCACTCCTCCCCTCTATCTTCGCGCTTCTCCGCCCCGCCCCGCTCCCACCCAGCTTCGCTCCTCCCCGCCCCGCCCCGCCCCGCCCCTCACCGCCCCTTGCCCTCTGCTTTGCGTGCGCAGCTGCGCGTGCTCGCGCATGACGTCACCCCGCGCGGCGGATGTCTCGCGCAGCGGTCTTGGCTTCCGCCACTTCGTCTGCCTGACACTTCCGAGCGGCTCATCGGCGACGCCCTCGACGGTGGCTTATGGATCGGAATGTGCTTGCGTCAGCAGCGCGTAAGAAACGGCGTCGCGCACCCGTCTCCGAGGACCTGCGCGCAATGGAGATTAGGTGTTGTGTCCTGACACTGTGCAGCGTGACAGAGATATTTAATTACGAATTTAAGACGCATTTTATGATTGCAGGGGAAAATCTACTTAACACATATTTGGTAGGCGATTGCGGCCAAATTGAAATAAAATAAAATAAAATAAAATAAAATAAAATTAAAAAAAAATGTGGATAGGATTTATTCCATATAGTTGCAAACTCAAAAACTGCGTTCAATCGCATAATTTCGCGTTATGGTCCGGAAACATCAATGCAGCTCTGCTCAACCATTCAATGGTAAACATTGTTCTCTCGCGAATCGAAAACATTCCGTCATGACACTTTTAATTGTATCATTGAGAGTTTGTACAAAGGTATGTGTCCATTTACACAAATACGTATAAGCCAAACAGAGGCAACGGCAACAGTTTCCATACTGCCAATATTTTGGACGTGTAGTAATAACATAATTTCATAATTCTTTCATAAAGTAACATTTTAAAAAAATATACAAATACAAAAAGCTAAAATATTAAATATTATGCAAATCTAATAATTATTAAAAGTGTAAATTAATAAGGAGAGAAACGTAATAATTTTGAAGGAAGTGACCTTTCCGTTCTCAGAAATTTACTTCAAAGACTTCAAGAAAAAAGCGCCATCCCGATAGGAGCGAGGCCAGCGCTATCGCAATGACAACTTCCTGGGGTTGTGCCACGACTCGCGGGGCAGCGACAGTTCGAATCAAGTGGTTCAAGTAATAATTTTGCACCGGGCAACCGGTGCTCGACGCATCCTGGAAGATTACTTTCTTTCTATAAGTGGGATAAAGAAATTCCAACGACTGATCAGAGACGTAGGCCAACCGAATTTCCTTTGTGTATGAGTGTATGGGACACTGTAAAATGTCGTATCTTGTTACATTTTGACAAAATATTGTTATCGGAGATTTACGCACTGTCCTACATATGCACATTTATCGACATTATTCTAGTTTAATCTTACCGTCAATTAAAAGCCATTTACAATTGGAACAAGTCTGAGTTACACTAGTATTATGAAATATAATGTTATCACATAATTCTTTATTGCACGTAATTTATCGCACACTACAGGTATTACTTACATCTTTGTAACCAGATAGGATGATAGTGGTTTATCATTATCATTAATTTAACGAGTTTTACAAACTCTTTAGAGAATATAAATCCTTGGTGTTATAGTATTGAGCAGCAAATACTTGAGTAACGTCCTTGCGCCTATCTGTAAAAATGTTATATCTTTCCTTCCAGAAAATTATGATTTGAGTTAATACATATCATATGTGGACTAGTGTGATAGATTAATTTTATCGTCCTATCCGCAATTACATTCTCCCTGTGCGTTATGAACAAAAGTGCTTAAGATAATAATTATATTGGTGCGTTTTCCGCTTCAATTTTTGGAAATAATAATATTGCGAGTTTCGAGAAAATCAGTTTGTGAAGTATTGGCTGTATATAGTATGTCATTGGGAATGTCCCTAGATGAGCGGTAGGTACCGCAAGAGGTCCTGGGTGCCGGTGGATTGCTGCTGGGAAGTTGATGGGGGCAAAATAGGAAGCCCAGGCCCAGTCACTTAAGACAAGAAGAAATAGTATGAGGAAGCCTATGCTATTCTGTTCAGTTCTGATAGTATCAGAACTAGACGGAATGGAACAGGCTTACTCGTACTACTTCCCCTTGCCTTCTGTGTCTGGGCTAGCCTTGTGGGAGAGGCCTCTCTTGGTCCTGTACTTTTACGTATTAAGCCCACCTCCTCATCTTTGTGCCAGAAGCATTATTCATAGTATAAAGATCCATTTGTTTAATTATATATACAGATTGCACAAACATCACACACACAAGTGTCTGTCATATGAAGATAATATGGAACGATTATGTTAAAGATATAATACGCGATGGATTTTGAATCCACACACACACACACACACACACCTCAGACAGAACTGAAACTTTGTATGAGGCCGGTTTCAAATACACAGCCGTAGTGGCCAAGTACTTTCACCGTCTTGGTATTCTTTTAGACACCAAAGAGAATGGGAAACGTAAGTAGCTTGAGAAATTCTGTGCCATTCTGGAACACTTCTAGTTTATGCCTGGTGTAATGAGATATTTTAGAAGAAACGAAATGTAATGTTGACATGATATTGTTACGTAATAGCCTTTTCTATATTTCGAAACGTTTTAATCGTACTATTTTGTGATTGAGTTGTCATTGTGACGTGAACAATACCATAATATCTTCATTTTTGTATTTTTTTATTTTTTAAAATTATTTTTAGCATAAAATTGAATATTAAATTTATATAATTTCAAGACTTATGCAATAATGTTTCCGTAATACTCAAAATAATTACTTGTTTTCACTTCCATAAGAGTCAAAGAATATGAGTTAATAACGTGAGAAACTATAATTAGAATTAAAAACGAAATTGTAAACAAAAATGTCCAATCATGTTTTTATTTAGCATTATACAATCAACTTATGTCGTATCTTTGCAACGTATTGTTTCCGTGCCACATTGTTTAATCTGTTTTTACGTTTGCGGTGTACTAAATGATGTAAACGCATTGCGTAATGCGATCATTTTGCATTTACAGTGTTGGATGTATCCTCTCAAAAACGAACTGAACTATTCACCAGGTGTATTAACAGCTTTTATAGGTTTTTCTTTCACCATATCTGCGGAAACGAAAATATATAAATTCCATTGGGGATGAGAATAAATCGAAATGATGTCGTTACAATGCTGTTTTATTTGTACAGTTCTTTGTCCACGATATTCATGTTTTGGCCATTACCGTGAAGCCGTTTTGAGAAAGAAAGAAAAAAAGTGTTCGTATGGGGCTTTGATCGCCCGCAAAGCGCTTATTATGCCTCGTTAAGAGTGAGCTAATTTTACGCGCTTAAGGGAGCGCTGCGGAGGGCGAGGGCGAGGGCGAGGACGTGAATGTGGGTCAGAGAGACGCACCCTTCGGGCTTCCGCTTTCTGCTCGGGGCCCCGCCGCGCCCACTCCCCCTTCTCGCCCTTTGGCCCTCCACGCCCTGCTCGCCTGCGGACACCTGCCGTGCCCTCGGCGTCGTCCGTCCTTCATTGCCTTGTCACTGGTTCTTTCGTGCCGGATTTGCTAACAAGCAGAACACTCGACTGCTTAGGTTCTCTGGAAGTGTCTTTAATTAAGAAAAGTTATAATTGTTTGCTCGTCGTTTTCTCCGGAAAAACGATGTGGATTCACACAAATCCAATTTCAGGATGTTGCCTATTATGGTTCCAATGGGCAATGCATTGCTATTGTAGTGTATTAAATATGTACAATTCAAATTCAAAATGAATGTATTCAATGAACATTAACAACGTATGTATTAACTACACAATACTATATTACACAACGCTATCAAAATTAAATATTCGAATAATCATGTGCACCGTCAGTATTTGGTTCTGAGCTGCCTTCTAGATCGTAATTTAGAAATTGAGTCGAAAGGGGGAGTGAAGTTCAGAGAGATATCCATAGATCGCACTTCAAGAAAGGTCCTCCGAAAACGGCAAAGGGGCCACTATTAACTTAACAAAAACAACGCTCTCATATGTACGATTTGAATTAAACCACACTTTAAATACTCGTGCTCTCGATACGAATAAGAACAAAGAGTGAAAATTTGAACGATGTCGGTCGACTGTTTTTTGCGTCTATATGCAACAGACGTATGCACATACTAATTTTCTTTCTCCTTTATACCATTTGGCCTTTGTACCATCTCTTATCATTTTCTTCGGGGTAACATTTGTTTTTTCTAAGCTGCAGTGGTTGCGTATATTATCCCCCCGATAAATTTTAAAATGGCCACAAACTCAACATTTTTATTTGCGTTTGTTTTTCGTGATAATCCTTCACTTTTATTGAAGCTGTAATGATTACTATTGCTTATTAAAAAGAATGTAAATATGTGACATGAACAAGAAATTTATGGAATTACTTTTAATAGCTGATGTTGGAATAATGAATTAATTAAATATAAATGTATGTAACCTGTAAAATGTTAAATATAAATGCTGTAACCTTTTTAAATTTATTTTTATGTACTGCATACCACAAAGTTTTTACTTGTGACGGCTTAGACACAAATTATTGCACAAATAATACAATTCTTATTGAATATTTTTGCACTAGTGGATAACTCAAATGAGATCCATCAATGTATTAATCAATTAAAAGGAATCCTTTGGTAGGCTTTGGTGGAGTGGGTTTAGAGACTGTGTAACTCTTCCTTGCATCCATCGCTCTATGGTATTATTCCTCTCGCAATTATCACTGTTTGCCGACCTGCACGTTTCAGCGGTTGCTTCGACCGATGCCCGGCCACTCGGCGCTCTTCTCGCTTCGTCCCTCTCCAGTCCTCTGTCGCCGCCCCCTCGCCACACCTATCGCAGACGTCACCGCCGTTTCCAAAGCCTCCGCCGCCGCCATCGCGACCGCCACCGCCACCGCCACCGCCACCGCCACCGCCACCGCCACCGCCGCCACCGCCGCCACCGCCGCCTCCGCCATCGCCACCGCCACCGCCACCGCCACCGCCATCGCCATCGCCACCGCCAGCGCCACCGCCACCGCCACCGCCTCCGTCTCCGTCTCCCCCAACGCCACCTCCACCGCCACTACCATCGCCGCCACCGTCGCTGACGCCTGCATCGCCCCCTGCCGCCGCCCCCGCGGCATCCACCGCCATCACTGCCGCCGCTGGCGACTCCTACACCACCACTGCCACCGCACCCCCCCCCCGCCCGCCGCCGCCGCCACACCTCACCCCCCCCCCACCACCGTCGCCGAAGTTGCCACCCCCATCACCTCTACCTCCGCCGCCGGCCCCCGCGCCACTGCCGCGTCGCGTCGCTTCTCGGCCTCCACCCGCCCTCGCGCGGCCGCCGCCACGCCCTTGTTTGCGTGTTTAATGGCGGTAATGTGCCGATCCCTGGCGGCGAAGCGCTTCGAAGCGCCACGCCGCAGCGAAAGGAACGGCGGCCAATTAATCCGGCGGATTGCGGCGTCCCCGGCGGCCGATCTGCGTAGCGCCGAGCCGCGTCGCGTGCGTCGCGCCCCCCCTCCCCTCACACTGGACAGCGACGACGACAACGCCCGTAAATCGTGGGTGCCAGGTACCCAGGCCCTACCGCAGCGGCTCGCGCGAAATAGGAAGTTCGCTTGGGGATGGCTGCTAAGCGATGGCTCCCTGGTCTCGGTGGGAGAGTAAACAGTAAATTAGGGCACTCCCAAATTTGTACCCGGAGTTTCTTCTCCCCCTGGCAGTTCAAAGTCGGTGTTGAATTGACGTGCAAAGCTATCAAAGAGCTAACGGTATTTTTGCCAAACACTTGTGGATCAATTTGTGTTTGCTCAGTGGTAGCTGTATTCTATAAAATCTCGTCATTCCAAACTCAAGGAATCCAATCTCCTCATTCTTCAGAAAAGTGATCTTGGACCGCATTCATTAAACATTGACCTCGTGGCATTCCGATGATATTTAAATAGGCATGTGCCTACACATCGAATCAGAGCTACGACCAGAATTTTCTTGAGCTTGGAGCTTTACAAGTGACCATTGACTTATGAATGTTCAGAAGCAGTCATCAAGCAGATTTTGACTTATGGAGGAGCTGAAGCCCCCTGGCTCTCTCCCTAACAACAGTCGGGCAAACGTCCATTAACTACGGAGAAAATTTTACATTGATTTAATAGTTGACAATTTCATTAAAAATTTGAGAGTTTCAGGGCGAAATTGGAGGCAATAATTATTAATAATGCGGAAATTCAAATAGTAACATCGAGAAATTTTACGAGTGATTCACTATAATCTTAAATTCGCAGATAACGCTACGTATGCAAATTATTTTCGGGTTATATCAAGGTCTTGAACCTCGGGAAGACGATAGTATATCCTTGTCCGAAACGTTAGTACTACAGACTAAGCCGTACAGCATCTGGACAACCAGGGCGGTGTTCCTACAATCTACGCCCATTACTTTAAAAAGTGACAAGTAATCCCCAGCTGCCCCTGCTTAAACATTGCGCCAGGGCGTTGCGTGGAGCGTTGTTCTGGGCGAGGCCTGGCAATTAGCTGTTAATTTCCAGGCGTAGGTGCAGCCCCGCGAAGAGGCGAGCGGCGCGGCGGCGCGTGCGGCGGGTTGCGAGAGGCTCTTAGCGCGCCGCTGTTTGCGATCGCCGCCCCGCCCCGCCTCGCCCGCGCCCGTGCCCCCGCCCACGTGACGCGCGGCGCCGCAGAGGCCTGGCAAGTGCAGAAGCCGCACGGCCGCGCCGCTCGCCCTCGCCGCCCCACGCGGCCACGAAGCAGGGGACGGATGGCTCTTCGCGCGTTGTCTAGATCAGGGTTGTCCAACTGGCGGACCGCGGCACCATTTTTTGTGTCCCGCAATGGGATATTAGTCAAACGTAGAAGTCCCGTTTATCTATGACGGGCGAGAACATAGTGCGTCTAGTGCACGCGCCTTGCCGAGGTCAAAAGTCCCTTAAAGTAAAAGATAGGTTAAATTTAGATATAAGGGTTTTTGAGGGGAATTCAGAGATTTAAAAAAAAAATCATTCGAATGTGTTTCACTGCGTTATGATGCGGCTCTATATAATGCATGATTACTGCATTCCCCCACTCTCGTTTCAGAGCACCCGGGCTAACTGCCGAGATCAACAATATGGAGAAGTCAGGTGTGAATCGTCTGAGTAATGACAATATGTCCTGCAGCTATATTAAAGGTCCTACTTGTAGTCTTTGACGCCTTGTAGGTTGGACACCCCTGGTTTAGACAAATGGCGCTGACAAAGACGTCGGTGGCCGCGTTAGATGTGTGTGGGGCGTAAGATGTGACTCTTCATCGGGAAATTATCAAATGATGTTTTCAAGAACGTAAGTTTCAAATGCACGTTTATAGAAAAGTTGTATTTAAAGGTAACCCCCAAAAAGTACTGAACCTAATAGAAAATTAGCTGTATTATATATGGCCAAGTATAACGCGGCAAAATGTATAGAAAATATTTTGTGGCTCCATGGCTATATGGCTATTAAGGTCACTGAATTCTTAATAGCAATTAAAAAAGATTAATAGCAATTAAAAACGGGATTATCGTAGTGCTATCGCGTAATTTTCTCCATTATTAATCTTAACGAAAATAAATCTCTCCTTTACATCATATTGGGAAGATAGTGGCGAACTATTCTATGAATATGAGTGTGTAAATCTCTTCGGAAGTAATCGCAATAAAACCTCCGTCCTTGGCCCGGCAATACGTACCAAAGCAATCCGCAGGAGAGAACGGCATGTGTTTCACCGCCAACTCTTTTCTCCGTCTAATCTGTTACATATGACTGACATATGATTCGACATGACGTGACATATGATGCTTGGCTGGTGGAAATTCCGAGAGCATATTTCATGGAAGGGGTAATGTTTGAAGTGCCAATCGTAACTTTAGACGTACTTCATATTAAAGAATCTTATCAGTTCTCTTTTACGTAAACAATAGCAGCTATTTCTATTACTATAAATTTAAAATAGATGCTTAATGATATGAGTAGTTACTAGCATACCCTCCATGCAGCATTAGTCATAGCAGAAGACACGCAAAAAAATATTGTAAAAACTAGGCAAATGCTATTTGTAAGCCTGTTTGCAAGTCTCCAAGTCTTTCTCACTAAGTGAATGAAGTTCCTAAAAAAAATTAAAATATAATATGGTTATTATAATATAATTCCTTCAGTTAATAATGTGTGCTCTTCAGCATAACGAACTCGAATATCTTGTATCCTTATGACTTTCTTTTCTTCTTTCTTTTGTTTTTTATTCTTGGTTAATTTTCTTTTTCATTCACGCATCATTCATACTCCTTATATTTTAATTAGGAAATCTCGTTCACAGTATTTGGTCGGAGTGACTAGAAAAAATTAATGTTTGAATGTTTTAATTTTTCTACTCACTCCGACCAAATCCTGTAAATGACATTTCCTAATTCTACATCGTGGTCGTAAATTTTCTTCTTCAACTTCAAGGATTAGGCCTGAAGGCCTGATCCGACCTCTTCAATGGTCGTACATTTTACAATGGCTAATTTCGTACAAGATATACTCGTACACTCCCAATCACACATTTCTTTATATCGTTTCCGTCGTTTTCCGTGCCTTCGGTGCGCACCACGTATTTCTTGAATTTGAATTTGAATTTGCCTTATTTTACGTGGCGAGACTCGGACCATCAGGTCCGCTCTTCCGTCCGACCACGCAAATTTCGCTACGCTCCTTTCACCAACTAGGAGAGAAGGAGGTATTTCTTGGGCGAGAAACAGGCGATTTGAATTTAGCTCAGGGCGTCATTTAGGCATGAGGATCTTTTACATGCAAGTAAATCTACGAACATAGGGCAGCCGGCTTTACTTCCCCTCCGAAGGAAGGCGTACGAAGGATTTTTCGCCCTTAAAAATCCACGGCTTCGATTGGGTTTGAACCCGCCAACTTGGGTACAACAGTCCAGTACGCTAACCGTTACACCATCGCCACCGCCATTTCTTCCCAGGCGGCATGGGCGCGTCGGTCGCCTTCTGTTCCGCGCCGTGCTTTTCCACGTGCTGCTGCCAGTGCTGGCCGCGGTCGGTCTTCGCGCGCGGACAGGTGGCGCGCCGGGGCCCCGACCGCAGGCGCCGCGCCGCCTTTGTTGGCAGGTGGGCGCTGGCCGCCCCGGGCTTCTGCTTGGCTTCAGCCTCGCTTTGCTTCGCTTCCCTTCGCTTTGCTTTGCTCGCTGCGTTCGTTCGTTCTATTGTGAGGCGTTTCCCTTGTTCCGTATGTTCAATGGTGCCGCGGGACGGGAAAGACTTGGAGGCTCGGCCGTTACAAATATTTCTTCAAATGTTCTACTGCTGCATACAGCGTGTGCCTAAAACTAGCTTTACTGCTTAATTTCATTACGTGCTATCTCAATGTGCTAGTAAACGACAATTGTCTTTCACTTGTCAAGTGTCTAAGTTTGATGGAAGAAATTTCAGTCTTGATTTCAAGAGTACATGTTTGCATACATTTTTTTTTTAATTCAGTTTTTTCCATTTCAGAGAGCACATTAAGGTTTCATACTACTATAAAAAATATTTATTTCTCCTTGATCGCCATTGTTGCCTTTAAAGGTTTCTGAAGGTACTGGACACAAATACAGCGATACAATAATACATGATTACTTATGCACACATTTTTTTTATTAGCAAAATTACAATTCATTCTAAAAAAAATGCAAGGTGATGTCTTATTTTTGATTAACTTACACACTATTGGAAGCTTTTGGACTTCTGTGACCCATGTAGCAGTATATATATATATATATATATATATATATATATATATATATATATATATATATATATATATTAATTCATTCAAGTCATAAATTTGTGACAAACTAAATTAATTTTTGATTTTTTATTAAATTTAATTAATAAAAATTGTCATTTGCAGGTTTTCGGACGGTTACACGTCGGTATCACTTCACGACCCTCAGCCGTGGGCAGTGTTGACTCGCGAACGCGAGGTCGGATGTTGAAAGTTAGAAAGATAGAATCTGGCTACAAGCAATGTCAAACGCACTTTCCGTAAACAAGGAAAAAGTCTAAGGAACGTGTGCACCCGCGTCTATTACGTGCTACGTGACATAATGTATTTTTGCAAAAGTCTCTCTTCAAATATTAACAATATTTATATCATTGTATTCCTCTCTTTGAGACCTTTATAATGCTGCTGAAAAAAATATATACTTCCATTTAAAAAAATAAAGTTGCGTCAATATCTTCGCAATTAAAAATGGTACATACACGAAAACGATATGTGTTATTTCCCCCATCATCTGCTACAAATTGGCGCAAACTGTATTCCGATACCTCAAACCGTTTCGGAGATATTTGCTGTGGCCAACTTAGGTATATATATATATATATATATATATATATATATATATATATATATATATATATATATATATCTTATGATTACTTTTAATAATAATTTAAAAGGAATTAAAAGTCTTATTTAGAGATTCTGTGCCATTATCGTGAAAGGAATAAATATTTCGTTGCATGTAGAATATATGACTAATATAACAAATTTGATGAATTGCTCATCATCGTAAAGTCTCTGCTGCAGTATTAAAGTGTATTATTAATTCCAAATTTAGAAAAGAAAGAACCAAATCGAATTGGAGTGATGAAAACGGGCAAGTGAATCCTCGTAAGGCAATGTGAAAGGCACGAGATAGGATAGAAAGCTAGGAGGGCACACAAGATACGCCCGTCCTCACTCGTCATAGACCACACGAGTCATTTAACTTTCTACGAAATCCCGCGATCGCACTTGCACGTGCTGATCTTTGGTATTAATGTTTCTAAGAGGTGCAGTTTCTAGGTCGACCTCCCGGTATTTCTCCTTGGCGCTCGCCGACAATCACCGCTTCTTCTTTGTCATCGTGCTTCCAAGAAGGCGCTGAAACGCCATCTGCTCCGTGACGGTTGCAGAGGGTCAGGGGTTGAAACCGAAGGGCGGATCCGAGAAGAAGAGGCTCTCTTGAGGCGATGAGCTTTACTCGAGCTAATTTTCGCAGACAAATAAGATACTAATTGCCGTAGGCTTGTTAAACCCCAAGACAAGATCGCTCAATCACCGGTGTGAATTAGTGGTGCAAAGGTGTTGAAATGTTCCTGGAAAAGTTGGTTCTGAACCTTGTGATTATGAACACGATCACCTTCGCTGAGATGACACTTCTGCGCTTTCTAAAATATCAATTCTCTTTGCATGATTAATATATGTAAATATATTCTACATGTTTTCTAACTAATCTGATACTAATTAATAGTGATGCAGAAAACATTACATTATATTGCCTCGTTATCTAGGAAATATAACAGAATAATAACATAATAAGTACTATTAACTGGTTACTGATTGTTAGTAATTCTAAGGTTTTGACATTTGTACGCTAGACAATGAAAAGCTTGTAACTTCATGGGTTATCTATGTAGATACGAGGTTTTCATTAATTAATATGTTTATTATCTTTGTGAAACGAGATCGGAATAACTATTATTATTATTATTATTATTATTATTATTATTATTATAAATAGATTAAAAAAGAAAAGATACTTGTATTTCATACCAAAAAAAGATAAGACCATCACTTAATGAGAAGAGCGGTACCCCTGGCGGAGGCGAAGACAGTGGTAGGCGTCGGACAATTGGGGTTGCGGGCGGGGTGGGCGGCGAGGGGCGGGGCGAGCTTGCCTTCCACGGAGCTTCAACCGCCACCTTCCGGCGGCGCGCGTGCCTGCGCGCAAATCGCACGGCGCGGCGACTTCTGGGAACGGCGGTGAGGGCAGCCGCCGAAAATAGACGACGGATTTGAAATATTGTTCCCTGGGTACTTTGGAAAGCGCCCGCAACGAGGACTCCAGCTGAGAACGCCGCCCGCAGGAAACTGCTCCTCCAACTTTTCTGGAAGGAACTGACTGCTTTCTTTTCTTTTTGCCGGGTTTCAGAGAAGAAAGCTGTTGACGCACGCCTAAGAATTCTCTCAGTGTAAACGTTTAAAAGACAAAATTTGATTTTTCCCTCCCCAAAAAATGATTATAAAGTGTATTGTGTGAAGGCAGTTAATAGTATGTGCTTCCAGTGTAACATCGACTTTACATTTACATTTAATTTTATGTTTAAGGCTTGATGAAAAGACTTAATTTGTGATCTGTTAACTTCAGTTTGTAATAAATATTTCCCTCCTTTTTTCCCCCATCTGTTAATTTTATTGGTTGTTCTGCTTTCGTAGAAAAGTGCTCGTAACATTACATTGTTTTAGTGTTAAAAGTAGTAGGTTGTTATATGTTGGCTGAGGATTTGTATTTTGTGTGTATGTGTTCGAAGTTATATTATCATTGCATTAATATATACATATTACATTGTATTAATTACTCTTGGATAATTCTCAATAAGCAAGACTTCAGTCGTGCTGCTCCAGTGTCGATGAATTGAATCGTGTCGCTCCAGTGTTTATGGGTACTTTGCAGTACCCATTTATTTCATATGGATATGACGTCTTTACAGTACGCGAACGGCAAATTCTGTTGGTACTCTAAAGTACTGCGAAGTGTCACTTTCCAAACAATAACCAGTTTAAGCACTAGATTCCAAATAAGCGCTAGATTCCATGCATTAGTGCTGAAAAAAGTTGTGTGTATGTTATGTGGTTTAACTGAGCGTTTATTCACTCAGGAAAATTAATGTGCTTCGTGTTTTGCTGTCGGGATCTAACCCTTCTCCCTCGCGAATAAAGCTCTATTTAAACACCTTGTAATACATGTAACTATGATTTTTGAACAACTGTACATTTAGTGCACGTTATTTTTATTTCGCTTATTTCTTTTCTTGTGTGCGCTAGGCGCGCTATGTTGTGCTTCGTGAACCAGCTAAGCGCAGCCTGTCTGGTCACGCCTCGAGCCCAACACATTTAACGCCACATGCCGAAGTGCTCACTTTGCATGCGGACTCGACGTGTTAACTTACTATCCTCACTCCCTTCTTCATTTCGCGAGGAAATTATCGTAATTACCCGTTGACGCAATCAACTATAAATGTGCCGCGTAGAAAACGATCTTGGAGACGGGGGTTGGTTTTCCAGGCGTTCATCTCTTCTGACAGGGGAAGATTTCTGGGCATGGCTTCTTGGGGCTGTGCAACGGTCATGTGACCTGATTGGCGCCTTAAGCCTTACGCGTGATGGGTCGGTACAACATGGACGGAAGGAGTGGACGGACATTTTTGAAAGTTGATTACATTGTTTCTGTCACTGGTGGGAGCGCTAGGTCGCTACGACGCGAGGCGGGACTATTCCGCCGTTTGCAAAACGTCTGAAGGAAATATCTTTTGGACTTACTGGCGTGCCGTTCTGTCTATACCGATGTCGTCATCGGCTAGTCCGCGTAAGTGTTCAAAAGAAAAAAAATCTTACCTATCAAAAAAGTACAAGTCTCACAGTTATTAGTTAAGAATTCATCTTACTTTACGTTAGGCATGCCAAATTTAACTTCAGAATTAGATTAAATTAAACTTAGTTATTCCGACAAAGCCCCTCCGCCAACTGCTTAAGCCGCAAGGTAGCAGCTTAATGAATCCAAGCTATAGAAAAGAAATTCCTGTCTCCACATGGATACTGTGGAGGTGACAAAAAGCTTTATTAGGATCGGACAGGAGAACAGATAAGCTGTCCAAAGTGTACGTCCCGTCTCGTCCTAGTGCGCGCAATCCACACAAAACTGCCGTCCGTCCCGTCTCGTCCGTCTCGCCCCGTCTATTCGTTCCGTACCAACCCAGTGCGCGCTTAGCATGCGAGGCAATTGTGCTATCAACTATTACTGACACCGAAATTGAAGCGATATCACGTTGAAATACGGAAAGGTAGTAGCTCGGTAGCAGGCGACATCTGCGAAACTGCTAATAAATGTTAGCAGATACGCAGTGTAAGATACTTATCTAGACAATTCACCTATTATTATAGTGAGTAACCACTTATGGTTATGGTTCGTCTGCAGTTGTAACGTTCTCTGCCAACGAAAGATTCCTAGCGCTTGGAAACGCTCCCCAGCAAAGTGCTTCGAACCCCCCTGAGAAGAATAGCTGTAAATGCACCACAAGGGAGCCTTTGTGGCTGTGTGTGTTCTCCAAAGAACAGCGCGCCGCGCTGCGCCTCGCCGGTCGGGACAACTAGGCGCCGCGGCGCCGGCTCAAGTACCCACTGGGCGCCCCCCCCCCCCTCCTTCTCCGGCCCCACACCGCTCCCCGCGCTCACGGTGGCCTGTGTATATGCAACGTACGACCAAACAACGCCTGTAAATATATTTGTCATTGTGGATTCTTGATGAAACGAACTTCCTTTACAACACGACGTAATATTATTTACACAGAGTAAAATAACAAACGGGAGGAGGAGGCGTCGAAATGTTGAATTCTTTAATATTGTCGAACGTGAATCCTAACAAAGAAAGGGAAATTAATTAAAATAAAGTTTGTAGTAGGAAGCAGAAAAAAATAGCAAAGATAAAGAGCTTGTCTATCGACACGGAAAGTGAAATAATAAAAGAAAAGCTGGAAGAAAGAATAATAAAAAAGAAGAGTGCGGACGCATAAAAAAAAGAGACTACATAAGAAAGAGCAGCGCGAAGAATCAGAAAACGTGGAGCAGAGAAAAGGAATGTAAAAGAAGTTGAAGTAGACCCCCAGAAAGGTAAATAAAGGGATGTTTGGAAAGCAACAAACTGGGGAGGCAGGTGGGCTGGCGACGCGTAGGCCTCCGCTCCTCTGAGCCGTGGTCAGAAGCAGCAGCAGCAGCAACCTCTGTTGAAAGAAGCGGCACGGCGTCGCGAGCGATGGGCGGGGCAGGGCGCCGCGGGGCTTTGTCGCCGGAATGCCGTCGGCGCGCGGGCGCAGGCGCTCATTGATGACGGAGATCCGAAGGCGGCCGGCCAACCGGTCGACCGCGCGCGCGCCGCTTGCGGGCCCACGCGTCGCCCACGCCGCCTCCCTCCGCGCCGTTTCCACCAACATGGGAACCCCATTTTCAACTTTCCCCCCGCCAGTAACCCTGGTGAGGCGGGAGTTTATTTTCTTGTTGGGGTACAACATACGCCGCAGCTCTACGGCTTATGCGGCAAAGAAGGGGGCAGAACTTTCTTACTAACTTATTTCTAACTTAACCTATGGATGAAGCCGGCACTTTGGCCGGCAACCTAAGATTAATACAAGACTGGATTCTTCTTCAGGCTTATTAGTTTTAGTTTTCTTGGGGAACCCCATCTTTCGCCGCCAAGTTCTAATAGGGACTTTGTGCCACCTCGAACGTTAAAGCGCTATCGATCTTTTGCTGATGCGCAGTTTCAAGTTTCGCACCATTTTGGTGCATATGCGCATGCGCAGAAGAAGGATAGTGCTGACGCTATGGCGTACACAACCTCCTTAATGATGCGACGTTGACAACATAAGGTCGATGTTTCTAAACATCAGTGTTCCACATTGAAACATCGATGTTAATTATAAAGTAGAGTCGCGATGATCTGAGGTAATTGGGGATGTTGGTACCTCGGATTACAAAAAAATGGATTATACTGAAAAGAGGAAAGTACGTAACGGAATTTTCAAATACGATGGATAACAAATTCAAATTTAATGTGCAGATACTAAGATACATACATTAACGTACAATAAAGTGCCTATTGTAGTAACCCACAGCACAATACACGACACTTCAGCGCGAAACGGTCACAACAATGTAGTGGACAAACTGACACCGTCACCGACCGCCACACATGTACACACCAACCTATCAAGAGCCAGTTCTAGGTTGTCGCTCGTTTGCTTCTTTGGATGACTTAGCGCACACCAGGCTTTTTTTCCATCTCGGATTGGCAAGGCCCGCATTATCCCGACTTACTGTATCGTCCCAAAACCATCGATGCTTTTATAAATTTTGCGGACTAAACATCGTCATCAAAAAAAAATCGGCTCCAAAACATCTATGTTAAAAAAAAAACATCGGCACCGATGGTAAAATCATCACCGATGACAAAATCACCGGCATCGATGTTAAAAAATTCGACTTCAAAACATCAACTTTAAAACATCGATGTTCAAAAAACATCGGCTTTAAAACATCGATGTTCAAAAAACATCGGCTTCAAAACATCGATGTTCAAAAAACATCGGCTTCAAAACATCGATGTTCAAAAAACATCGGCTTCAAAACATCGATGTTCAAAAAACATCGGCTTCAAAACATCGATGTTCAAAAAACATCAGCTTCAATACATCGATGTTAAAAACAGTGGTGTCAAAACAGCTATGTTCAAAAACATCGACTTTAAAACATCCATGTTCAGAAACATCGACTTCAAAACATCGATGTTCGAAAAACATCGACTTCAAAACATCGAGATATAAAAAACATTGGCTTCAAAACATCGATGTTCGCAAAACATCAATGTTAAAAATATCGACTTCAATAGATTGATGTTTTTGTCGAAACATTGATGTCGCATCCGCACCCAGTTGCTCTGGAGTGTCCGTCGCCGTTTCCACTGCCGGCCGGCGCGCCGCCCGCCTGCTTGGCCGGCCGGCCGGCCTTGGCCGACAGCTGCGGGCGCGGCGGGCAGTGGCCGGTGCGGCTCGGCTCGGCTCGGCGCGGTGCGGTGCGGCGCGGGACGAGTGCGCGGGGCCGCGCGTCGTTGGGCGCCCGCCCGCCAGGGAGCAGCAGCTGCTCAGCACCGACGCCTCCTCGTGCCGGTTTTTGTGGCACGTGCTCCCGGAAAAAATGGAAGTGGAATTCCGGCGGACGGGCCCCGGAGGGCGTGGACGAGTGCGGACTTCGCTCCTGCGAGATATCCCTGCGTAGCAGTCGCTCCTGTGGTTTTGGAATGGGGGGGGGGGGGGTCGGATGATAGCGAGAACATGGGATTCGATTCGCGGACATTCTCGGGCAGCGCTGACATAGGCCCGCTTCACACGGCGCCGCAGAAGCGCTCGAACCCGCCGCAGAACACCCTCCGGCGACGACGGACAAAGGGGCCGCAGCAGGTACCTGCTTCGGTCCCTTTCTTCGTCGTCGCCCGAGGGTCTTCTGCGGCGGGTTCGAGCGCTTCTGCGGCGCCGTGTGAAGCGGGCCATAGATATTGGAAACGGTAGCATTTGTTCTTCTATCCTGATCGTATTTGATTTTACGGTGATAAGGAGGGCGAGGCATCTTAGAAGCTTTAGATACAAGTTTTGGATATCGATTTCTACAGAAAAGTATGCTCCTGTGTTTTTGTTTCTTTATATTCCACATAATGTGGAACTTAATTCATTAAAAAATATTTTAGCCATTTACAATTTATACGTATTGTGTTATTGTTAATAAGAATTATCTTAGAAGGTAGTATTTTAAAGTTTCCCACATTTGCACTGATTTGTGTTAATAAATATTTTACATTTTCATAGGCATCGAGTTTTTAATTCCCGCTACATTTCTTCTTACTCAGAGACCCGTCAGTTTGTCAGACTCAGGAAAAGGAAGTTCGTCTCTCACAACCAAACAGCTTGTTTTGTTTTCCAAGATTTAAGTACTATTTCTATTCCACGTCACTTCGCCCATAAGGATACGGAGCTTCGAACTTTAACAACCTGGGCTTCCCTGCTCACGCTATGACCCACGGAGAACATATTTGTACCCACATAGTAAATCTCACACGTGTTTCAACGGTCTTGAATATATTTCGTTAATATTACTTCTATAAATGAACGGGGGAGGAAATACTCGTTATATGTTGGCCGTCTTTCCGTCCTCTCTAGCGGCGTCAGGAGCTGATGCACTATCCAACACGAAATGCCAGTATTATCTCCAGGTTTAGCCGCCTACTGTAGTTACTTCCACCAGTCTCGCCAGTTCAAACCATTATGTCGAAGTAGCTCGAAAGATTTAATATGAAGGCGGTCATAAAACTTACTTAGTATATTACGCCCAGCGTAGCTTGTGAGCCCTGCAGTGCTTGGGCCGAGTTAGAGGTAATGCGTTCATGTTGCTCTACACGGCGCTAGCAGCAGTGATCCTTAGGTCCTGTGTGCTGTACGCAACAGGTATTGGATATACACTAGTGGCGAAAGGAATTAGATGAAGGGTTCGTGTTCGGTAGTAATGTTAACTTGATGTACTGGGAATACATACCATGCTACTACACGACGGAAAGCAACAGGGATTCGAATCCATAACCTTGGTGTAATTCGTAATTGAAAGAAGGGACCCAAGCTCCTGTGCTACCACCTTTTTTACAATTTGAACGACTCCTGGATATAATCGATAGCAATTACCATGGCGATAGGTAATCACATATTAATAAGTATATAATAGTTTTAATGTAATAGCAATTTTGTAGGATAAAATTTGTTTATTCTTGTTCTACGTCTAGTCTCATTTACGTCCGTCTGACCGGGAGAGATGGCTCAGGGCATCAACTGATGTCATTGCAGTCCCTCCGACTGGGAGATCCAATATTGGAGTGACGCAGGTTTTTCGGCCCTAGCGCGAATTTAGTTACTGTCTGGAGGAGAATTCTAGCTGGCGGCTGGTCTGTAGCGGTAGTTTTCCTTGGTTCCTCCGATCAACACCAGGCGAATGCCGGAGCAGTACCCTACGAAACAGGCTTCGGATCGCGCGCGAACTTTCCTACCTCTTCCTTGCCCTATCCTCACCCCTTAGGCACACGCACTAACATGCACTACACTATCAGCATGGTGGGAGATCGGTCGAGAGATTAGAGCTTGTCCCGGCTGGGGCGGTGCTCCGGTGGTGGGAGATACCTGGTTAAGGGAAATCCCGCTAGCCGGTAGGTTGGCGCCGGATCCCGGATGCAGCGGGGGGAGACCACCGCCACCTCACGAGAAAAAAACATGCACTACTCTTACTGGACTAATGACCTCGGTAGTTGACGCGCCCGGAATCGCTAACAATCAATCAATCATTAACGCCCGTCCGGTCACACAACTTCCCATACATTTGCAGATATGATGTCAAATGAAACATGTTGATTTGTATCCCTTCCTTCTCTTTGATTCGCAATTTATTAATTACAATTTGAAATACAATATTTTAATTCGTGTGCAATTAATCATCTTGTCAAAATTTTAGATCGATTCACCTGGTGAAGACATTTGGTTGGTTGAAAATTGCTTTTTAAAACAATATGTAAATCCTGGTACGACATCCTGGCGGATTTTAACTCGTAACCCAAAGTTGCGGTCTGTAGAACTTGTTGGCTATTAAATAGACTTAATATTACAATTTTGCAGACATTTACATACAATAATAAGGACAACGAGCAACACGATAAGTCGTTGATTTACTTTTTAATGTTTATCTGCTCTCTTTCGAATAAGTCTGTTCTCTATTTTTCAAAAATTAATTACAATTACGCTTACAATTGAATCAGACATGATTGGATTCTGTCATTTCTAAAATACGATACATAATTTTTAAACATTGGGGAAGGTAAACTAAACTCATTTGCAAAGACATAAATTTATTATTCAGACACATTTGATTGTAAAACCTGATCAGAAAGTGACTTGTGTCGACGTCTTATATACTCGCGTATTAAAATTAACGTGTCTTTTGCGTTCTCGCAAGCGAGAGCTGCTGACATGAACGTTTCCTTGGTCTGTCAGAATTCAATGTATCGATTAAGTACTACTTATAAAATAAGCTCGCATTTTCAAAGGTACACACTAATCGGGCACATTTCTCGTAAATTATGATAGGAGAAGAACCTATCGTAATCATATTGTTGACATATATGTACTCGTCAGCGATTGGCGCACCATCTATAGGATGGCCAGTGTACTTCAGGAGTTACCTTCCCTTGCTTACAAAAATTATTTTGACAATTTCATACATAGGAGGGGGAGGGCATACATTTGAAGAAAGTGAAGTTAAATGAAACAACTAAAGCAAAACACTCAAAAACTGAAAGTATTTGCTTTGAAGTGTTTTTTCAGGTTCATTATTATCGTCCTTATTGTATCGTCCTTACTGTGTTCATTCCGTGATTTATTCTCTTTATTATTCTGTTGTTTTTTACTGTCCTCTGGTCTTATTTTACCCGTTTTCTTCCTAGGTTTCTCAAAAAATGTGCGCAATTTCTGTCATCTTCCAAAGGACTTCAACATTTTTGTGATTTCTTCTGCAATACTTATTTCTTGCAGGGTTTCTTAATTCCTTCTACCCGGTATTTTTCGGTAGTTTTGAGAATTAATTGTATTAAATAATTATTTAGTCTATCTGTATCCATTCTGTACATGTGGTCGTAGAATTTCGAATTTTCTTGCGTACAGTTAATATGGAGTTTGTGCCACCTCGAACGTTAAAGCACTATCGATTTTCTGCGCAAGCGCAGCTCAAGTTTCGCGCCATTTTAGTGCATCTGCGCATGCGCAGAAGAGCGAGAGTGCTGTCCGCTAAGGCGTGCACAAACTTCCTAATTATATGAATGTTGTTATTAGTGCCTTCGACTGGCGCTTTGGAATTTAGATCAGCCGATAGAATCCCAACAGACAAGGGCGCGCTTATGCCTGTGTCTCCGCCCGCCTCTGTCACGCGCCCAGTGGGAGAGCGACAGAGGCACGCGGCCGCTGCTGCAGCGCCGCTCCGCACAAATAGCCTCTGTGCCGCGCCTCGCCGCGTCATGGGGTCCATGGGCTGTCGCCCCGCGCGGGCCCGCGTGTCACGGGTGCTTTTATCCCTGGAGAGGGAACGAGACATGGCCGCCGGCCAGCTGCGACGCGCCGCGCCCAAACAGGAAATTCGAAAACTAATTCGCAGACTTATCGCTGGCTTAATATACTTCTTGAGAGCAGCGGTTGTTAGCATTTTCGGAAATTGCGGAACGCCAAAGGTGGACTAATTTATGAGATCGTACGTCACGGACAAAAGTAACATCACTAAAATATGGGAATTAATACTACGATGGAACAGAGCAAATTTTATTTCGCAACTTGGAACTAAACAAATTAGGTGGACAAGATAGTTACAAGTGTAACATGCTGTGCTCCGTTGCCTCTAAGATGGTATGGTAGCGTGAAGAAGCAACCGAACTAGCAATGCTACAAATATTTAGATTTTTGGGTGAGTTCTCAGAAAGACTAAGTTCCTGATTCCCCAGGTGAAAAGACGGCTGGATATGAGGACTCGGTGGTGCCAGGCGGGCACGAGGATAATAACGTAGGGAGCGTTTCTCAAATGTAATAACAGAGTTCTTAATAAAATAAAGTGATACAAAAGTTACAGTAACTACTCTACATGTCTACTCTCTAGCAATGCCAACTCCCAACTCCTCTCGTGTGCTTGGTTACAGTACATATATACCCTGGCCTCCGTGGATGGAAGCTCATTAGCATAATTAGATATTGAGAGAAGGTGTGCTGGTGGTGGGGGAAACTCCGTTGGCTATGGAAGCTTTGGCTTAGCATTCTTTAATATTATATTTAACTGATTCGACAGGATGAGATCACCTGAGCTCGTGTCTGCGGCTCAGAGCGTCTGCACATGTGGGCTATTAAAACTAGGGAGTTTCCTAAAGTGGTGGGGGAAAACTCCGTTGACTATGGAAGCTTTGGCTTAGCATGTTTTAATATTATATTTAACTGATTCGACGGAATGAGATCACCTGAGCTCGTGTCTGCGGCTCAGAGCGTCTGCACATGTGGGCTATTAAAACTAGCCACTCCATCCGTTCTGAAAGTGCCATCGTATCCGATTAGCTTTAAGCTGACCTGTCGGCTATGCACATGTCGGTTTTGACTCATGCTTCCTAAGCCGCCAGACGTCTGGACCACGTAAGGGGTTTGACGTTGATCTCGGGGCAACAGAACCTCTTTGCATTTTAGAGTTTACAGAGAGCCTCTGTATCGCCATTAGCTATTCAGAATCTTCCATAGTATCTCCCAGTATAATATATAATATACATTTAAATACTTATATATGTACGGTGTAGTGCATGTTCGTGTTTACAATACAATCAGTGTACTTAAATATACCAACTAATATTAATGATTACATTGATTAAAGGACGTTACATTACGTCGTTGTATGAGCGAGGAGCGCCTCATACGACACTCTCCCCCTTAAAATAAAAATTGTAAATTTGTTGTTGTCACATACAAATTTCAAATTTTTTTTATCGAACTTGTTGGTTATACCTATTACTTCTTTGTGACAATGGGCGTAATGACATACCCTGTTCTGAGCGAGGTTGCTCAGTTGCAACACCTGAAATTACTGCTGGGAGTGAGTGCACAGAAGGTGTGGGAGACCCTTTAGATACATCATATGAGACTACAGGTTGATAATTGTTTACAATAAAACATCGACTCTTTGTTTGCTCCCAACACTCTTTTGGACTCCACTTATCCCATAACCAAAAACTACACTGTCTGCAACATTTGCAACAACAGCAGCTACAACAAATGCACACAACAACAAGTAGGATTATTACTAATGATCCTAACCAAGTTAAACCATGATGAAATAAGTTATTGGTTGTGAATTTCTTTTGTTTTTCTGAATTTATCATATTTTCTACTTCAGATACTTTATGGCTTGCCATACGAAGATCATCCACAGAATTTAAGATATTTAACAAAGGTGTTTCCAAAGTTAATTTTGGAAGTTCTGATTTAATTTCCTCATCAAAACAACAATCATAAGTTGAAGATATGACAGGTAAAATATCTTTATCAGTTCTATTAACTTCAATCTGACTACTAGCAAATAGTGTTGTTGTAGCAGAATAACCTTTACAACCTCGAGATTGATGAAGTCTACCTTGATCTTTCAATTCTATATTGTTAGTTGCTTGATTTGGACATAAAATGGCAAATGGTTCTGGTTTTGGTGCTACATATAACCAGTCATTACTCAAGTATAGAGGTATCCATTGTGTGTTTGTTAATTTGACAATTCGCTTCTCACATACTGAAGGTATGGAGTTTGTCGAAACATGTAATAAAGTAGCTTCACAGTCAACATTTGGAATGTACGTGAATACTGGTGTTTTCTCTTTACAAACAAAGTTTATGTCATTTGGCTGAAAACACTGATGTAACTCATTTAAAGTCATTTTGCCATACTTATGATGTAAACTATCTTTAAATATATAAGTTTTAGTAACATCTATATACATGAATGTATTATCTTCTATTTGCTTAGGAAATGGCACAATTTTATACAGTTGAAATTGGTTTGTAGATACTAGTGGAATTTGCAAAACATAGACCAAGTAGTTTTTATATGAATATATGATTGGTGTGATTAGTTTTGCAAGTTCCGAAATATGAAAAGGTGGAAAGTCCAAGTCATCCTTAAGCTTACTGTGATCCATGTAACTTTTAATTTTCATAGGGGTTACTAAATGTGGCTGTAATACCCCGTCCTGAGCATGTATGAACGCGTCTACGAGTATATCGAAAGAATATTGACTCTCTTCGATACCCCGCTGAACCTGTCTTATATGTTCATTAAGGATTTCGACTGTGGTAGTTGCGATCTCTAACGCATGTACAGATTTTGAAGCTTGTTCTGAGAAATTCTTTAGGCCTTGCGCTAAATTTCTTTCATTTGCTTGTATCCTAAATATAGTTGAGTTAAACGTTAATATAGCGGATTTAACTACGGTCATCTGTTCAGATGAAATTTTGAGAAACTCTTTTTGCTCACTTTCAATAGTGTTAATATGTTCCTGGTATTCTTTAATTTCGGATTCAGTTGCTGTTCCAAACATTACTTTACTAATATCTCCTATGATGTCAAAAAGTCCTCGTTTCCTACGTATTGGTTCTGTTAAATAACTTGAAACGACGTCACTTAGTGAATCTACGTATTTTATCTTAGATTTAGAAAATGCTTCGTAAGGTCTACAATCTGTTAAGAAATACCAAGTTTTATTTTCATGCTTATGACAAACATTTAGAACCTGAGCACTGTGCTCTTTAGTTTGTTTCCACAATTCTTTAATTGGATGTAAATCCACGTAGCTAATGAATTTCCACTGTGTAGGGGACAAGAATAAATTTCCTACTTCATCGAAATAGATACCATCCGCTGAAGGTAAGGGAGTATTTTGATTCTCAGAATTACATATAATTCTTAGGAATATAAGTAACATTATACTAACTTTAAACGTCTTCATTGTCTTATTAGCTTCGTTTTCTGCGTTAGGAACTTCGCTATCCGTATCCTCGAAATAAAACTAGTTTTCGATCCTTGCAACAAAATATGGTTTTAGTCGATTACTGTAAACCACTTGTTTCTTTCTCTTACCTACTTCTTGCAAAACTACATTTGAATTGTCATGAACCTCTTGGATTTCATATGGTCCTGTCCATAATGAATCAAGCTTATTTCTCTGTTCTATTTTCAAAAGAACTTGGTCTCCTACTTTTAATTGTCTCTGTCTACTTCTTTCTTTATCATAATATTCCTTTTGTTTTTCCTTCTGTTTACGTAAGTGTTCCCTTACTTGTTGATGACAATTTTGGAATTTATAACGTATTTCCTGCACTAAATCCTCATAATTATATAAGGGGGTCGGTTTCGCTTGTAACCGTCCCGGTATGTTGGCTTTCCTCCCAAAGAGAACTTCATACGGAGTAAATTTTGTACTCGTATGAATTGTAGTGTTGAAAGTAAAACACGCAAAAGGTAACCATGTATCCCAATCTGTTTGTTGCGGATTACAAAAACATCTAATATATTCAATTAATGTTCTATGTGTTCTTTCAAGAGCACCGTTGCTTTCTGGATGATAAGCAGTTGTAGAAAGCTTATTAATTTTCAGAAGTTTACATAAGTCTTTAAATAAGTTACTCATAAAATTTGTACCTTGATCGGTCACAATTTCGTTTGGTATTCCGAAAATACATACGATATGCGTATTAAAAGCTTTAGCTGTTTCCTCTGCAGTTTGATCTGACATTGGAATAGCTATTAAGTATTTACTTAGGTTGTCCTGACACGTTAATATGTATTTATTTCCTTGTTCAGTTAAAGGTAATGGTCCTACTATATCTAAATAAATCTTTTCCCATGGTGCATCTTTTATATCCGTAATTATTAACGGTTGTTTGATTGGTAATTGTGTTACTTTATTTAACTGACATGTTTTGCATGCTTTAATAAACTTTCCTACATCTTCTTCCATATTTGGCCATGAAGTGTATAATTTAATTCTTTCAACTGTTCTATTTATATCTCTTTGATAATTTTCTCTCTATTCTCAATGCTAATTTCATAACAATAGTTAGTCACTGGATATCTGCTTAAAGCGTCTGCGTTAACATTCCTTTTTCCTGCCTTATGTATTATTTCATAATCATATTGTTCTAAAAGTAGTTTCCATCGCATCAAACGCGAACCTGGATCTTTTACATTAAAGATCCACTTTAAAGCTTTGTGATCCGTTACAATAGTGAACTTTGTTCCTAATAAATAAGGACGGAAATGCTTACATGCCCATATTATTGCGGCTAATTCCTTTTCACAAACTGAATAATTGATTTCAGCGTTGTTAAACGTTCTGCTTGCATAAGCTATAGGCAAATCTTTTCCTAACTCACCTTGACTTAGTATTGCGCCTACCGCATAATTACTAGCGTCAGTTGTAAGAATAAAAGGTTTTTGAAAATTTGGGTACTGTAATATTGGTGCTTGCACTAACATGTCTTTTAGTTTGTCAAAACTTTCTTGTTCAGCTTTTTCCCATTTCCATACGGTATCTTTCTTTAATAACCGCGTTAAAGGAATAGCAATTTTGCTAAATTCACTAATGAATTTCCGATAGTAGCCAACTAAACCTAGGAATGATTTAACATCCTTTGCCTTTTTAGGTACAGGAAATTGACTAACTGCTCTGGTTTTTTCTGGGTCTGGTTTAACACCATCCGCAGTTACAATATGACCTAAATATTGTAATTCGGATTTTAAGAATTCACATTTATCTGGTTCTATTTTTAAATTATAATTTCTTAATTGCTGAAATACTTCTCGTAATTTTGCATTATGTTCTTTCATTGATTCTCCATAGATTACTATGTCATCTAGATATACTAAACATCTGCTTCCTAAAGTTCCCGATAAGACATTATTCATAAGTCTTTGAAAAGTAGCTGGTGCTGCTTTTAATCCAAACGGCATTCGCGTAAATTCATAATGTCCTGTGTTTGTACTGAAAGCAGTTTTACATTGATCTTCCTTTGCAATCGGAATTTGCCAATATCCACTAGCACAATCTAAAGCCGAAAAATATCGCGCTCGTCATAATTTATCAAGTATTTCTTGAATATTCGGTAGTGGATAACTATCACCTATTGATTTGTCATTTAGTTTCCTAAAATCAATACAAAGTCTCCATTTCCTTTTACCTGAAGCGTCAATTTTCTTGGGAACTACAATTAACGGAAAGTTCCATGGACTTTGACTTTCAGTTATTATTCCTTGATCTAACATATCATTAATTTGTTTCTCTACCTCGATTTTATGCTTTTCCGGAAGTCTATAATTTTTTAAAGTTATAGCTTTTCCTCGTGGAATTGTTGGTGTAGGAATTGTATGTTTAATTCCTTTTGTACTCGTTAATTTATCACCTTCTAATTTAAATATGTCATGGTATTCATAACAAATATTACGAATTTCTTCGCGTCCTTCTTTAATATGACTGAGCCTTAACGCG
Organism: Gryllus longicercus; assembly: GCA_038098605.1. Classification (NCBI taxonomy): domain Eukaryota; kingdom Metazoa; phylum Arthropoda; class Insecta; order Orthoptera; family Gryllidae; genus Gryllus; species Gryllus longicercus. The sequence goes on from JAZDUA010000166.1 coordinate 2,241,846, forward strand.
TCATTTAATTTTCTTATTCTGTTACGTCCTTGCGTAGTATGTACGTCCGCGCCGGTGACCTTGCAGTCGTCTGCATTTGTATATCTATCGGCGTCTGCTCTGACCTTGACCGACATACGCGCAGCGGCGATATGATTCACGCTTGCCTCCGTAACATGCTTGGCTCCAATTTCTGCAATGGCATTTACAGTGTGCCACTGACTCTTACAAGGGGCATTTTGTAATACAGGTTTCCTACTAATTATTTGTTCCGTGTCTGTGACATTTACACATAAGCATTGAAATGTTTTCGCATTGCACTTTACTAAACAACAAGCTACGTAAACACCTTCACTTAACATTTGATTTTCTATTAACCGTTCACCGACCATAGAAGTTGGAAACGTTACTATAGTTTCACTTAAAGGCGGTATCCTCTTATACACCGGTTCTAATTTTCCTTTGTTAAGTGTAACATTGTATTTTCTGAGACCATCTTGACCTATTATTAAGTCTAAAGTATGTGGTAGCCTATCAACTACATAAAATTCATGACAAAGAGGTTCCAAAGTAGTTTGCAATGTAAGAGGTAGTTTTCCTGAAATTTCTACTGAATTTCCTGTGATTCCTTTGATTACTAGACACTCATTTAATTTAATGATTTGTCTCTTGTCTTTGATCGCATCGCGTTTTACTAATGAGATTTGGGATCCCGTGTCAATTAATGCGTTACATACTTCATTTTTTTTAACTGCTCAGATACTACATAGATTTCGTAATCTAACTTTGGTAACATCTCACATGTCAACGGAGTTGCATCGCACAAGCTCCTGAGCTTCGACTCACTCGAGCTCTTTTGTGAATGATTTAAAACTGACGTCTCACACGTCTCTGGCGTCTCCGCGCCTAACTGCGTAGTGTCGTTACACTCACTTAACTGATGGGTGTCGTCACACTCCCCGTGTGTTTGACTTGCCATACAACACATATGGGTGTCGTCACACCTGCCGTGTGTCTGACATGTTCCTACAACACACAATTTTGTACTAGCTAGTATACTTCTGCGCTTAGGATTCGCGATTCCTCGATCTTTGTCATTACGCTGTGTATGACATACGATTCCGCGCTGTGTATTGTGCACTGATAAATTATTTACCATTTGAAAACTTCGCGACGGATTCATGGTTCCGCGCTGCACACTTTTGTATTGTGTTCCTTGCACTTCTTCATTTCCTGCGTTATCAAGTGATTTTGTTTGTGCTTTTGACTCGCAACCTACTTTTAAACTTGGCACGGGGTCTGTCAACGGTTGCTCTGACAGCCCTAATTCTAGTTTCCCTGCTTTGTTCGGCATTCGCTTGCGTAATGCCCTGTTTTCTTGCACTTATAGCATAATATATCTCTTTTACATTCAAAAGCTAAATGACCTATCTTTTTACATTTGTTACAAGTTTTTCTCATTGTTCCCGATGTACCTGGTCGAGATTCAGTATTGACTTTGCTTTGCGATGTCGCATTTTGCACATACGTTTTCTTATTTTGCGGGACTGCAGTTGAACTTTTATTTTTCCAACTAAATTGTTTTACCGTGTTATTTAACTTGTAACTCTGTGAAAGAATAGCACTTTCTTCTTCTAAAGCGATTTCAATGATCTGTGAAATAGATTTGTTTTCCCCCTTGGCTCGAACTATAGTCTTTATTCTGTCATTCGTTAAACCTTGAACAAAACATACTTTCACAATCTCTTCCATGATTCTAACACCTCCTGATACATATGACGAATCAATTTGTTCCAGTTTACGCCTAGTTTCCTTGTAAAGATCGGAAGCCATATTATCTATACGTGAACCCCATTGGATTACGGTTTCATGAGAATTTTGCCTACTTGTAAACAATTTACTCGCATGATAATCTAATGTCCTCCTAGTTTCATAATGTTCTTCGAGAATATCTCTTACATCCTCCCATGTATTCCTCCTTTTTATCATCAATTTTGCCTTCGCTTCACCACATATTTTTGCTTCTACGAACTTTAGAAACAGTGAATGCTTACTCGGATTTACGACTTCGTATGCGGCGTCTACGCTTTCAATAAATTCGCGTAATTCTCTCGGATTTCCATCGAATGACTTTGGTACTAGCTTTATCGCTTGGGGTACTGGAATATAATCATCTTCACTACTAGCATACTCTTCGGCAGTACTTCCTACCGACATTTTGAAATGATTCCTAGGGAATACTTTAATTAGTTTTCGGATGTAACTACTTCTTTTTCGTTAAACCGAAACTTATTTTCTCATACGCTTATATCATTGAAGCTATCACTTGAATTATCACTCGCGAGGTTTTGTGAGAACCCTGACTTAATAACGCATTTATCCACAGTTTTAGCGAAAATAAATTTTCCTAAGACTGTTTTTAGAAATGAAGCTTGGATCACAATGAACTGTAAGGTTGGACTCACCTCCAAAGATTTGATTGAAGAGTACAGATCGCAGCTCAGCTAGTGGAGATCGAATGCTCTTGAGCGCTGGCGGCTGTACGACGGCTACACGTTGCGTTGCCTCGGCACGCCGCAAACGTTGCTTGTGTCGCACGCGATCTATACCAGAACTCCTTTCGCTCGCCTCAGACAGACAGCGGGAAGGTTGTACAGGCCTCCCACGTCTTTTCTCCAAGGATGAAGACCTTCGGCAAACAGTAATATTATAAGAGAAAGCTCGTTATTAGCGCTGCTGCTTGGGCTGGGGTTACCACAGGCGGTAGAAGAGAAGACAGTAGTGAGTGCGCTGCTTCGTGCGGCTCCTGTTGACTGACGTTCGGCCAGACAAGATTTAAATGTATCTTGTACAGGTGAAGGCCAGTGAGCAGGAATGCTCACGTAAAGTGTAAAGATGTCTTCTAAGGACCTCAGCTGTCGGCTAGCAGTTCCTCGTGATGTCGTGATGCCTGGCTGTCACGGTGCTGCGATGTCGTGGGCGCCGTGATGTCGTGGTGTCGTGATGTCGTCCGTCCTCCAGAATGGTATGATATTTGACCACAATGGAAATTGGCGCCGTCCAAAATGAAGAAATATCAGGCCACAATGGTGACGTTCGGCTTTAGCCGTAACTTCGCCTTTAATGGAGAAGAAATCCCACACCGCTGCCACCATGTAACATGCTGTGCTCCGTTGCCTCTAAGATGGTATGGTAGCGTGAAGAAGCAACCGAACTAGCAATGCAACAAATATTTAGATTTTTGGGTGAGTTCTCAGAAAGACTAAGTTCCTGATTCCCCAGGTGAAAAGACGGCTGGATATGAGGACTCGGTGGTGCCAGGCGGGCACGAGGATAATAACGTAGGGAGCGTTTCTCAAATGTAATAACAGAGTTCTTAATAAAATAAAGTGATACAAAAGTTACAGTAACTACTCTACATGTCTACTCTCTAGCAATGCCAACTCCCAACTCCTCTCGTGTGCTTGGTTACAGTACATATATACCCTGGCCTCCGTGGATGGAAGCTCATTAGCATAATTAGATATTGAGAGAAGGTGTGCTGGTGGTGGGGGAAACTCCGTTGGCTATGGAAGCTTTGGCTTAGCATTCTTTAATATTATATTTAACTGATTCGACAGGATGAGATCACCTGAGCTCGTGTCTGCGGCTCAGAGCGTCTGCACATGTGGGCTATTAAAACTAGGGAGTTTCCTAAAGTGGTGGGGGAAAACTCCGTTGACTATGGAAGCTTTGGCTTAGCATGTTTTAATATTATATTTAACTGATTCGACGGAATGAGATCACCTGAGCTCGTGTCTGCGGCTCAGAGCGTCTGCACATGTGGGCTATTAAAACTAGCCACTCCATCCGTTCTGAAAGTGCCATCGTATCCGATTAGCTTTAAGCTGACCTGTCGGCTATGCACATGTCGGTTTTGACTCATGCTTCCTAAGCCGCCAGACGTCTGGACCACGTAAGGGGTTTGACGTTGATCTCGGGGCAACAGAACCTCTTTGCATTTTAGAGTTTACAGAGAGCCTCTGTATCGCCATTAGCTATTCAGAATCTTCCATAGTATCTCCCAGTATAATATATAATATACATTTAAATACTTATATATGTACGGTGTAGTGCATGTTCGTGTTTACAATACAATCAGTGTACTTAAATATACCAACTAATATTAATGATTACATTGATTAAAGGACGTTACATTACGTCGTTGTATGAGCGAGGAGCGCCTCATACGACACAAGAGAAACGTCGAACATCGCAATAAGATACCAGTGTGGCGATAATTACAATATCATTCTAGTTTTTGTGCTGTAAGAAAAGCATACGTTTTTGAGTTATTTTTCTACGTGACGTGCAATATTATTCCATGTGATATTTTACCTTAGTCGAGAATAAGTTTGGTTTGTTCTATAATTGAGACCTTTTACTGTGCATAAATAATATATTTTTGAATAAAAAATGCCGACGAAAGTTGGTTTATACTAAAATAGTTAACACAGTCAGACGTATAAGTACTAAGTATTTGAGTATCAGCTCATCTCTAAAGTGATTTCGGCGGCGTTCAGTGCATCCGTGTGCCTCTGTTCGCTGGTTGACAACTCAAGCATCAGAAAATAGTACTGTGATTGACTGTTCATTTGTTTTCAGGACTACAATTTTTCATTATCTACAAGGCACTTCTTTTGTATATAAAAATATAATATTACCAGTGGATTGCAGCAGCAAAAAGTACTATTGAACAAAACCACACAAAATGGTTTTCCAGAACGTAGCATGCGCTCTGCTCTGGAACAACAAATAAATTATTTTCGTAAGACATTGAAATAAATTAAATATTTTAATAAAACGTCTTCACATATACTCCAATAACATACTACAGAGGCAGTAGTGCCGTAGTGATCTCGGACCAAAGGATCGCGGGTTCGAGTCCCGCCTCGGGTAAGGTTGAATTGTGTTTGTCCTTTCACCCCGTATCATCATCATATCGTGTCATCCTGACAGTTACCATACCGTTACACGCAATAGTGGTTACTAATGACCTAGAAGTTGATGCGACCTTAAATAAAAAAAAATAAATAAAAAAAATAGTACAGTATTCACAGTACAGCAGTTCTTTACATACCAATAATATCTCAGAAGTTGCTTGAAGTTGACACGTAAATAGCAAATATTTAATGGCGGTCGGATCATCTTTGGAGCCTTGCTGTCACGTAACATCAACTGTATCGTGAGTAGTTACGCATGGACAATGAGAATTCAAACGGTATGCACAGTACGAAAATTAGCGGATTAACACAATCGTATAAGTGTATTTTTTAGACAAACGAATCTGTTTCATTGTTTTCGAGGTTTATGGATTCTTGGATATCTTACGAAACCGTAGTCACAAGGCCGGAGGTTTCATATTTTTCTTTCAATTTCTGCGCGCATTGGAAATTAGTAATATAGTACACTGTAGTACAATCTCGGAAGTTTTCTTTCAACATTCTCTCAATTAATTGTTTTCTCAGCTTCGTTCAAGAAACGCTGTTGGGTTCGTATGCGAGTTTTAAATCTCATTATTAGATTCATCTGAAGATCGTGTGTGGATATGGATTTATTTTGCATCTGATATTTTCAGTGTATGTACATTAAAATACGATATGCGTTTTACTTCCCGAGTTAATGTCCGCATGTCATCTCTCCAAAAACGTTACGTCTTTCAACTGTCAACAGGAAGCTCATTTCCGTCTCCCTGTATCTCCGACCTATCTTAGCTGAGCGCCGAAAATTCGCAGAAGAACTTCTGAGATAAGTAGTATGTGATACGCAGTTAGAAGTAAGAACAAGTTGGTTTTAATGAAAGGTTTCAGTATGTTTCACAAAGTGTAATGGGGATTTGTAGAAATAGTTTTCTAGGGTCGGTAGTGATTTGTACAATGAACGATTGATTTACTCAGTAAACTTTTCTGGTTATTCTTCTGATTTCTCTTTAACTCCATAACAAATTATATCAGAAACTAAATAATGATCATTTAGTGACAAAACAACACCATAAAATATATTAATTTTTTTTATGATTTGTGAAATGACTCCCGGGCATAAGCGCAGAAAACGTTTTTAGTTAACGTGGCAAAAAATTCGTTTGTAGTAATCTACAAAGGTTCTACAAGCTATCGCCGATACCTTGTATACCAAAAGTTTGAATTTATTTTTTAATTTATTTTCGTTTTATTTATATTTATTTATATGTTAATATTGATCATTGATCCAAATCTAAAATCCGCTCATATATAAATTCATAATGGAACTTGTTTAGACTCCATTGAACATTGTACATAATCTGTGATAAATAAATCCTGGTACGTACTACATCTGTCTTTCAATATTTTACCACACGCAACACGAATGCAGACCCACTCACAAAGCACATTCACGATTTTCTTCGATTGTCTTTCTTTTTCATTAGCAAATAGAGTAGATTAAGAGTTCTAAAACGGTGATGAGTTGATTCTCTGTGCACAAAAAAATTACTTATTATACGAACTGATAAAATTAAAGTCATGTATTTAATATTGTAAGAATATTATTTCTTACTAAAAAATAAGGTTGTTCGAATTAATTATAATAATAATAATAATAATAATAATTATTATTATTATTATTATTATTATTATTATTATTATTATTATTATTATTATTATTATTATTATTATTATTATTATTATACATTCACATTGACGAATAATATTTGGATCCAATTTATTGGGAAATGTTGGCGATGAGATGCTGTTTCCGCTCGGAGGAACAGTTTGTCGCGAGCTCATTAGCACTCTCGTGGTGCAGATGCATTTCGTTGCCCAGCGCACGGCGTGCGTCTGGGAGAGCACTTGGCCTCGGCGCGGGTGGCGCGGCGGCAGACGGCAGCCACGCGGCGTGGCGTGGCGCGGAGCGGAGAGCCGCATGGCCGCGAGCCAACGCTGGTGCAGTCTCGGAAGAGACGGAGACCGGCGGCGACTGTAGGAGCGCGTCTGAAGCAAACAAATGCCACCCCACGCGACAATGCTGATAGACGTGTTGATAAACAAAAGAAGGCCAGAAACAAAGGACTATCAGTGCGACTGCGATATGATTGATTGTTGTACATTGGTACAGCTTTATGTTGGTGTTGTTTTTTTTTTCGGATTTTTTTCTTCATTATCTTTCATTTCGTGTTGTTGAAGTGCAGACATTTACATTTATTTCGTTGCTTTTGTTCTTGAGGCGCCAGTGCCAGTCAAAATATTTTTAAAAGAACTGAACTTGTTAGAAAATGTCCTTTCGTAATCAGATTCAATACTGCTATCAGTGTCATTTGAAATAAATATTTCAGACGCTGCAATGCAATGTCATAAGTTTTTTTGCCTTTAATATTCATTTGTCTCATATTTTTGTGACATTTTTCCTTTCATAGCAGTAATATATAATGACAACGTCGTTCTATATTTGAGATGAAATGAAATAAATACATATTATTCTCTTTCGGCCCGAGGTATACGGACATTTCTGTCATTCTCATCTTGAAGGAACTTCTTAAAAATATTGTTTATTTTAACTTTGTAATATGTAGTTATTAACAAGTTCAATAGTGAGCGGGTCTTTGTTTATTTTTAAAGTAATGTGATATTTTAGCTAGATGTTTCTTGCCAAATTTTGATAGAGTTTTTGTAATCGGAAACTTCACGGCTAAATCCTACCGTTATGTTTTTGATTTAGTGCAGGGGCTCGAGTATCTCGGAAGGAGACGAATATCGCTCAGGAGGTTTCCAAAAATAAATTTCGGAGTAATGTTTACATCATAAATCACCTGGCGTAGACACAGCTTTCATCGCTGCTCTTTACAGTCTGTCCGCCGCAATTTGGACCATCCGACGTGCTATTTGTTCAACACCCAATACCGAACTAACCATCGTTTCCACGGTTGAACATTTCGCGTACCGCAAAATATTATTTTGCTTATTGAATTCGAAATAAAGTTCACGTAACCTTCCCGAAATGCTTTTTCATTCTGCTAAATTGGAACTTGTGACAAATCGCCTCCAGCTCGCGGAGGGGCCTGCCTCGCACGATTAACGCGCGACGCATGTGCCCTGCACAGAGAATATGAATATAATTCCGCGGCGCATTATTAATAGACGTTCCTTGACCCCGCCCGCGGGCGGAATATTCTGGACGCGCGTCGGCGGACGCTCCCCGCCCCGCCCCTCCCCGCCCCGTGGCGCCTCGCGGGTCAGCGAAGGCGGCGGACGCTGATCGCGCGGGCGGCCGCGTTAACTCAGCGCTGAGAACGCCTCCGGCGGCGCGCAGTGGGTGGTGCGCGTCGCATGCTGGTCAAAAAAAAAAAAGAACCGAAAACAATTAAGTAATGCATATAGATAATGGCATTTTATTTTATATTTGGTGTGCAGTATTGTGGTGGGGGTGCTAACGTAGATATTAGTGCTTATCTTATACTAATGTAGGAGATTAATCCTAATCTACGGGAATTGCAACACTTCGACTCTATAATGTTTAATAACTTGGAAGGTAATATTTTAGATGAATTACATACTAAAGTATTAGTTGAATGGTTGGGATTGGAATTAGTAACCATATCTCATCTCTTAATGTAGAAACAAAATTATTAGCTCTTTTCTAGATACAGGATCGCCCGGAAGAGAAAGAGGCAACTGGGGTAACCAGCCCTCGAATTAATTGGAGCCCGGAATGTTTTCATTTAAAAAAAATATTTCCATAAAATTCAAATTAACCGCAATATGTTACTTCTGTTGTCTGGATAAATCAGTTCTATTTACGTATTGTAGGGGGCGTAACGCTTGTTTGAAAGCAGGGGCGTCTGTGGAACTATAGCTTCAAACCTCTTGTTTTCTATGGGCGTCTGGATTTCTGCAATTTAGACTGGCAAACTAGACGAACACGTAAGAGGTATATTGCACAATGTTACCAGCTGCTCTTTATTTCTGTGAGCAGATCGAAAAATATTTAACGGAAAAGAGTATCGAGTGCACGTGAATGGCAGACATGTTCACTGATCTAACATTGTTCTGAAAAGCCAGAGCTAGCATTGTCCTCAAAAGCCAGTAACATATTTTGAACTAGCAGACTGTTCCAAAGATGGCTGCCTCTGTGTAAAGGTCGTTCAAGAAACGCTGCTTTGCTTTAAACGAAGGGCGTCATGTAGGCGAGTGTGCAGTGTTGGCGCCGCGGCTCGTCGCGGCGCAGACCGGGTGTCGCGGCGCGGGCGCGGCCGAAATAGCCCCGGGGAATAAAACTGCGCGCAGTCGTATCGCCCGCCGCGTGCGCGCGCGCGCGCGTATCCGCTGCCGCGAGTGGGCGTGGGGGCGTGGCGGGGCGGGCTGCGGGCGGCCGGCCGCGGGGGCCATGTGATGTGACGGCGGTCTGCGGCTGCGACGCGAGCGCGCCCGGTGGACGTAGAGCGCATGAGTTGTTTAGGGCTCAGGATATGTTGGGTGAGTGTGTGTGGAGCGATCCGTGAGATCTCATTACGTGCGTTTTGTATCGTGCTTTGAAGTGTGTTGTCACAAAATCCGTTGACGGATAATAGTGTTCGGTTTGATTTGTAACCAAGTCTGCATGTGGAAATGAAGTGTTTGGAGTCGGTATTTCAAGAAATACTTCAGCCCGCTTTCCATACATGTGCAAATACAATGTGTAAAATACAATAAATTAATGTGAAATATATCGTACTTTCAGGTTTAACTGCGTCAGTGTCTGAAATGTCGATTTTGTGAGAGGTTTATTTATAAAGTCTCTAATGCAAAGGCGTTGTATGTATCGTTTCTCATTCGATGAGAATAAAACCCATGCGTTGCAATTGTTGAATCTCATGAGCTTATCCGTTTAGTAATTCGTTTCGATATTCTACTGGAAAACAGCGAATTATTGTTAAAATGGTTAAAAAGTTCTTCGAAGGAACTATACACTTTAATTTTAATGCAAAATGTTGTAAAGTGATTCGAAAATATGTTTTTATTTTCAAATTTCTCCTGCATTCTGTTTGAGCGCTTATTAGAAATCAAAATCTCCTTTTTAATTCCAGTGGGATATACATTACACGCATTATTTTCTCTTAATAATTCATTTATTACGAAATCATTTATTACGATATAATTTATTACGAAATACTTATTAATAATTCATTTGTTAAGAAATGTTAAGTTTATTATGATCCAAGTTGGTTGTACAATGCTTCCCACTGAATTATTTTTTCAAATGCATTTTTGAGAAAGAGTTCATCATTGTTGTGTGTTAATTCTTCTGATGTCAGAGTCGCGTCGGAATTAATTTTGAACTCTTCTCACACATTTTGTAGATACATTTTTATGGGTGTTACTGAAATCACGTTTCATTAGTGTGAATTGTCTTAGATACTTTCGATTTGACACGAAAGGATAACTGATGATTTATGACATAAACATCGTGGGTTTCATTAATATATTTTTTACAGCAACATTAGCAAACGTATTTTCGATTACGAAAATTGACCGTTCTTCAGATACCTCAATCGAGAGTATCAAGAGACGCAGTGAAATATCTTTCGTTTAAGTTTTGTCATTGCCATGGAGGTGACATGGTGAAAATATGCGGTTCATTCAAAATTATTATTTATTTTAGGTCATTTAGATAAATAATTAAATACATTGATAGATAATTTCTCAATATTTAATACATAAATTATAGTTCCCCCAGATCCTTTACACAATAATGGAATGTCAGTTGTACATTGCGTATGTGGTGAGACGTTTTTCTTAGGAATGTGTGCTAAATCCGTTTTGTTTATGCTCCCTTTCCGGTGTTAACATTCTGACGTTCTCTCGTCATGGCGCACACTTGTCATGAACGGAATTAGAATGTAAATTGGACTTCACGCAATAAATACATGGTATAATATGGTTGAATTTAATATATTGAGAAGACGTGCCTTATAGAATACGTGCAATGTTCAAAATATAAGAAATGGTGTTAAGAAAAATCAAGTTAAGAGCAATATGGTTGTCGAATGTATCTCATGAACGCTGTAACCAAAGCCATTGGAAAAATCTAATTTTTGATATAACATTTATGGCAAATCTAATTTTTAATTAACTATTTTTTTAATATGCTGTGATGGTATAATTAATGCTTCCTTTGGCATCTAAAGCACCTGTGACATAGTTACACTTCCATATGGCAAGAAAATGGAAATTATTCTTATTGATACAAGGTTAATGCGTATGCCCGTTCATTGATCCACTTCAAAATATAATGCATATTTGTCATGCGATGATTTTTTGATAGAGGAGATGTTTAGTGTAATATTCCATTTTAAAATGTTGATGGATAATCGGGTAAATCGAGTCAAAAAACCCGTTTTATATTTAAAGTCGCCGAAACAAAAGAATGTTACCTAATATCGGGTTAAATATAATATCAAAATCAAACTGAATTGCCTCCATTCTACGACGCACGTAACGTATTTAAAATATGTTTTATATACTATTTGAATATAGTATCACTTGAACCCAATTTTCAAACAGCTTCTTTTTAATTAAAATTTAGCATTAGCAATCTTGCATTTGAGTGATACTTCTGATTTGAATTTTCACAGTCGTGTTGTGTTAGAAAGTAGCGTATTGTAGAAATAAAGCGATTTTTGGAAGGGGTTGTATATAATGCAATATTAATTTTGTTGCATAGTCTTGGTTCGATTTTAGTGTTTGTGTTAATTTTTGTAACATATAAAATTCGAACGATATCAATCCCATTGATTTAATTCATCTTACATTCTCCTGATAATAATTAATTATTTATGCCCATAAGTAATTCGCACTGCCTGGACATTTATAAAGAAGTTTGCCAATGTGTAAATATTACTCGTTGGAATTTTGATGCGTTTTAATTTTTCATCGGAGATTTTCATACAAGAATAAAAATATGTGAATAGTATTGTGAAATGCAGCCAACTGTTTTTTTTTAAGTATGGTACACGACAGTGAATTTCAATTGTTTAACGCGTATATTTCATTAGTTTAAGTCCACATCTTCATTGAGTCGTGTACTGAATATAATAATGTAACTATATAGATTCACCTATGTGTGAATTTAATTCAGGATATGATTAAATTATGTTTGTAGGTTACGTAGTATTTGTGTCTCGTTTCTGACACATCTAGTAATATCTTCTTAGTAAATCCACATAGTAACCTACTTCTTTTCATTTCAGAGTCCATGAGAGAGTATGTTTCAGACCTCCAAATATTTGAGATGTCTCATGCTCTTCCGTAAAGAACGACTTGTTTCTCTCATAGACGTAGAAACACCTTTCAGTCTCGAGTAGTATAAGACATTGATTTATTCACTCATGTGAGTGAATACCTTGGAAGTGTGAGCGTTTTCATGTAATGTTGGTTCGTTTAGAACAGTCACGTCGTTCCTTTGCCACCGCTGTCTTCAATTCAGCCCGTTTCTGCTTCTCGTATTTATTTCCTTAGAATTTTATTTGTTGATGCTCCGAAACCTTGCTGAGTCTCCTAAAATCTGTACGACTGCGATCATGGACTTTGAACTACTGTTCGAATAGTCTCAGAGACATCCCATAAAACAAATACTCAACTTGTTAATCTGTATCAAAATATATTTTACATTATTTTCTTGGAAATTCTTTCCCGTGAATGAAATAATCTTACACGAACGATCACATGATTTCACATAAATCGGTGCATATTTTAACTGATACCCATGATGTCCCTTCTATTGGTAAGAGTGTTAATGATTATTATAGAGCTGAATAATGGTGGTAGGGAACACGATAGATTATTTTCTTTTCTGGCGCTTCAATTACTATGATAATTAGTCCCGTTAGTGTAATGCATGCATTTATCACGGGAGGTTGCGGTGATCGTCTTAGACGATGAGACCCTGCGTCAACCTACAGGTTGGCTTAGGATTTTTCCCCAACCAGGTATCTCCCACCAGCGAAGCACTGGCCCCAGCCGAGACAAGCTCTTAGCTCCCGACTGGTGACCCGACATGTATGGTAGGGTATTGCTTATTAGTACAAGTGTAAGTTAACGGTGAGGATAGGACAAAGAGGTTGAAGCAAATATCGCACCCGGTCTTTGACCCGTTTGTGCAGGCGCTACTCCGGCATTCTCATGGTGTTGATAGGCGAAAGTGCGGAAAACAGATTTGCCGGCCGCTAGAATTCTCCTCCAGACAGAGTCTGAACTCGATCCAGCAATCTAGGTAGTATCGAAAATCCTGCACTCGTCGGGAGTCGAACTGTAGTACCTCCCGGTCAGACGCTCTGCAGTGACATGAGTTGATAGTTAGGGAACTTGAAATCAATCGGTGTCTTCCTTAGTTGATTCAGAGTCACGTCCTTAGAATAATTTATCAACTCTTGAACTTATGAAAACGAAACAGTGCGAGTATCTGCTCGTTCGCTGTTTGTGCCCACAACCCCTCTGTGCAAGTGTAAGGTACCGTTTCGTGCTTCGGTGCGTAAGCGTGTGCGTCGTGTAGGCTGTACCCGCAGGAACTCGTAATTCGCATTAGCGGCCATTAGATGGTCGTGATGGTCGCACCCTCATTATTTCCTCCTCCAACGTGGAAAAGAATGCTCATGAATATTTATGAGATGGGAGCTGTGAATTCCTGCAGGAGAGCATTGCCTGCCGCACACCCACTACTTACGAGCAAAAACGAGCCCCGTGGATTCATAATTAAACATGACGTGAGTATTAGAACGCCGTGTGCAAGTTTTTATTTATATATATATATATATATATATATATATATATATATATATATATATGTATATATATATATATATATATATATACAGGGGAGTATTATTTCTATAGCTTGCAATGCTAACAATTTCTATGATTTTCCCTCGTTGCGTTGTGTTTCCATATGCATCTTCACACAGTTCTCAGTAATCAATTCAGACATATAGTGGTCGTGAAGTATTTTAGGTAAGATACGAGATTGCATATATATATTAGGGCGAAACTCTAGGGGAATCGTTCTGGATTCGTATATTTTTGCCCATGAACGCGAAGATATAACTTTTAAATTTCCCTCCAATGTATCCGAATGATTTACGATATCCGTATGCAACTATCTCAGAGACGTCTCATGTTAACCTTGATTAACTGTTACCAAAAAAAATTATCTGTCAGCTTTCACGGAGCTCGATTACTGAAGACATTTCTCATGAGGCTGTGGTCCTACTAGACCAAATTCGTTGGAGTTATTAGGTTTCTGAGAAAAGAAGCCACTTTGAATTAATGCTTTGAATGAAGTCCAGTAATCTTCCACTTCTTGCTTCCAGTATGAAATGGAGAGGCCATGTTGCTTCCATTTGTCACTTCATGGTTGAGAGCATCGTACATGATAAGTGAAGGCTTGTCGGGTCTCGTTTTTTCTCACTCACTGTCAGACATGCAGTTGAGCTCCAGTCTTTGCCGACACGCAGTCACGGATGGAAAATATTTCCGCGCCCCGCATGCCTTGTTCCGCTCCCCTCTCACTACACAGAAACGGTATTTTATGCATCACAAAAGTGAATGTGCCGGACCGGATGGTCGAGATCGTTAAGGCAGTAGTGCCGTAGCGATCTCGGACCGAATACATACATACATTTATTAGAACTGCAAATGGGTATGTCCCGGTAGCAGTTAAGTGACAATAATTGCAAAAATTACAACACTTACATTAATAATATAATAATAATAATAATAATAATAATAATAATAATAATAATAATACCGTACAATACAGTACAAGACGAAAAGCAGCATTGAAAAGAGCATTGATCGCGTTCACCACACTTCACTTCACTACACTACACTACACTTTTTTGCTTTGAATTACACTGACCATCACTTCACAGCACTTCACCGCACTACACAGCACTTATTTAATATCTGTTACTGTTATCTTGTTCTAACTTATTTCTAAAACTTCGGATACTGAAAGGAAAACCTTTGAAAACTGCTGCAGCTAAACTGTTCCAATCTCTAATTGTTTTAATAATCGCGGGTTCTAGTCCCGCCTCGGGTATGATTGTAGTGTGTTCGTCCTTTCACCCCTATCATCACCACATCATGTCATCTTCACAGCTACCATGCCGTTAAATGCAATAGTAGTCGCTAATGACGTAGATGTTAATGCGACCTTAGATAATAAAAAAATGTAAACTTAAGGACACTGCGGCGTTAATAATGGAATGCTTAATTTACATCTCTGTATGGTCTCTTTTGAAGCTTTTTTTCTCGTGTAGAGAATTTAAGAGGAGAATGGTTGTCTTACACTGAAATTTTAATATTAAAAGTTGTTTCTTAGAGATTGAATAAATACATGGTTTCTTAATTAGGTGCGATTTAGTTTAATTTTCAATTTTTTATTTATATTTTGAAAATATATTTTTATTATTACTTACCGCAAGAAGAAGATACTCTTTTTGAATGTGTAAGCTTATTTTTCCGAATGTATTGATTATATTTACAATTTACGCCAGATTAAAATATGATTTGAATCTATAATAGATCAATGCTCATCTGAGAATTCCGAGAATGACGTCCAAATTATATTGAAGTCCAAGTCATTCTTCTACTTCTTAGAGGCAGACCTCTGAGATTCTTTCTATGTTTGCTGACTTTCGTGAGACTATTTTGAATCTTTCTGAGTGATACAATGAGTGTTTAGGGACTTCGTTTCCATATTTCTTATTCACGGCATTTAAATCGGCAATATGTGGTTGCTTTGAAGATGATCCTTAGCAATTGAAACAGAAACGTGAGAATCTGGGATTCTGCGAACTTTCAAGATCTCTCCTCTCCACTGTAGCACCTCTGAGGCAGAAGCACCTCATTGTCATACTCTCTTGACTCCTCTTTCGACAACGCGATATTCTCCATCTTCGAAGAGACTATCCTCAATCTTGCATTGCATGTCATTTCAGAGAAAAGCGTAATTTATGACAGGTGTGAGAGATGCTCAATATGTTGATCGTGGAAAACTGATTCGAAGAAGCTTACTCTTTGAAACATTAAACATTATTTAATTATTACGTGTGGGTAATCGTTCTTTCCTCCAAATTAAATATTCATATATGGTAGTCGTTTCGTGGCTTCCAATTCAGCAGACAACTGATGATGATGGCTAAGCCATCGAAAGCTGCTCTTATATTAAATACTATTGTTGGCAATGACAACGTTTAAAATTATTTCAATTATTTCATTCATATAATCTTATGATCGATCTTGAACTTGTCGCCTTCTACACCCTCGGGCTCTCTGAATATTTTCTATGAGCCTACTCCCTCTAGAGCAGGGGGGACTCGGTTTTGCCCGCTTGGAGAGTCGTTTTTCTGTCGTAGCTACAGCGGCCACGGCCAGCCGGAAGTGTCAGCAGCGGCGGGCGAGCGACGTAATTTGAGCGCAGAAACGTCGCTGACAGCTCAATAAGTGAACGACAAGCGACACAAGAAGCATTTCTATTCCAAACTCGTTTAATTGATGCAAAGCGTATTTTAAGAATAAAATAACCATGTATGTGGTGAGAAAACATTCAAAGAGGTATTAAAGAGCTTATTAAATAGAATATAGGTGAATTCGTAATAAATATTTGTTGTAATGGAAATAGTATAAAGAAATGTTCAGTTATGCCATATTTTCACTGAGAGTTCATGTAGGTAGTCGTATATTTGGAACAATTGTTTCAGTACAGAGAAGAATATTGTATTACAAACTTGATTGTTGACACCTTCTGTGATTTAATTTTACGTTTCTCAGAGAAGAAAACGGTTATTGGTAAATATATGCGTGCCAAAACATAGATTATGTTGTTTTCTGCACATTTGAAGAAACTTTGTAAATGTGTCCGTTTCACAAATCGTTTTTCAATAAGATGTGTCGCCAAAGACACGTGTGAATTAGGTATCATTGAAATTAAGAACAGCTTTCGTATTTTCTCTCTGCATCACAAATGCGGTAATGGCTTTCTAATAATAGCTTGTATTTAATCTGCTGAGGTGTGCTTATCATGGTGGGTGGTTCCTGAACTGCTTTTCCTGTCGGGTCCTTACTAACGAAGGCGATAAAATCGCCGTTATCCTTGAGGCTTCGCAACGGTAGACATCAGGCAAATACACCCACTTGAAGGATAACAATCTACATCGCTTCTGTTCCTTTGCGTTGCACCGCATTATCGCACGACTGTCGTCTGTCGCCGAAAACTCATTCACAAGAGTGAGGTGATTTTGATGCCCTTGAACGATGTCTAACGTATTTTCCGTAGATGCAATTAACATTCCATTAGTTTTTCACGTTCCCTGTTTCAGTTTCACTTCAAATACTTTAGTATTATTTTTTTTTATCTTCCTGGGGCTTTTTCCAGCTTCAGATGATTTTGGATATCGGCGCCGGGCGTCGATTACGTCCCTCATGAAGACACATATTAATCTTTTTACACTAGATACACATGGAGGCTTCTCGTTAGGTGGTCAACAGACTCACGATGTCTTCCGCGACAACACACATACATGAATGACAAGGGCCAAACAACCCTGCCCATGGCGGGACTCGAACCTGCTGCCGTTCGGACCGATGCGCTAAGTCGGCACACGCTCTAACCGCCTCGGACATTCAGGTCTGCTAAATAATTAGTAATAAATATATTATTATAAATTAAATAAATAATAAAATAAAAAAGAAACCTGAGTGATAAATTATTAAATAATTTATGTTATCCTATTCTGAGAACCAAGAATTTTTGGTTAGTCGCTGGAAATTTTTTTTTACTTTTTAATACTAGTAATAATAATAAATTTATTATTATTATTATTATTATTATAATAACATGTTTGAAGAGGCACATTTTCCACCTGGATGTGAATTTGTTCATAAGAGTAACAAACGTTTTGTGCGGTACATGGAATGACAGCTCCTGTAACTTCTTGTGTAGAAGAAATGCTTTACACCGAGAAAAATTGAATCGTTTATTTCCGAAACCCGTCAAACGCCAAAATCTCAAACAGGCATTAGCGGCGGATTATTGTTTCAAGACGATAGACATGGATGTTTAGTGTTAGATGTTAGATTTAGATGTTTAGTGCATATGTATATGAAAAATATACATTTATCAACTGCTTTAATAAATAAAAAAATATTTTGAAATCAGATAAATAGGGGAACTTTTTCTCTTTTTTCTCGAAATGAGGAATTCGGCGTTTGACGGGTTTCCGAAATAAACGATTCAATTGATGTAATGACTTCGAGCGAGGAAAGGAGTCCGGAATCGAAGCCCGAGCAGGTTGCTTTCGATCGCTGCCCGCCAGTGAAAGGGCGGCGGCCGCGCCGTGGCGCCGCTCGCGCCCTCGCGATCACTTTCTCCCTTGGGCCGCGGAGCGGGAAATGAACTTTCGTGCTCGCAGGGAGCGCGGCTTGTGCTCACTGCAGCCCGTAAACGAGGTGGTGAGATTGTTCGAGAATGGGTATTATGCTAGAATCGCGAGCAATAGGGCAACGTGTATGAATTATGAGGGCAAACCATTCATTCGTTTTGCGTGATTGATATGCCCAGCTCAATAGTTTGTCGCTGTAACGATTTGAATAATTAGTGATCATGGTAACGTTGGTCAAGGGGCGCTTTAAAAATATGTGAAAACCTGTAGAGTGGTGACACATTCTTGTTTGTTTAAAATAAGGTAAAGGGTGTAAAACCTAGTATTCCTACAAATGTTACATTCATCACCTAATGTTTTTAAATGTAAAAAATTAATTTAGTAATTCATCCAGAATTTGACATTTATTTGAACAATTTTGACAAAATTCGTACAATAAAAAAAAGTCCTGACGCGTATGAGCGCATAGCGAAATTGTTTTTTTCGTGTGATTAACAGTAACTGTTTGTATGTTTGTTATTTGAGGGACATTCGGAGGAGAATTGTGTTCTTTTTTAGAATGCACATTTTTGCACCACAATGCAATATAAATTTTGAAGTTAAAATAATGAAAATAGATGTTGTTATGTTGGAATATGGAATCAGAAGAAGAAAACAATTATGAGCGTCGAAATATGTTTAGGTTACGAGAAAGAAAGAGAAATTGAAGCCTCGAGAAATTCCTGTTATTGAAGTTTGCTTCATCGATTGATGATGGTGTGTGTGTTTCGACAAACAAACATAACTCCAAAGGCGTGCATTATTCACGAGGATAGTTACTTCGTTACCCCCAGTCGGTTTACTCGACAGATATAGTAATACTTTACAGAATAAAGAGTTTATTTCCAAATTGAAAACACTGAAGTTACTGCAAATAATCATTGAAACGTAATTAAACTAATTTAATTTAATTAAAACTACTACTGAAAACAAATGGAAATGGTGATTCTGACGAATCCTATCCGAAAACCATTGAATCCTGTCTTGACCTGATACTGAATGTATTTTTCCTTCCTTAACATTTTTGTTTCCTTCAGATTGGTCACTTGAAACACAAGGTTTCCGATTCACCAGTGGTTCTGCCGTCGTCGGCAGCGGCGAGTGCAAGTGTGAGGCTTCTGCACCGCGCGCGAAACAGGTCAGCGGCGGCGGCGGACGTAAATCGCGATTCGCGCGCCGCGCGCGGACGGTCGCGGAGATGAAAGTCGTTGTGCGGGGTGGAGCTGGGCGGGGCGGCGCGAGGCGGAGCGGGGCGTGGAGGGGCGGGGAGGGTGGAGCGGGGCGTGATGGGGCGGGGCATGGTGGGGCGGGGCGGGGTGGAGCGCGGCGTGGCAGGGCGGGGTGGAGCGCGGCGTGGCAGGGCGGGGTGGGGTGAGGCGGGGTGTAGCTGGGCGGGGCGGGGCGGAGCGGAGCGGGTGGAGCGAGGCGTGGCGGGGCGGGGCGGGCGGGGCGGGGCGGGGCGGCGCGGGGCGGGGCGGCGCGGCGCGGGGCGGCGCGGGGCGGCGCGGGGCGGCTCCTGTGCTCGGCCGGGCGATCGGTCGCACTGACGATGCCGCTGTCGTGGTTGACAGCGACGGCGACGCCGGGGCGTGACGTCGCCACTCGAGTGGATCGGCGCGTCTTCGATGCGGCGGCGGCGGCGGCGGCGGCGGCGATGGCGGTGGAGGTGGCAGAGGAGGCGGCTGTGGCTGCGGTGGGGCGATGACGGCTGAGGCGGCGATTGTTACGGCGGAGGCGACGGTGGTGGCGGCGGCCATTGTGGTGACGGCGGAGGCGACGACAGTGGAAGCAGTGGGCGGCGGGCAGTTGGGGGGTACAATGGGCGGCCGGCGACGAGCGACGGGCAGTGTGGGGCGGGCGGCGGCGAAGGTGATGGCGGTGGCGGCGGCGGCGGCGGCGACGACGACGACGACGACGTTCCGCACGGGGTGGTCCCTCTTCATTACGGCCCACGCGGCCGGAACAAGGAATCATAATTTCATCGACGTGCGGTTGCGGCGTGTAAATGGGAGGTTAGATTAAAGAGGAGTTCGGTCTGCCGGACGTGGTTCTAAGGGGCGGAGCAAGGAGTACTCAGTTGTTAATGGAAGCGCTTCTCAGTGCATTTCTGTGCATTGAACGTACGGCAAATCCTCTCGTATATGGTATCTATGAGACCGGATAATGGGACAAAGAAGTTGCATAGACAGAGGAACAATAAAAAATTAATAAAAACGCAAATTAAATGAATAAATATATTCTATAATGTGCAAGTATTTATACTGATTATATGTAGTGTAGATATTGGTCAACATTTTTTTTTTTTTTTTTTTTTCGTTAATCGGCCGACTAGGACCACGCAAGCAAGCATCCTGCATTTACCGTGGCTCAGTTTTTATTTATTATCGCGGTGGCAGGTGCTTGCAACAATTCTTAGGGGGACCAGCATTTAGCTGGATCCAATTTTTATCCCCCATGGTTGTTAGCCCGGGGGTATGGAAGATGAAAGATGATAGGAATGGATTAGGAGGCGATAGGTGATCGTGGACTTTTGGAACCATCCCAGCATTCGCCTTTATGACCGAGGGAAACCACGAAAACCCCGGTCAACCACGAAAACCCCGGTCAGGATGGCCGGCCCGGGAATCGAACCCGGACCTCCCGATTACGAAGCCAGTGCGCTACGCACTGAGCCACTTCGCTCGGTTACATACTACATTATTTTTATTTTAAAGTACTACAAAAACATGGTTGGGTCGGCATCAAGTAGGATTCGAGAATTCGAGGGGGGAAAAGAGGTCGAATATGACGAGTTGAATTGTATTGTTTTCGTAAGATGACTTCCGGAAACTGTTTTATATAGAACAATACTTTGTCATGCTATATAAAGTAACTTGCATATTTAAAAGTGAAATAGTTTACAACTGAGCTTGTTATGTTTTAAATATTTAAAAATGATTAATTATTTTGTAATATTTCAAAAACAAATGGATACAGTTCTATCCATGTGGGTCAGTGAGCGTGAGTGCCTACGCAATCAGGTTTCAAGATGAAAAACCTGTCGACGATAATGAGTGTGGTATATCTAAATATTAATCTGGTCCAGTCGTAGACATAAATCCTGTAACTCGTTAAGTAGGTCAAATGATTCTCCGGAATTAATTCCTTGAGCGAGTAGGATGTGATTTCTGGGGTTATTAGGAGCTGTATGTGCTTTGGACTACTTCCGTAAGTACAGGACGTACAGTTTAACTGCAGCCACTCGTTGCTATGTATATAATACTAAAATTTGAGGTATCAAGCGTTTGCCAGATATTTTCTTCCTGTTTGGTATAAACACATTTACACAACTTTAGAATTCTGGATGATGTGCTTTCTTCGTTTTTTCATGTTCTTAGAAACGCGTTTTCACATCGGTGTGATTATAAGCTGTTCTTTCTTTCTTTTCTCCTTTTGATTTTTATTCTTGGATAGTGTGGATGTGTGACCTTAAACTGCGTCTATAGAGACACCTTCAGCAATGAAATAAATATGTAAGAATGTTTTCGTAAGAAATAAAAAAGTACACGTTTATATTATTTTTCCTGAGTTAAAATTCCGTTTTACTTTCTTTGTAAAAAAATCTTTCAACTGAAATATATGGAACAGTGATACCATCCGATTACAAATAAGAGAAACATTTATTGAAAAAATATTAATATTTTTACTTTTTATTTACCTTTCTTTTAGTTTTCTTGTGAACTTGTGTTTGAAAGTCCGTTAGAAGAGTGACAAATTAGGTGCTTATTTTTTGCGAATAAAATAATACATCTTGCAAAGAATCGAAAAAATTAACAAATTCTCATCTTATATTCATTCTAAATACTTCAAATTTTGTTAATGGCTAATAACTATATAAGTAGAGATGAAGTTATTTCACTTCTACTCACTCAAATGTGAAAAACTTCACACCTCAAATATTTTGACTTGAAAGTTTTGCGTCTTTGACTGAGTCATATAATTAAAATAAAAAAAAATGTTTTCTTAAGTAAAAAAGCGTTGAAAATGTTTCTACTATTTTCTTCCTCCCCGCTCCTCAGCCAAGCTACACCTCTGTCCCCGAGCTACAACTCCTATAAACGTGTTGGTCAGTGCGTCCCTTTAATCATCATCTTCATCATTATCATCTTCATCATCATCATCATCATCATCAATTTTAACGTCAACTTCACCTTTCGGTTGTCTCCTAATGCTTCATCCCCTGAGACAATACGTCTGGCTTTTTACACCTTGACTCTAATGTCTATTCCGCAACTCCGCTGTGACTCGTAAGCTCATTCTGTCGAAAACGTACTCTTGCCGTTTGTGACTCATAAGCCAAAGCCGGCGCTTGAATATTATTGCAAGGAGGATGGTCTGAAACCGGTCAGGTGGCGCGCATGTTAGGGCCCTTAAGCCCATTCCGGAACTTTCTCCATCTGGCACTCAGGTAGTCACATTTGTCTCTGGAAGGTCTGCGATGGAATTGGGAATTAAAAGTGGTTGGGGACATGGTGGTTGGGATAAGCAACTCACAAGGGTTCCTAGGCTTCCGCGACCGGAGTCAATGCATTCTTGGCTATCCGGGATGAGCCGCGTCTCGGCCAATTGCCAGCAGCTATACAGCAGTATAGCTCTGAAGAAGGCCACAGCAAGATGGCCGAAACGTCAGTACAATTGACCGAGACACGGCTCATCCCGGATAGCCAAGAATGCAAGCAACTCACAACTCTAAAGCGAACATCCGAAACCGAGGCGGGATTCGAACCCGCAGAGCCCGCAGCCTTAACCTCTACGCTTCGGGTTGTGCGTCTTAATAATTAGCTGCGGTGTCGCGGGGTCACGCGTCGCGTAGTGTCGCGAGGCGGGGCGCGGCCGGGGCGGGGTGGGCGTGGGCGCCCCGAGGCTAGGAGGCTGAGGTCGGGAGGCTGGCGCAGGTGGATCGGGGCGGGCGATGCATTATACATGACGAAAGCGGAGATAATATCTTCTTCATGCATGTGTCGTACCCGCACGCCGCCCGTTCTCCGAACACCGAAGCGGCCTCGTCGCCAGAACCGCTACTCCAGATGCCATCGGTTTCGGCCTCTCGAAGAAAGCTCCGCCTGTGTGCCACGTGTCCCGTGTTAATCGAGCGTTACCGCTTGGATTATTGATTGGTTCGTGTTTCCGGCCGAATCATTGGCAATGATCATTAGTCCCGTAAGTGTAGTTCGTGTTTTATCACGCGAGGTGGATGATCTTCACTCGCTGGATAGTTGCGGGGTTTCTTCTCAACCAGGTATTTCCCACCGGCAGGAGAACTCCCCAGCTGGTACAAGCTCGAAGCTCCTGACTCGTCTTCCGTCGTATGTGGTAGTGTGGTGTTTAGAAGTGAGAGGTGAGGATAGAACCGTTTGTTAGAGTACTGCATTTTCCTGGTGTTGATCGGGGAAACTACGAAAAAGTAGCCGGCCGCTGGAATTCTCCTCCAGACAGCGGCTGAGCTTGACCCAGCTGTCTCTCTCGTGTTAGGACTTCCCGGTCAGAGACACAATATATATATATATATATATATATATATATATATATATATATATATATATATATATTTCAGATTACGTTTTTTCAGATATCGTGTGCTTTCGACTTAAAATAGTTTAAAAAATCATTATTTCATTACTGGAAGGCTCTCACTCTGAGAACGTGGTTTTGGAGGTATCCTTCCCGAGCCAGCTCAGGATTTTGTTTCCGATCTCAAGAAAACCGAGCTCTTGAAAAGCAGACTGGGAGTCATGGCTCAGTAGACATTCCAGGTTCTTGTGCTCACCGGAGTGATGAACTACCGATCACTAGTTTAAATTTTTAAACAGTATTATAATCAGAGTCGTCAGCATAGTCTGTTTTTCTGCTAAATTCATATATTTTTTGCATTTCCTTTGTAAATTGAACTATCTTTGCGTGTCATAACTTTAGGCGATCAAAAGAGAAATTTTCACGTATGCATGTATAGATTAAACAAATACAAAAGGCAAAATAATACGATGCAAATTTACACTTCAATATTATTCTCTGGTTTAATCTACGGGGCTATCGGGCGTTGAAAGGTATCTTTCCCATCAACTAGATATACTTTTGTAGCAACTTTGAAGTATTACTTGTGGATCTTATCCAAGTCCCCTCTCCCCCTCCCCCCAGTGACACATGTCCTTTGGAATTTAATCTGCACGATTGCTTTTATCTATTAAGAACATAATTATTTATGCCACATATTTCTTTTATCTTTTAAGTACTTATAGTTTTCAAATTGGAATTTCGATAATAATTTAAAAAGTCCGCTTTTGGCAATATTATTCATTGATTTTTAATTTTTCTTTTATGACGTCCTTTCCGGTATTTTGTTGTTTCTTGAGTCCCATTAATAATATTAAATAGAAGTAGCACCAGTTGTTCTTTCTTAAACCAACTGGAGCGGTCACAGATATTGTCTCCTATCACGAAGGAAGGAGGGAGTCGCAAGATGGCATTTTTGTGTGTTTTCTATTCGAAATATTACTGGTGTAAAACATCATTCTAATCATTGATTTATTGTCATTCTGCTGTAGAGGCGTCGCATATACGGATTCGATATCTGTTTGTCATTGGAAGAAGATACAATTCATTTTTGAAAACGATATCAATCAATTTTTTTTATTCAACCATTCTCAGAAATATATTTCGTGATATAGATTCCTAATCAAGGAACAATAAAATAAATTGTGTCTCTGGAGAATATGGATTATTTTTAATACTTCCTCCTTCTCTTTCACGTAATGCTTGGCTTCAAATATTTTATTTCCTTTGTAACTGTTGTTATAGAATACACAAGTTACTGACCGCTTATTTTACTGAATATGTGGAAATGTGTTTTCTTATTAATTTGAAGGAATAGGTACTTATGATTTAAATTACACTATTGTGTGGCAAAGCTTCATCGATTCAGTTCTTTATTCAACCAATTAAAAAAATAACTGAAATTGCATTGAAAATAATCCTTACAGGAGCAAACCATTAAGCAAGAATTTTGTAGTGTCGAAACCCGCTACGACAATGAATACAAAAATATTATAAAACATCCCGTTACTAGACTGAAAGTATCGCGTAACCTGAACCAAAGATATCACTATGTCTCGTTGGTGAATGTTCTGAATGATTTACTGATTGACAGACTTATAGGTAGTTTTGAAACACTTTCGTAAGAAAAATTTGAATCAATTTGTAATCACATTTCTTCTTCTTCTTCTTCTTCTTCTTCTTCTTCTTCTTCTTCTTCTTCTTCTTCTTCTTCTTCTTCTTCTTCTCGAGCCTTTCGTCTTTGTTTCCTCGACGTCCTGTCACCCGCATCCAGCGTCCGCAACCAGAACCGCCCGTCCTGCTCGCCGGCGAATACGCAGTGTCCTTATTTCTGCTCGCTGGCGTGATTAATAGCGCGGGTCGTCGCGGGCCGGATTGACAAGGCCTGCAAGAAGGCGCCTCGCCCCTCCCCTCACCACCTCCCCCAGCGGCGGTGACAGCGGCGCAGCGCTGTGCGATGCGTGCAAGCCAACCAGCCAGCCAACCAGCCAGCCAACCAGCCAGCCAACCAGCTGGCCAACCAGCCAGCCAACCAGCCAGCCAACCAGCCAGCCAACCAGCCAGCCAACCAGCCAGCCAGCCAGCCAGCGGGCGCGCCCGCGTTGTCGATACGTCGCGTGCGCTGCCATTCTTCTGGCTGTCTCCGTCCCGAGGACGCTCGGCGCGGCGCGGCGCAACGCGGAGCGACCCACGCGCCGCGGAAGTGTACTCGCAACCCCGCCACGCCCCCCGCACAATGGGCCCGCTGCCTCTGCTGCCAAGGTCCCACATCGCGTTGACGGAGTGCGTGTGTCGCCGCGGGCGTTTCTTTATCTACTTCCTGGACATACAGTTCGCACTTTGAACAAGACAAAAAGTATTTGATTTGATTTAATGTAATTTTTTGTTTTGTTATTCGCTTTATTCGTTATTCACTCACTCGTTATTCGCGTTTCTTTACCCACTTCCTGGACCTACAACTCCCACGTTGAAGAAGAAAATAGTATTTGATTTTATTTAATGAATTTTTTTGTTTTGTTATTCACTTTATTCGTTATTCACTCACTCGTTATTCACGTTTCTTTGTCCACTTCCTGGACCTACAGCTCACACGTTGAAGAAGAAAAAAAGTATTTGATTTGATTTAATGTAATTTTGTGTTTTGTTATTCGCTTTATTCGTTATTCACTCACTCGTTATTCACGTTTCGTTGTCCACTTCCTGGACCTACAGCTCACACGTTGAAGAAGAAAAAAAGTGTTTGATTTGATTTAATGTAATTTTTTGTTTTGTTATTCACTTTATTCGTTATTCACTCAGAAACTGTGGTTCATACAATTACATAATTGAGATTATAAGGTTACACACATACATTGAGATTTTAACGTTAAAAGTTAAAAAAAAATTACTTCGAATATACTACAGTGGCAAAAAATCTCAGTTTTTAGCATTCTGAAAATGTCCAGGCAGTATTTTTATTTCTGGATTGAAAGAATAACTTTCGTCGTTCTAGCAGTTAATTCGAATGCATTCTTTATACCGTTAGACATTCGTGTTTCTCAAAACATGTACATGTTTGGATAAGTGGTGTACGCAATAGATGAATAATGAGCGACGAGTTGCATTAGTTAGCATGCACTGAAAGGATGCCTCTATATCCTAATGGATTTCTAGTATTAACGGGGTTGTGAGGTTATAATGCCGTTCAAGTTTACGAGCTGTGAACCCAAAGAATGCTGAAAAGGCCGGGACACATCGGGGAGTTCAAGATCCAATGTAGGCTTCCGTGTTAATAGCAAAGATGAAAATTCAGACTCTTCAGGAAAAATCTTTCTGTCCAGTAGTGAAACTCCGGAGAAGGTTCTGAAAATCAGAAGCGGATCTCAATGCCGCCCCTCCCCTTTCCCTCGCGAGGTCGCCAACGACGTGAGTGTGAGGGCGGGGAGGGGGGCGGGTACCCTCCCGCGCGCCACCTGCCGGCGGCGGCCGCCACGAAGAGTGATGAGCACCGGAACCGGTTCTGTATTTATAGCGGGCGGGTGGGGTGTCCGCCTCTTCCTCCTCCTCCTCCTCCTCCGCCGCCGCCGCCGCGGCCTCATATAGCGAGCCCCGTGAGGGCTGCTTCCTGGCCAGACACGTGCTCGGCGCCGCCTAAAGCCGCGTCTCTTGCTTAACATTTAAAATCAAGATGTTAGAAGTTAAATATCAGGTAGATGCTAATTGTATACGTGTTAAATATCGTTACGCACTGAATGTATATGACAAATTTTATACAATTTACGTTGCGTCCACACTTGTTACCAGGCAGGGTTTGATGACAAAGATAATGGACTCAGATGGATTTGTTTTAAGTATATGAACTGTGTGTACGTTTTATATTTTCTGTAGTTACCACTAGTTATATTACGATCGAGATGGTTTGACGTCAGAGAATTGCTGGCGTCAGTTGGAAATCGAACCTGGATCTCCTAGTTCACGCCCAGTTTTCTCTGACCTCTTCTCATACCGAAATAGTATACTTTTCGAACCGCCATTAGATATTAAGAGTCCCTCTGACCTTAACGTTTTACATTTCACCACCTAGTCACAGTTGTAAGTTTTACATAGTACGTGGGGATATGTTTTCCGTTATGGAACAAATGTGACCAGGTAATGATTTATAAAATGATGAATACATTTGCCATTTAAGGGTCGGGTTCATCCGACTTTTGCCAGTGTACCCAGACATGGGCCCTTTTTTTAAAAGTGTAAGAGGCTGTGTAATGTAGGATGTGCCATCATGACGAATTCCCTTCTCCGTATCTAGCGTACTTGGCCTGCATGCGATTTTCTTTCGTCACACAGCCCCACGAACTGAGTCGATTGTAATGAAAAGCTACAGCTCTCAATTAGCCCCGACCCAGAGACGTACACGGGATCACACCACGGAATGCTAGCACTCTGGCCACGATCCACTCCAGAAGAAATTGTGAAATATTATTATTATTATTATTATTATTATTATTATTATTATTAAGAAGAAGAAGAAGAAGAAGAATAGCAGAAGCGACAACAATAATATTAATCATCGGTAAAATTGCAGCTGGGTCTATTTCATAGATGCCCTGCGGGACGCAACACGCTTGACGTCCATGTATTACATGCTCCTTGTAGCAGAGACCCCTGCATTCGTGATGCAAATTAATATTAGCTGTGACACCTAGAAAAAGAAAAAGGAACAAAAGATGAAAGAAAAGAGGAAGGAAAAGATGAATGGGAAAAAATAGGAAGGAAAGCATGAAATAAATTAAGATGAAGGAGAGGAAAGAGAAGGAAATAGAGGGAAAAAAGAAAAAAAAATAGAAGTTAAAGAAAATGAAAAAGAAGACATAAGAAAAAGATAGAACTGTTGATGTATTTTCATACTACATGTTCTGAATTCACATAACTAATCATGGATTCTGCACATTCTTATTTCTGGCTCAAGAAATAGAAGCTCCGGAATAGTGGGACCTCGACAGCCAGTGTTTGATACATTTGGGGATAACGTCATAGCTTCCAAGAACTCCTTCCTTTGGCCATTTCATTTTACATAAATCTAGAACACCGAAATTGCAATTGAAAGCGTGAGTCCTGTGTTGCTAAGCAAACACAGAATCCGGTCCAACGTTTAGCCGAACCCCCGAACGAACGATCGACTGCAACTCGTTTTCCACTCCTGTTGGAGAACGTCATACACGTCAAGAATGTGACCTGTAACATATTAAGAGTTAACGTGTCAAGAAGGGGAGACGCAACAATTAAACACCGAACACATTGATGTTACATGTTAATTAGTTCTGAGAAGCGGCTGGAGCCGAGGCTCTCGTGCGGCTGCTGGCCTGGCAGGCCCCCCGCCCCCCTCGCGCCACGCCCTCTGCTGACACACGAGCGCTTGCTCCGTTCAATGGGCGCGGTGTCTCGCCGGCGCCTAACAATAGACTGCTGTCTGTCTGTCTCTGTGTCTGCCTGCCTGCCTGCCTGCGTGCTGCCTTTCTTAATCTGAACCTCGTTTACCCAGACGCACGGTCTGCGTTCTCTTCGCTGCAAGTGCGCTCTAAACTCGGGAGTTTTTTCTTCTTCTTTTTTTTCTTTTTTTTCCTAGGTGAATCGAGATTTATTGTTTTGTAAGTTTTGCTACCCTGGCTACCGAGTATCGTCGGTAGGTCATTGCTACCCTGCGCGTGTGTCGCACGTGACCTCGTGTTCCATTTACCGTGTGTGTGTGTGGGGGGGGATTCTTAGATTTATGATGTTTACCCAACACCTTGACTGCGGTTAGGGGTTTAGTAACTTTATTAAATGGTCGTTTGCGCTGGGTAATAATTCTCTGGAATGGCATTGGTTTCTAGGAACGATACCTGTTCCGTTGCAATGTTTTTTTTTTTTTTTTTGGTTACACGTCTAGAGACATGTTTTTTAATGTCTTTTCGCAATTTTCTGTGAGAAATTTCATTATTGGAATCGTTTTTCCTTTAATGAATTTCATGCGTTCATTGACCCCTGTTACATGTTAAATGTCATTATGTGGAATGTATGGGTGTACTCTTAAGTTTCGACATTTTGCCTTTTGCGAAATATCCTATTACTTTTGACCTAATTATGAACGTTATTTTTATATTTTTTGAGTAATTAAATTTTGAGAAAATAAAACGCTAAATTAAATGAAGAATAATTTGAAATTTTTTTTATTCTGTACAGAAAAAAATAATTGTTTCAGTTCTTTCATTTGTTCTTGAAAATGTCGTGGTTTAAGTCAGCCTGACATCTACTTAGCTACAATTTCAATAGTAGAACATTCTTGTCTTGCTATTTGAATTCGCTATTCTAGGAGCCGCGAGTATCGGCAAGTGCTGCCTGGTTCGGTTGTGTCAAACTCAAGTGATATATGTGGCACAAATTAGAGATCGTACGCTTATCAGCGACAGTTGAGTCGCGGTCGTATGTCGCCGGATCGTCCAAATTCCACCGTCCCACGTCGTCTTACGTAGTTTCAAATTATTTGCCGTTTCTCTGTATGTTTCCGGGGAGTGATTACTTGCTTAGTGAAGACACATGAAAATATAAATATTAAAGGGTTTAGTAATTTAAAACTGTTTCAAAAGCCTTTACATATTGAAAACTGCTGTTTTGAGAATTGGGCAAATTCTTTACGTTCTCTTATTGCAAGAAATTGGCTTTATAGCGAAAAACTAGTAGCAATATTTATAACTTCACCTGTGGTACGTTCAAAATACGTCTTGTTTAGATTTTCTGTTATAAAAAGTTGCTAAATAAATTTGAACGTATTCGGACGGGCTGCTTGTTTCTTGGCATCCAGTTGGCACACGTTAGAAAACAGAGGCGGAGAGGGGAATCCAGAGAAATACTGATCGATTGACAGTTGGCAGGTTGCCATTGCGACGTCAAACTATCGGACATCCCAGTTTGTATAAATTGATGAATTGTTGGCGTTGAAAACAAAGTGAGTTTCTCAAAATTCCAAAAGTGTTAATTTCTTCTCTAAAAGTCGTGGTTCATTTTCAGTGACTTTGGAAACGCGTTCAAACGTTGACGTCCATTCGGTCACACTAAGATTTTGCGGCATTCATGCAGTGTGTTTCCATTAATTGCTTTCTGGAAATAAGAGAGAGAAAACTTTACTGTAATTTATTCCGTTTAGGAACTTGTGGTATAAAATATGGACTCCATTATTTCAAAATACCTTTATTTTCATGGATATAATTCGCGATATCATTTTAGAGAGATTGTTTTCATGACACAACACTAAATAATGTCGAAAGTTACATTAATTTTAAGGATTCAATTTGGTGAAAATCAAGGAGATAATTATATTTTTCCCGCGTTTTGATTTACAAGAAAGAATGTTAAAAGTTATTGATGGTTGTGATGATGCTGATGATAATATTGTAAATTTAAAATGTTATTCTATTCAGCATATTTACATTGACTCATTGAGATTAGTACACGTATGAACATTCCATGAACTACACTGTAATATATGCTTTCTTCATTTTACACATGACTGTTGATTATTTATATCTACCTCTAATATGAACGTGACATAAGGTTGTTGTGCAAAATTATATTTCTGATACATATATAAGATTGTTTCAAAAATATTTTAAAATGTTTGAGATTATGAGATAATATCTAACTCGTGTATATTTCATTTATGAAGTGAGTCAGTTCAACTTCAAGTGGCTGTCGGGACTCGTGTGATGTTCTGATAATATCCGGTGGTTGTTGAACGGGCTTTGAAGACATAATTGACGAGATAACATTTATTAATTTATCGGATAATTTATAACATCAAGATTCAGCAAGGGCATCGTTTTGGTTTATACGAGCATTTCAGAGGATGGATACACTTCTTGGAATTTTATCAAGAATTCGCAGAAGGCTTTCGTACTTAAAAGTATTAAGACACTTCTCAAAAATGTGGACTACATTTACAGAAATTAAGTCACGAATGAGTCATCTGATGATTATTTCAAGTGTAAAGTTCTTTCAAGTATAACATCTAGTGCATTATCAGGGCAAATAAAATACATTAGGTGAAAAATAAATTACTATTTGTGTCTTATTCACATTAATATGATTGAAGTCAGTATCTAAATTTCACAAATTTTTGTCCTAATAATAGCGTTATTTATACGCCACGAGATGTTTGTGCAAAGCCACCCTTCATCTGAATATTAGGAATCATGACCCAGAACTCTACTCTTGATATTCATGGGCACCTTTACGAGTAGGGTCTATATTAAGGAGTCATAAAGCATTGGGCCTGATTGACCGATCGATTGGTTAATTGATCGATTGACACGATTCCCGGGGCATCAACGGCTGAGGTCGTTATTACCGTAAGTGTAGTGTATGCTTTATGTAGAACGGTGGCGGTGATCATCTCTCGCTCACTGGCGATATCTAGCGCCGGTCTACATCGGCTTGCGGGATTTTCGTCGACCAGGCATCTCCCAACAACGGGACTCAGCCTCAGCCGGGACAAGCTCTAAGTTCCCGACCGTTCTCCCGGCATGTGTGGTAGAGTAGTGCATGTGAGAGTAATATGTGTTTAAATAAGGGGGTGAGAATAGAAGAAGGAAGAGGAAGGAAAGATCGCACGCGATCCGTAGCCCGTTTGTTAGAGGATTGCTCCGGCATTCGCCTGGTATTGATCGGGTAAACAATGGAAAACCACCGATTAGAGAAGCCGGCCGCTAGAATTCACCTCCAGACAGCGGTTGAATCCGAGCTAGTTCGGCTAGTTCGCCAGCAAGTGTCGGAAATCCTGCCATTGCCCGGACTCGAACCCTAGGGCTTCCCGGTCCTAGGCAGCGCAATGACATCACTTGATGCCATGAACCACCATTGCCGGTACATTATGTCTGATGATTGATGGTTGACTGGTAATTCATCACATTCCACGATAATCTCGCGATAAAAATACCATACGGGATTTTAAAATATTTGCGGATCCGCGAGCTAGACACTTCCACGATTGACATTGACTATTTCATATTTTACTCTGTATTAAATTTCCTCGCCGCATTCACTGCTACTTTGTTGTGCTGAGGCTTTCCAGCGATCACGCCACCCTGTGAAACATGACTTTCGTAGTGAAGCTGATAATGACGGAAGAAAAGGGAAGAAAAAGAAGAGTGAGGAAACTGACGGCGTCCGCCCCCCGCTGAGCTGCTTCTCCGCGCGCAAAGAGCGTGCACACGTTCCGCGGCGCGGAGCGATCTCCCGCGTCGTGAGTCATGCGCATCTGGCCGGCGGGCGCGGGCGCCAGCTGCGCCGGTCGGTCGCGGGCTGAACCTCGCGGCGCGCGCGCCCCACGGCCGCCACCGCCCCCGCCCCCGCCGCCGCCGTCGCCTCCGCCGCCGCCACCGCCACCACATCCACCACCTCCGCCACCGTCACCGTCACCACATCCACCGCCTCCGCCACCGTCACCACATCCACCGCCACCGCCTCTGCCTCTGCCATGGCCTCCGCCACCGTCACCGTCACCGCCACCGCCACCACATCCACCGCCTCCGCCACACCCACTGCCACCACATCCACCGCCGCCGCCTTCGCCTACGCCTCCACCTCCGCCTCTGCCACCGCCACCGCCACCGCCACCGCCACCGCGGAGTCAGCGACCGCCTCTGCGATGGACTGCTTGCTCGCACGCGGAGGGCAGATCGCGCTCGGAAACGGACCACGCGACGCCGCGCACTCGGCGAACGCCACCCGCCGCATCTGACGCCACCCGCGGGACTGTGGGGCCTCGAAGTGGGCGTCATTAAACCAGAAGAATTATGGGCTGCAACCTGCGTCTACAGAAGTAAAGAAGGAAGACACGAAGAAATAGAGAAAGACAGAAAGAAAAATATACGGAAAGAAATGCAGACAGAAAGAACGACAAACAGACAGAAAGACGGATAGAAAGGAAGACATACATACAGAAAGGAAGACAGACAGATATACAGAAAGGAAGACAGACAGACGTACAGAAAGGAAGACAGACAGACAGACATACAGAAAGGAAGACAGACAGACAGACATACAGAAAGGAAGACAGACAGACAGACATACAGAAAGGAAGACAGACAGACAGACATACAGAAAGGAAGACAGACAGACATACAGAAAGGAAGACAGACAGACAGACATACAGAAAGGAAGACAGACAGACAGACATACAGAAAGGAAGACAGACAGACATACAGAAAGGAAGACAGACAGACATACAGAAAGGAAGACAGACAGACATACAGAAAGGAAGACAGACAGACATACAGAAAGGAAGACAGACAGACATACAGAAAGGAAGACAGACAGACATACAGAAAGGAAGACAGACAGACATACAGAAAGGAAGACAGACAGACATACAGAAAGGAAGACAGACAGACATACAGAAAGGAAGACAGACAGACAGACATACAGAAAGGAAGACAGACAGACAGACATACAGAAAGGAAGACAGACAGACAGACATACAGAAAGGAAGACAGACAGACAGACATACAGAAAGGAAGACAGACAGACAGACATACAGAAAGGAAGACAGACAGACAGACATACAGAAAGGAAGACAGACAGACAGACATACAGAAAGGAAGACAGACAGACATACAGAAAGGAAGACAGACAGACATACAGAAAGGAAGACAGACAGACATACAGATAGGAAGACAGACAGACATACAGAAAGGAAGACGGACAGACATACAGAAAGGAAGACGGACAGACATACAGAAAGGAAGACGGACAGACATACAGAAAGGAAGACGGACAGACATACAGAAAGGAAGACGGACAGACATACAGAAAGGAAGACGGACAGACATACAGAAAGGAAGACGGACAGACATACAGAAAGGAAGACGGACAGACATACAGAAAGGAAGACGGACAGACATACAGAAAGGAAGACGGACAGACATACAGAAAGGAAGACGGACAGACATACAGAAAGGAAGACAGACAAACAGACAGACAGACAAACAGACAGACAGACAAGCAGACAGACAGACAAACAGACAGACAGACAAACAGACAAACAGACAGACAAACAGACAGACAGACAGGCAAACAGACAGACAGGCAAACAGACAGACAGAAAGAAAGACAGACAGAAAGTCACAAAAAGACATAGAAAGATAGAAAAGAAGAAAAAGGAACGGAAGGAAGAAAAGAGAAATAAGCAAAGAAAGAAACAAAGATTGGGGAGCGCACCATTGAGGCCCGTGCAGTAATTCCCCGCGAAAACGTCTTTAAGGACATCATACCCCTAGTACACCTGTTGCATGTAACGAACTCCGAGACCGTATCTTTGAAATGCCTCTGCCAGGACATCGCGATAGAGATCTGAGGTCAAAAGGAATCGCACGTTCCTTTCAATTTGCTGCTCTCATGAGCACTGCAGATTTGCGAAGTTCACACGCGTCGCTTCAAAGATTTCCGAATGTCCGTATTTTTCTCGTAAGCCGGGCAACTTCTGCCTCAGCACCTGCAGTCTACTGAAGTACTTCTCCTCGACGTCTGCGCACTGTTGGTCGTCTGTTGGCGCCAATTGACAACACGGCGATATTTTCTGGTGGCGAATCGTGGTACTCTTCTCGTGATCCTGCTAGACTGTCAGTTAACACTATCCTATGTCGTGTTCAAAAAACGTTCGTCCATGATGCATAGACGATTGGACGGTAACAGGCCGTTGCACATCTGATTGGCCAATCGCGTACTCGACTTGCTGTTTTCGCCTTTTCTTCTGATGCTGTCATAGCTCTCGCTTTCGCTCGGAACCGCGATTCTTGGGGTCATTGAATTCCTTTCAATGCGAACTGTCCTCTGGCAATTTGTAAGTTCCAAGCCTATTTTCGTTTCATTTGAGACGACGACGTGAACTATTTTAATGTTTTCAACTGAATAATAAATTTACTACTGTATTCCGCCGACCATTTTTATTGTTTCGCTCACGATTCTGACGGTACTGTACGATCTCTTCACCACGGCATCAGAATAAACTTCCTAGCTCAAAGCCATTTTGCGCTCCACGGCTCCTCCAAGCTAATTCACAATTATCACATCCAAGTGCCTACACGCGTGTTCTGGCATTACTGGCGAACCTCTGCCTGTGCTACACTTATTTCGATAAAAACATTTAGTTTGTTGGCACTTAGTTGTGACGGTGGAAGCTTGAACCGAAATCCGATTGGAAGCTTGAACATCATAATGACGTCACTGTAGTGACGTTCAACCTCCCGATTGGATTGGATTGGATTGGCGTCAAAGCTGTTAAGTGTCAACGGACTTAATTTTTTAATCGAAGTTCATAGACATAAATCCTCATAGTCTTTACTATTACTCTCGCATTATTGTTCTCGTTTGTATAAGCGCTTAATATATAACGGTATTTTGTCACTCAATAAAGTTCGGCTGGCTATGATCTAGGAGTGAAAGAAGTTTTCACATCAAATGGTTATTTTTATTTGAGATCTTTTTTCTACTTGTATGCTGTGATATTTTAGCAGCTTTACAATTTCAAAATTAATGATAATGTTGCGATGCTTTTTTCAACTTTACTCGTACATATTTTAATTATTACATATTAAGTTAAAATTTAATATATTAGTTATTTTGTTCTCATTTTTAAACTTTATTAATTATAAAGTATTGAAATTCTGTAAATGAATGGCAATTAATATTAATTCCATTTTCTAAATTGTTCAGAATATTCTAAAGAATGCAGTTTTCTTTTTTGCTCTTGGGGTATGGAGTACAAATATGAAGACATTAATGTGTACTTAATAGAAAAATGTATATATTTGAAACTACTCATTTCCAAAATGATAGAACTGGGAGGATGTGCACGTTTTCCCCCTATTGTCAATATTTAATTATTTTTTCATCTCTATGTGTCTCACTGTAATCATGACCAAAGACCTACAATAAGACAATCTAACACTGTGCAGGTAGTACGGTTTAAAGTCTCATAATTCCATACGGACTTTGTGGTGAACGCATAGGCGTCATGTCATAACAGAACATTTGATGTTCCCTTTTCTCCTATTTCTGCCACCGCTTGACCATTCATCATACCTCAAACGGAGGTCCCTCTCCATAAATCTATCACCCCTGTAGTCACATGCTAGCATCTCCTTGCTGTCTTACGCTGCTCTAGATTTGTTTATACTGACGATCTAAAGTGAAAAGTGGACTTAAGCAATTATTTGAATACAGTTTTATAAGTCGTAAATTTCGCCACCGTTTATTAAAACTCTAACATAGATGCCTTTGTATCTCGATCTATAGTATATTTTTCATAAGAGAAGGTTTGTGTCACAGTAAAATATTAAATATGTTAAGTATTAAATTATTCATTCACATAATCTAGTCATTAATTGCAGAAGAAATGGGTTTTTTCCTTGCATTAAAATTCTCTGAAATGACTGACTTCATTCTCGCTGATAGTGTCACCCGAGGCCCTTCCTTCCCTTGCTGCCATTGCTTTACACTCGGTTTGCTGCGCGTAGCCGCAGAAACCGTCAGCTCGAAACGTCTGCCTGTGGTTGATGGTCCGCGTGGTGCGCGGCTGTCGTTCCCGTATCATGGGGTTCCGCCTCGCCTCCCAGCGCGCGTGCCGGGTCGCTCCTGGCGAATGCGCGCGGAGTGGTTCTTGCTAGACCGCGCCCATTATAGTTACTGATTCGATGGTTTCTGACGCGTTTTGCAGCTTCGTAGACAAGCTCCGTCGTTTGTTCCTCGTTGTTCTTTCTCTCTCTCACATTTTTTTCTTTGTCGTTCAGGAACATTTTGAGAGGGTCACTAGTTCTTCTCTTATTTGCACCTCACATTTTGCTTTTAGATATTTCCCCTTCCAACTAATTTAAAAAATGACAGAGTTGCGTGGATATAAGATTTCCTCTTTTAATCGTTGAATTCAATGCATACAAGAAACAAAAACAGCTATTTTTTAAATTGTAGATATTAATAATACACTATTTATAATGGTTTATCAATTGATGAATTTTGAATGTATCCGTTTACATATACTTATTTGCAACACTTCAAAGACAGTCTTTGGTCTTGGGGATTGAGAATGACAGTGGCCAAGTTGGCAGGCAGCACGAAGGAAGTTATGTGTCTTGGCCAATGTCACTGCAGATGTAGATTCAAATATAGTAAATCTTGATTCAGCTGTATACCCGAAAGGTATTCCAGTGCTCATCAAAACATTACTTTCGTTCATTAAATACTCGTATGTTGTTGTTTTCTTACGAATGAACCCGTTCCACATTTCCTGATTCATCGATGATTGATAACTATTTATCGTGCGACTTTTTTAAATATAATAATTCCCTTCACATATTTCCCTTCACATATTAAAATATATGAAAATATTAAAATATGCGAAAGGAATTCAAATACTTTGAATCGGTATGGTGGTGATTCTACAGGCGGCAGCCCTGGCTGTACTAGGTTGACATCCGGGTTGTGTTGCCTAGTACGTCTGCGTCGACCCGTCAGATGGACCGCGTTCCGAACAGCGACAGCGCGCGCGTGGCGTCGCGTGGAGGCGGTCGCCGTCGCGTCGCCTCGCGGCCCGCGGCGCGCGCACTCGCTCTGCCGCGCGTCCGGCCAGGCGCTAGTTCGGCGCTCGCTCCACAGATGGAGCTCCGCTGCGCTCGCGCTGCCGCGCCGCGTCGCGCTGCCGGACTAATTAGACGACGCCCCCCCCCCCCCCCCCCTCCCGCCTAACCAACCACCCGCGCTGCTTGCGCCCCGGGTTGGCTCCGCCGCCCACCCCCTACCCCCACCTGCGCCGATTTCGGTGAATCCTCCTCCCCCCTCCCCACACACAAAACAACTGCTCGTATGGTCGCTCCGGAACCAAACTGCCATGATCGTTTTGCAGCTTCCACCCTTGTTCTGCTACCCTGTGCTGGAGTGTTGGAAAGCATTTCTGGTTCAGAAGCCATGGAGTAAACAGATGAACACAATATTACATTTACTAAATCACTTGCTATAATAATATTGATGAATGGAGGTAAAACCTTCGTCTCTGTACCCGTAGAGAACAAGTAAAAGCATAACTGCTCTATTTTGAAACGCAAATTCCTCAGTTTAAATACAAATGTGCTTTTTTGTATTCTCAAGTTTTTCAATTTTGAACATTTTGTGAAATATAAGCATCGATGGCTTTCACGGTCGGAGTCAATATTAGTAAATGTTTCCGGGTTGATAGGCCGTGGTCCAATTGGCGCTGAAGGCCCAAACGTTTCGTTCACAGCTGCGGTGGATATCGTCAGTGGTGGCAGGTTCTCGGGCGACGTGGCGATGTCCGCCGCAGCTGTGGACGAAGCGTTTGGCCTTTCAACGTCAATTGGATCACGGCCTCTCAGATCGGGCACTTTTACTAATATTTTGTGTTCTTACGTGGGAACATCGAGAGGATATATTTAAGACTTAAAGAAATATTTTCCGGTAACATAGTTTATTTTTATCTCTTTCTTTGTGACGTACATCTGATTTTATTGCACTTTCGAATGGTGAGCGGCATCGAATTTACATACGTGATTGCATAGTTCCAGTGGGCAAGTGGCAGTGCACTTCTTAAGTGTCTTCCATTTAACGTTCGACGTGCCTTGCTCGCTTATTACGCACTAATGGTACTTCCACTCCCGGAGCAGCGTGACTGCAAACTTCAAATACCAAGCAACCTTGGAAGTGCTCTTGAATGTCACAGGGTAGGTGAAGGATCGCGTTATATATTCAGGTGACGATGTTTCAACCAAGTTACGGTAAACAACAGGCACATTCAGAATATCGATTAGACTTCTTTTAGTTGATAATATCTTTATTATAAAGTTGTATTTTAAAGTCATTGAAGTTTTTTAGTTAGCATATATACTTAGAGCTTATATTTAGATTTCTTCTTAATTATTTTATTATTATTTATTTATCATTTTTTGTTATTGTAATTAATAATGACTCCCGTATTATGCCCAAATCATGAATCGTGAATCAATAACCTAATACTGGAGCCTTAGTAGTATTACAACCTGGCAATTTCGAGTAGGTTCTATAATGTAATGCGATGACGTTGCATCTTCAGAATATCTAGACAAAGCCCAAAAGTGGGTGGATAACGTATAAAACATGATATTAAAGAAATTATGTTCAAAAGAAAAACGTCTGTCATAATAAAAAATGGTCTAAAAACCGCCAGTGATTTTAATATTCGTTTATTAACTTTTAACATTGTTGATGTAACAAGTTTGTGCGAGGGGCATTTTAATTATTCTCTGGTCTTGTTTATTAATAAAATAAGGTGCGAAACAAAGTAAAAAATAAGAAGAATTATCAGTTATGTTTTTTGTTATGTTAAATGTTTATTCAAGCACAAAACATCGATGTTAACCAACAATAAATCAATGTTAAAAACATATTTTTTTTAAAATAAATTCTTCTCTTTTCGAAACATCTATATTGATTGTCGCAACCCTGATGATTCGGGGTGCGTTGCTGCTGAAAAAGGCCGACTGAGTGGTCGCCAGGAGCTATCGACTGCCGTCGCGGGGCTCCATTTCCGCCCGAAGCCCTCGCCCCGAAGCCTGTTTTACACGGTCATTTTTGCATCCTTTTTTCATACTTTTTCTGTACAGAAAGTGGATGGAAAAAGGACGTTCGTTTCTACGCAGTATGTTTCGGTGCCGAAACTGGATGAGAGTTTTACACGGTCATTTCTGTCTTTGTACGTAATCACGAAGAAAATACTTCCTCCGGGCGCCACATATAGCGCTGAAGTTCAAACATTTGAACATCGCATCCGTGGTAACAAATTAAGTTAGGTTAGGATATGTCTCAGCTCGGATGCGACAATATTAGAATACAGTGCATAATTTATTTCTCTTTACGTAACCACTTCACATTACAATACAACACATCAGAACGCTCTCAGGCAACTACAAAATGATCATATCGCTTCACATGCATAACAAACTAGAGAAACTCCCGTAAAGTGCCGCCAGGAGCGCGGTGGTCAAACTGGATGAAATCTGTACCGAAAAATTAAGCATGCGTCATTTTTTCGTACAAATTACATACAGTCTGGCCTGTATCTTTTCTGTACTGGCGAAAAATGATG
This sequence comes from Gryllus longicercus, assembly GCA_038098605.1. Taxonomy (NCBI): domain Eukaryota; kingdom Metazoa; phylum Arthropoda; class Insecta; order Orthoptera; family Gryllidae; genus Gryllus; species Gryllus longicercus. The sequence goes on from JAZDUA010000166.1 coordinate 2,283,020, forward strand.
AAAAAATGATCGTGTGAAACAGGCTTGAGGAGAGACCACGCGGCGCATTTTCCCGCGCCCTTCTAACCGCGATGCTCTAGGAGCATGCGGCGGCGGCTGCTGAATCCGGCGCTGTGCCGTTGTCAGTGGATTAGCTGCGTTTTCTTCTTCTTCTTCTTCGTTTTTTTTTTCAGCGCACGGGGCAAGTTCTAACCCTTCCCTCTTAGTCATCATTGTAGCCATTAAAGTATACTGGTAAACTAATTTTAGAAAATGTCTATAGATTCGCACTAAAATTGATAAAGATATTTTTGAATGTTGTTCATTGTTTAAAATTCATTCACATGGAATTGATAATATCTACACCTGAAAGTTAATTTACAAAATAATGTATATTTCATGTAGTACTTAATATTTTTGTAGATTATTTGGCGTTAATTTATTTTGTTAATTATGAAACTAAATGTTGACTGAGTTTAACATGTTCAATGTCGATTTTACCGCTATATCACTCAGGAGACTATAATTCCCTCTGTTGCCAATTATTTTCTAGTATGAAAACTGCTTGATAGATGACAGATTTCAGAGGCGCTGCCAAGGGTCCGCTCAGTAGTCATAGCAACAGTGATTATTAATGGATTAATTGAAAGCAAAAATCGATTAATTGAATGTTTTTTCTCTTCCAATTAATAAAATACAATTAAATTGAAAAGAAGAACATTCTATTAATTTTCTTTAAAATAGTAACTTCTTTGTAAATTATTTAATTTCGTGAGTCCTTACGTTGAGTACATTCAACTTTACGTTGAATGTACTAGAATTGATAGTTCCCTCCTTTATGGTGAATTCAATTAAGTCAATTTATTTCACTATAAATGTGTATTGCCATGTGATACACGCCACGTTTTAATTAAACATAAGAAAAGAATAGCTGCTGGGCAAACGCTCCCACAGATGCTGCCACGATCAGATTCTTTCCCCTGGTAGTTCATTTTTGCGCGTAGAAGCGAAAAACATAGAGAAGAAAAAGACACTCTGCAAGACAAGCTGAATGAGAAAGAGAATAGAGCCGAGCCTACACGTCAGTAATGGCATCTGTTCAGGAATTCCAATTGAGGAGTCGGAACGGGCGAGATACCATGTACTTATGTAGTGAGCTGAATGCGAACTAAATACTATGTGGATACATTTTATTCGATCGTCGGAATTGGAAGTTCTGTAAGGCGCTTCGGAAAATAGTTACTAAAATATTCATTTCTGTAAGAACAAAAAATCATGTCTTGTATTGTATGATATACACGTACGTATGAAATAAGCGCAAGAAATCAAAGTGTTGTGAAGAGTGTATGCACGTTACAGCGCACTTCAGATTTTTAATCACGTCATTGTGTACGAGTATCTGCTTTTGAGCGAGTTTACTCGTCGGACAGATTTCTAAAACGAGTATGAGTATTGGATTGTGGATAGTGGAACGCAGGTGTAGTTTTCTAAACGAATCCCAGCAAAGTATAAAACATGTGTAAATGCGTATTTTTAGTTATAATTTCGACGTTAATATAAGCTGTCGTACACGGCATTATTATGATTTTGTAAAGAAATTGCTCTCGTAATTCAAGAACTATTTTGTTAAACGACATCTGCGGGATTATCACGACAAAAAGCGAATAATTAATATTGTGTCAGGTTAAAGCTACTATTGGCGTTAAATATTTATTTTATAGTATATAAAATGTCTATTTTGTTCAAGCAAAACTTACATTCACCAAATTCTTGGTGGAGAAAGCCTTTCAGTTTCTTCTCCGGGGGTGGGGGTGGGCATAAAAACGTGAAGTCCCACGAGCACGATGATTGCATTCAGAGGAAAAGTCACTTCATGTCGGTGGTATCAATGAATACGGTCACCAAAAGAACGTGCGCTAGATATGTTGCATAAAAATTTAATTAATGCGGCATATCCTGTTTGTATTATACCGTTCTTATGAAATTGTTTTTTGGAGAATATTTTTTTTATTATTAATTTCAACCTGCGTTCGGCTTTTCAACTCTTTTGAACTCACTTCTTAATGTTGATATATTTCGGTTGAATTCCAAAGTTTGGATGTGAAACTGTGAATTTTCAATTTCGCACAACTCACCACTGGTGCAGCCTGTGCGATTCAATCATCGCAGAAAGTGGCAGAGAATGCAGTATGAGAGCAAGGAAAGACGGTTCGCTTCTTTTTCACTTTTGACGTGACTCTATTTGACAGCTCAGTGCTTCGCTATCAGAGAATTTTGCCAAGCTTAGTGTAGTTTAAACGCTGGGGAAAGTACGTCATCATCAGGAAAACTTCGTCAAATATGTCAAATGTCAAATATGATTAAACGTGAAAAGTTTTAATATCTACTGGAGAAGACAATCTACCCTATTTATACTCGTTTTTATCCTCTTTTAAATGATGACAAAAACGTACGGATGTTTTTGCCAGTATTTATTCCAATTAATCGATTAGTTGTTACTTTGAACCAATTAATGGATTAATTGAATTTGTTTACGTTTTAGATTATAATTAATCCATTACGATTAATCGAAAGACTTTTTCATCAGTACCGCTTGGTGCTGTGAATCTCACAGCCTTCAAGAGCTTAAACAGTCAGCATTGTACCATAGGCGCACAACCCTAATTAACGTGCTCTTCATAACGTCACCGAGTTTCTCGTTCAAAACAGCGCATGGCAAACCCCATTTCGCACCAGACAGCACCATGAACTCTCAGCTCCTGATGTAAGCGCACGTGTTAAGAAGAATCAAAGCAGATTTCTGATAGTGCTTCATCCGCGTTTTGGTCGGCGAAAATATGAAAAAAATCCGATATTTTGAAACAATTGTTTCATTTATTAAACATTCTGGCTGCTGTGTTGCACTTACGGTCCGACCGCCACCAGCTGGGTGTGCATTCACAGAAGGAGAGGGCTGGAGAAGGAAGCACTGACGGGGCGGCGAGGCGATAGAGTAATGGACGAAATGAGGATGGCTGAAGTGCCACTACTCGGGGAGGATGATGTAAGGGTGGTTGGGGGCGCGGACAGGGGAACGTTAATGGAGCGGGGGGGGGGGGTGATGGATGAGAGAAAACTAGTGAAGTGATGTAGAGAGAAGAGGACGAGTGGCGGAGATAAGGGAAGTGTCTGCAGCGCGATGATGTAACATGATTGGGTGTGGGTTGCAGTGAGCGGGCAGGAATCGGCCGCAAAGTGCGAATGTAGGTCGCGTTGCGGGGTCATTTGGGGAATGGACGCGGTGGCGCTGGAAGGGAGCAGCCATGACTCGCGGGGCGGGGCGGGGCGGAGGCGGGGCGGGACGGGGCGGGGCGGGGCGGGGCGGACCGGACCGGGACGGGCCGGGACGGGGCGGGCCGTGAAGGGGCGGGGCGGGGCGGGGAGTGGCGGGTGGGGCGGGGCGGGGCGACACCGCAGTGACATCTCGCCGGACCAGGCCCACCGCGGCCGCCGCCCGAGTCAACAGCACCAGTATTTGCCCATTAGGAGCTCGTGACGTCACCTCCGGCCGGCGCCCCCGGCCGCTCCTCTGTTCGGCCCTGCCTCTGCCTGCCGCCTCCCCCTTATCGGGGCGCGCTCCGCGCCTTACCTGCAGGCAGCCGCTTCGACGATCGACTCCCGGGGATCCCGTCATTATCCTCACTTTTTGCGACAGAACACTGGCGCACTGCCTCTTGGGTTGCATTAAAACATATAAACCGAGAATCACTTCGGAGTTGTGTTTAAAACTAACAATTCTACGAGTAGTTTAAACTGTTTCTATGTGACTTTCCGTTTCCTTTGAGTCTTTTTCCCATGTTTTAATTGATAAAATATATTTATTAATTATTTAAATTATATATTTTTGATATTTTGAAAACCGTGAACATTTAATTATTTAAAGGCATGTTTTTATTTAAATGAAAATAGAAATAATTTTTTATATTTGCTGAACTATTAGATATAGAGTAGAATAGTGTTCCCGTGACTGTAATGTTTTGTAACTGATTAGTAAATGAACGTTAAATACAATATTTATTTCTATGGTGGAAATGGGAAATGAAATAAAATTACGAGATATCACTATTAAACTATTTTCGACGAATGTAAATTGGGGACCAGAAGAAAAATAAGAGTTTAACCCATATGTAAATTGGGGACTCACTACCCCATCCCCTTCCAGGTAAAAGTGGAAGGCGACACTTTATTTTCGAGGAACATTTTCATAGCGTTTATTTTTACATCACAACTCGCTTCCCAATTTTCGAGACTTAGGGCTGACATGTTTCTCTCGAAATGTTTTGTTACAGTTGATTTTCATTCAATTGAATCATTCGTTGATTGAATGAATTCTGCTTTTCTTGCCATTTTTATATTATTCATTTTTATCAGCTGAAATTCTTAAAATTTGGACACCTATCTAGTGCTTTGCTTTTCATTATGATATAGGATAGAGTCTGTCAGATTTTCAAAAAGTCTCAAGGAAAAGCTGGACAGCATATGATGCGGCGGCGGCGGCTCCCTTGAAGTGCTTACATGCTTAATCAGACCCTTTGCTTACCTAGGTTTGTTTGGTCCCCAATTTACATACATTTCATTACATTAGAAAGTAAGTTTCGCAAGAAAAAAATGGTCCCAAATTTATATATGCCTACTATTTTCAGGAATCTCTTTTTGAACGAATTAATCCGGTATCTCTTATTCGCTTTTGTCTGCTATTCTTATTTAATTACTATGTTTGAACTGTATTGTTTCGTGGCTATTGATCTTCCTGAAACACTATTTTGCATAAACTGTTCTGTAATAGGCATACATCATTATTACAAACTTGGCTGACGTGCGTTGTTGTTTTGTTGCAGGGAGTGCTGGTGCAGGAAGTGGACGAGGGGCAGCCATGCCTCACCTGCCACGAAAAATGCCCCGGCTTCACGCCGCATATGTGGCGGTGAGTATTTATGAACTTCAGTTAATTCAATAAACTCCTAACATACTTTTTTAAATTAATATTACATGGTTTTTGATAATTTTTGCAATAATAAAAAAAAAACTTTCTAAACTCTTAATTGGCCTCACAAGATATTCTTCCAATAACCATATACAGTGTTCCAACTGGCTACGGAACTCTTGAAACGACTGAGGTTCTTATGAGACGTGATTTAAAATATAAACTGTTTTACTCCAACAATTATATTGTAAATTCGACATTGAAAACTAAGAGTTGATGAAAACTGTTACCTGAAACATGATGGACTTTATCTTACTCATGATAAGAATAGTAAGGCACATTTAACACGGATTGTGATTTAACACAAATATCAGAAAGTCAGTACTGAGAATGATTTCCAATTTTGCGTGAATACATCGTGGTTAACTGATTTCCCATTGCTCTACAGGTGCGAGAGAGCGCATCACGATATCTTGACTCAAAAGAATGCATAACTTAATTCCCTTTCATTATGAATATCTCACAATAGCGGAGTTCTGAATGTAAGTTGTCACTTTGTTTTGGAATACATCCGCGACGATTACTAGCTATCATTAATTTTCAATCTCTCATCTAATGTTGCACCTTCAATGTTCAATCTCTTGGTCCTATTTTGCGTAAGTGATAATAATTAAAAGATATGGCCCAGTTTGAAAAACGTTTTGATAAAAAAATGCCATTTTCATTATGCAGATTTGTTGCATCTAATTACATTTCGCTTGATGTTTTCGAATGAAAGAATCTTCTAAATCCAATTATATTTTTATGATAAAATGGCGCAACTATTGTTTTACGATTTTACCACCAGATGATAACAGTTTTCCTGTACTGTTCATTAAGATCATAATTTTATTGTTTCGAAAAATCACAGATGTAAGTTTGAATTGTTCAAAGTTTCATTTAGATGTGTCACAAGTTCATAAAGGGAGCGATTTGTAAATCACCTAGATTTTACTGATTCATTTCCCCATTTTCACCCTTATTTCCCATTTTTCGGTTGATGCGTTCACTCAGTCATTGACATTTGGACTTCAAGGTATTTCGCAAAACGTCATCTTCTATTTCCTTGACCCCCTGGGCCAATTTTCTCACGAAACACTGTCTTTGCGTTCTTTGAAATTATTCATACTTTGCATCATTTAATAAATTATTTGTACTTTGAAATTACTTTCATTGTTCACTGCTTTTCAATGAACGATTTGCATTCGGGGCACCGAGAAATACTTACTCATCGTAAATGGAAAATTATTAAAATATATATTAATTTAATATCGTATAAAAATATGAATTTACTTAATTCTAAAGTTATCTTACTTTTAAAACATTATTGAAATAATTTTTCGCTAGATTTTATCAGTTATATCACATTCATTGTTCAGTCGAATGCTTACAGAAGATACGACAGCCACGAGTCTCATCAAACATTTACACCATCCTTCTGAAAGGCTTCTTTTCGCGTTCTGCGGTCATCCCTAACGCCTTGGTAACAGTGATCGCCAGCCCCGTTGCTGGCAGCGCGCTGTGTGCGTGTGCTTTGTTGGGCGCGGGAGCAGATGCGCGGGCGCGTGTTGAGGCCGCGAATGCACGGCGCGCCCCGTGCGTGCGTGCGTGCGTGCGTGGCTATTCGCGCGGGCCCGAGAAAGAGGTGCTTGTCTGCCGTCTGCTACGCCTGCCTGCCGTCGTAGCGTCGTAAACGCTTGCTGCCGCGCCGCTCGCATTGTCGGAGCTTCGGCCGGCGATTCTCGCGTGGTGACTCATTGCCTCGGTGCGTGGGGGAGGGGGGTTGTTAGCGCCGCCGCTGCCTATTTGGTAGTTGTAAGCTGCGTGGTAGGACTGGGCCTTCGTTTAAGATCATATGTGTATTTTATACCTGTGAGGTTAATATTTTGAAACAGACATAAAAGAAATTTCCAAAACTGTTCACGCAACAATATACTTTTCAATATGATCAAAACATTAATAACAAAATACGCAACATTTTTTCCAAAATCGAGATATTAACATTCACAGTAAGGGGCAGATGTAGTTCTTGTAGTAGTTGGTGTGACTTTTCTTGTGTCTACATAGAAAAGGTCTCAGCCGGGCCGTCCTCTAACTTCTCGCCCTTTTCATTGTTAGGGCCCAGTAATGGGCTGAATAGAAAGAGTAATGCTGAAAAACACGGATATCCCAGGGCTTGAATTGAACTAGAAAGTCGTCTGAAAACAAATAAATATTTTAAGATTTATTTAAAGAAATAATGTATTGTTTAGTGTAGTAGATCTCGAGCTAACAGAATTTTGACATTAAAATATCACATTTTTTTTATCTATCATTGGGAAACAAATTGATGTTGAGAACCTGGTAAGATTTAGTCAACTTTTATTTTAAAATGTTTAATAAATATTAGAATATCAAATTGAATGATGAAAGGGCATCATAAACCATATTCCCCCCTCAAAGAAGGGAGTGCGGAGTGCATTAAAATATTAAAGAGAGTAAGAACTGCTAGCGTGCTAGTCATACAACCATCTGGGGCTTCCATTCCCGAGCATAATACTCTGTGTGTGTTCTGTTGAGCGAATGTCAGATGGTTGAAGTACTCCGACGTTGCCCAAGTTTTTATTTATTTATTTTATTTATTAGACAAGAATGATTTCAATATATAATTTAAAGTAGTGGCAGCTGGAAATGAAAGCATCAGGGTGTTCGCCCAAACTGTCTGTTCCAAACAGATTTTTTATAAAACTAATTCTGAGGCGTTTCATTTAACAAGTCTATTGTGCACGGTCACAGTGCTGCGGCGGGAATCGGCAATTTTTCCACAGAAAAACGTGTAATGTTGGGCTCTTGTAACGAAAAAGTGGATAGGTCCCACACCCAGTAAATCACATCCTCAAACGGCAAAACATCCTTCAGCCCGTCCGTGTGTCTGGGGTCGAGACTGGTGTGTAAACAGTTAGAAGATTATCTCCAAAACTGATATACCGATACATCTAAACGAACTCGAGGCCCTACGAGTTTGAAACGGATATTTTAATTTTGAAGAGTACTTTACATAAAGCCTCAACATTTTCAATGTTTTCTAAAAAAGGTCTCCGAATGTTTTCATTAACATTTGTTCTCGGATAGGGTAAAGGATGCTTAAAAACGCTAAAGTTCTAATTTTCGTTAATTGAAAAAGAAATAATGTGAGAAACTTGTGCTATTATAGCTCCATTAGATTTTACTTGTGAAGACCCTGATCGTTGATGTTCTGACCTATTGTACTAAATGTAAATTTAATTTGTCAGAATAATATTATATGAAATACTAAAGCAAAAATAATTCCTTTAAAATATACGCGTTTTTTAACGTCCAGTGCGCGCGGTGGGTATACAACCGCCAGCGACCAGATTGACAGCTGATGAAAATTCGGGTTCATGCACCCGATAAAAAGACCACTTAAGTGCACGCACCAGCGAGCACATCCAGCCAATGAAACCGAAGCTGGTAACCAGCTGAGAATGAATTCTACGGATGTGTTCGAATGAAGGATAGTGCTAAAATGATGATTAGGTGAACCGGACAGATATCATTTTAAAGTGTGCAAGGAAAAAATTTAAAATTAATTCGGAGGACGGGGTCCTGTAGGAACCGCCCCCCTCCCTGTTGGAACCGCCCGCGGATGTAATTTTATTTACTCTGTCTCCGTCCTACCATGACCACTCCCCACCCCATTCTACTCACCTCACTAGCTTACGTGGCTCAGGGCATCAGTTGATACCTCTGCAGTGCATCTGACCTGGAGGTCCTAGGTTTTGAGTCCCAGACGGCAGGATTATCAATGCTAGATACATAACTTGGTCGAATTTCGCTCTGTCTGGAGGAGTATTCTAGAGACCGACTGCTCTGATCGGTAGTTGTCTGTGGTTTCTTCGATGAACACCAGGCGAATGCCGGAGCAGTACAGTAACAAATGAGCCACGAACCGCACGCTACCTCTCCTTCCTCTTCCTAGTCTCACCTTCAGCTCCTTACTTACTCACACCTTCACACACATACACTACCGTACCACATTAGCTTATCCTGGATGCGGCGGTGCCGCGGAGATGGCAGAAACCTCGCTAGCCAACCTGTTGGTCAGCGCCGGATCTCGCCATCCAGTGGAGGAAGATCACCGCCACCTCCAGCGACAAAACCAAGCACTACGCATACGGGACTAATGACTAGAAGTGACGTTCCCGGAATCACCAATTAATTAGTCAATCAATCAATCTATCCAACCCGCCCCTCCCATCCGCGCTCCAATGCCTCCGCGTCCCGCTCTTGCTGAACTCTCCGTGACACTACGATTCAAGCATTAGAGATGAAACACTCTGTTCATGTTTGGAGTGTCATGAATAGAGACCGGAAAAATATGTAGTATGAAGCGTCAAAATATGCACATAAATATTTAATGAAAACAGTACCAATATATATACTAAGTATGTGAAATCGGATATAACATGTAATATTAAAATACCCAAATTATAACAAAACATCAACCTGATTCGAAAATACTTTTATAAAACATTTCCTAAACAAGTTAAAAAATAATATAAATGTTTTAAAGATCATTTGGTGAGCACAAGTTGATGCACATTTTGCATTTGTCAACTTTTCCTTCAGTAATAAAAGCTTCATCTAGTGATTTGCAGGACCTTAGTTTAGCAGCTAGTGTTGTCGCAATAGAAGCCCTCGTACAAACTGGCGATATCTACGCCAAGCAAACAATCGCTGCAAAATACCGCATTCTCATTGAATTGTTAGTCGTCGGCGATCACCAAAGTTTCTTGGAAATTAAAGATAAAGGTCTAGAAACGCGGCGTCAGTGATACTTACGGTGAAGATGATCTCAGTAGCTGACGTTCACTTCCCGCCAGTGGGATAACTGAAGCAGGCGAGCCGAACTGTAAGAACATCCGACCGCGTCTTAACGAATCGCATCTCGATTCGACAGCACTCAGTAATAATGTAGGAAAAAATTCTGATTTTGTGGAAATACTTCTTTTTATAAAAAAAAAGGTGTAATAAAATTGAAGAAAATCCATAGATTAAGAAATATATAGTAAAAATAGCATAATATATAAAATATGTAAAAATATGTAACGAGAAAAATGGATATTGTGTTATGATGGCATCGATTTGCCAAAATTTCAGTTTTGGGAACGATAAGCAGAAAGACAAAAAAATGTAATTACATAAAAATCCGGTCACTAGTCATGAATGGTTTGAATGAACTAATATGACGTTGAAAGATGGTAGCGTGAACAGCCTTATTTACTAATAGCGATGGATACTGTTGCACCTAGCAAGAAAAATACCACTCCTTGTTTCAATGGAGAAGCGATGCAGGGCTCCTAGTGAAGAGAGTGACCAGTACAAGAATCGAGGATCGGAACTTTTTGAACGGACGGAAACACAAGGCGAGAAACAAGAATGGAAAAAAATGGGAAAACATAATTATGAATAAATGCATGGAGAAACCGCCAACATATCAACACAGAAAAAAGAAAAGAAAAAAGAACTTCACTATGCAGGTGGTACCTTGGCAAACGAACAAAAAGGTACTTGTTTCCAGTAGTTTGTGTTGAAATGTGAGAAACGTTATTCATATACACTTGTTTATAAACACTGTGTGTTCGAGAAAGTACCACATAAATTTCTCGATGTTTCTGCATCTAATGGCCACAACTTACCGGCCTCAACGTATTATCTAACGTCACTCCCGTGTTCGTTACCCAGTTTACAAAGCGTTTACTGTTTCTGAACGTTGACTGACAATGGCAGGTACAGCATGCCTGGGCTCTTTGCAGGCTATCTCGAGCCGTTCCTTTGTCCCTGTTTGATATACGTCCGTGCTTCGCAGCGTCGATTGGCCGGATACCCAATCGTACATCACGAGCTAATTGCCGGCCGGAGGCTGGCTGCATTGCGCCCGTGCTCTCTTTGAGCCGCGGCTGCTGCTCGGCGCGGCGCGGCGCGGCGCAGCACAGCGTTCTGCGGCGCTGTTTTCGCCCGCAGCCAATTGCTTATAAGGGAGATTTACGAGCGAATAAAATCTTCTGAAAGGCGCCCCGGGGACAGTGGGTTTGGCGCGAGCCTGTCTCGGCGTCGCGGTGCGAGATGAGGGACTGTTGCATTTACGGTTTGTGCGATGCGGCCGAGGCCCAGACGCAATTTATAGACGCGAACGGTGGTATCATTATGTCGAGGAATAACGTGTACTTTGATGTTAACAATGTTGCAGGTCTAATAGCGCTAGTATTTCCGTGGTAAAAAGTTGTTAAGCTTTTATTGACCACCATACATTGTGTTCTTATTGTTTGAACTGTCTGTATCTTATGGTAGGTATCGCAAAGTCATTATATTTTTATTCAAATTTTCCGCATATAATAATGGAAATGTTATTAAGTTCCCGGTCTGGTTGTTTTTTTTAAATAATGAGAAAGAAAGTAAGTTATCCTATTAGTTTAGTAATTTCTGGTTTACCTGTGATGAGACTGAATATTAAATACTGAAGATATCAAAACTCTTTTTATTCTTAGTGCAAAAGTTGTAATTCCATATTCGTACGATCGTTTGTGTTAGAAGTCAATATTAAAAATAGATTGTAGGATGTTTCTTCAGATGGTGTAAGGTGCCATAAATTATCCAAAAAAATTTTTTTTGTACCTGACATAACCTCGAGAACCATCCTTCCGTGTATGTGATCTTAGAATATACTTTTGTTTGTTTACATATACATTCGGACATGAACAATGGAAATGTTCAGAAGTAAAGTTGCTTGCTCTTACACTGACCTACCTTACAGCGTTTGACTTTGCTACGGAAAAGAATGTACCCCGCCATTGGTTTGCTGCCAGGATTCCGCGATTAATGTAGAACCCCACGAAATGCAGTGCAGTGAACAGCGGTTTCGCAGTTGGATTTTCTCATACTGCAGGCTTTCATTGACATACTTTTCGCCGTTTCCGTCCTGCTGTTTATATCATCCTGAGGCAATATACCAACAAATAGTGAGGAGTTTGTGGATTAACCCATGAAATTAACGCAATATTGATGTAATCGTAACTATTACTTTTTATTTTCATTACACTAATGACGTTCAATTTGACGTTGAATGTTACTGGTGTATCATTACATTTCTTTATTATAATTTCTGTATTTTGAAAAAAAATAGATTGGTTGTTAAATGATTTGTGAACGATGAGAAAATTACTGGAAATATATTTTAATGACCGTTATTGATAAATATTGTCGGATCACACAAAAATGTTTTCTGCATAACATTGTTGGGTATCTGTAACTTTTTTTATTCTGTCATTTCAGTACGTAAATAACTTAATTTGATAGAATTTATGAACCAAAACTTTTCATTTAGTTCGAACTATGAGTTCTACTTATCATTTTCATGAAGAACTTGCCGATATCTTGAGTAATATAGGATATTACATATTTGTTCTGTAAGTTAGGCACATCAAGGTCGCAAATAATATAACTGGCTTTCTAGGGTCCATGGACACTGCCTAAGCACTTGGCGCGTGTTTTAAATGTAAGAATTGTTCAAAGCACTCCGGGTGGGGCTGCATCACTGAATACCTGGCCCATGACACTCTTTGGGAGGTCAGTTGACTGTTATTGCCCCAAATTTAACTGTATTAATTCCCATATCCTTTATTAACGCAAATAACTGATATACACCAATCATTTAGATATTGCCAGTTGAGAGTAAACTTAAAAATTTTGTATTGAAAAGAATTTACTTTCGTAATCGAGTTTTCTTAAGAGTGCAATAATTACATAAACTTCGTATGTTCAGGTTAGGATGTTTAACAGACAAAGATTCTTGTAAGACCCTCTTATGAGAGGCTTGTTAATTTATTTCACTTTATTGCTATAAGCAACAAACAACAGAATGATCTAATAAAGCATACAGCAAACAAAAAGAAGAAAAAACTTCAAACATATTTCTGTCCCATGTCAGAAATATTGACATAAGGTAGAATTTAAAAAGAAAATAATCATGACCTAAAGTAATAAGAAGTATTACACAAAATTCAAATCTCGGTCTAAAACATCAGGCCAACATTTTCGAACGAACACATCATTCTTCTGTACTCTTCAAGCACGCTTTGCCCTTTCATTCCTCGCTTCATCTCGCGCCTATTCGCCTCTTTATGGATTTGAAGGGGAAATAGAGCAGAGTCAGGAGAAGTTACTCGTGCTCATAGGAGCTCAGGCAGGAAAGTAACTCGTGTGGCGAGTTTGTCATGACTGCTGAAAGTCCTTGGGCCACCAAAATTATGAACGAAATACAGTCTCTGAAAATCCTTTTGGTGTAATCAGACAACCCTGAAATAATGTTTAGACATCCAAGTTAAAATGTTGACATACAGTTAATATTTCGATCAGTTCGAATTATATTGTTAATCGACTATTTCATAGTTTTAAGCTTCAGCTTGATCGTATGCGTATGTTCTAGCTTTACAGGGAAGTGAGTGTCAGAGAAGAAATTCTTAACTTAAATGACAATTTTTTAAATTATGAATAATTTTAGTGAATATTTCATTTCATATTCTTTAAATAATTCAATAAAATAAACGCAAAGAATGTCAACCGAAATAATAACTGAAATGATCCAAAACTATAACCAGGAGGGAATTGAATTCTAGAAGATCTTTGAGAAGATGGAATGAACTAATTTGCGAGTAGGGTCACTAAATCAAATACTTGAAGATGACGATGATTATGATTTCGATGATATTTTAGAATACGTTGTGATTTGCCATTAGGCGAAAATCATATATTGAATTTACGTATTCTTTTTTTATGCTCCCCGACTCGCAACTCAAAACTCTTACGTTCTCAGCCGTGTACTTCCCTTGAACCAGTACGTGTGTCGTTGTATGGTACAGAGTAAGTTTTTAAATTGGCAGTTGCGTGAAGCGCCCGTCGGCCGGTCCGTGTCCTATAAACAGCGGCGGCGACCTCGTTCATCTGCCCGGCGACCCGGCCTTCGACGCCCCGCGGGCCGGCGCATCCATCATTATCACGGCGCGCGCCGGACAAAAGGGCGCGACGTGGCCCTCGCGCCCCGACGGGGACAAATGGCACGCCGCGGGACGCTGCTCCAATCAGGGGACCTCTCTCGCACCTCGCCCTGCGCGTCACTCCTCGTCCCAGCCCACCCCAATCCCGTCCCGCCTTCCGACCCTCCGCCCCCACCCGGCTGTGCACCGTCGCCCTGCAATCTGTGGCACCGGCGATGGGGTCTGCCGTTCCCGTAAGAACCCTTCGATGCTGCCTTGAAGAGCTTGCTCCCGCCTTCTTGCGAAATATTTTGGATCCCCGTCTTTATACTGGAAAGAATTATTATTCATGATCCTACGGACCTCTTTCGCACCTCGCCCCGCGCCCTCCCTGCGCGTCACACCTCGTCCCAACCCACCCCACCCCACCCCACCCCATCCCGCCTCTTCCTTCCGACCCCAGCCCGCTGTTCAGCGACGCCCTGCAATCTGTGGCAACGACGATGGGGTCTGCCGTTCCCGTAAGAACACTTCGATGCTGCCTTGAAGAGCTTACTCCCGCCTTCTTGCGAAATATCTTGGATCTCCGTCTTTATACTGGAAAGAATTATTATTCATGATCCTACGGACCTCTTTCGCACCTCGTCCCGCGCCCTCCATGCGCATCACACCTCGTCCCAACCCACCCCACCCCATCCCGCCTCTTCCTTCCGACCCCAGCCCGCAGTACAGCGACGCCCTGCAATCTGTGGCAACGACGATGGGGTCTGCCGTCCCCGTAAGAACCCTTCGATGCTGCCTTGAAAGGCTTGCTCCCGCCTTCTTGCGAAATATCTTAGATCCCCGTCTTTATACTGGAAAGACATGATCCTCCGACATAAGGCATTATACTGTTATATTGATTTTGAAGGAATTCGAACAGAATATTCGTTTTTCGCAGTCGTCTCTTTGTCTAGTATCATTGTAATGAATTGTTATTTTAGAAAGTCATTGTTACGTTAGAAAGTATTGGAATTGTGCGTCAGAAAACGGCAAATGCTTTTTTGTACATTTTTGAATTTAGTGTACTTTTTGAATTTGTAAAATACACTGTAGTTGATTATTTTGCGATTATATTTAAATATGTAATAGAATATGTAACAGGTTTATAATACAACATTTGTAATATATATTTATATCTCCAAGTTTTCGTTTTAATTTGAATGTTAAAATTGACAAATTGATTTACTAAGTGAAACGTTTAAATCTTCGCTCGGATAACTTACTATTACATCGACATAGAGATGAGGATATGGGTGCATGGGAATGAATTGGGCCTTGTGAAGTTTGGGGCCCTGCTTTCTGTTGGTGCGGTTGCTTAAAGGAGGCGCAAGCTTGCTTGTCTCTTTTCGTGGCTGAACTCTCTACTCAGTAACTATCATTCCGCGCTCGAACTCTCAGACCTGATTTTTCACGCTTCCTTTTTACAATTTCCCGATTTTACAGGCAGCGAGCATGCGAAAAAAACGTGTAGGTCGCCAGACCCCCTGTGCGCATTCACGCGTTTGCTAAAATTCCCGAAATCTTTCATCAAAAGAGAGCGTTATAAATGGAGAATAAGAGTCCCCTCCTTATGTTACCTCCTTATTTCTCACCCTTGTCTCACCCTTCTCACCCTCACCCTCACAATCGTCCGTGTTTGACTCATTATCATCTTTGTGGATCTCTCCACCCTCTTGTCCATCGCTGTCGACCTCCAGGTCGCTTCTGTCAATCCCTTCTCCCTTTTTGATCTCACCATCGCCGTATCCTCCGCCTTTCACTACCCCCAATATCTCCCTTGTTTCGTCGTCGGCTGCGTCATCACACTCATCTTTGCGGACCTCACTGCGACAACACCTTCGTGACCTTTGTTTTCTCTCGGCCCCGCCTTCCTCAATACACGGTGCGACAACACGGGTGTATTTAATCTCACCTTGTGAACGAATTGCCGCTTCATGGCATCTGCTCATCGACTCGGCGGCGTCGCCTCTGTCCTCAATCTCATCCGCTCTTCTCGGCGTAGTACCGTCGATTTGATGAGGTCAGCGCGCAAGAATCATTTTTGTTTTTGAGTAATGTGAAGAGAATTGTTTAGTAATAATATTAAAAAGATGTTCACAAGGATCGGTGTTATAATGTCACAACACATTGTCATTGACAGAGAAAAGGACTCGGTTCTGTGTTAGAAAAGGAACTGCTCAGCAAATTAAAAACTTTTGAGATGTATCAGTCTTCTTGTATGCCTACTGAAGAAAAAAAATACTTTAAAAAAAATGATTTTTCCTTTCTTGTTTGACTCGTGCATCTTTCGGTTCTTTTCGCCTCTTACTTTCTGTTTATTTCTCAACTTGTCTGTTGTTACGTCTTGCTAATTTTGTGGTCGCAAAAGAGACGCTTTAAAGATTTCGACCATTCGTTTCTATAATCTAGTTTTGCTTCATTTAGTCATTTGCGGTCTCATTTTCCTCCTGCGCCTGCCATCTTCTTTTCGTCCTCTCCGCCTTCATTTTTCATGGTTTCACTGCCAAGGAGGGCGCGCCGTTTTGCGGGGCCGCCTGGCGGGAAGTTGCTATATTGGTGCATTTTCACAACCTACGAGAAACAATAAGCAGAATTAGTAATGTAAATTTTTACATTAGCTAAAGTTATTGGCAGATGTTTGAAAATGAGAATCATGCACGATTTTGATTTAAAGTTTTCAGATTTTGTTTGGTAGCAGTTTCGGCCTATGCCGAAATCGCAACACTTGGAAGAAACAACTAATATGGGAACAAATTAAAATACTACAATGAAATATTGTTTCTTAAGAATAAAGACCATATTTCAATTGAGTGTTAGTCGTATTTTGTAATAAATTGGTATGTTTTCAATGAATATACGTTTGCCATTTGTAAAATGCGAGAGAAAGACGTGTGCCTAGAAGAACTTTCAGTTCTGGCCATAAATCAAAGAACATAAAAGTGTTGAGTCTAGTGCGTTGTTTCGGAAACACTTTCATAAAATCGTGAATGTTCTTTTGTACACAAATTTCAATATCAAGCAAATTTTGTTTGTGCCGAGACTAGTAGGGACCTTCCGTCGGAATGGAGGTCAAAGGCCCTTCAAGAGGTCCTCGAATGAAACACGTGGATCTGTTTCTTTTCTGGGACGCTTGATGATCAAAGAACGGCTGCAAAGAAGCCGCAGAGGGAAATGAAATATAGCACTTATCTCGCCGAGCTTTTAACGATTATGGCACGAGAGGGACCCCTCTTAAGATAAGCTTGCATTACAGAAGCACCATCCCTTCCTCTGGGTGCCGACGCGCTCTTGCGGCACTTAATAGAAAGGCAGCGGAGTGCATCCAGATGCGCGTAATAATTATCGTCCATTTTAAGGCCCTTTCACAATGCAAACATGAGCATAGTGCATAGACATAAACATTAACATAAGGGATAGACTGAAGTATTCACAATGTCTAACATAAACGTCTTCTTCTTCTTCTTCTTCTTCTTCTTCTTCTTCTTCTTCTTCTTCTTCTTCTTCTTCTTCTTCTGCTTCATGGAGTTAGGCCTTAAGGCCTGCTTCCACATCAAGAGAGTGAGTCTTTCCATCTTGTTAGTGGGCGGCCATTTCTTCTTCCTTTAGGATTGTACTGATATATTATTATGGGGATTCTGTTTGGAGGCATGCGTTGAATATGGTCATGCCAGTTTCTCCTTGATGATTGGATTCTGTCCATCAGATTAAATATTTTCAGTTCGGTTCTGATGTCATCATTATATAGTCTGTCTAAAATATTGTAACCTGCTACTGAACGTAGGAATTTCATTTCAGCGCTTTCTATTTTCCTTCTGTCAGCTCTATTTATAGTCCAGTTTTCACATGCGTAAAATAGCGTAGGTACTGCCATTACTTTGTAAAACTTGAGTTGCGTGGTTTTTAAAGTCTTATTTTTTAATGTTGTTCTTATTACTCTCATGTTCCCACATATTATAGAATCTATTTAATTTCCGGCTTAACATAAACGTAAGCAAAATAAAGAATTTTTGGTGGTTGTGAGACATTCTGGTTTACTATTGGTCGGATGTGAGAATCGATTTCAAGGTATCGACTGAGTCCACAGCCCAAATGGCGTTAGTTCTTCTATCGAATTCGCTCCAATTTCGATTCTCGATTTTGAGTTCCCGTTCTGTGATTGATTCATTTCTTATGTCTTACTTCAGCATATGCACAGAAGCTTGCAAGCTTTTAAGTTAACGTCTTACGTGTTATGCTTATGCGAACGCATTGTGAATGAGTCCGCTTATGGACGTAGTCTTAACTTTTAAGCTAATGTCATGCTTATGTTTATGTATACATTGTGAATGGGCCTTTACTGCTGGTCCAAGGGTTTAGCACAACTTTTCCCACGAATGCTCATATATCCAAACAGAGCTTTGTATTCTTGTTTGCCGAATTGGTGATGTGAAAACTCCAAATCTATCTCTTTTCCTCTCCAAACGTTTTCCGAAAAAAAATATTTTAGATCGTGTTTTTCCTTTTTTCAGATTCACGTGGAATCAACTAGTTAAGGATTCCATTATTATTTGCTTCTTAAGACATATTTGACGTGAAATATCATATACCGTGGCATATCACTTACAAGCGTATAAGTTATTTTCTAGTTGCTGCAGAAGCCTGGTCTTAGTCCCGATTATCCTGACCAATTTGAAATTCGAAACATTTTCCAGCTGAACTCTTTTCTGTGCATGCAGCAAACGATATCATATTTTCGTTCATTTTTAGTTTCTCTTCCGCAGACCTTTTTCCCTGGGTGAGTGCTCTTTAGTTGGAGCCCCTCTTTAACCCCATGACAGCTCGCAGGCTGCGCTCCCACCGCCCCTCCCCAGCGCCTCTTTCGCAGGGCGGGCGGCGTGTTTGCGGACGCGAGGCTACGTTAGTCACCTCGGAGCGGGGGAGGGGGGGAGGGGGAGGCAATCATCCGCTGTTGACACCTGCCCGCGGCGCCTCCAATATCCGGGCGCCCGCCCCGCCCCCGCCCCCCGCCCCAACCGCCGGCGTTCTCACCTGGCGGGCCCGCCCTTCATCGCCCTCCGGGCCTCCCCGCCCGCCGCCCGCCGCCGTCACCCACCTCTTCGCTCTGCCAATATTCTCTCGTTTCTTCACTCGCTGTTCTGATTCTCCCCGCTCGGAATCGAAAAAACAAAATAAAAACTGTTGTAAAGCTTCTGTGTCGACCTTTTTTAGAGGAGCTATTTTTTTTAGGATCTTCCCAATAAAATATGTACTTTCTGTGTTCAATTTGCTTTCTTCCTTGTCGAGAATGTATCTGTTTGTTGTTCTGCTCAATTTGTTGATCTGCTCTTCTCAACCCAAATATTGTTCTTTTACGGTTAATAAAATTGTTAATTTAAATTGTGTATTTTTTCGTTACTTGAAATTATTGGATGGGCTAATGAAGTGTTATTATTTGTATAGTATTTACATTGATTAATTTAGAAGAAGATGCTTTTTTATTTAAAAAGCCTGAATAAGATTTTCCAGTTTTGAAATTATCACTTATCAAAATGTTTGTTATTTCCTTTATTGTGTCTAATTTTATTGATTCTTTTTGGTAACTGAATCCACATGTTTCCCTGGCTAATCAAACACAATTTTCTTAGAGAAAATTTTTCAATTGTTTTTCGTTTATCATCTTTATTATTAACTCTAATATTTTTCTCTTTCATTAGCTCGTTTAAAAGTTCCCATCCTTTCTGTCAAGTTTCTAATTGTCTGGATGGTTCTTTGCGTCTTCTGACCATTTGTCGCAATCACGTTGTTTGCAAGTTTTGTTTACTAAACTGGCACCCTAGAAAGTTCCAGACGTCTGCGGCCACTGTACTGGGTGCGTCGGAAAGTTGCGTTTGAATTCCGCGAAAGGCATACGTTTTTACACATTGTGATTTTGGGATGAAAACCATTTGCAAATCATCACATCACATAATAGCATCTTTATCAATTTTTAATTTACTAGAGAAAGGAAAGTAGAAGGTTACTGATGCAAGTTTGCCTCCGTTTCTTTGGAGTATGGTATTTCAAAGGAAAATAAATGATAAATAGCGACTTTTCCTCTCTTTCGTCCCCTGCAAATGCCAAGTTGCTGCGCTGTGCATGCGTTTTGCTTAGGCAGCGAGAATGTCTGAGCGGCACGTGGGAGACCGACTTGCGATGAATCCACGTCCGCTGGGCATAAACCAAGGCTTCTTTGTCAGAACGATGACGTAGGAGGACTTGGTAGCCGAGGTTCATGTTCCACTGACGCAACCCGTCGTGTAATTTGCTTCTGAGCTACGCTCGCATGTGGCTTCGCAATCATTTCCCACCCACCTACTCCGCCAAATTATCCTTCTTAACGGTTCATATCACTGCAGTGAATTCATTTGGGTTGAACTCATAAATATTTCCTCTGTTGAGCGATTACTTTAGACTGTCCTATTAGATACTACCTAGATATTTTAAAGGTAATTGGCCACGAAAGAAAAATGATTTTAATTTTTCTAATATTAAAAATCAAGTGACATGAGCATAACTTTTCTTGTTTTCTGTTGTATTTCTCTTTCATTTTGAGAGACGTGAGTCATCAATCTCAAACATATGTCAAATAATTCCTTGAGGAATAATAAATTTGTAGACGCTCACTGTAATTAATCAACTCATATGACATCATTTGCAGTGAATAATCAACATCGATCGTGCACGTCAGTCAACCTTCACCCTTTCTTCGGCTCCGCCCATGAAGGTCACACGTCTCCACCCGTGTCTCGAGAGCTCCTCCCTGCTTCTGAGACGTGTGTTGTGGGCGCCGTCCGTCGCGCATCGGCGGTGTTCCAAGGTGTGAAGGCGCGCGCACTCGATAGCATAACGGTGCTGTCTATTTTATGAATCACCCTCCCCGCAAGCCGCACTCTGCCCTCTCCGTCCCGCCGCGTCCCGCCACGCCCCCCGCCCCGCCCTGCCCCGCCCCGCCGCGTCGGGCCGGCCCGAACCGTGTCGGTCCACAAGCAGCGCTGCACCGCCCCGCCCCGCCCCGCCCCATGCCGCCGCCCACGGGCGTTCGCCCACCGCCGTATTAGGGGCGCGTGGCCGCGGCGCGGCGTCGCCCACGGGCGATGCGGGCGGCGCCGCAGACCTTGACTCATCGCCCGCGCCCGCTGCGCGCGTCGCCTCGCCTCGCCTCGCCTCACGTGCGTTCGCCGCAGGGGCGCCCAGAGAGAGAAAACGGGGGCCTGGGGCAGTTGATCCTCGGGGTCCTCTCATTTCAAACAAAAAGATTGCTCCCCCCTCCCAATTCGTACACAGAAATCATTTCTCCATGCATCAGAGATGCGTTATTTCGTGTATGTATTTTTTAAAAATTTATTTTGAATGAATATAAAATTCGGGGCCCCAATTAGGTACCTGGAGCAAGTGGGCCGCAGCAAGCTGCCCCCCCCCCCCCTCGCCCCCTTCTGATCGCCCTGGATCCAGCGTTGGAATCTCACCGTGTTAAGTATGTATGTTTGTATGTACGTGGCGCGACAGCCAGTGAACGGGCTCAGGCCTATCGGCAACGTCCCTGCCTCGCGGCCACTGGTTAAAGGGGTTCGTATGGTTAGCACGTAGACAGCCCCATGCCGTATTCCGGTCTTCTTAACCTGAGAATTGAATGTTCTCGTCGTCACACAGCACCACAGTCTGGGTCAGTGCTTCGCACAAGCACTTCTGCGAATTCAGTCTTCCTCGAGCACATTTACCTCCATGTGTACTGAACTCAAGTACGTTTAATAAGAATGATGAAAAATTAGGATATGAATAATGGGGAAAATATTGATTGGGTAGTGTTTCCGGGCGCGTCAGGTGACGAGGGGCTCCGAACACGTCAGGTCAGGGCTGCCAAGCTCACTACCCCTATAAATGTGAGTTTTTGTCGCTGAAGGTGACGTGATCTTCCCTCGCTGGATGATGAGATTCGGAGCAGACATAAAAGTCTGTTTGCGAGGTTTTCCCCGACCGGGTTTCTCCCACCAGCGGGGTTACGAAGCCAGATTCACGCTTTGTGAGTGCTTGATGCCGAACACTCGATTGATGGTAAAACATCGGTTTCTCCGTCTGTGGTAGCGCCCAGCCGCTAGCGCGGTTTTGACGATTTTCTCCAAAATTGATAAATTGATATTCCCCGATTAATCTTGTCAAACTCATGTCTCTCCAAGTTTAAGACGGATATTTTGATATTTGTGAGTAGTTTATGAAGGCTCATCATTTTCAAAATCTTCTCAAAAATGGCTCCAATTTTCTGATTAACGTTTTTCTCGTACTATATCATCAAGGAAGCTTAAAAATGGCATAAATCTTATTTTCGTTGAAGTCTCTGAATGTGCCTAGGTGAGCAAAAGTTCAAAACTTTTTCGTCTTCCTACAACTACACTATTGAAGATACTCAATTAAATTAAATCTGTTCCCAAAAGTGAATTGTTGAAATAAAGCTACTCATATTTTTCGAAAATATGAGTAGTTTTTGCGTAATTTTGCGTGAAATATTTAAACAATGGCTCCCAATGTTTTCTTTATTTTTTATGGGATAGAGCATTTGACGTATAAAAATGATATGGCCCCATTTTCGACGAACTCTGAGTATTTTCGAACGTTGCAAAAATTAATATTGCTAAAGTACGATATTTCCAATAGAGACATTTTTCTTAAATAAAATTCGTTCTAAAGAATTAATCTTTTGAAAAGGTTATTCACAACAAAGAAATGTGGTTTTCAGGTAATTTTTGCTTGATGTTACTGCAAATTATGGATACATTTCAAAGAAAGGTATTCAATTTTTTAAATTTGTTTTTAACGAATAGAACTAATGACGCTTAAAAATTGTTATTGTTAATCGGGTGTTAATTACCCTAATAAAACATGAAAATCGTTACGTAATGACAATTGTAGGTAGTATAGCAATGTTGTACGTTGAATGTAACGTTTGATTTGTCAAGACAGGCATTCATAACATTTTTATTGAACAGTGATTGTAGTCCCGTAGTCTTGGTCGTGGACTGGTTCGTGGTCTTCCTGTTGCTTCCATCATGGTAAAACTATTGCACAAAAGGTTTCAGTTACACCTCTTCGTGAAGAAACAATAACACAAAATACATTCTTGTGAATAAATTTCGAAAACAAAAAAGGTTTTTTGGGTACATAGCATGAAACCAACTAAACTCTATATCACTGTTTCATTCTATATTTTAAACGTGGAATGTTATGAACGTATTGTAGAAATGCATTAGAGTGTGGGGAGGGAAAGTATTCCCCACGTGCAGGATGTCAACAGGGCTGCAGCGTGTGGCCTCTGCGCGTGTATTTGCAGCCTGCCGCGCCGCCCGTCCCCACCCGTGCGGCCTGCAGTGCCCGCGACCGCCTTAACTCCCAACCCTGCCGCGCGCCGTAAATATTCGCGACCAGTCGACCTCCCGGTCGCGCCTCCGCAGCCCTCGCCGCCACTTCGCCTCCACGCCACAGCCGCTTCTTCTGTCCTTGCTCCACGCGCCGCAACCACAGCTACCGTCGTCGCTGTGAATGAGGAGGCGGTTACATCTGCTCAGGTGGGAAATGTATTCCCTTGGAGGTCAATGATTCATTGGTTGATAGCGATTCCGCGCGTCAACTAGTATGGTCATTATTCCCGTAAATGTAGTGCGTGTTCTTCCTCGGTAGGTGGCTGTGGTTTTCCCCTGCTGGGTAGTGAGATCCGGCGTCGACCTACCGTCGGCTAACGGGGTTTTCTCGCAACCAGATATCTCCCACCAGCGGGACAAACTCTAAGCTCCCGACCGGTCTCCCGGCATGTGTGGTAGTGTAGTGCGTGTTAGTGTAAGTGTGTGTGTAAGGAGTGAGGATAGGACAAGGAAGAAGAAGGTGATATCACGTGCGGTCCGTGGCCCGTTTTTTAGGGTACTGCTCCGGCATTCACCTGATGTTGATCCCAGAAACCAGGAAAACCTACCGATCAGAGTAGCCGACCGCTAGAATTCTCCTCCAGACAGTGACTGAATTCGACCTAGCTGAATCCTGACACCGTCGTTGTCTTCTTTGTATAACGATGTATTGACGGCGCCGAATCAAACGTTTCGCCATGCGTGTGCTGTGCTATTTATGGACGGACCTTTCGCTTCAGATCAAAAGCTACCTTGATGAACAAAGAAATTCCGCCCTCGCAATCGCCTCTGACCCTCCGCCCTTTATTGCCCTTGGAGTTTTTTGCCGGAGTCATAAACGTCTTGCGTCCCGTCCCTGATCATTGCAACCAACTGCCCGCGATGCTTTTTTCTTCTCTTCGTTTGAACGTAGCAGAATCTTCCCGGCAGACCGGCAACACTGCCACCGTTCTCTCCGCCACCGGCGGGGGGGGGGGGGGGGGGGGCACGCCACTGTCGATGCGTCGTCTCGCTCTGCATGGAGGATGACGGGATGTTGCAACCCAGTGGAATGTATTTCGCTCGCCCTGCTCCCTGGAGGGGTGCCGTCCAGTTCGCTGATGCGAAACATACACGAAATGTATTCTCCGAAGTCAAGAGACAATGTTGGGTCACGTCAGGTGAAAATTGTGGCGAAACGAAATAAGTATGTTCTTGAGAATTTCGACATTGAAAATGACATGCAGAGATTTGATTTTTTTTTTAAACATTTTAAAAAGATAACCCTTAATTTCCTTTGTTTCAATTCTTCAAATACTATCGATCTATGACTTTGAACCTATTCTCACAAGACTAGAAATACTGATTTGTTTTCGGTCAATACTGTCTCTCCTCTGTACCTAGGGCATCCCAATCCAATTTTCTTTACAATACCTTGAGTACGGTTTCCGATTTTCTTTTTCCATGTAGCTTCGGTGTGCCGTTTCTCGTCATATTCTCTATACTTGTATAAGCCTTACATTCCTTTGCCGCTTCTCTCATGCGTTATCTCAGCCTCCTTTTGTTGATAACATTCACTGTCATTGATCCCCGTTCCTCAGCGCTTCTTCATTTAGTGTTCTCAACACCTTTGGTCTTTCCTGTAATTTTATTTTCACGCCTTATATAGAGAGCCACGTAACTGGTTCATTTGATTTTGGTATCTTCCAAACCACAGCTAAGGTCATATTTGGTACAGTGACAATCATAATGAAAAAAACAACAAAAAAACAACACGATTAAACCATGTATTTATACAGAATTGAAATGAAAAAAATTATGAAATTTCAAGTATCATAAACCTTTTCATTCCTATTGTAACTTTAGATATGGCATTAATACATATAGTTGAAGCTGCAATCTAATAATGTAAATTTTATGATTTTGAAAGTAGGTGCGTAAAACGCGTTGATTGTGGCATGTCTCATTTTAATGTTACATGAAAAGTGACATTTAGTGTCATCTTTATTGTAATGTTGAACTCATTATTGTCATCATATACTGCAAAAATTGTTATAAATTTTACATGCTTTGGTAAAATTTAAGAGGATTTCTTGAAAATATGGGACATCTCCAAAGACAGATCGACGTGGCTCTGCCTTAGAAAGACATTTTATTTAAATTCCACTGGGTAGTACACAAATGCGGAGTAAATACCTCTAAAGTGTACCTAAAATGTGGAATCTCGTTTCTCAACATGTTCTCTATTGCCCCTCATGCTATTGTTGGAGATTAAAGACGACTCACGACTTGATTAAACGACGAATGACAGTAGTAGATCAAAATATCTCTTGTATTTGAATAAGTATTGGAATTGAAAATCTTGGGTATAAAAGGTTTATTGGGATAACACACCTTTAATAACTGACAGGTAGAAGATAAGACGCTTCTTAGCCATTTATGGACATTGATGCAAAATATGCCAGAGCATCTATCATCCATATCTTCCTCCACAATTGGTTTTTGGCTTTATTCAGTCTGACCCACCTTTGCCTTCATGTCTTCTACCAAGTGGTACAGGCTGCGCTGCCGAGGCGTGTCGGCCGCCGAGTCTCGTTTCTGCCCCGAGTCTCGGCCATATGTCTGAGCTCTCGCCCCTCGCCCCTCGCCCCACGCCCCTCGCCCCTCGCCCCTCGCCTCTCGCCCCTCGCCTCTCGCCCCTCGCCCCTCGCCCGTGCCCGCCCTGCCGTCATCTACGTCGCGTCCCCGCCGCTCATTACGTCGTTCCGCCCGGTCTCCCGCCGTCCGCCCCCGCCCCGCCCCCTGCCTCCCCGACGCGCCAATTGCCGCGCCGACATCTTTACGGTGCCTGCCACCCTCCCCCCCCATGCGGGCGTATCTCAGGCGCGGGAGCGACCCCGCCTCCGCCTTCGATCGCGTCCGCCCCGCGCGACTCCTTGTGTCACTTCGCGCTTTAATACCACGCGAATGAGATGTTTGATTTTTGCGACTGCGCTTCACCGTTCCAATTCTGTAAGGTATCCGAAATTTGCTGAAACAATGAGGTGTGAATATCCTTGTCACTCTTAGTGAGAAATATTTTCCGAGATACAAACTTATTTGTTCTATTTGTATCACACAATGTTACACATTAATATTAATGAGGAAAATGATAGTGAAATGATGTGAATTAAGAAATTATCGAACTACAATAATTCAATATTTATTAAAACATATGGTATACAAACTCAACTTTCGGGTGCACTTCTTCTTCCTGGATTTTTAGGGGGTCTATAACTTGGCAAAAAGAAATGTATAAAAACATTACAGAGTGGAAAGACAAAATATAGGGCAAAGAAATATATTAGCATGAAATAATTAATGGGGGGGGGAAATGAAAAAAAGTGAATGACAACCCAATTTACGTGGATCACACTAAAAAAATAAGAGGTGGACAACGTGCTGGGAACAGCAGCTACGAGGTCGCCTTTTTATGGAGAGGGAGAAATGAATGCTCGAAAAGGAGAGGGCACTGAAAATGTAGAAGGATTAGGTGAATAAAAATATTTAATATATTATATATTGATACATACAGTAACACTCGTTAACACGCATCTCAAGGGACTGAAATAATCCGTGTTCTTTCAAAAAATTGTGTTTTCCGATTTCTCCATTTTTTGGTGGGACTTTGTTCGTTCACGACGTATTTCGTGCTGAGCGAGTTTGTGCTAATGAGGATTTACTGTATTTAAGAATTTCTCTAAATTTTTCGTATATTTCTTTCCCTTCCCTACTTTTTTGGTTTTTTATATACTTTCTTTTGCATTGTTTTACGAGTCTCGCCGAAGGTGGGAAACGTGTTCCTAAAAGTTGACATTGGATACTAAATGTTTAATAAATATGAAAACTTTGAAGTGTTGAGGTAAGATTATTTCTTGATTCATATCATGGTGTACCACAAGATCTTTTCTATCACCACTGTTCTCTTTTATGCTATTAGTTTTGTAGTACGATTCAAAATAAATCTTCCTATATTTAATTCAAAGAATGTATTTCGCTACTCTTTATTTGGAAAAAATACACACTCGAAATATTTTCGAACTCTTAATAAAATCAGGATACGCCGAAGATTCATTGAGTTAAATAATCCTGACGAAAAATAGCCAACAAATTAAAAATTAATAAAAGGTCCTTCATTACTGTATTCCTTGCTTTTATTTCAAATAGCGAGAGATCATGATTTAAACCCAATACCGAAGATATTTGGGAACGACATTTTAAATTTAAGACCTCACCACCAGATTCATGTTCTTGTAATTGCGTTCCAAATATCGCATCTTAGATTGTCCCCCTTCAGAGGCAGATCCAGCCAATAATTTCGGAGGGAACATCGTAGATTTTTGTTAAATAATAAACATTTGTTATTATATTGTTTATTATTTTTGTAGTGTATATATGATACTGTACACAATTATTATTCAATAATTACATAATTTAACATTAATTTTGCCAAAAAAGAAGGTTACAAACGAAAACCCTAAGCCTTTTGGAGGGGGCCACGGCCCCCCTCTGGACCCGCCACTGTCCCCGTTCCCCGCGTGCTTCCGCCCTTGGAACCCCTCCGGGCGTATTCCACTCGCGATCCCAGTCGCGCCCTTTGGTCCAGCGCGCGCCGCGCCGATGCCGCTCGCGGGCCGCCTGGAAATAGCCGTTGGCAGCTGCCGGCCGCGCCGCGCCTTGCCGTCGAAGGCCTCATCGGCGCTGCTTCCGGTGGAAGAGAGGTCCAGGAGGAAGGGGAAGGGGAGGGGGCTGGAGGAAAGAGGCCGCTGGGCGACGCACTCACAAGCGCACTTCAAAGGGCGGGCGCTGTGGCGCCGCCCGCGCCGCGCTTGTTTGCGTTTGAAAGCGCGCGCGTCGGCCGACCGACACCGGCCCACTGACGGGGATTGCTTCAGACGCATTGTCTCGGACGAGCAGAAGAGGGAAATGTTTTCAACAAATCTGGGATAGAATTGCAAATGGAAACGTGGGTTAGCTTTGAAATCGGTATGTTTTCATCAGCCGTTTCAATCTGAATTTGGGACTAAAAACATTCAAATTGAGAAACAAAATCCTATTGAGATCAAGTCGCATTGAAAATTAACGAAGATAAATAAATTATATAATGCAAAGACTTTGAACGATGTATTACTGTAGCAAAATATTACACAACAAAAGGAAATTGGCTACTTTTCCTACTACTTCTCCTAAGACTTCGACTCTTTCTTCTTCTTCTTCTCCTTTTTTATTATTATTATTATTATTATTATTATTATTATTATTATTATTCGTCTCATTCTTCCATTTCTTCTTCTCCTTGTTTTCAATTTGATTTGATTGTTCTCAATTTGAATGTTTAATCCAAATCCAAACATAACTGTTTTCAATTTCATTGCGCTAAGACCCAATCTGCATGTGATTGGTCTCAATTTGAGATTGATAGGTATATTCTCATATTTGTTTTCTTTTATAGTCGAATAAACTGTCCGAATCAACTGGGCACTTTGCGATTTTTATTTCGAACACGTCCAGTTTGAACTCTGCACAGACCGTGCCGAGCTGAAATTATGCAGGAAATGAACAACTCTAAAATAACTGAATTTTACCATTAGACTAAATGAAACAGATGACATATTTCTTGCCGTGTGCAGTAAATATAATTATCTCCCCCTTTGGAGTTATTATTTGAGAAACCAAATATTTTAGTTCATTTCATAATTTGTTTTTATTAGTTTAGCATAAAGATAGCCACGAGAGCCACATCCGTCCGATATAAATGAGTGCTTCACCACATCTCTCTCTAAACGACCTTCCATTGCATTGTTTCCTTTCGTTATGAAATCTTTTAGATTATGTGCAATGCTGTTTTGTCCGTTGTTATTGTTAGTGCATGCATGTGTGTAGGATGTGAATGGCATAGTGAAGGGCAATAGAATCAAACTTGCGAAGATTACTCAATGGAAAATGCAAAACAGCTATGACCTCAAAAGAACGAGTTGGAAATAAAAGGAAACCAGTCAGTGCTGAATGGAAATTACCCTTTCCATGTAGTGTACCTCTTATTTTCTCATTTGTTTTCTTGAAAGCCGGTTCCGTTCGTCACTGAATTAAGCGTATTAAGTGCTTCTTGTTCTTGAAACGTTGTGGTGTTGTTTCATTTACATAATTCCTAAACTTGATCGACAAAGTCATAGATCAGCTTTCATTTGCCAGCTCTTTCCTGTAATACGCAAAATGCTTCGCTTGCAATTTTTCTTTCCCAAACATAGTTAAAACGTGATTATTGAGTGCAGTTAACTCCACAACCCAGTAACGTATGATATCGTTACTGACCAGCAAACACAGCGGCTCCAGTCCACACACGACCTCGTCCACCGTCGTCTATTATGGTTCCGCAACGCAGAACTAGCTTGGGCGAGCGCCTCCCATACGCGCGGTGGCGGAGGCGTCGTCGGCACAGGGACACCTGAGGCCGCCGCCCACGTGCGGGGCGCGCGGCGCGGCGCGGGGCGGCGCAGGAGCCGTGGGTGACGCGCGCCGCTGCACGTGCGTCGACGCCGCCACTGCCCCCCTCCCCCTCCCACAGCGGCGGCACCCGGCGCTCATTTCTTCATTTATCTGCCCTCTCGCTGCCTTCTCATTAAAATCCTAGGCACCACGCCTCTGTCTGCACCCTATTTTATTTTATTTTATTTATTTACGTCAAAAATAGTTAAAAACTGTGGGTGACAGTGCTTCTAAAATACTTTTTGGTTGCGTTATTACTAGTCATGGATGAAAAGGCACTAAAAACTTACATTTTAGGCGCATAAAAAGGCACAACAATGTTTTTAAAAAAGCACGGAAAGAGGCAATAAAAACTTAAAATTGTAGGAAAAACGCACTAATATAGTTTACCGCACATGAACCTAAAATTATTCAATATCGAAAACACATGAGAGAATATTAATGAGTCGTTAGTGAGTGAGTGACTTTAGCATCTTCACACGACGGAGTTCAGTTACTACACGGAAGAGGCCTTGGTGAAGTACTTCGCGTGGTGCACAACTCTGACATTTGCGAGTAGAGTGTAGACGCACCTCAAACCCGGCAGAATTGTAGGTCCTAATGATCGGCCTACTGCACACTGCCCAGAAGAACATCTAGCACGGAAAGACAAAATGTCTGAAGCGGGGATCATCGCCTTGCCCTCAGAGACATGCGTGCTGAAGTGCTGAGGTGCCCAGTGATTACGTCGCGAATCAGTGCTCATCGCTCACCTATGCGCCCACCGTTCAACCAAGTGCTCAGAGCCCAGCGCTTGTTGTTGTTGTTTTCGTCTTTTTTTCTTGTTTGGTTATCATTATTATTTTTTTTTATTTCTGCAAAGAAATGTGATGTGAAGCCACAATGCAAGATTTTCAGCTTCAAACATTCAATGTAATATGTGCAATCCAAATGACAGCTTCAGTCTAGACAAAAACAAAAACAAAAAACGAGATTCGTTGCCAGAAGTCAATTAATGTGATTAGTAGAACTGACCATGATTTAAAACGTGTTTTGGAAACAAAGATTAGAAAGAAATATACATATATTTTAAGAAAAAAATATTTAAAAATAAAAAAAAATGTCTCAAAAGGCATTAACGCCATAAAAGACCAAAAGAGGCAAAATAGACGTTCGTCAGAATATTTAATTTTCCATAATTCACATACGTATATTAATTGCCTTTAAATATATTCATTAGAATAAAATAGGAATTTTCCTAAACATTCAATGCTTAATTATAGCCACAATGTTTTAATGGCATCTACTGCTCTTTTGGATCTAGGTCAGTAAGATGTTGTAAGTCCTCTCTCACTTCACACTCACGCCTTTCTTTCTTACAGCCTACGTCGCTCTTCAATAGTGCAATGCTGTTCATCCTCGTCTCGGGGCAATCTATTCCAATGCTTCCTTTCCGATGTTTGATCACATTTATCTCCATTGAAAACTTTTTTTCTTGTTTTTTTAAACATGACAATTCAATTACACACTTTTTGCCAATCAACACATGGTAGGAAATGTCACATATGGAAGATAAACAGGTTATTTTTGTCTGTGATTGGTGAGCAAGTATTTGGACACTGACGTTTCACAAGTATTCGTTCGGACAAGTCATTTTATGTCCCGGCGGAATAGTATGGTATGGCGAGTTGCCTACCAATCAGGGGCAAATATCTTGTGTTTATTTTTAATTTACGGGATTCCTCACCTCTTGTTTTTTGGCAAAAAGTTATCATCTTCGACCATCTTTGCCTTACCTTAAAGTTTCTATCATTTTTCTGAGACACTTTTCTTTCAGAACCGTAATATTTTCCTCACATACTAAAATGTTAGCCTCACAGACTAATCTTTCCTACAGACTAATAAGTTAGCTCGCAGGTACCGGAAACATGCCCATTTGTAACAAATGAATGTCGTTCAGAATATATAGTCGTTTTAAACCCATAGAATGGTTTATATTCGTTTCGTATTTTTTTAAGGAAACTATTAAATGTAAGGAAGAATAGAAAATCCAATGTTATTTATTTCAGAAACTTCAAAAAACCTTTCCCAATATTTTTGTTTTATCCCCACCTCACCCAAAACATGTCTCTGTTTTTCGGTTCCAGTTTCATTTGTTGCTGATGTATCGCATACGGCAAATCTCCAGAGGCTAGTTCACTAGAATATGTATTGTAGAAACTCCTTACTTCGACACCAATAACGAAACTTTTAGTGAACAAGTTATCTTCATTTCTTATTATTTTGTAATATCGATTTCCGTGTCAGTTCCAAATTTCTTTTTGCTTCCAAT
The DNA here is from genome assembly GCA_038098605.1 of Gryllus longicercus. Classification (NCBI taxonomy): domain Eukaryota; kingdom Metazoa; phylum Arthropoda; class Insecta; order Orthoptera; family Gryllidae; genus Gryllus; species Gryllus longicercus. Next base: position 2,315,297 of record JAZDUA010000166.1, read on the forward strand.
GATTATCTACGAGTTGCATTTATAAATCTCTAATATTAATATTTTGTTGCCAACTTTTGGGATATAAAGTCAAGTAGTTTTCTTCAATTCGTCAGAACGAGCCTAACGTTTACTTCACGAGGAAAAACTTCTACGGAAAAATTATGAACTTACAATTATAAAAATTAATATTCACTGATTTGGAATGCGGAACGTAATTTCTTATTTGCCTTATTCCTGCCATTATTACACCAGATTATAATTAACTATGTAACATTTTCAAATCTCAGTGTGTAATTGAATGTTCCTTTTCTTCTTTCAGGTGAGTACGCTGTAACTACCTGCGTGGTGGAGGTGGTAAGTTTTCTCTCTGTCGGAGTTTCGATGTCGCTCTCTGGCCAATGGATTAATTCATCGTACAATTTTCAATGGACTTTTGGTGTTTAGTTGGTAATTCATTTCTCTACTTTGTATCATAGTTTTCTATTGTATAAATCGTGTATTGCACTACCTTCTAGGATGTGTGAATCGATTGAATCTTAGCAGCTGAAGATTTTTGGGACTCCTATGTACGTAGAATTGTGAATTTTGAGTAAGATGACACTTATGTATACGTTCATTTATCATTGCTTAATCAATTTTAAATTTATTGTGGGAAAACTGTTACTAGCGTAGTATTTAATTTGATAAATCTTTGTAATGTTGACACGAAACATTTATTTATTTAAAATAATTTCATTGACATTTCTAAATGTATGTGAAACGTTTTGCAGATATGGACATTTTAATTGATAACAAACGTTTTTTGTAATTGATATTGGATGGAGTCATTACATGTTCAGATATTGTTTTTTATTACTATAACGATAATTGTTATCATCCGTAAGCGTTTAATAAAATTATCAGCAAAAACGTAAAATGTAGGTGGTTTTTTCCATTATTTTCTACGATTGAATTTCCAACAAATTTGAATCGTCACGAATCGAATATCACGTGGTTTTACAAACTGATTCACTCCATCACCAAAAACGTAAGCGCTTCGACAGAAAACGCACGCCTCTCCACGCGCCGCGCGCCGGGCGTGCGCGGCGCCGCGCCAGCACCTGCGGCTGGGCCGGGCCGCGGCGTGGCGCGGAGCGGCGTCGGGCACGCCCCGCCCGCCCGCGCGCCGCCCGCCGCCCGCCCGCCCGCCGTCGCCCGCCGCCGCCAGCCGGCGCCGCGCGCGCGCGCGCGCACCCCGCCGCGCTGCCTCCGCCGCCGCTGCAGTAGCGGCGCAGACGCGTGCGTCGGCGGTCGGCGCGTGTCCTAAACGCTCACGCGTTCGCGCGCGCACGTGCGACGTCCGCACGGGCTTGGGGGTCGGCTGCGCGGCCGGCTCGGCTGCTCTCTCCGCCGCGTGTCGTCGCCCTGCACGCAGCTGTCGGCGGCGGCCTCTCGTTTCAAAGGTGCGGCACGCCCCCCCTCCCCCCCCCCATCGCATCGAAGTGCTTTGCGCGCGAGCGCTTGTCTCTCCGCGCGCCCTGTGTGATGTTGCGCCCCGCGCCAGATGGAAGCCGTTTACGTGTCCGAGTGTTTTCATTGGTGTCTTAATAGTCGCGTGTGTTTTTTGTCTTGTTCGAGTTCGCTCGGAATGGTTCCTCGATGTGCTTCGTTTCGTCGGGCCGGAGATTGTGCATAAATTCTTCGGGAGGACGTTCGCGCGTCGAATAATTTGTGCGGCCCGTAAACTGGGGGGAAAGAATGTGACGTAAATGATGGGAAATGCTTTTAGGAGGTTTAAAAGCTAATCGTCGATTACTCTCGGGCTTCTGTGGCGTGTGTTGCGCATGCATCACCTGGAAGATGTGAAGATGCTACGTCGCTGCTCGACGGAATGGTTGCTGATTCAGTGTGGCTAGTTTATGAGTATTTCCGATTCCTGTTAATATTTTATTTTAAACGAGCCCTCTGTGCGTGTATTCGCACTTTTCGGGACTCTAATGTTTCTAATATTGCATGCCATCCTAGAATGCAATATCAGTGTTGTTGCTCTCGGTATTAACGAAATTATTGGGTATCGTTCTCCATTGGTTTAACAGTTTTACCGAAATTAGAGAACAGATTTTTTACGCATCCGTTTCTATAATTTTATTGAAAAATCATCGTATTGTTTACCTTTGATGTATGACTCGTTTCAATAGTGAGTAGAGAAAGTAAGGTAACGTGAAAAATCTAAAAGAGAAGGATGAGTTATTCTTCTGCCTCAGTTTGTTTTATATCAAGGTGACCCAGGAATTACATAGTTTGTAAATACTATAGTTTTAAATCAACTTAGGAAAGTTTCTTCCTATTTATAATCTCATACACAAATTGCAACTAATAGTTGTGACTAATCATTGCTGCGTTAATTATTTGTCCTGTAGTCTTCATGCACATTTTTAATTGTAGTGACACACATTTTCTTCAAATATCTCATTTAATATTTCCCAAACCTTATAAATCGTAGCTTTCTGATGACGGACTGAGAATTTCAAAAAATGCAGTAAATAAACGTTTATTGAAAACGATGTTCTCACAAAATACTTAACGATGAATCCAATAATTCATTAAAATTTTATCATTATATCAAATTGATAAATTCACTTTCGAGATTCATTAATCAAAGGCACGTGGTTCGCATTCCGGCGCGCGAGTATTAATGACTTAAAGGAGATTTAATACGTGTGCGGGGGAGGGGGGCCGGCGCAGGTGAATGTGCCTGCGCTGGAAACAGCTGCCAAACGCCGCGGAGGCACCTGCCGGCGTCAGCTCGTTAATGGCGCCGCGAGTGGGTGCTCCGGTAACGAATGCACGGCCGCCTGAAGCCCGGGACAAATAACTGCGTTGTTTTGACTGCGGCGGCGTTGGCGGTGGCGGTTGCGCGAAGGAAGAGGGTGAGGGGGGGGGGCGGCGCATGCGTTTTACGAGCGGAGGCTGCAAGAGCAGGCCATGCGCCTCGTTGCACTCGACTTCCTCGCGACCCAAGTGCCTCCGGCGGCTTGCGGCCAACGCCGCGGCCACGTGGTGCGTGTCGGTGAGCGTTAGACGCGCTCAGATAGTCTGTACTCTGTTTGCGTCCCTCTCTCTTTCAGCTGGGTTGGTTCAGTCGAACCTGGCGCTGTTTGAGACCCTTAGACTTCTCTCGTTAACTTTTCGTTTGCTTTCCAAATTCTCGTGACAGAAGTATTCTTTCTCCATCCATCCATCCATCCATCCATCTCTCTCTCTCTCTCTCTCTCTCTCTCTCTGTGTCTCTCTCGGTCTCTCTCTCTCTCTCGGTCTCTCTCTCTCTCTCTCTCTCTCGGTCTCTCCTTTATTTCTTCGTTCTTATTGGTTTGAATCTGACAATTAAAGAGGTCACAGTAAGAACATGTTAACATACACTTTACAAGAAAAGTCTGATACATCTGTTGGATAAATAGATAGTAAGTTTCGTGTGTAGATTACGGTAGGTTATATTCAAAATAGAACATTCTAACTCTGACTGAAAAAACTTCTAGACGTTCCAGCTCCGAACTTGTTAATTCAATTTTAATAACAGCTAAATTTACTTAAGTAGTCATGTAGTGACCACTCCATTTCTCACTTTCTATCGAACTCATCGAAAATTACGGATTTTATAAATATTCTTCTACCCAATAGTTTTTTTAATTATGCTTGTTTCATTATATTGGGACCCTTAACGGAATTCTATTTGATTCCGTTTTCTCTTCACTCCAATCCATGCCTTTCATTTAATTGCCAATTCTCAATCTCAGTTTATTGAACATTTTTATTTCTGAAGAACATGATAATTATTAATACAGTACTGTATGAATTATGAGTCATTATATTGTTAACTGTGTTGTTACCGAAAACATTTTACCACAACTATATTGTAATTAAACCGACATTTCGCTGTCGTGTCAATTGTAATTCTTTCTTCGATTGAAAAAATGAATTATGAGGAAGCCACGATCTAAAATGAGACAACTTTTTGATTGTTGAAGCAGGAGGTGAAACTTCTGGAAAGTAGTTGTCTAAAGAAGTGTCGCTCTCCTTGGATATGCGGAATAATATTTTGACGTTTCTGTAAATCTTCCAGCGACATTTTGTGTGCTACAAGCTTCATACTTTTATACTTCACCTTCCCAATGTATGAGGTTTCGAAGACATCATTTCCCCAGTACAGTTCGAATGTCCGAAAGTTCCAAAATCATCACACTCAAGTATTATAATATAGTTTTAAAGAATTGTCGCAAATAACATAATAGTATAATGAAGTCTTTTTTAAGAAATGCCAAAAAAGTAAGACATTTTTTAAGTGCAATAGGTTTTTAAAAAAATTACAGCGTTTCCAGCACATTCCAGGGTTTTGGCTCAATTTCACTTCCTTCCTTTGGATAGCAATTCCCCCCCCCCCGTTTCTTTCTTTGCAACCTCTATCCTTCTTTAATTATTTTTCACTGAATATTATCAGCACTATTCAGTCCTCATCTTCTTGTAGATGTGTCCCTCTTTTCCTTTCCGCCCTATTTCTTCGTGTTCCCCGAATGCATGTTTCTCTCATTAGCTCTTCAGCCCCTTAATTTTCCCCCTTAGCGGCGCGCCCGCCATCGCATCCGTCGGCGCCTTCCGCCGCGTCCGTATTTCCGTCGCCGGTGCGTCTCGCCGCCCGCCCTCGTGGCCCTGTCGCGAGGCGGCGGCGGCGGCGGCCGCGCGTGTTTTCCGCCGCTTCGCCTTCCCTGGAACCCGCGACCGCGTAAATCTCGGCGCGCGCGGCCGCACAGCTGGGAGCGATGGAGGCGGCGGCGGCGGAGTTGGCCGCGGTCACCGCCCGCTTTGTGCCTCCCTGTGACAAACGCGCGCGTCGCGCAGCTGTATTTCGGGACGACTCATTCGTCGGCGGGGACGGCGGCGCAGAAGATGCGCTGACGCGCTGTCCCCCTCGCCCGCCCCGCCTGCTCGTCGGCCGCTCGCCTGCCTGACCGCCCGCCCCTCCGTCAGCCCGTCCCTCCGTCAACCCGTTCCTCCGTCCGCCCGTTCCTCCGCCCGCCCGTCCCTCCTCCCGCCAGCCCAGCCCACCTCCTGACCGCGTCTCCGCCCGCCCACCTGCCCGTTCGCCCGCACGTCCTCCTGCTCGACCGGCCGCCCACCCGTTCTCCCGCTCGCCAGCCCGTCTGCCCGTCGTCCGTCCACCCACTCGTCCGCCCGCCCACTCGTCGTCCACCCGTCCGTCTCCCCGTCCTCCACCCACCTGGCCGTCCTCCGCCCGCAAGCTTGTCGCCCACGCACCTTCCCTTCGTCCGTCCCTCCCCACCCGTCCGGCCACCCACTCCATTCCACACTCGCTCACTCACTCACACTGCTTGGGTGGCGGTGTATTTCCGCCGTCGCTCTCGGTCTTGTGACCGGTGTTACTCGCACGGGCCCTGCCCTGAGATGGCGCTTCTGACTTGCGTCGATCCCCAAGGCCACCTTTCGCCTCTCTCACGCACCCCAGACTCGCTTTCCTTCGCGTTCATCTGCGTCGCTTTCTTTTTACCCTGTCGCCAAGCAACTGTACACACGTCGAGTTAAAATTACTTAGTATGCAGCGCCAGAAGTTCTTACCACGTAACATAGCAAGGTCGCGTGTGTATTTTTCTTGCTGTCTCTTGGAGTTGTCGTTTGCGAAATGTGTTCTCTCTCTTCAAATGTTTTTACTTTTTCGTGTACCTAGTTCTAGAATCTTGTGAAATGTCTCTCACGAGAATTTGACACAAATACACCTGATCTGATCAGAAGAAGATAGGGAGGGAGTACAGTATGTATACATTCTTTTTCCTGTCTTATAGAGGATTGTGGTTATTAAATACTTGGGCATCTCAGAGTACTTCAGCTAGACTTCTATATAAATAAAATTGGTGGTCTATCTGCGATTTTAAAGTAACTGCCTTTTTTTTATCTCATATGCTTAATTAGATGGTACAAAAACAAATAATTCGTTTTTATGGTTTTTGTCTTTATATGGCCGGATCGGCTTAACCGATTTCCATGAGATTTTCACTGAAATATAGTGTTAACGAAGGTTTTTCTTCAAATTATTAATTTCTCTTTTATGAAAAGATTTTTATTTATTTGTTTTGTCATATAATCTACAGATTTATTCACATCTTAATGAAATGCTGTACATGTCTATTTCAAAACAACGGAAATAATAACTGTTAGTATGAGCTTTCGTAAAAATTATCCCTTTTCCCCTTTTTTCTACGTCTTAGGTCAAAATTTGAGGAGTATTATTGCAGATTTTGGAGAGTGTAATGAAAATAATGAGGAAATCCCTGAAAGAACATAAAATGTTTTGTAAATCTCATAAATTTTCTAAATGCTTTTTATTTGATTCCAGTAGCGACATTACGCTTTTTGTAACTCAAAATGATTAATGAATGTTTGTCGTGAGCATACAACAATGTACGCGTTAGCAACTGAACGAAGCAACGATGGTGACAGCAATGGTGATCGTAGTATGGCAGAGTGGCCAGGGAGGATGAGACTGGCCGGATCGGGTGTGCAGAGCGGGGATGGTGGGAAGGAGTAAGGTGAATTGGGATGTGTGGCGCTGGGCAAGCGTAGTAGTTCTCTGAAAAAAATTATTTAGTATTTTAGACTAGTACTTTCGTTTATGAATTTTTAATGTAGTTAGTTCAATTGGCAACTGTTACGGGATCCGAGGAGTTGGTGAAGGGGCTTGCGTCTGGGGACCAGCTGCTCTAAGGGCCGTAGCTCTAAACGCGCGATGGCTGAAAGACAATGAAACACATGCATGTGTGGCGGTGGGCAAGGCAGGCTAGGGTGGGGATACACCATAGATAGAATTCATTCCTCTTGCTCCGAATATGACAAATATGACAAATACACGAGCAACTACTTCAGCCAGTACGTATTTTAATATATTTAACAATCGTGTTAGCCAAATTGAGATTTTCGAAATTATTAAACAAATTAAGTTGATGGAATTTTAATACAAATTATACGTGGTTCAATTTGCACACTGTTATTAAGCTATATTTGCTATATCAATTTTTCAAAAACGAATAGTTCTGAAAATAACGCAATGATGTGTTCTCAAAATAATGTTTTTAGACAGACACTGGAAAAGCTGTTTTTGATCAGGCCATGCACAACGTGCACAAGTTCAATTTTTTGCAGTAGTGCCAAAAGTGAGTCGATGTTCAAATGTTGAGATATAATGCGAATGCAACGTTCGTCTGACCGCATCAACTACTACTGATCTTAATGTATCGTAGTAACCATTTATTGATTTGTATACTTAAAATAAAAGGAAAGTCAGTAACTCGGTCTAAAAAAATAGTTTATGACACTCGTGGTAAAAGTGAGTTTATTTTGCTCATAAGATTATAGGAATGAGACATGGGGCCTATCGGCTACCTTTCGTACTTGCAAAATAAAATGTCAGTTCTACCACTCGTATTATAAATAACTATTTACAATGTATAGAATTTGTCTATTCATAGGGAAACCTCCATTAATAATTGTGTGAACCGCTTCCCTCTTATTTAAAGTTGCACAAGCTCTCAGACTTTGTTCCTTTGTCTAATAATTTTACAGATAACGAATGTTTTTGTCACCCACGTGAATTTTATTTAACGTTACGTTATTCAGATTTATAGATTTTCTTCGATAAACATCGCTATTTTATGCAATGTTAAGTTTTTGAAAATATTACTTTACTTTAATTACCTTACAGAGCGAATTCTTTGACTTGTAGTGATACGTATGATGGGTAAATCGAAAGAGCAAATATATTGATAAATTACTAACATTTATTTTCCTGACGCTTGTGAATATCCTTTTCATTGAAATTAACTTGTAATTTACTTAAAAATATCTAGCAATATCGCATATTCATTATGTGAGATATTAGCCGTTTATTTTCCATTTTTTTCCGTCGCCTGGTGTTTATTTATCTCTTTCTTTTCTTTTTCAATTGTTATTTTTCTTTTTTCTGCTTTGTTTTTCCTTTGACTTTTTTTATTCCGCACTCTTCTCAATTTTCTCCTCTGATGCTATTTTCCGCCTGAATATAAGCACATTCCTGCGAACTGGCGTGCACTGCTGTGATTCAACAAAGAATTCCACCAAGACACACTCACTCCTCTGTGCAAGAGTGAAATGTTACTATCGCTCGCTGCTTTTACGTAATATATCGAAACCTTCAAGAACGACGGGTCGCATTAGGGTGCGCGGACCTTAATTACCTTGGCTACGGCACCGACGCTGCTAAATTAATGGAATTCTCAGCGTGACCCCGAAAGCGAAATTTGGCAACTCGGCCCCGTACCCGCTCACGAAATATCCGAAATTTATGAGGACTCTCATGTTTATTAATATTTTAGGGGTACGAGACGCCGGTCTGACGTTTTTGACTGGAAACATTCGTTATCCTTTCAGCACAGACGTGCCGTCTGTGTAATACGAATTACATTGTAATGCAGACAGGTGTTATCCTTCGCAAAGGGGTTTGATTAAGTTTTGTGGAAAATAGGAGCAATTTGTTCGAGTTCGGGATGTTGGGAGATGAACTGCCGAGAAAACATGGGATGAAATCGACTGTGACTTATTAACGGAGGCCGGTCAAACTGCGGATTTTGTCCACACAGAGAGGGATATGAGTGCGCAATGCTACACCTTACTCAAGCGTGGTAAAACGACGAATAAAAATGTTTAACTGAGACACTGAACATATAAAAAACGGGCACGAAATAAGGGATTCATTGAAAATATAATTGTGTAATTAGAAAATTGAATTGTACCATTGTAATCAAAGAAATATCTACTGGCCTAACATCTGCTATTTAATTCTATAAAATTAACTTCTACGGAAAACACTTAGCCGTTAATCTATATTTTTTTTAAATATTGGCTTCTCGATGAAGTAAGTATATTACTTGTATTTTTCAAATTCAGAATCGTAAATGATTTCGAAATAAAATAGCAAAAATAGAAGGAATTTAAAATTTTAATTTCCGAATCATCCCTTGAATTCTTGCATTTCATCTTGTTTCAAGACTTCGGTCTGAATGTTCTTAATACTTAAGATCAAAATCCAGTTTTCTAACTCTATTCTCAAATTCTTAACAAGTAGCATAGAACTGAAATTATTACTTCTTCGGCGTACTCTAATAGTTCTTACTAAATTGACAATAGAATTATTGAAAATTATTTTGAAATGTACTTTTCGTGCAGTATTTACGTTTTAATTATTATGAACCCGCTCCCAATAGCGCCGACCCCGTAGAACCGGAAAAAAGGCAAGGATAAAAAAAAAACACGTTTTAATTATATTCGATGAAACGACCACACTGCACCCAATACTTACTGTTGTTCCGCGCTTAGAATATTTTTTTTTTAATTTAAGGTCGCATCAACTACTAGGTCATTAGCGACGACTACATGGTATGATAACTATGAGGATGACACGATATGATAATGATAGGGTTGTGAAAGGACAAACACAATACAACCATGCCGGAGGCGGGACTCGAAGCCGCGCTCCGAGATCACTACGGCACAACTCGGCACTACTGCCTTAGCGACCTCGGCCATCCGGACCGGCGGAGCGCTTAGAATTGTTCGCCGTGCAACAGGCGGCTATGGACGGCGCGCGTTGACGGCCCGGGGCTGCACGAACGCCAGAGCGTCCTGCGCACGGGGCTCAGAGATCTGCGACGTGTCATCCGAACGCCCCCCCCCCCCCCACTTCGCCGGGGCGGAGCGGGGGGCTTTGCACGCGAGGGCGCTGATCATGCATCCGCCAGTACGCACGCGCCACCGCGAAATTCACGCTCCCGCCTTGTGAACAGCGAGCGGCGGGCCGCGGCCAATGGCAGCATCACTGGCGGATTGAGGGGGGGCATGCCCCCCCCCAAAAAAAAGGCTTAGAGTTTTCGTCTACCTTCCTTTATTTGGTAAAATTTATTTAAATAGTTATTTATGTTCGAATTATGTAATTATTTAAACAATCATATTGCATAGTATCATGTCGCAGAACATAAATAATATACTATATAATAACATATGTGTTTATTATTTAACAAAATCTACGATGCCCCCTCCCCGAAATGATCGGCTGGATCCACGCGTGGGCAGCATTGCGTGTGGTCTCTGCTCAGGCTCCTTCTGTCACATTGTAACTCACGCATACAACAGGATGTGGTTGATGTGATTGAATGCGATTGGTTCGGTAAGTGATCGCAGGAATAGGCGACGTAAAATACGAATATGCTCGTTCGAAATAATATGAAATGTTGGCATGAATGATGTTACAAACCGTATTTTTTTCGTATTAGACAAGATTCAGCACTATGCAATGTAATACTCAAGAATATATGTTTGGCAAGATCTCGACTTACTTTCATATTAGACTGCAGATTTCCGTATTATTTGCGTTCCGCCTTCAGTAAGTTTTACTGTACTACGTAAAACGTTTTTATTATGAATTAAGAGAGTGACACCAAGTTTTGAAGCATCTCTCAGAAAAAGTATTACACGAATATTAAATTCGAAAAGATCGTGATACACTCGGGATCGCTTTGGTAGATGTCGGCAGGGAACTGAACTTGGAAAGTGAACTTCCTTCAGTCGGAAGCTTGACCGTCACCATAATGACTTCTCTACGGTGTCGGCTCCCGATTGGATAAAGCTTCCAACAGCTGATAGTTGCCAGGGGCAGAGTTGCGATCATCGCAGTATAGGTGGGGTTCATCCAGCGCACGTGTAGTTTTCTCCCTCCTACACCGCGATTCCCAACTGCGCCCCTTTCGAGTCGGCGCGGGCGGGCAGTGCGCTAGCGGGACGTGGATTCCGCGCCGCGGCAGCGAGGCGGTGGCGGTGGGAGGCGGAGAGATATTAACGTCCCGGTGCGCCGGCGACCTGCGCCGCCGCCCACAGCGCGGCCGTTGTGTAGGCGCTCTAAATTTAAGTTGCGGTAGTCGGAGCCAGCGGGCCGCCGCCCCCGCCCCCGCCGCCGCCCGCACGCCCCTGGCCTTCATTCATCGTCGTCCGGGCGGTGCCGCCTCCGCCGCGTTGGTTTGGCCGGTGACGCCGGCGCCCGCTACCGGCGCTGTGGTTTCCTGCTTGTCGCTCTCCGTAAGGATGCGACGTCGATAATAAAACGTTGATGTTTCGAAACATCGATGTTCAAAATCAAAACATCGATGTTGAAAAAACATCGTTCAAAAACCATCGATGTTTTTAAACACGCTCGATGAAGGTCCGTTCCGTTCGAACACGTGAATCATCAGCTACATGTCAATTCTTTATCTCTTACAAAATTGTGATTATTGTACTGTTTAATTTAGAGAAAAAATCTAAAACGTAAAAAGATTGTTCAAAAAACGATCGAGGTTTTTAAACATGCTCGATGGAAGTCTGTTCCGTTCTAACACGTGAATCATCAGTTACAAAATTGGGATCATACATCCTTTGTACATACATACTTTATCTCTTACAAAATTGGGATTATTGGACTGTTTCATTTACAGGAGAAAAATAGAAAACGTAAAAACATCGAGAACTAAACATCGAAGTTAAAAAAACATCGGCTTTAAAACATCGGTGTTTAAAAGATCCATTTTTCTATAAGACATCGATGTTTTCAAAACATTGACATTAGTTTCGCATCCCCACTTTCCAGGAATTATGTTGACCACCCTGATGAGAGATCGCGAAAGAAACAATAGGCTAGTAAACCGTGGGCTTCTCAGGTCCGTGAGAGTTCTTTTGATGAGGCGATATTGAGGGAGGATTTGTAAGCCTATTATAATGGCACCATTTTGTCTGATGTGGCAGAAGCTATGATAAAAAAATTGTCTGTTGGGAGATCGAATAACAAAGTTGCCTATTTTACAACAGAAAAAGGTACAAGTTGGTCTGAGTTATGCAAAACACATCTGGAGAAGCACTCCTCGCAATGAAGCATGCTTGGAAGTGATGTTTGTGGATATGCCTCAGTACTTTATTAGTGGCATTTTTATTCAAATTCATTTCGAAATACGTCGTGCCTTTCTGTGCATTTCGTATGTGCATGATTCATATGGCGGCTAAAGACATTCACAGCCTCCACTCAATATCGTACTATACTGTTAGTGCTCTGTGTACCTTTACACAAACATTAACACTCGCGCACACTCACATCTGCAGACGTTTCATTGCCTCCATCAAACTCTTTTCCTGGATGTACAGTACGTTCCTTACGATCCTACTTCTAGATTGGTTTTGCTTACCACATCTACATTTCTAACATCACTCATGATCTTCGTCAGGCTACTCAATAAAGTATCTTCAGCGTTGCCGTAAATACATATCATGCTCCTTCAAATTATACGTCCTTAAAACTGGCATTGCATTTTATATAATTTTTACAGGGGACCAGCACTTATTGAGAGTCTAAAATATATTTTTTTATAATTATATATTTTCTAGTGTCGCATTATCCCTTTTTCATACAATTCATTTCGTTGATGCGCTTTCTGTCCCAATAATAGAGTGAAGGCAAATTTTTATTTCACTCGCAACTCTGCAACTCGCAACTTGCTGTCGAAAATTTGACAAAATCTTTGCGCGTTCATTTGAAATATCTAACTGGCTTTCACTCACTCCTATAGTATTCACAAAATAGTTCACATCTACCATTTACTTGTTTTCCTTTCCTGTTGGAATTTCTGCGTTTTTTTGTTAGTGTTTGTTAGGAAGTTCTTCGTGATGTTTGTTTTATTTTCGAATATTAATTGAAATATTTGCAGTTTTTAGCCGCCAATAGATTAGAGTATATTTTATTCGTAGTACCATACAAAAGAGCAAATTATTGAAGATTGCTAAGACAGCAGACTAATCTTCCCTCTGAAGAAAATTGAAAGTGATGGGTGGAAGACTCTGGAAAATTGAAAGTGATTTAGTTTAAGGCAAATGAATCTGTCAAGAGTGTGAATGTCATCGCAGAAAATAGCAAATCTAATTTTTATCTTCGATTCATTAGTCCTCTTTTATCGCATTATCGTACGATGACTCGAGTCCTGATTTAGAGCAGAAGTATTTGAATAAAATAAATAATTAAAATAATTGCTAAATGATCATTTGAGATTTTTGTTCAAGTGTCTTGCGTTAGTCCCTCATTTGTTTGGAGCGACGTGGACCCCCAGTCTGGCGCTACCCGACCCCAGGGTGCCGACCATTCACTCCGCGAGACGCCCTGTCCAGCCGACGACGGCGCCCACAGTTCACCGGTTTTTGTCGCCGCGGAAATCGAAGCCATCGGGCGACAACCCGGGCGACCGGGTCCTAATTTGAGACTTGAAATCCCTCCTCAACTGGATGGATCGAGGTTGCTCTATTTTGCTTCCATCTCTGTGGGAAGTGGGCCAGGCGTCGTGGACTCCTCCCGAGGCGTGTTCGGGAAGAAAGAGGCGGGGCAGTGTGATCGATCGGGGCAACTGTGAAGTCGATTTTTAAGAGAGCCTTCTCTATTAAATGTATCTGTGTCTTTTTTCTTTTTTTTTCTGTCAGTATGGGGTGTATTATTGTGAAACAAGGCAGTCGAATTTAAACAATAACAAAAATTGGTACGTTTTATCAGTAGTGACAGTTTTATATTACCATCAGATGTACATTTCAGGGGTTTTCAGAAGGGGGGAGAGAATGCCTGAGCAATATGCCCCAGCCCCCGACTTCATTGAGACCCGATGTTCTTTCATTCGAAACAAATTTAAAAAAATGTATTTCTTATAATTCAAATTAATCGCTGTAAGTTATTTTTGTTGTTTGGTTAAACGAATTCTGTGGAGTGAGCGGAAGTTTTGTTTGAAATAAGAGATGAATCTACTACCCCAGGTATTTTTGTTTTCTCTAGTCGCCCCGTTGTACATTCAGTTAGAAGGCAAGATGCTAAGATAATGTGCTTTTGTACTGCGTCAAAAAAAATCGATTCTGTCTTGGATTAACCCTATAGATCTCATAGTAACCGTTTTTTTTCCGCTCGAAGAGCCGAGCACCTCTTTGCCGGCATCGTTAATTTCGTCCACTCGCCGTCTTCCCGGCGTCCTCCCGTCCTGTCCGCCCACTTGACACCCGGATGCCCGCCGGACACGTTGTTACAGTGTTGGCGACCTTGATAAACCAAAATAGCCGTTGGAAGCGGCGTCTTGCGAAATGTTGCCAGGTTTGTGCACGGGTGCAGTCGGTGTTCTGTAGACACATCGCGCACGAGACAATGGCACGTCCGGAGGCGTGGACGGGCTCCGCTTTCGCGACGGACCTGGCGGGGCGAAAATAAGTCGAGAGCAAGTGGCCAGACTTTTCTCCACGGCTGTCATCGCTCACGAGCAGGCGGGGTTGCGTGTTCTGGACAGAGGCGCTTGCACAGTCGAAATAAATGATGCAAGTGCTGTCCATTGACGATCGGCGAGCTAGTTTCTGTCGTCCCGCCTTGTCGTTTTAAACTGATTTTTTTTGTCTGCTGGCCGGTGCTTGAGTCATGAGGAAAAGTAAAGCATGAGTTTCAGATAGGTTTAGCGCAATTAGTATTTCTTTAAATTTATGTATGTTGGTTTCCATTGCATAGTTAATGATGCAAAACCTAAAAATATCTCCTGGATGTATTACACAACTTTGCCTTTTTAATTTAAGAAGATATTTAGCGGTATATCAACTATGCATTTCATTTTTATCCCGCTCAATGACAACTTATTGTTTCGACAGCCAAAACGATGAAGCGAAATGAAATTGATTTGTTACTATGGAATATCGAAATTTGTATAAAGTTTGAAAGAATATCACTAAACTTAAATAAGTATCCTACTAAAAATATGTAATGAATTCTGCGTATGTACTGCCTTCGAATTCAATTCACTCATTATTTCGTCTTTAATTTCTTCATAAATATGGTTTCAAATTATTATAGGCGCCTACACGTTTTTAATCCAACATATTCTTTGAATCCGCTATTTGTAAACAGAATATGCTAACAATTTTAAGCAATATATCACGGGATCATCTAAATTGCTTCTCCGAGTTAGGATAGTTAAAAAAAAATACCCTCCATATAGGAAATATGAGGTTTTGTACCATTTTACAAGAAATCATCGACACAAAACCCAGAAAACTAGTTATAAAATGATATTTGCTAAACGAATTAGTCTCCACTACCGATTCTGAAAGAGATTTCCTCAGCTTGTAGCGGTCGCACAAACTCATTTCTCCCACGCGAGCGTCACGGCACCGCTGGCGTATGCCGCTGCGTCACGGGTCCTCGGCGACACAGGAGTCCCCAGCGACGCGTGGCCGTGCGTCTCTTTGAGCTGCGGAGGAGGCGGAACCCTCTAACTCCCGGAGGCGGCGGGGCGGCGATTCTCCCCTCGACGGCGCTCGCGCGGGCGAAACGGAGCCCGCGAAAGATTTAGCGCGCGAGGTTTCGTCAGCGCGCGTTAAACTAATTCGAACGCGCCGTCCGGTTGAGTGTTTTATAGACGCGCGCCGGGAAGGGAGGAATGCAGATTATACTTCGCAGTTTCCTCTCTATTGCTGTTTCGTGTCTCACGGGTTGAGGTGGTTCTGGGTGATGTCACTGCTGTGTTTCTGATCGGGAGGCTCTAGGGTTCGAGCCCCGACGGTGGTATGATATTCAACACTAGCTAGATATCCGGGTCGGTTTCAGCCGTTGTCTGGAGGAGAATTCTAGCGGTCGCCTGCTCTGTTTGGTAGTTTTCCGTGGTTTCTCCGATTTTCACCAGGCAAACAAACGCGGCTACAGATCGTGCGTGCTCTTTCCTTCCTCTTCCTTATCCTATCCTCACCCGTTACTTACACAGACACACTCATATGCAGTACACTACCACTCATGTCGAGAGATTAGACGGGAGCATTGAAGCTTGTCCCTGCTGCGGCGGTGCCACGCTGGTGAGAGATACCTGAATGGGAAAACACCGTTATGTCGCACCCATATGTCGCACCCGGACACACGAAGTAATCAATCCTTATTTTGCCCCTCGTCTTCTTGTGCGAAGCTTTCACATCATCCTCCGGCCGCTAAACCCTTTGTTACACTTTGTTCTCGGGCTAATTAACTGTGACGACCCTCCTGTGCAAATGCTAGTTTCGAGCTTAACTTACAGGAGATTTTTCACGTTGAGAATACTGAGTTGTAGGGAGGAAGAGTAAAGGGAAAATAATTACAAGCAAATTCGTTGCAATGTAGATTTAATGTTTATACCCTAACCGTCACCATTTTACACAATTTAAAGAGTAAGTGAAGGGGAGAGAGAGAGAGAGAGAGGAAAGATAGAGGAAGAATTGAAGTTGAGAGGCACCCCTGAGGCGTCAGCTGCTTACCACGGCACCAATCTCTCCCTGCAGGGGTGTTGCGGCTTTTTCTTGGCTCATGGCTGGCACAGCGGTCGACGGCGTGAGGGCTTGCGGTGAATCTGGCACTGGCGATGCCGGCTCAGAACTGCTGATGTCGCATCGTGCGTGTCATATATATATTTCTGGTGATTTTGGAAGTACTCAAAGGTCCTGTCCAGAATTGTCAACATGTTTTCCGAAGAGCTATTTCTTACCCAAAGCGGCGATTTTTCCCGTTCAGTTGATTGGGCTCGGGCCATGTAGTAAAAATTTATACTATTAAAGTTTTTTCTTTAATTTTTTTAATTTGGTTCGTCACATTACATGCGCCATTGGTGTTTACAGCGAAGCGTTCTTGAGGAGGAGCAGAGCACTTCCGGAGCGGCTCGGGAGTAAACGGTGCCGCCCAGGAGCTAGGATCGGGCGACAGTGGTTCCTTTGGGAACCGCAAGTTATGAAAGGGTTCGTTTCTTAACTTCTTGTTTCGTTGCAGGCCAAACATTTCTTCGGTTGAAAGAGAGCCGTGGTTGAAAGAGAGATTTATGCCATTCACCTCGAATCTGCTTTTCATTGAGGGAATTTAGTTCGTATCATGAAAGGCTTTACACTGGCGGCAAATTATATGATAGCAACTTGAATATAATTTAGATTTTAATACATCAAAGGCCAGGAAATGATTCCTTCGAAACAGGCAATTAAAATTGTGAAAATTATCGAGTGAGTGTTATTAATTATCGCAACATATATTATGTGAAGAGGATCGTGTATTTTTATATCTTCTTTACGGTCAATTTCGCTATAATGAGGTGCTCAATTTTTGTTCCTGTTCAAATATTTACCACTCGAATTTTTATTATTTTGTGGAATTAAATATTCACCGTTCGAAATTTAGGACGATGTGGAAAATACTATCTTGACCCTTTTTTCCAGCCAATTCATATACGTAAATAAACACAATAATTGAATTAAATAACTCAAGATCGCATTTAAAGCACGTTGTGAATTTTGTGAAGCATTTTGTAAATCATTTTAGCCATTTGTTTTCGAATCATTGGAGCCACTCACGTCGAAAGAATCTTGAAAACCTGGAATACCAACTGCATTCCGGCCTAGGCCGTCTACCTCAACGAAAACACGTTCTCCGCAGCCATCTCTCTCCTCGCCGTCATCCAGCGCCGTTCCAGCCTTCGTCGTTTGCAACCCGCGGAGAGGGCGGATGCGTTGGAGATCCGGATGCAACGCGCCCTTCAAATTGAATTGAATTAATGCCTTATTTTACGTGGCGAGACTCAGGTCATCAGGCCCGCTCCTCCGTCTGACCACGCAAATTTCGCTACGCTCCTTTCACCAACTAGCACAGAAAGGAAGTATTGCTTGGGCGAGGAACAGACGATTTGAATTTAGCTCAGAGGCGTCATTTAGGCTTGAGGATCTTTCACATGCAAGTAAATCTACTAACATGGGACAGCCGGCTTTACTTCCCCTCCGAAGGAATGCGTACGAAGGAGATTTTTTCGCCCTTAAAATGTACGGCTTCGATCGGGTTTGAACCCGCCAACTTGGGTACAACAGCCCGGTACGCTAACCTTTACACCATCGCCGCGCGCTCCGGATGCAGCACGCCCTTCCGCCCTCGGACTAAATAAGCCGTCGCGCCGCGCCAAATATTTGCGCGCGTTCTCGGGCCCGCGGCGCTTCCAGCGGCCGGCGATTTCGCGCGGCCTTGGCGTTCCTGGGTGCGCGCTTCTCTGCCCGCCCGTGAAATGCGGATTCCGAGCCGCCGCTGCCCCGCCCCTCCCGCCGTCGCGTCGTCCGTACCGCTCTCTGCGCCGCGTCCGGGCCTAGGTCCCTCTGGAGCAGACGCGCTTGTACATGGTTGTCGGGAGAGGAGCCACGCGGGTTGTCAGCTTTTGATTTCTCTGGACCTGGCGATGCGGGATTGGTCAAGAACATGAGCGTGTGCCTGGGAATTTTCGAAATGGGCCGCTGCCCTACATAATAAAACATATTTTTGTAAATATGATATTTATTATTTTCTCCTTTTTCAAGGTGGCAATTTGGGGAAGAGGCTTTCGGTTTCTAATGCAGTCCTGAAAATAGACCAATATAAAATCAACTAAATTTATCGTGCCATTAAAGTCGTAATCTCATTCTCCTTGTAGAATGTTTTATTTCCTAGTAAAATATGTCGTAGGAAATTTTCTAAAAAATTTTGGAAAAGAAGGTAGAAGGTCCAGAGGGGCCCAGAAATTTAGTTACAGCCCACGTGATTGGGGCTGCGCATGCTATGGTCAAGAAAGAATCGACGGCACGCCTCGACTAGTTCACATTGTTTTGTACAGGTGAAGTTTAAAAACTGTTTCTTTCGTAGTGAACATTCCTGAATGAAGTTTCTAACTTCAGTCTTCACTAAGATATTCAATTTTGTTCGTATTTCTATTTATTAATAAAGGCATTTTATTTTTTAATTAAATGTTACAAAACATTTCTCTTAATTGTCGATTTGCTGAATCACTGGATTCTGAATACTCTTCATATATATCCAATTTGATATGTATTGATTTTTAGATTCAATTTCTGGTCGATCGTTCAAAATTTCAAATCGCTTTCCACCATTTAAAATATTGCATGCAGGCTTTCACTGATGCCCTGCTAAGTGTATACTTTTTGAAGTAATCTTGCATTCAGTCCAATGATTCTCCTAGCATATGTAGCGACTTTACACTCGCAGACATACTTATCTCTTTATGTTTATCATTATCAGTACCCCATTTGGTTCCATTAACACCTCTGTCGATCAATCTGCTACTACTAGAGCTTCCCCTCTATTGTCAAACTCGGTATCACGTCTACGAGGGCGATGATAACACTAATTGCCCTTTCCATTTTACACTCCAAGTCTTCCCGCACATTAAATATTTTTATTTCATAGAAATCATGCTAAAAATGCCTATTAATTTACTTTATGTGGCAACATGATTTTGAAACGTTTGTGAGCTCTACAAGTTCCACGTGTCTCTATTCTAGCAGACCTGGAGACCTGGTTTTAGTAGCCGCATGCTCCAATATGACACGCCTAATGATTTACACTCCATACTTTTATGTGCGTATATTTTCGTTACTCTGAGCTTGGCACTCGTTCAAAGAAAGAAGCAATTTCGTGTTGTGAAAACGTTCGGGTTGAAGTTTGAGTTGTCTGCTTCATTATTCCGGAGTTGCCACAGCACCAAGTTTTCCATTCTTATTTTCATTCGAGCTGATGGCCCAGGATATTGCCCTTCTGCAGAACCCGTTTTGGCGTATCTTCGTGGAAATGCCACCGGCTAAATATACCTGAACAATAGGCGAGTTTTATTGAGCATTTCGAAAGCTATTACGCATTTTATGTGGAAAGGAATTTAATGCGCCATAACGTGGGCGCGTCCCTAACACGAGTCCTTCTTCGCGAGCAGAACTAGGGCAGCACATGGCGCCTCTTGCGACGACAGCGCGTGTTTTGAGGGAAGGTCAAGATTGGCAGCCTACGGAATAGGGGGCGTGGTGTACTTCAGTGAGAAACGGTGAGATGTCATTGGTGGCCGTTTTAGATGCTTTGTTGGTACTTTTAATGGGTTAGCATTTTCTTACACCTTTTTTATATTATTTTTTATTTTCCTTAACATTAAGATGATGCGACGTTTTTGTTAAGAGTGCATACGAAAATTATACACATTTATTGATTTATTAATTGATTAGTGATTCCGGGCACGCCAGTTGCTAAGGCCAAAAGTCCTGTAAGTGTTTTCATGTTTTTTCATGTGAGTTCATGTTTTTTCCTTGCGGGAGGTGGCGCTTTTCTAACCCCGCTGGCTAGCGCGATTCAGCGCCGACTACGTCGACTTACGGGCATTTTCCTCAATCAGGTATCTCCTATCAGTGTGGCACCGTCCAATTCGGTACTAGTTCTTAAGCTCCAGACTAGTCCCTCAACATGCGTGCTAGCGTAGAGCATGCAACTGTATATGTGTGGAAGTAGAGGGTGAGGATAGGAAGGAAGGGGAAGGAATCACACACGATCCGTGGCCTGTTTGTTAGAATACTGCTCCGGCATCCGCCGTGGAGAAATCAGGGAAAACTACCGATAAGAGCAGCTACAATTCTCCTCCAGAGAGCAGTGGCTGAATCCGACCTAGCTGTCATGGTAGGGTCGAAAATTCTGCCACCGTCGTGACTCGAACCTCAGAACCTCCCGGTCATAAGCACTGCTGTGACATCAGTTGATGCTCTAAGCCACGTTCGCCAGTATTCAGGGATGGTCAAGATTGGCACTCTTTGGAATAGGTTGTGTGATGTACTGCGTGAGAAACGGCGAGACATCCGTGGTGACCGTTTCAGTTGCTTTGTCAGCACTGTCACTGGGCGGACTTCTTTTTACGATTTTTTTTTACATTATGATGTATTGGATTATTGTTAAGAGTTCAGTTAGAGTTCAGTTAGTTAAGAGTTCAGTTGTTAAGAGTTAATATATCATGCGCTACTTTAAATAGGGTTTGATCAAACTTTAGGTTTTGTTGAAAAGTTCTGCAAGAAAGAAAAAAATAGAAACAGTATTAATTGTTAATTCAACAAAATAAAAAAATCATATTTAATTATTGCATTAAGTTTTATGAATTTTTATCTACAATTAATAAAAGATCATAAATAATTTATATGATTTACTTATGTTATTTGTGAATGTTGCATAATTGTGCATATTTCTTCACGAGTGCAATGCAAAAAGTTCTACTGTTCCTAATGATCTTTCATAAATATACCGATATGTGTAACTTTAGTAGAAAAATATAACAATTATTCTGTTTAACCAGGTGGTTTAATTTATCACTTTTCTTTGTCAATAAGGTGTTATGTTATCTTTCATGAACACTTCCTATTAAAAAAATGAACAAAATTAAAATATGGTATATTGGAAATGAAACATCACACTCGCTCTTCTAATTTGGGGGAAGATTCTTGCGTGCAATGGAAATGGAGTCAACGACTTTTCGACCCGCGCTGCGTGTTTCCTGTTCGTATATCGGAGCCAAGAAAAAAGACATGTTGAAAAACTACATGTCGACAAAACCGTGAATTACTGTCCTTTCGTGCCAACGATGGTGCATCGATTTTTTGGTTCCTATTTTTTCTGAAGCAATAACTATCCGTGCTTGTACTTTAAATTAAAGTGGAGAAAACATAAAATCACAACAAATTTATATTTCGTTAAAAAAGAACAACTCAAAGTTAAAGTAGATAATGAAAATGTGAAACAAATGAAACTTCCCACATCAAGTGGAATCTTCTCATAAAATAATATATCATTATTTGCATTAAACTCTAGTTGTATTTTTTTAAAAACATTAATTAACTTTTGAATTTTTTTATTGTTTATTTTACAAGTGCTTCAATAAGAAGTGATACCAGCAGTGACACACAGTACCTCTTATTAAGTAAATATTTAATACTAATTCAAATTTTATAATGTTAAAAAAATATTTGCTACTAATCATGTCTTCCCTGTTATTTTCAATATTTCGCACGATGAACTTTGAAAATAAAATTCCTCCTCCAAATTATTTTATTATTTTTTTCGGTGTATACCGTGTCTTAAATTACCAATTTTCCGCGTAGCAATCAAGCGCTCTGACGCCAAATTGCGTGGAAGGGGCGGGGGCCCACGTGGCCGCCCGCCCTTCCCCCTCTCCTCCCCGCCCCCTCTCCGCCGCTCGTAAACGTCGCGCGGGAATGCGCCGAGGGGCAGCGGCTGTCGCGCCGAATTTACCGCGCAAACTTCCGGCCGGCCGCCTATTCCGCCGGGCCTTTTTCTCCACTCGTCTCGTCCACCCGCCCTCCCCTTCGCGCTTCACCCTCCGCCCGCCCTACCTTCCCGCTCGCCCGCCCTATCCATTCGCCCTCCCCCTCCCCCTCCCCCTCGCCCACCCACCCACCCACCCGCCCACCCGACCACCCGCCCGCCCGCCCGCCCGCCCGCCCACCCGCCCGCCCACCCACCCACCCACCCACCCACCCACCCGCCCGCCCGCCCGCCCGCCCCCTCCCCCCCGCCCTCGCCCGCCCGCCCACCTCCTCGCCCGCCCGCCCTCCCCTTTGCCCGCCAGCCCATCCACCCGCCCTCCTCCCTCGCCCCTCCCGCCAGCCCTCCCCGCTCGCCCACCCACCCTTCCTCCCCGCTCGCCCGTTCATCCTCCCTCCCCTCTCGCCCTTCCTCCCACCCTCCCCGCTCGCCCGCCCGCCCTCTCTCCCTGCGCGCCCGCCCTCCCCGTCCTCTCCTCCCTCCTCGCCCACTCCTCCCTCGCCGCCCGCCCGCCCTCCCGTCCGGGCATTGATGGGCAGCCATTGTCACTCTAGGGTACCTCCGACACCCCCGCTGGACGATGCCCCTCTCACCACACGTTGTTCTCGTCACTCTTGCTGGTATCTGCGTCCTCGGAACGACTCGCCCACGGCACCGAATGGCGTGTACTCCTCTGAAGGGTTCATCGGTCTTTTGCGTCCATCACTCACGCGGGGGGAGGTTATTTTTCTATCTTCGAGTACTATTGAGATTATTGATGGGACCGCGAGAGGTGGCTCAGGGTATGATGTCACTGCAGGTTCTCTGACCGAGAGGCCATAGGTTCGAGTCTTAATTCAGGCAGGATTTTTGACACTAGATAGATTGCTAGGGCGAGTTCTGTTGCTATCTAGATCTAGCTAGCAGTCGGCTGCTCTGATTAGTACTTTTCCGTGATTATTCCGATCAATACCAGCCGAATGCCGGAGCAGTACCCTAACAAACGGGCCACGTACCGCACGCGGTCTTTCCTTCCCATTCTCTGTTACAATACACTTTGATAACTACAATCTTCCTCCTTAATTACATACATGCATACACACACACACACACTTACGTGCACTACACTACCAAAGTCGCCGGGAGATCGGTGGGGAGTTTAGCGACTGTCCGGGCTGGGGCGGTGCCCCTCAGTTGGGAGATACTTGGTGAGGGAAAACCCTGCTAGCCGACGGCAAGTCGGCGCTTTATCTCACATCTTGCGGGGGAAGATCATCGCTCCCTACCGAGCAAAACATACACTACATTTACGGTACTAATGACCTTAGCTGTTGACGTGCCTGGAACCAGTAATCAATTATTGATAGGACTGCTTCCTTTTATCATGACTTATTATATGATTATGTTCATTTTCTCATCTTGCCGTTTTGACATGTATGCCATTTTCCTTCCTATCTGTACTCGTCACACACGGGCCCGCAACCACCAATCAACGAAATTCCAACCACCATTCCTACGAAACGTTTCGTCATATTTTTATCTACCGCGGTTCTTCTGTAGGTCATCTCGCTGAGTACTCTTTCGCTTCAGTTCGCCCCTGCCTCATCCTCCCGGGGCCGCAGCCGGGTCCACCGCCGCTCCCTCGCCTCACCCCGCCTCCGCGTCGCACTCATGCTGCACACTGCGCTCGCTCTGTATTGCCATCCTCTCCCCTCCCCCTCGACGCCACGCCTCTCTCCGCCCCGCCCCGCATCGCTGAAAGCGACTCTGCCGGGCTTAATTTCCGCTCCCTCCTGCTGCTGCTGCCAGCCTGTGCTGGACGGAGCGGGGCGGGGCGGGGCGGGGCGGGGCGGGGCGGCACAGCACAGCTGTAAACTGGCCCGTCTCAGATGGAGTGGAGCTTCGCAGGCGGTGGCGTTTTTAAGCGCTCTTCGCAAAGGCGGCGCGCGCGCTGGGGAATGAGTGAGTGTGTGTGTGTGTGTGTGTTTGACTAAGGTTTCATTGAGACGATTTTAAAATATATTTTTCTGCAATCGTTTCCTGGAAGTAAATAGTTTATATTGGCTGAAGGTTTGTCATAAAATAAATTCGCTCCTAACTAGAATGGTATTTTGAAATGGTGGGCAGTGAAACAGTAACGTGTTTTTGTCAGTTCATTTTAATAGCCCTTACTATTAATTGCGTGCGTTTGCTTTCCTTGGTACATACATTCTGTTTTTATCAAAAACTCATTTGCACAGGTCGCATTGGTGCATTAAGATTAAGCTACATTGTCAGCGGTAGACTATATGCTTGGGTCTGGTTTGTGTCTCCCTTTCTGATGTTATGTTCTTCTTGTCAACATATTCAGATGAACATATCCTGAAAATGGAAATTGGTATATTATCGCAAAGTGATATCGACATTGGTTTACTAAATTGTTTCGTTTCTCGCCCACATTTCTAGCACGAGAATTTCACCGTATATTTCGATATATTTACAGCTTTATTTGACAGAACATCGGCTGTTACGGTGTCATTCAATCGGCATCTTACACGTCACTACAGTGACGTCACATCAGTTGGTGACGTTCAATCTCTAATTTATGCTACTGAATCTGAAATTCTACTGGAGACTTCTAGTAGCCAGCTGCTCTGATCGATAGTTTTCCGTGATTTCTCCGATCAATACGTGGCGAATGCTAGAGCAGGATCTTAACAAAAGGCCCAAGGACCGCGCGCGTTCTCACGTTCCTCTTCCTTGTCCTATCCTCACCCCTTCCACACACACACTAATATGCACTACACCACCAACACATGCCGGGAGACCGGTCGGATGCTTGGGGCTTGCTCCGGCTGGGGTGGTGATACTTGGATGGGGAAAACTCCGCTGGCCGACGGAAGGTCGGCGCCGGATCTCGCCGTACAGCGGGGGAAAGATCTCACAGCCATATCCCGAACAAAAACATTCACTACATTTACGGGACTAACGATCCTGGTAGTTGACGTGCCCGAAACCACTAAACAATCAATGAACTGAAGCTATTTTTAAATCCAAGTATGTGTTCAATGTTTTGCCGATTTCTTCTAACTTCCACAACCCTTGTGTTGTGTGTATTGCTTAAACCTCGTCAATGGGCGGGTGGGGTGGCGTGGGTGGAGGGTCGGCATCCGATGGCAGGCGTCGGCGGCACGTGCAGCGCGCCGGAAAGCGGCCGCTGGCGAGGGAGGTGGTGGAGCTGCTCGCTGGCGGTGCCACCGCCGCACCGCGCTTGCGTCAGGCGCCGCCGCCGCCGCCGCCGCCGCCGCCGCCGCCACCGCCGCCCGCCCACAGAGCCCACGCGCGCGCCTATTTCTGCCCGCAAGAAAACGCGTTGAAACGCCTTGTCACGTTTATTTTCTGAGATCCCGGTGACGTTGGCGCTTCCGATTCTCGCATCGTGGGTTGTTCGCCCCGCCCCGCCCCGCCCCGCCCCATCGCTCCGCCCGCGCCGCCCTCCCCGGCCCCGTTCCTGGCCATTGTCTCGCGATGCGTCGTCTGGAATGCTCCTTCCCAAGGTTATGCGCATCTCTGGATGATCGTGGAAGGGATTTGAGCCTCTCCAGGGACAACGGCGTGTGTTTTACAATGTCTACTCTGCTAGTGTAACGATGTCTGCTCTGCGTTGTTTTGACTTTGCTTGTCTCTCGCTCCGGGGTTTTGGGCTCCTTAATCCATATTTTATATCGAAACATCAGAAACCTGAAAAGATTCCATGCCTTGGTGCCCTTCTTATTAATTTTTGTCGTACTGACTCTTCGGATTTATTTTCATTCTACGTTTCCGATCTGCTCATCCTGCCTGTAGTCAGCATACCCTGTTCGTCCAACATACAGTGCTTTTTTCAATGGATATTATTAAGTATCCGACACGAATTTTTTCTACGTCTCGATCTTAAATCAGAACCCAAACATTTCTCTTCAGAGCTATGGAGTCGCCGCAAACATTTCGCCGTGTTGTTCGCCGTTGCGTCGGAAAGCCCGAAGCCCCACGCCACGCCGTCATACGTTGTGGCCCGGGGCGTCTTGTGCCCCAGGAATAGCGCTAATTTGTTTATGGCGGTCGCGGTGCCTCAATGCGCCCCACCTGGCCCCCGCGCGCCGCCCCCTCGCCCCCCCCACCCGCTCTGAGAACTGGGGGGAGGGCGAACTCTTTTCCACGTTCTGTCAATATTTATTCTTTGATATTTCAGGTGAAATTTAGATTGTTGAAACAGGCTGAGTTTAGCTCAGAACCAGTATTCCCGCTGTCTCTGCTGCGATTGTGTCTTGGTGGTCCTAGGGTTGAAGTCCCAACGGTGGCTGGATTTCCGAATATGGCTGTAATGAGATGAATTCAGCTGCAGTCTGGAGAGGAAATTCTAGCGGCCGGTTTCTCTGATTGGCAGTTTTTTTTTTGTGTGGTTTCTCTGACATTCACTACAATAACGGGATTAATGATAATAGTAGTTGACATTCCCGGTTGCATCAATTAATCGTTAGAGTGTAGGTCAACAACTTACGTAACAATCTTTTTGTGATTAATTTTTTGTTGCAATATTCACTAATAATGATAATAATACTGCAATAAGTATAGTTATAGTATTACATCTTTTACTTGTTAATTAAAACCTAAAGTATTTCTGTGGCCTAATTTGTTCCCATTGATAAGAAGTTTTAGGATTAGAATAAATATAATATTCGCATACCGCTTCTTTAAAACATTTGAAGTGGAATAAATTTGGTATACACGCTGATCATGCGAGATTTTGAGGTGCTCTGTTTACCTATTTTTTTTTCAGAGTTTCGTTAGTCCGTGGTAACGTGTTTACAACAACCCATTTATAATATGACTAACAAAATAGATACTTTCTGGAATCACAAGTTATTTATAGAAGGGTGAATTTCAATTAAGTAACCCCTGAGCACTATAATGAACTTTGGGCATTACAATATTTTGTTTGGTGTTACGCTGCTACACCAATTGTAGCAGTACTAATTTGAATGGCTTCTCTTCCTTTATTATTCGTCGTGGCATCGGTCTTAGTGGCACCACCCAAATATAAAACAATTTACGTGTTAGGGTTTGGCTTCATTAGTGACTCGAGGCTGTAGCTCGAGTTAGTGACTCGAGGCTGTTTGGAGACGGCGTCCGTTCCCCGTGGGTGGCGGGAAGCGGCGACGCGACGCGTCGAGCGCCGGCGCGGGCTTCGTTGGGCGCCGCGGCCTCTTATGCGGGCGCAGTCGGTTCCTTCATATCCCGCGGCCACTTGCGCCCACGCCGCCGCTGCCGCCGCCGCCGCCAAGTGTTTTCGATCGGGATATTCTGCGCGTGTTTGTTTGCTCGGCCGGCCGCGCTCCGCGGCGCCACCGCCGCGTCCCGCAGGTGGCCGCCGAGCTGCGCAGAGGCGGAGGCCTCGGGCTGCGCGCGGCCTCTGCACCGCTCTGCGCCGCCGCCGGCGGCAGCGGCAGTGGCAGCCCCCAAGGTTCGAATCTGGGCGCTTGCCGGGAACGAGGACGGTTGTGGCTGGGGGCGAAACTCAGAGGGGGGGGGGGGGAATGGAAACAAACTTTGATTCATGGGGTGGCCTCCAAGTTGGTACACTCGGTGCATTATTATAAGGCCGTATTGGTGCTACCAAACTGGGTCCGTAGGATACGTAACCACGTAGAAAACAAGTATTGTTTGCACAATTCAAACACTTAAAGGGGTCATCAAAAACGAAAACAAATCTGAACGAAAGTGAATAAGGTAGGCATTAAAAATGGTTAGCAGAGACAGAATTATAAAATAAAAATAATACTGTGCGTATGCAAAATATTCTTTTTTCTAAGAGGCTATCAGCAAACCATCTCTGAGTTTATTGTTATTTACAAAATATTTGGAATGTTCTCATAAATTCGGACTTGTTTCCTCTGATTTCTTGGTTCGTCCAATGTAGTAGTTTCTCGCGGAGAGTGGAAGGATAAAATACAGCCCGATAAAAGTAGCCTCTGTAGATGTCTACGTCGTTTCTCGAAGCTTCTGGAGAAGTATCTTTCGAATGACCATGTCCTGCAACCTTCGACGTCTCCCTCCGTCGCGTCGTCGTAAAGCGGCTCAGGCCCCAGGGTAACATACACTTGCCTGCGGAAGGCCGCGGGTGTTGACGTGCGGCAAGTTCCTTCTGGCATTGGGAGACGAACGACACCCTATTCCCATGTCCGCAGTTCCCTTTGCCATTGCTGTTGAGGACCGGCGGACGCGATCTCTCGACAGAAGAAGCGTAAATTTTTATGGATATTCGATATCGTAGCTCTTCGATAACTTAGCTGCTGTAGGAAGGTCGGATTCGTTTTGGGAACGCAACTGAGGATGACGGCGGTCACCAGAACACATGTTGATTTCTGTAAAAAGTGTTTTTGAGATGTCAACAAGAAAAATATTGCTTATCGTGTATAAGCACTTAATATTCACCACAATATCATTCTAAATTTATGGATAACAATTATTTACTTGTATATGAAGATTGCCAAATTTTTGTTGCATGTTTTCTTACTTCTTTGCACAACTTATTTTACACATTTTTTGAGATATTTATTTACAAATTGATGATTTTTTTCTGAAATATTTGGAGTCTGTGAGATGACCCCGAGGTGGAAAGCAACTAAATGCTGTTAGCGGTCTATTATTACGACGATTTAATGTTGTTAGTGGACGAAAATTAGAGGCCGTTCAGATAGAATTGACAATTCCAGGTACTTTGATCAGTAGCTCCCGTGGTTTTGACATATCAACTCATGGGATACCAAAAAACAATGATGGGATCCAATCTGCCGCATCCCATTCCTATCGAGAGTGCGTCGAGCTGGGCCCCACTAATCTATCCTAACATCTCTCCAGTGTCCTTTCTACTCTGTTAATGAGGAGATCCCGTATTCTTCTGTAAGGGCCTAAAAGGAATATGACGATACGTGAAAGGACTCTGAAAACCTCGTTGATTTATAACAATAACTCAAGTGGAACCTTGTGAGAAAAATCCCGAGCGCTCTGGCGCGCGGGGGGGGGTTATTCTATTCGCTGTAGCTTCCGCGGCTATCGCGTCATCTCTTGGTCCGCGAGCGTTGAACGGCCGGCGCGGCGCGGCGGGTCGAAGCGGAGCGGGGCGTGGCGTGGCGTAAAATTTTATCGCGCGTCCGCCAAGCCCCCGGAGGCCCATGGAGCGGTGACTGCGAGCTGCGTAAAGCACAGTGAGGCCACGAGCGGCCCGAGGGCGCGTTGTGCGGACTTCGGCAGCCGACCCCCGCGGCGCCAGGGTCGACGACCGGACGAGGACGGGCAACGTCATTACTCGATAAGGTTTTCTCGGGGGGTTGTAAGTTCGCCTTCGGTCGTCTGTGGGCTCGAAGTGAGTTGAGACTTCTGGGTCTGGGGATTTGAAGGGTGTAGGGTTGTTCAACCAATGAACGATAAGGGCGGATGTGTGATATAATTAAGTTTGTGTGTGTGTGTGTGATAATGAAATATTAATGGAATTTCTGTTATCAGTCCGTAGAAATTTCCGTATCGAAAATTGACTAAGAATTCAGACATGAGAAAGTGTTATATGAAAGAATTATAAATATCAACCAGATGATATTTTATACCACGTGTTTGCAGACATTGCACGAACGAATATTAGAGATATCAGTGTAATTAGTTTAGTTTTCTAATGACATTATCTGTTCCATTTACAGGCAGAATTTTATTTTTGTCATTCAGAAATGAGAGGAACCTTTTCGCGCAATTATTCGTACCAGTCTTTAATTAGTAGATGCGTGGCAGTGCAATGAAAAGAAGGGCGAGTTCACATTCGAACATTCGCGAAGCTCCTTAGTAGCAGTCAAAAATTACACTGGCACTCCGTGGAGACAATGCAAATTCACACTTAAGGGTTGTCGGATTTCAAAGAGTATTAGTTGAAAATACTAATTCATTGCAAGATGATTGCTAGTGGAAAGGTTGGTTAAACGGTTTGATATTCAAGTTGCATAATTCTTTCAGTGTAAATTCACTTACATGATGAAATTTTCGGCTGTTAAATTGAAATGGATTTAGTGAAATGGATTTAGGAGCAAATCAATGTTTAAAATCTTCATTGAAATATTTCATTGAGAGGCGAGTTCGACACAGAAATGTATTGTCAAAAGGCGCGTCACAGAAAGTAATTCCCTCGCGTTGCAGCGAATGGATGACAGCCGGAAGGGCGATAACGCAGGCCGCCTGACGAGGCAGCCGTCGAGCGGTGACAGGCGCCGCGCGAGTTGGTCGGCTTGGGTCCGCGGCCTCCGCATCGCTGGATGCTCGCTCAGCTTTCGCTCGGGGCGGTGCGGGCGAAGGCGGCAAGCGGCGACGCGCCAAGCCAAACAGGGGGCGGGCACGCCGCACGCCCGTCTCTCTGCGCTCGGTCGCTGTGCTGTGACCACCGGACCGTCCGCCCGCCGGCCCATCCGCCCCGTGCCCGCCCGCCCTGAGTCCGCCCGGCCGGCCCGTGTCCGCCTGCCCAACCTCTCCCCTCCACACTCCCCGCCCGCCCGCCCGAACACCCACCGGCCCGCCCGAACACCCACCCACCGGCCCGCCCGAACACCCACCAACCCGCCGGCCCGCCAGGCCCGCCCGTCTGCCAGACCACCAGCCCGCCTGCCCCCGAGCCCGCCCCGTGCCTGCCCCGTGCCAGCCACGTGCCCGCCACCTGCCCCCTGCCCCCTGCCCGCCGCCCCATGCCTACCACGTCTGCCCGCTGCCCACTGCCCGCCGTCTGCGGATCGTTGCGCGCCGCCCACGCCGCCTCCACACAGCCCCTTGCGCGTCGACTACGCGCCACCGCCACCCTTCCCCAATCTCTTCCGACAACCCCCTGCACACTGTCCCCTGCCCGGCGGCGCCCACTGCCCGCTCAACGCCACTCACTCAACGTCTCCCACTGCCGCCCTCTCCTCCGTGCCGCCTGCGGCATCGCCACCAGCGGCGCCCGTGCGCTCCCGCAGAGTCCATTGAGCGCCGGCGCTGGACGCCGTGGGCGGCGAGCCTCACGGCCGCGCGCCGCGCCGCGCCGCGCCGCGCCGCGCCGCCCTCCCGCGACGCCCTGTCAGGCAGCGGGGCCCCCGCGGGAAGCCGCCTGCGCTAATGGCTTCATGCGCGTCGCGGCGATCCGTTTGCGGAAAATTTCTGCTGAAGGGCGCGCACGACGAGTGAAGGGCAAGTTGAGCGAAACAACTGAGGTATCTATTACCTTTGTGACTCACAAACTGATGCGTTTTTGATGAGCGCCATTTTCTAAAAAATACGTGGATTAAATTAAGGTTACGTCAGCAGAGTGAATAGAGTTAGATACGTGAGAGTTACTTTTATTTCATTGGCCAATTTTTTAAGTGTGATTTGTATATTTTCTTTACAATTTGGCGAGAATATTTTGCACTTCCTCAGTATTGATTTAGTAAATGAAGATGCTACTTACTAATCTGAGTTAGAAGAAGAATTTGAGATTTAATATGATAATCATTGAAACATTGAATATCTAGGAAAGTGCAATAAAAACGTTAGTAAATATGTTTTATCGGACTAACACATTGGGAAATTTAATACAAAAATTACTTTTTGTCTAGTTATTTTACACTGGAATTGCGATTTCCTCTTACTTCTTTTGCTCTATTAAGAGGATGGTGGGCAGCTTCTTTCACTACTTGTTCTCAAAACAAACGCCGGCTCCCTGTCCGCGTCAGGTCAGTGGCCAGTTAACGAGCGTTGAACGGCTTTGCGGTGAATACTACGCTGCGGCAGACGGGTTGTCTTTGCCGTAAAGCTGCGTCGTTCGGCCGAGATATTGGAGAGGGGCGAAGGCATTTCATTTCTCGTTAACCTCCATTTTCTGGAGTTAATACTTCTGAAGTGGAAATTTCGGTTTGCGTCTTGGGCTCCACGTCTTCTTCCTTTTACTTCATCTTGTGAATTCTAGTGAGAGTGTATTTAGTTATTATAAGTCTTTTAGTACTTTGCGCCTTCGATGGAATGGAAATGACTGGTGTGTAGCGGAAGCTTTTCAGCTTCAAATGAAGACAAATATTGAACCACATATCTTGACACTTTGTGTTATACATTGAAAATAAATAAATTTTCAGAGTTGGAAGTGAAAAAATAAACTTTTATGCAGCGTTATAGTGTACCAGTACGTATTTCGTCTGCTAATTACAATTATTATCTTATCATATTCACATTTATAATATATTTTTCTACTATATTTTTCGTGTAGGTTAAAGAGGAAACCTATTTTTTTTTAAAAAAAAACGTGTTTTTTGTTTATTGAATGGTTAATATGAGGAACACTCTAGAACTGTCATTAAGCGTTGTTGGGTTGCCTTAAGCACAGGTTTATTGATTCTCTGTGAGATACCGTTTTATCGAAGTTTGCTGTATCTTCACCACGGATGTTATCTATTGTGTGGTCGTTTAAATATATCACCTTCCCAATATAGTGCCTTCCGTAGCGCTAAAACTAGCCTCTGGAGGTCACTCGGATTAGGCGTCGTGAGTCTGCCTAACACACTGTGACCCTGGACACCACTTTTGCTGAAGGGAATATTTATGGCAGCAAATCCTATTTCAAATGGGAAGTTCTAAAATACTATAACTCCAAACACATTAAAAGAAGATTTCGATCTGCGCAGCTGTCAGGACTAATCTTGAATGCGGTCCAGAGTCGCGAGAGTGACATTGGTGTTGTTTAGAGTTCGTCTTGAGAACTTTTGAAGAAAATTTGGGGATCATCCAGTTTTACGGCTAAAATAATTTAGAGGAATGGAGAATTTTTTGTCTCCTTAAAATTTGTAGCAACAAAATTTGTTTTTTCAGTTACTACATTGAAAAGTGTAGTTAAAAAACAAAGATTCTAAAGAGTTTGAATTACTTCGAAGTACGTTTGGCGGAAATGATGCTATTAGCTAAAATTATTTTTCACATAACGCTTTTGAAGACAAGATATACCCTTTAACACACCATTAAAAGTTAAAATCCTGCTCTGAAATATTCTATTTGTTGCGTTCAAATATAGCTATCAAGGGGTATGAAAGTATGGACAATTACATCACTGAAGTGCATGAATTATAATGGCATTACGGTTATTACTGCATTTATTGCTATTTGCAAATATGGGTTATAGAAGTTAGTGGGTCCGAAAAAATTCATCTTGAATTTAGTAACTTCACATTTTTTGTCATATAGAATTGTCAATCTTTGGTCATCATTGGTCGTTTAGAATGCTTCCCTTCTGGCAATGTATCATAGGTTGTTTAAATTGTTCTGTTCTGGCAATTACCCTTCTTTAAGTAAGATATTTGCGATCACTGAAAACAATGAAATTGAATCATAGGATTCATACTTTTCATACGTAGGACGAAGAACTGATCTTCAAATATTATACCGGCTGAGGTGGCTCAGGGCATGGATGTCGTTGCAGTGGTTCTGATTGGGGGACCTAGTGTTTGAGTGACAGGGCTGTCTGGAGGAGAATTGTAGAGGCGGCTGCTCAGACCGCGCGAGGTTTTTCCTTCTTCTTTCTTCTACAGTCCTCACCCCTTACTTACCCACACTTACACTTACTTGCACCACAGTACTACACTTGTCGGGAGTATAGAGCTTGGGGAGATGCCACTCTGGTGGGAGATATCTGGCTGGGAAAAAACGCAAGCCGAAGGGTAGATCGGTAGCAGATCTCACCATCCAGCGGGGGAAGATCACTGCCTTCTCCCATGATAAAAGAAACATGTACTAAACCTACGGGACCTCAACCATATTCTCGTAATATTTCTTTGAAGAATCAATTAACTCCGAACTACATTCTCGTAGAAATATCCCTCCTGGTATGGAAAGAAAATCAAACAATTTTCAAGAAACTCAACCATGTGAACTATTATGTTAGGAAAAATCTGAATATTAATGTCCATTACTCCAAAGCAAAAATTTAGAACAGAAACACAAACACACCTGATATAACAGAAAAGTTCAATAAGAACATAATGTTACGTGCCCAAAATCACTAATCAATCAATTCAATGCTATTATGTTCCATATCGTCTAATATTTCGGCGCTCGTCACAATTAAGGTGTCGGCGAAACTCCCGCGCTAGCGGTCACGATGCGGAGGTGCTCGTGAGCCAATTCAGAGGCGACCCTTCGCGGTACGCCACGCCCAACCACGCGCACCCACGCCCGCCCACGCCCAACCACGCGCACCCACGCCCGCCCACGCCCACCCGCGCCCACCCACGCCCACCCGCGCCCACCCGCGCCCACCGTGCCCACCCACGCTCGCCCACGCTCACCCGCGCCCACCCACGCTCGCCCACGCCCACGCTCACCCACGCCCACCCACGCCCGCCCACGCTCACCCACGCCCATCCACGCCCACCCACGCCCGGGAGGCGACGCAGATACCACTACGGCGGCTGACGCCTAACGTCGTTAGGTGGCGCAGACGGCGCTCATTTGCCCGGGGGAAGGGGGAGGGCGTTTTCTCCCTCTGGTGGCTGCCGTCGCCACGTCTTCCGGAAGCCTCCATCGACCGCCCCCGCCCCCTCCGCCCCGCCCCCTCGCAGTCCGATGCTTCTTCCAGAGCGCCTTCCCCCCGACAGAGCTGCCGCCACCGCCGCCGCTCCTTATCTGGATTTTTTTTTCGCGCCGGCCATTTGCGGTCTGCTTGAAGGCGCCTCGGCGCCGCGCGGGCGAATTGTTCTCGCAGGCTTTGCATATTGATTCGATTTCGATTGTTTTAAACTTTAGTGCAGGAATGTCTGCGAGAGCGACGGAGGAAATGGTGAAGAAAAAAGGAAGACTTACAAACACAAAAATGTTCGCTGTATTATGTTCTTATTGAACTTTTCTGTTATATCAGGTGTGTTTGTGTTTCTGTTCTAAATTTGTGCTTTGGAATAATGGACATTAATATTCAGATTTTTCCTAACATAATATTTTACATGGTTGAGTTTCTTGAAAATTGTTTGAGTTTCTTTCCATACCAGGAGGGATATTTCTACGAGAATGTAGTTCGGAGTTAATTGATTCTTCGAAGAAATATTACGTTAAAAAATTATTATTCCGCTATAACATGTCGATTAGTGTCTCTTGAACCATGAGAATATATTTTGTAAATAAGTTATTTTACGGTATTTTTTTTATGAATAGTTGAATATTCAAAAGAATGATATCGCATTCCGAAATACATAGAATTTAATAAACATCATAGTTCTAAACCGTTCAAGTAGAAAAATGTGTTGCCATTTTCGTAATATTCTCGATAACTTGATCTGGCGAAGAAAGAAATTTGAGTTTAGTTAAAATCGTTCCGATGAAATGGAAAAATCTTCTTTTTAAGTCATGGAATGTGCTTTAGCGGAACACTTTTGCAGCACATTCCAAACAGGATTCTATTCATTTTATATTATTCTAGAAATATATTTCAGTTTTAAAGAGCATGTTTTATTAGTTTTTTTTTCTCGGGCCAGTCAAGGGTTCACAAAGGAACGCAAAATGAAACAGCTCACTGTTCCAATGCCCTTTCAACGGAGCGCGTTTAACTACGGTCGGTTTAGGCCGCGCCGCGCATGGAGACGTTTCTCTACTCCCGGCCACTTCCGCAGAGTGCTCCAATCTAGGAGCTTCTCCGCAATCGGCCGCGACGAAACCAGGTCAAATCAGCAGAGATAGAGCCGGTCCGGAAGGGTGGCGGCGGCGGGGCGGAGCGGTGTGGGGCGGGGCGAGGGGAGCGCTGAAAGTCGACCCCCGCGTCGCGAAGGGCTGCGCCCGCCCGCGGCGTCGCCGGGGGGGTGGCGGGGAGGGAGGCGATGCGCGAGGGCGGAGCGGAGCGGCGCGGCGCGGCGCGAGCAGAGCTTCCCCCGCGCTCGGATAGATGTCACTGCGCGCGGCGCTCCCCGCTGCTCTTGAACTTCAAAGTGCGCTGCTGGCGTCGTCGCCGGGGCGCAGGGAGGCACTCGCCCGCTCGCCCGCCCGCCCGCTGCGTGCCTCGCCGCTCCGCGCCGCCCTGCGCCGCCTCCGGCCTCCGCACCACGACGACGACGGCGACGACGGCCACGACCACGACGCGGCGCCCCGCGCAGGAGTGCCAACGTTCCCTCACGTCACGACGCGGTTGCGTGTTGCACGCCCACCCACTGCCCTGCGGCCTGTAAGATTGGTAGCTCTCCGCGTCTTGGCACGTCTTGTCCACTGTTGAGGTTTGTTGTTTGTTTTGGTTCCTTAGTTTGGTACACTTTATTTCGAGCTCATTGTTTCATTTTTATGACGTTTTGAAGTACTATTAAATGTGTTGAGTAGCGCATTATCTTGTCAGTGGTACTATCGCTAATTTACTAATGGAACACGTATTCTCGTGATTTTCGAATTAAATTCCACTGTATGTGTAGACGACATTTCATGTTGACCCATTGGCTTGCCGAACTACGGACTAATCGTCATTCTACCGCACATTGATGGAATGATACCTCGAATGTTCTCATTGCTCCAGTTCTTCAATAGCACACAACGGAATTCGCGTTGTCGCGTCGTTTCGTCGTAACGCCTGGTCTTATCGTGCAGTTCCTGAAACGCGGTGCTTGACAATAGCGCAGCCGCGGTGCGCGCCGGTGCTATCGCATTAAGGCGCGTGCGTTGTTTACGTTGGCATCCGTCTCGACGCGTCGGATCACGCGGTGGGACGACGCACGTCACGCTGAGGAGCCTTCGGCGCCGTCGCGGGAGCCTTCCCAGGAACTCTGTGCGCCCGCCCCGCCCCGCCCCGCCCCGCCCCGCCCCGCCCCGCCGCGCCGCGCCGCGCCGATACCCGCCAGGTATTGATACGATCGCACCAGTTTTGTCTCGAAAAGGCTAGCGACCAGCTAGTCCGACATCGCGCCTTCGTTTTAGAGATCGTATCTTGAGTTGCTACTTGAGGGAGCAGACTGCCGTACAAGTCCGACCTCATTAAAAAAAAAAGGAAATGTAATTGATTCAATTTTTCACAGATCGTTAGTGCTATGATTTGATTACGCCTCGTTCGAAATACACGGTTATACATTATTTTGCGGGTCTCGAAAAGAGGTATAAATTTCTCACGCTATTCAAAACGTCTGATCTTACCAGACAATTTGTGTGATAAACCCGACAAGGAAATCCGTTCGCAACCTAAGCACAGTTGGTTGCAAGCGTGTGATTTGATTTCAAATCAATCCGATCCGCATCGTCTGAGCAGATTCTGCTCCATATCTGGAAGCCTGTTCAGGGCTGTTCATTCCGATCAGATTCCACCACGCACCACTGGCGCCAAGTCACACACAGACGAAAAGCAGTCGAGACGCATGTGATTCGACCTGATTAGAATTTTTTTTTTCTTCTCCCAATCGCCGACTTTCCCCTCTACGACGTAACGCCCGCACACGGATCTGGAGACCGACGCGCACCACGCCAGCGCCAGGCCGCGCCGCGCGTAGCCGCTAGCGAGAAGAAGCTCGCGCGTCACAACGCACGCGTTTCAATCCGCCCTGATCCGATCGGGCGATCGCGCCGCCCTCGAAGCGCCGTCGCCCGGGGGAACGACAGGCGGGCGCTCGCGTCAGGCGGCGCGCGGGTCGCGTTTCGCACGCGCGTTTTTTGTTGTTTTTTTTCTTTCTTCTCTCTCTCGTGGGGCGGGGGCGGGGCGGGAGCGGCGTGGAGCCGTGGCGGGCGGCGCGCATTATTTATAGAGGTGCCTCTGCTCCTTGCTCAGTGGGCCTCCGCCGCACACCCGCGCCGCTTGTTGCGAAGCGCGATAAGCAGCCGCTGCCACAGCAGTCGCCGCCGCCGCCGCCGTCGCCGTGGGAGCGTCCCTGGCGCCGCACGACACCGGCGGAAGGCTGCGGGCTGCCGGGCCAGCGTCCTGCCGTCGCCGCGGGACAGCGACGCGGAGTTGACCCGGAAAGAAGATGCTGCAACTCGCGTCTTCTCCGGTGATCCCGGAAGACGTTCGTGGACGTAGATGGCTTGTTGAGGAGGTGCTCACACGACGGTCGTGAATCATCGTGTGGTTTTGCAAGTGGAGGTTTGCCGAACTTCAAGGAAAACGAGACGTCCGCGCCCACCTTGCCAAATACAACAGAAGAGCCCCACCTTGGATCACGCGGTGGACGTGGCCTTAAGTAGCTTGGGCTCACAACAGCCGCGTGCCGAGCAACTTGTCGGTCGTATGCGGTGGAGTCTCCAAAGGCGTGTGCGAAACAGCGATACCAAGTCTTGCGTAGTAACTGTCGAGGAACATACTTTCGTTACAAAGTAGTCCTGCAACTGCTGTATGGTGGCGTTTCTGAACTGTCTGGCAACTTTGTAAAAAGCAGATCGTTGAAGATCCATCTCTGCAAAGTGTTGTAATTGTTCGAATTGTGTGGTTAGGAGGCGTGCAGTTCCTTGCAGACCGTCTTCGCGAGCGGCAGCTATGAAGATCTCGATCGGGCGATTCGAGTGCTGCGTGTGACTCATCTCGTTGGAGTTTCCCTTTCCTGACATTTCTGCCCGCCGCAGCGTCCGCCTCTGCGTCTGTGTGTGTGAGAGAGAGAGGTGTGCGGTGCTAGCGGCGTGGGACGGCGTCTGGCCGGGCGGCGTGGGCGTTGCGCCGAGGCAGGCCGAGGAGAAGAAGGAGGAGAAAGAGGCCTTCGGCGAGCGGCGGGCGCCAGCTCAGCGCAGCCCAGCGCAGCCCAGCGCAGCCCAGCGCAGCCCAGCGCCATGGCGAGCGGCGCGCCCACGTTGCCGCGCCAGCGCTCGCGCGCCTTCCGAGGCCTCGTGCGCGACGGACGCCCCAAGGTGGGTGCTGTGTGCTGCCCGGGCCAAACGTCTCCCTCTTTTCCCCCGCCACTCCCTCCTCCTCCTGCGGCTGCTGCTGCTGCTCACCCAATCGGTGTCACGCTCGGAATGGGCTTCGTTGTCAATGGACGGGGGTGTCAAACTGTTTTATCGGTAACACTGCTATTGGATTACTCTCAGATCTAAGATTTGTTTTTAATATGCTCAATTGGATCCCTTTAATTAAACAGTTTTTTTAAATTATTTATATTATCGTTTAGATATTCAGTCAAATATTATTGTTACAAATGGAAGGCACAAGTGTGAACGCAAAGTAACAGAAGATATATTTTTTCTTTACTTTAAATTTTAATTCATTTTATAACTTGGCTGAAAACTAATTCTCGTGCAGTAAGTGAATGCGACTCCCCCCACCCCCCGTGTAGACTTAGCCTAATGCTAGTCATTAGAGTAGTACGAGACTTCCCGTACTTTTATTTTTTCGGTGATTTTTTAGTGACTTTCTTATCTCTATATTTGTCGGAGAGAATCGTTGTACCTCGAACATCTTTACATTGGTTGTGGTTTTAAAATGAAATTGTCATTTCGTGGATCTTTCTGTGTAAAAAGTAATCAACAGACGAAGCTGTCTATTCGTTTATTTTCAGACATTTGTGGCTTTTTTTTCTCTTGTTTAGGCGCAATGGAAGTGTTTTTAACTTCCCTCCGCGTCACTCCGCGTGCGCGACAGACTATGAAAGGTCGATAGTCATCTCTTATCGCGTAATTTCGGCGCTGTGCTAGGCCGCTCGTATTTCAAATTCCACTGCGCGGGCCTTATCAGTTTTCATTAGATTTTATCTGAGCCGCCGGCGCGCAAACAGAGCGCCGAAGCGGCTCGCGCGCGGCGCAAACGCACTTGTGTATTCCGGGTTGCGTTCGGGCGCCCTCCGGGGGCTCGTCCTAGATGGCGGTCTTGTGCGGCCTCTTTGCCACGGCCGGCTGCGAATGCAAAACTGTGGGGAGTAACGGTGAAAATGTGCTAATCCACTGTAAAAGCACATTTGTGTGCTACATTGTTTTTGGAGTTTATTAAATGTTCAGATAATTGGTCAAAAATAATGCACTTTTAATTCGATTTTCAGTTACTGAATGAGTGACGTTAAATTGTATTGCGATGTGAATTGCTGAGTTTCTTGCGGTTCCTTGTATAGCTTG
The DNA here is from genome assembly GCA_038098605.1 of Gryllus longicercus. Lineage (NCBI taxonomy): Eukaryota > Metazoa > Arthropoda > Insecta > Orthoptera > Gryllidae > Gryllus > Gryllus longicercus. Next base: position 2,355,513 of record JAZDUA010000166.1, read on the forward strand.
GTAATTGCATATGTGTTATATATGTAAAAAATTAAAACACTTGCTTTGATCTTTTACCGATTAAAAAAAATTGGTAATTGTACGAAATGGTGTGGAATTTGCGACACTTTCATCATAACAATAGATTTGAACCGTAGTTCTGTCGTAGGTTTTTATTTTTGAAGAAAGCTTTTTCGGTCGCAATGCGCGAAGAAAGATGACCGCAATGTGACTGAAAAAGCTTTCTGCAAAAATAGAAACATAGGACAGAACTACGCCTCATATCTATTGTTATGATGTACTATTTTAGTTTCGTTCGGTAATTATTTGTTGAGATTCAAAACTTTTTTAGAAATGAAAGTTGCAGTACGTATCTATGTAGCCGATATGAGCCATATCCCTCTCTTTGAAAACTGAATAAAACTGTTTCATAATTTAGGTACATTTTACTAATTTTATTTCACTTCCTCAGAATTTTAACATATTAGTTGTTTCCAAATACACAAAAAAATGACAATTTTGTTTAAAAGTCAAATTTTAGACGATTGAAAATTACGTTGTTCTGCAAGATATTTCTTCATAAATTAACGGTTGAAGAGGGCGATTCATTAGCTTGTTTTTCTTAAAATCATTTTTTTTCTATTTATCAGAATGATCAGTTGTCTTACAAGTGTTCTCCATACTTCCTTGTAATGATTATAAATCGAAATGTTTAAACAGATACGTTATAAGTTCCTTGACCTATTGAGAAACGGTGCGGGTATTACGAGAGCCCAAAGAAGAACTACTTGCGAGCAGAAGCAGCAGCAGCAGCGGCAACATCCTCCACCTGTCCCTGGCAGCATGCCGCGCACCGTGCGCAGAGCTCTTGTGCTTGTAACACCACTAACCGCCAATCGCCTTCTCTCTCCCCCTCTCCCTCTCTCTCTCGCCCACACCCTCGACACCAGCGCCCTCCTGTTAGCTCATGTCCTCTCCCTTCCCTTTGTCCCTCGCCCTCCCTTTCACACTCGCTCCTCCCTTTCACACTCTCCCTCCCTTTCACCCTTTGCTATCGCTCCCACCCCTTCAACCAGATCTTCGCCCCGACCCTCGTCCTTTCCTTTTCTCTCGCCTTCGCCCACACCACGCCTTCTCTCTCATCCTTACAAACTCCATCGCCGTCCACCTCGCCTTCACTCTGGTCCAAGTTTTTCCTCTCCCTTTCTCTCACACCTTCGCCCTGGCTCCTCGAGTTCCTCTTTGCCCTCGCCTGCCTCTTCAACCCAGCTCATTTTCTCCCGTCCTCCCTCTCCCTGACTCTATCCGGGGCTCACCATCTGTCGAGGGCTCCCCCTTCCGTGTCGCCCCCGCGGCCTGCGCCCCGCGATGGCGCGCTCCGCAGGCCCGCTCCCGAACGCAGTGGCCCGGCGCTTTCGGTGTTTGCTAATGTAGACGATTGCTGGTGTTGTGGCGTCTGTGTGTTCAGTGTTTGCATTGTGTATTTGTGTGCGGAAAAGTACTAACACGCTACAATTGCATTGGTGTGTACTCTGTATAATAGCGTTGTATATAGAGATGTATTGGTATCCTTAACTCTTGCTTACTCGTTCCTTAAATTCCTTTCGTTTTAGTGATCGTTTGAGATAATTCTGTGCAGTATTTCACAAAACATCAGCTGAAGAGGCGAAGATTCTGATCAAGAATATGTGTTAATGTTTACAAACAGCGTATTTACATTTCCTATTTTGTAATTATTGAGATTTGAATGTACCTAAAGTGAACATGCGTTTTATGTTTCCTACTCAATTCCACGCTATTTGGTTGATTGTTACTAGACAATTTATAATACATACTTGATAACTTATTTTAAAAGTAATTATTGAGTTTTCTTTTACAAAAGAAAATATATGCAATTGAACCTTTTACTTTTTGTTGTTCAGCACTCAATAGTATGATGACGTAAAATATGTGTTTTTTCGTATTCATTTTTTTGGTGGAGGGGGGTGAGGCAGCGTCTTCTACTTCACCATACGTAATTTACGTGACATACGCGAGTTGTGATCGAAATTATGATAAAATGTTTTTTCTTGAAATTAGTTAAAATGTAACCAATTTTATTATTAAATTGACTTAATTCATACATCTGCACAGGCAAATATTCTATCTTCTAAAGAGAACTTATTGTTGCCCAAGACAGCTACAAATCTGCTCCGTAGTGCGTCAAAACGTTAAGTTTTGTTTGAAGCATGAAGCCTGACAGAGACAGGCTTGAGACAGACTTACACTATCGTTCATTTGCATTTAACGATTTACTCTTTCTCGACACGAAACTATCTCTCACTTTTTGAACTTAGGGGGCGCGTTGTCGGATGTTGACACGTCCCACATCTCCGTAGACTTTACTTGTTTTTAAAGTTTTTATATTGTTTAAGAAACAAAGTATTTTCCCCTCTCTTTCTACATGGTGGTTTGCAGATTGAATTGTTGTATATTCTTTGTTGCGAGGATTTTTTCTGGGAATATGCGAGATATTATTGCGAAAACTACTATCAATATTCGGAGTATTGGCCTCAAATTTTAGCAATCCGGAACAGTTTTTTGACGTATTCCTTGTACAATGACACCGGTGCACAACAGTCCAACCGCTGTGGCCTTCAAGTATTTTCAAACGCATGTTAAATCTGTCCATCGTAACTCTGAGATGAACGGGGCGACAGCCTGTCGGTAGCAAACAAATGGCTGATTATTTTGGACGGTCTCTGCGGTTCGGATTTGATCCGACGTTTGGCGTAGACACACAGTTTCTTGCCTGGAGGCACTATAGCTTTTCGTTTGCATTGTACGCATGGTGTTCACGGGACAGTTTGTTTTACATTAATGAGACATGTTGGACATCGTTTGCCCTGGAGAATGGAAATGGACGAAAACTACTAATATTGTACTACAAAACAATAGATCATTATAGTGCAGAAACATATGCATATCTGTTGAAACTGAAAAGGAATGTAACTATTCTAAAGAAAAAGCTGAGTTAGTTCGTTTTTTAAATAATGCACAAACTTTAATTTGTACGAGCGAATTTTAAATTCACTGTGAAAATCCACTAGTAACTTCAATCTTTTTAAAAAATACAACGTTAATTTTTCAATAAAATCGCAATAAGGTGCTTTCTCATCTACATTATAACTTTTTGCATATGTATTTTCACAAATTTGCAATAAACAATATAACATCTCATTCAATTATTCATCATCGATGAAAGAAATAAAATGTTACCAAAACGTAACCGGTAAGTAAAACGAAATGATCGCGTAGCGTTGAGAATCTGGAACCCACCCGGGTAGTCGAGGCAAAACTGAAGTGCAAAGTTTCCGGAGGCGTCGCGCTGCGTTTTGTGGCATGTGATGCGACATGCCCCCATGTCGTCCATTGTGTTCCGCCTTCCCTGGAAATCTCGCTGAGACATTACAAAACGAGCAAACAGCGCTTTTATTGCGCCATAAACGCGTCATAAACGCCTCCGCCTCCGCCGTGATCCGATCCTCCCGGGAGATTCGCCGTGACGTGGGCTCGGGGCGGAAATTGCGCGTTTGTTGTTGAGTCGCCACTTCCGGAATTAAGGACCATCCTCTGTAGCTGGGAATTGCTCTTAATAATTATGATTTTCAGTACGAATTAATTTGGTAGAATCGTAATCTCTTATCAGTAATGTATTAAAAAGTACAACAATACATTCACAAAATAACTGCAGTAAAATTCACTTTTCATATTTTGGAGATTTATGAAGTATACTAGCAATTTGATAGTTAAAATACATCAAACACTCCATCTTGTGTACGCCAGGTAATAAACGAAGTGAAAGATGTTTTGAAACTTTCAGAACTTCAAATGAGAAATACACATTTTCTTGAATGCCATGAAATTAATTATCGTATTCAGCTTCACGATGAACGAAACCTTCAATTACAGAAAACTTGGTAACTTTAATGAGATGTGTTATGGAAGTTGAGGCGAGAATAAATTTAAAAAGAGATGGAAAACTGCTTTTATTTATTATTAAAAACAGTTTAATAAACAAGATCAATAAAATAGTGGTCTATAAACAGCGAGAAAATGACTGTTGATATTCCTGTACAATAGTTTTACTTTTATGCACTCTATTATACGATTTTCGCGCCTGTTGGGTAGACAACCCGTTGTACTTGCGTGTGTTGCGCATCATCCGCCGCTTCCCCTACATTCCTTTTCGTTTAGGAATGCGCTTAGTGTTTTAGAGAAGGCGCTTGTAAGTGTTCGACTGAGGTATGCAATGCACAAAATTAGTTTTATCATTTCAAAATTTTCTTTAAGTTAATAATTATGATAGGTTTGTATAATAATTACGTTCACTTAATTTATTTCGGACAACTATCAAGCTAAATCCAAATCCTTTGACACTCAACCAAACATTGTAAATAATATTTCTAAAAAAAACTTCGGAATTATTTTGGAAGTATTTCCCCTGACATAAAATTCTAAAACTATGTAGAAACTTAATGAATGAAAATAGTAAGCTGTCTTTAAAATAATTCCGTTAATGATTTCACTTTTTATATCTCGATATTCTAGACGTATACACTCTACTTACGTTCTGCGGCAAAAAACGAAGTCGTGGGCGTAAGTGCGTTTGTGACAACTCTATGCCATGGCGCCGCTTATTGTAGGAAACCAATCTTCCGATACCCTCCCATACCTAATCGCTGCTCCAGCAGCGGCGGCGGCGTCAGGGGAGAGCGCGCCCTTCGCACGGGACTACCATAGTAATCAATCTTCGCACGACTACCATAGTAATCAATATACCGAAAAACTGTTAGAGTGGGCAATTATTTTCTATAGGGGAAGTATTTACCCTAGCATAAACATTCTAATACTATATTGAAATTTAATGGATGAATAATGGGAAGTGTATTTAAAATCATTCCCTTTATACACCTGCGATTGCGGCGGCGATGGTGAAACGGTTAGCGTACCGGACTGTTGTACCCATGTTGGCGGGTTCAAATCTGATCGAAGCCGTGGATTTAAGGGCGAAAAAATCCTTCGTACGCCTTCCTTCGGAGGGGAAGTAAAGCCGGCTGGCCCATGTTAGTAGATTTACTTGCATGTAAAAGATCCTCAAGCCTAAATGACGCCTCTGAGCTAAATTCAAATCGCCAGTTTCTCGCCCAAGAAATACCTCCTTTCTCTGCTAGTTGGTGAAAGGAGCGTAGCGAAATTTGCGTGGTCAGACGGAAGAGCGGGCCTGATGGCCCGAGTCTCGCCACGTAAAACAAGGCAAATTCAATTCAATTCAATACCTCGAAGTTCTTGACGTTAACACCACCCTTACCTCTATTAAACACTTAAGGCGGCCAGAAAGGAAATTGAATGCTTACATACGTGTGCAGCGTGCAGCTCTACGTCATGGACCTGCTCGCGGCCGGGAGCCAATCCTCCAATAGGCGCACAGGTCTAATCGCTGATCCAGCGACGGCGGCGTCGCCAACAGGGGAGAACGGGCCCTTCGCAAGGGGCTGATTGCTGACGTCTCCCATTGCTGTCATTAGTCCAAAAAACTGTTAGCGCACGCCTAAACAACCATTTTCTATAGGAGAAGTATTTCTCCTGGCATAAACATTGTAAAACTATATTGAAATTTAATGGACGAAAAATGTAAAGTGTATTTAAAATCAGTACCTTTATGTATCTCGATGTTATTGACGTGTACACCTCACTTACCTCTATTAAACGCTTGCGGGGGCCAAAAAAGAAATGTAGTCGTGCAGTATGTGCGTCTGAGGCGCGCAGCTCTACGCCATGGCACCGCTCACGACCGGGAACCAATCCTCCGATAGGCGCCCAGGGCTAATCGCTGATCCAGCGGCGGCGGCGGGAGGCGGCGTCGCCAACAGGGGAGAGCGCGCCGTACCCACGGGGCTGCGTGCTGGTGACACCCGCACCGCGGATTTGCGCCGCCAGCGCCGGCGACGCACCCCGGGCGGCGGAGGAAGGGGGCGTGGGGCGGCCTTGGAGGAGGAGGCGGCGGCGTCCGTCGGGCTGTCAATTAGCGCGCGCTCCATTAGCCCGCGGAATTGCCTCAAGGCGATTAGCGGCCGGCTCGTTTACGTCCCGACGACCGTCATTACATTAATGTACAAACACTGGGCGACGCTAAGAAGCTACGCGAAATCATTTACTAGGGGGTGTTGGAGGAGGCGAAGACCGGGATGCGAGCGTCTCGGCTTTCGGGTGGGAAAATCTCGCGTTGGAAAAGGGCAGGTGGGAGGAAATGAGAATGGGCTGTTTGTGTGGACAACCTAATTTGCTGAATACAGCAGTTGTGAGATAATTAAGCGTCTTGTTCATGAGGTGCCGTTTTGTGCATTTTTCATTTGATGTAAAATTGTCGATATTAATGATCTACGGAGGGAGTCAATATTAAGCGCGAATATTATTGAAATTTATTAACCGTTCTGGTCTTTCATATGACACTTGTAATTTAAACACGCTTTGTTCCACATTACTGTGTTGTATAGTATTCATGTTTGGCATGCTTCTTTTTCCAAACTATGTATAAAGAATCTAATCTATCTGTAATATCGATTTTCATAATATAGGTAATTTAGACTTTTTTAAATACCATTCTCGCTTAATGCAGCTTTTTAGATTAATGTAGATTTGTTTATAAAAGAATTAGGTTTATAATCAAAATAATTATGTTCTTTAAACTCGATCGTGCAAACATTATGACTGTTCCTTTTAAATATTATCTTCATATCACACCAGTAATAAGAATAACGTTGTTTGAAAACGGAACGCATGTGTTCTGAAACCATTGCTAGAATTCTATTCTCGGAAACCTTCAGAAATAAACCCCGAAATTAGCTATAATTCCGGGCGCGTATTCGGGCGCTGGCTCCCACGGCGAGGCCCCCGCGACGCCGGGCAGCGCGGCCTCGTTATCTTAATTAAGGCGAGCGTCAACAGGCGCTTTGAGGCTACGAGTGCA